>FR997764.1:0-1241991 GCA_905475315.1 Autographa pulchrina
AAAAAAGTTACAAAAAAAAATGCCCGAAAAAAGTTACAAAAATGTCCGAAAAAAGTTAGGTTTGATATAGTTAGGTTAGGTTCAAAGCTTACCTAACTTGACATTAAAAAAATGTCCGAAAAAAGTTACAAAAATGTCCGAAAAAGTTACAAAAATGTCCGAAAAAAGTTAGGTTTGATATAGTTAGGTTCGGTTCAAAGCTAACCTAACATTAAAAAAAATGTCCGACAAAAGTTACAAAAAAATGCCCAAAAAAAGTTACAAAAATGTCCGAAAAAAGTTAGGTTTGATATAGTTAGGTTAGTTTCTAACCTCACCTTACATAAAAAAAATGTCCGAAAAAAGTTACAAAATGTCCGAAAAAAGATACAAAAATGTCCGAAAAAAGTAACAAAAATGTCCCAAAAAAGTTACAATAATGTCCGAAAAAAGTAACAAAAAAAATGTCCGAAAAAAGTTACAAAAATGTCCGAAAAAAGTTAGGTTTGATATAGTTAGGTTAGTTTCTAACCTCACCTTACACAAAAAAAATGTCCGAAAAAAGTTACAAAAATGTCCGAAAAAAGTTAGGTTTGATATAGTTAGGTTCGGTTCAAAGCTAACCTAACATTAAAAAAAATGTCCGACAAAAGTTACAAAAAAATGCCCGAAAAAAGTTACAAAAATGTCCGAAAAAAGTTAGGTTTGATATAGTTAGGTTAGTTTCTAACCTCACCTTACATAAAAAAAATGTCCGAAAAAAGTTACAAAATGTCCGAAAAAAGATACAAAAATGTCCGAAAAAAGTAACAAAAATGTCCCAAAAAAGTTACAATAATGTCCGAAAAAAGTAACAAAAAAAATGTCCGAAAAAAGTTACAAAAATGTCCGAAAAAAGTTAGGTTTGATATAGTTAGGTTAGTTTCTAACCTCACCTTACATAAAAAAAATGTCCGAAAAAAGTTACAAAAATGTCCGAAAAAAGATACAAAAATGTCCGAAAAAAGTTACAATAATGTCCGAAAAAAGTAACAATAATGTCCGAAAAAAGTTACAAAAATGTCCGAAAAAGATACAAAAATGTCCGAAAAAAGATACAAAAATGTCCGAAAAAAGTTACAAAAATAACAAACAAAAGTAACAAAAAAATTTCCGAAAAAAGTAACAAAAATGTCCGAAAAAAGTAATTGATAAAGTTAGGTAAGGTTCTAACCTAACCTTACATAAAAAAAAATGTCCGAAAAAAAGTCCAAAATGTCCGAAAAAAGTAACAAAAATGTCCGAAAAAAGTAAGATTTGATATAGCTAGGTTAGGTTCTAACATAACCTAACATTAAAAAAAATGTCCGGAAAAAGTTAGGTTTGATATAGTTAGGTTAGTTTCTAACCTCACCTAACATTAATAAAAATGTCCGAAAAATGTTACAAAAATGTCCGAAAAAAGTCCAAAAAATGTCCGAAAAAAGTAACAAAAATGTCCGAAAAAAGTAAGATTTGATATAGCTAGGTTAGGTTCTAACATTACCTAACATTAAAAAAAATGTCCGGAAAAAGTTAGGTTTGATATAGTTAGGTTAGGTTCAAAGCTTACCTAACTTTACATTAAAAAAATGTCCGAAAAAAGTTACAAAAATGTCCGAAAAAGTTACAAAAATGTCCGAAAAAAGTTAGGTTTGATATAGTTAGGTTCGGTTCAAAGCTAACCTAACATTAAAAAAAATGTCCGACAAAAGTTACAAAAAAATGCCCGAAAAAAGTTACAAAAATGTCCGAAAAAAGTTAGGTTTGATATAGTTAGGTTAGTTTCTAACCTCACCTTACATAAAAAAAATGTCCGAAAAAAGTTACAAAATGTCCGAAAAAAGTAACAAAAATGTCCCAAAAAAGTTACAATAATGTCCGAAAAAAGTAACAAAAAAAATGTCCGAAAAAAGTTACAAAAATGTCCGAAAAAAGTTAGGTTTGATATAGTTAGGTTAGTTTCTAACCTCACCTTACATAAAAAAAATGTCCGAAAAAAGTTACAAAAATGTCCGAAAAAAGATACAAAAATGTCCGAAAAAAGATACAAAAATGTCCGAAAAAAGTTACACTAATGTCCGAAAAAAGATACAAAAATGTCCGAAAAAAGATACAAAAATGTCCGAAAAAAGTTAGGTTTGATATAGTTAGGTTAGGTTCAAAGCTAACCTAGCATAACAAAAATGTCCAAAAAAAGATACAAAAATGTCCGAAAAAAGTTACAATAAAAATGTCCGAAAAATGTTACAAAAATGTCCGAAAAAAGTTACAAAAATGTCCGAAAAAAGTTACAAAAATGTCCGAAAAAAGTTACAATAATGTCCGAAACAAGTAACAAAAAAATGTTCGAAAAAAGTAACAAAAATGTCCGAAAAAAGTTAGGTTTGATATAATTAGGTTAGGTTCTAACCTAACCTAACATAAAAAAAAGGGTCCAAAAAAAGTTACAAAAAAAATGTCCGAAAATAGTTTCAAAAATGTCCGAAAAAAGATACAAAAATGTCCGAAAAAAGTTACACTAATGTCCGAAAAAAGATACAAAAATGTCCGAAAAAAGATACAAAAATGTCCGAAAAAAGTTAGGTTTGATATAGTTAGGTTAGGTTCAAAGCTAACCTAGCATAAAAAAAATGTCCAAAAAAAGATACAAAAATGTCCGAAAAAAGTTACAAAAAAAATGTCCGAAAAAAGTTACAATAATGTCCGAAAAAAGTAACAAAAAAATGTTCGAAAAAAGTAACAAAAATGTCCGAAAAAAGTTAGGTTTGATATAATTAGGTTAGGTTCTAACCTAACCTAACATAAAAAAAAGGGTCCAAAAAAAGTTACAAAAAAAATGTCCGAAAATAGTTTCAAAAATGTCCAAAAAAAGATACAAAAATGTCCGAAAAAAGTTACACTAATGTCCGAAAAAAGATACAAAAATGTCCGAAAAAAGATACAAAAATGTCCGAAAAAAGTTAGGTTTGATATAGTTAGGTTAGGTTCAAAGCTAACCTAGCATAAAAAAAATGTCCAAAAAAAGATACAAAAATGTCCGAAAAAAGTTACAAAAAAAATGTCCGAAAAAAGTTACAAAAATGTCCAAAAAAAGTTAGGTTTGATATAGTTAGGTTAGGTTCAAAGCTAACCTAACCTAACATTAAAAAAAATGTCCAAAAAAAAGTTACAAAAATGTCCGAAAAAAGTTACAAAAATGTCCGAAAAAAGTTAAAAAAAATTTCCGAAAAAAGTTACAAAAAAAATGCCCGAAAAAAGTTACAAAAATGTCCGAAAAAAGTTACAAAAAATATGTCCGAAAAAAGTAACAAAAATGTCCAAAAAAAGTTAGGTTTGATATAGTTAGGTTAGGTTCAAAGCTAACCTAACATAAAAAAAAATGTCCGAAAAAAGTTACAAAAAAAATGCCCGAAAAAAGTTACAAAAATGACCGAAAAAAGTTAGGTTTGATATAGTTAGGTTAGGTTCAAAGCTTACCTAACTTTACATTAAAAAAATGTCCGAAAAAAGTTACAATAATGTCCGAAAAAAGTAACAAAAATGTCCGAAAAAGATACAAAAATGTCCGAAAAAAGATACAAAAATGTCCGAAAAAAGTTACAAAAATAACAAACAAAAGTAACAAAAAAATGTCCGAAAAAAGTTACAATAATGTCCGAAAAAAGTAACAAAAAAATGTTCGAAAAAAGTAACAAAAATGTCCGAAAAAAGACACAAAAATGTCCAAAAAAAGTAACAAAAATGTCCGAAAAAAGTTACAATAATGTCCGAAAAAAGTAACAAAAAAAATGTCCGAAAAAAGTTACAAAAATGTCCGAAAAAAGTTAGGTTTGATATAGTTAGGTTAGTTTCTAACCTCACCTTACATAAAAAAAATGTCCGAAAAAAGATACAAAAATGTCCGAAAAAAGATACAAAAATGTCCGAAAAAAGTTACAATAATGTCCGAAAAAAGTTACAATAATGTCCGAAAAAAGTTACAAAAATGTCCGAAAAAGATACAAAAATGTCCGAAAAAAGATACAAAAATGTCCGAAAAAAGTTACAAAAATAACAAAAAAATTTCCGAAAAAAGTAACAAAAATGTCCGAAAAAAGTAATTGATAAAGTTAGGTAAGGTTCTAACCTAACCTTACATAAAAAAAAATGTCCGAAAAAAGTCCAAAAAATGTCCGAAAAAAGTAACAAAAATGTCCGAAAAAAGTAAGATTTGATATAGCTAGGTTAGGTTCTAACATAACCTAACATTAAAAAAAATGTCCGGAAAAAGTTACAAAAATGTCCGAAAAAAGTTACAAAAATGTCCGAAAAAAGGTACAATAATGTCCGAAAAAAGTAACAAAAAAATGTTCGAAAAAAGTAACAAAAATGTCCGAAAAAAGTTAGGTTTGATATAATTAGGTTAGGTTCTAACCTAACCTAACATAAAAAAAGGGTCCAAAAAAAGTAACAAAAAAAATGTCCGAAAATAGTTTCAAAAATGTCCGAAAAAAGATACAAAAATGTCCGAAAAAAGTTACACTAATGTCCGCAAAAAGATACAAAAATGTCCGAAAAAAGATACAAAAATGTCCGAAAAAAGTTAGGTTTGATATCGTTAGGTTAGTTTCTAACCTCACCTTACACAAAAAAAATGTCCGAAAAAAGTTTCAAAAATGTCCGAAAAAAGATACAAAAATGTCCGAAAAAAGTTACACTAATGTCCGAAAAAAGATACAAAAATGTCCGAAAAAAGTTAGGTTTGATATCGTTAGGTTAGTTTCTAACCTCACCTTACATAAAAAAAATGTCCGAAAAAAGTTACAAAAATGTCCGAAAAAAGATACAAAATGTCCGAAAAAAGTTACAAAAATGTCCAAAAAAAGTTAGGTTTGATATAGTTAGGTTATGTTCAAAGCTAACCTAACATTAAAAAAAATGTCCGAAAAAAGTTACAAAAAAAATGCCCGAAAAAAGTTACAAAAATGACCGAAAAAAGTTAGGTTTGATATAGTTAGGTTAGGTTCAAAGCTTACCTAACTTTACATTAAAAAAATGTCCGAAAAAAGTTACAAAAATGTCCGAAAAAGTTACAAAAATGTCCGAAAAAAGTTAGGTTTGATATAGTTAGGTTCGGTTCAAAGCTAACCTAACATTAAAAAAAATGTCCGACAAAAGTTACAAAAAAATGCCCGAAAAAAGTTACAAAAATGTCCGAAAAAAGTTAGGTTTGATATAGTTAGGTTAGTTTCTAACCTCACCTTACATAAAAAAAATGTCCGAAAAAAGTTACAAAATGTCCGAAAAAAGATACAAAAATGTCCGAAAAAAGTAACAAAAATGTCCCAAAAAAGTTACAATAATGTCCGAAAAAAGTAACAAAAAAAATGTCCGAAAAAAGTTACAAAAATGTCCGAAAAAAGATATCGTTAGGTTAGTTTCTAACCTCACCTTACACAAAAAAAATGTCCGAAAAAAGTTTCAAAAATGTCCGAAAAAAGTTAGGTTTGATATAGTTAGGTTCGGTTCAAAGCTAACCTAACATTAAAAAAAATGTCCGACAAAAGTTACAAAAAAATGCCCGAAAAAAGTTACAAAAATGTCCGAAAAAAGTTAGGTTTGATATAGTTAGGTTAGTTTCTAACCTCACCTTACATAAAAAAAATGTCCGAAAAAAGTTACAAAATGTCCGAAAAAAGATACAAAAATGTCCGAAAAAAGTAACAAAAATGTCCCAAAAAAGTTACAATAATGTCCGAAAAAAGTAACAAAAAAAATGTCCGAAAAAAGTTACAAAAATGTCCGAAAAAAGTTAGGTTTGATATAGTTAGGTTAGTTTCTAACCTCACCTTACATAAAAAAAATGTCCGAAAAAAGTTACAAAAATGTCCGAAAAAAGATACAAAAATGTCCGAAAAAAGTTACAATAATGTCCGAAAAAAGTAACAATAATGTCCGAAAAAAGTTACAAAAATGTCCGAAAAAGATACAAAAATGTCCGAAAAAAGATACAAAAATGTCCGAAAAAAGTTACAAAAATAACAAACAAAAGTAACAAAAAAATTTCCGAAAAAAGTAACAAAAATGTCCGAAAAAAGTAATTGATAAAGTTAGGTAAGGTTCTAACCTAACCTTACATAAAAAAAAATGTCCGAAAAAAGTCCAAAATGTCCGAAAAAAGTAACAAAAATGTCCGAAAAAAGTAAGATTTGATATAGCTAGGTTAGGTTCTAACATAACCTAACATTAAAAAAAATGTCCGGAAAAAGTTAGGTTTGATATAGTTAGGTTAGTTTCTAACCTCACCTAACATTAATAAAAATGTCCGAAAAATGTTACAAAAATGTCCGAAAAAAGTTACAAAAATGTCCGAAAAAAGTTACAAAAATGTCCGAAAAAAGTTACAATAATGTCCGAAAAAAGTAACAAAAATGTCCGAAAAAGATACAAAAATGTCCGAAAAAAGATACAAAAATGTCCGAAAAAAGTTACAAAAATAACAAACAAAAGTAACAAAAAAATTTCCGAAAAAAGTAACAAAAATGTCCGAAAAAAGATACAAAAATGTCCGAAAAAAGTAACAAAAATGTCCGAAAAAAGTTACAATAATGTCCGAAAAAAGTAACAAAAAAAATGTCCGAAAAAAGTTACAAAAATGTCCGAAAAAAGTTAGGTTTGATATAGTTAGGTTAGTTTCTAACCTCACCTTACATAAAAAAAATGTCCGAAAAAAGATACAAAAATGTCCGAAAAAAGATACAAAAATGTCCGAAAAAAGTTACAATAATGTCCGAAAAAAAGTAACAATAATGTCCGAAAAAAGTTACAAAAATGTCCGAAAAAGATACAAAAATGTCCGAAAAAAGATACAAAAATGTCTGAAAAAAGTTACAAAAATAACAAACAAAAGTAACAAAAAAATTTCCGAAAAAAGTAACAAAAATGTCCGAAAAAAGTAATTGATAAAGTTAGGTTAGGTTCTAACCTAACCTTACATAAAAAAAAAATGTCCGAAAAAAGTCCAAAAAATGTCCGAAAAAAGTAACAAAAATGTCCGAAAAAAGTAAGATTTGATATAGCTAGGTTAGGTTCTAACATAACCTAACATTAAAAAAAATGTCCGGAAAAAGTTAGGTTTGATATAGTTAGGTTAGTTTCTAACCTCACCTAACATTAATAAAAATGTCCGAAAAATGTTACAAAAATGTCCGAAAAAAGTTACAAAAATGTCCGAAAAAAGTTACAATAATGTCCGAAAAAAGTAACAAAAAAATGTTCGAAAAAAGTAACAAAAATGTCCGAAAAAAGACACAAAAATGTCCAAAAAAAGTAACAAAAATGTCCGAAAAAAGTTACAATAATGTCCGAAAAAAGTAACAAAAAAAATGTCCGAAAAAAGTTACAAAAATGTCCGAAAAAAGTTAGGTTTGATATAGTTAGGTTAGTTTCTAACCTCACCTTACATAAAAAAAATGTCCGAAAAAAGATACAAAAATGTCCGAAAAAAGATACAAAAATGTCCGAAAAAAGTTACAATAATGTCCGAAAAAAGTAACAATAATGTCCGAAAAAAGTTACAAAAATGTCCGAAAAAGATACAAAAATGTCCGAAAAAAGATACAAAAATGTCCGAAAAAAGTTACAAAAATAACAAAAAAATTTCCGAAAAAAGTAACAAAAATGTCCGAAAAAAGTAATTGATAAAGTTAGGTTAGGTTCTAACCTAACCTTACATAAAAAAAAATGTCCGAAAAAAGTCCAAAAAATGTCCGAAAAAAGTAACAAAAATGTCCGAAAAAAGTAAGATTTGATATAGCTAGGTTAGGTTCTAACATAACCTAACATTAAAAAAAATGTCCGGAAAAAGTTAGGTTTGATATAGTTAGGTTAGTTTCTAACCTCACCTAACATTAATAAAAATGTCCGAAAAATGTTACAAAAATGTCCGAAAAAAGTTACAAAAATGTCCGAAAAAAGTTACAAAAATGTCCGAAAAAAGTTACAATAATGTCCGAAAAAAGTAACAAAAAAATGTTCGAAAAAAGTAACAAAAATGTCCGAAAAAAGTTAGGTTTGATATAATTAGGTTAGGTTCTAACCTAACCTAACATAAAAAAAGGGTCCAAAAAAAGTTACAAAAAAAATGTCCGAAAATAGTTTCAAAAATGTCCGAAAAAAGTTACAAAAATGTCCAAAAAAAGTTAGGTTTGATATAGTTAGGTTAGGTTCAAAGCTAACCTAACATTAAAAAAAATGTCCGAAAAAAGTTACAAAAAAAATGCCCGAAAAAAGTTACAAAAATGACCGAAAAAAGTTAGGTTTGATATAGTTAGGTTAGGTTCAAAGCTTACCTAACTTGACATTAAAAAAATGTCCGAAAAAAGTTACAAAAATGTCCGAAAAAGTTACAAAAATGTCCGAAAAAAGTTAGGTCTGATATAGTTAGGTTAGGTTCAAAGCTTACCTAGCATTAAAAAAAATGTCCGACAAAAGTTACAAAAAAATGCCCGAAAAAAGTTACAAAAATGTCCGAAAAAAGTTAGGTTTGATATAGTTAGGTTAGTTTCTAACCTCACCTTACATAAAAAAAATGTCCGAAAAAAGTTACAAAATGTCCGAAAAAAGATACAAAAATGTCCGAAAAAAGTAACAAAAATGTCCCAAAAAAGTTACAATAATGTCCGAAAAAAGTAACAAAAAAAATGCCCGAAAAAAGTTACAAAAATGTCCGAAAAAAGTTAGGTTTGATATAGTTAGGTTAGTTTCTAACCTCACCTTACATAAAAAAAATGTCCGAAAAAAGTTACAAAAATGTCCGAAAAAAGATACAAAAATGTCCGAAAAAAGTTACAATAATGTCCGAAAAAAGTAACAATAATGTCCGAAAAAAGTTACAAAAATGTCCGAAAAAGATACAAAAATGTCCGAAAAAAGATACAAAAATGTCCGAAAAAAGTTACAAAAATAACAAACAAAAGTAACAAAAAAATTTCCGAAAAAAGTAACAAAAATGTCCGAAAAAAGTAATTGATAAAGTTAGGTAAGGTTCTAACCTAACCTTACATAAAAAAAAATGTCCGAAAAAAGTCCAAAATGTCCGAAAAAAGTAACAAAAATGTCCGAAAAAAGTAAGATTTGATATAGCTAGGTTAGGTTCTAACATAACCTAACATTAAAAAAAATGTCCGGAAAAAGTTAGGTTTGATATAGTTAGGTTAGTTTCTAACCTCACCTAACATTAATAAAAATGTCCGAAAAATGTTACAAAAATGTCCGAAAAAAGTCCAAAAAATGTCCGAAAAAAGTAACAAAAATGTCCGAAAAAAGTAAGATTTGATATAGCTAGGTTAGGTTCTAACATTACCTAACATTAAAAAAAATGTCCGGAAAAAGTTAGGTTTGATATAGTTAGGTTAGGTTCAAAGCTTACCTAACTTGACATTAAAAAAATGTCCGAAAAAAGTTACAAAAATGTCCGAAAAAGTTACAAAAATGTCCGAAAAAAGTTAGGTCTGATATAGTTAGGTTAGGTTCAAAGCTTACCTAACATTAAAAAAAATGTCCGACAAAAGTTACAAAAAAATGCCCGAAAAAAGTTACAAAAATGTCCGAAAAAAGTTAGGTTTGATATAGTTAGGTTAGTTTCTAACCTCACCTTACATAAAAAAAATGTCCGAAAAAAGTTACAAAATGTCCGAAAAAAGTAACAAAAATGTCCCAAAAAAGTTACAATAATGTCCGAAAAAAGTAACAAAAAAAATGTCCGAAAAAAGTTACAAAAATGTCCGAAAAAAGTTAGGTTTGATATAGTTAGGTTAGTTTCTAACCTCACCTTACATAAAAAAAAATGTCCGAAAAAAGTTACAAAAATGTCCGAAAAAAGATACAAAAATGTCCGAAAAAAGATACAATAATGTCCGAAAAAAAGTTACACTAATGTCCGAAAAAAGATACAAAAATGTCCGAAAAAAGATACAAAAATGTCCGAAAAAAAGTTAGGTTTGATATAGTTAGGTTAGGTTCAAAGCTAACCTAGCATAAAAAAAATGTCCAAAAAAAGATACAAAAATGTCCGAAAAAAGTTACAATAAAAATGTCCGAAAAATGTTACAAAAATGTCCGAAAAAAGTTACAAAAATGTCCGAAAAAAGTTACAAAAATGTCCGAAAAAAGTTACAATAATGTCCGAAACAAGTAACAAAAAAATGTTCGAAAAAAGTAACAAAAATGTCCGAAAAAAGTTAGGTTTGATATAATTAGGTTAGGTTCTAACCTAACCTAACATAAAAAAAAGGGTCCAAAAAAAGTTACAAAAAAAATGTCCGAAAATAGTTTCAAAAATGTCCGAAAAAAGATACAAAAATGTCCGAAAAAAGTTACACTAATGTCCGAAAAAAGATACAAAAATGTCCGAAAAAAGATACAAAAATGTCCGAAAAAAGTTAGGTTTGATATAGTTAGGTTAGGTTCAAAGCTAACCTAGCATAAAAAAAATGTCCAAAAAAAGATACAAAAATGTCCGAAAAAGTTACAAAAAAAATGTCCGAAAAAAGTTACAAAAATGTCCAAAAAAAGTTAGGTTTGATATAGTTAGGTTAGGTTCAAAGCTAACCTAACCTAACATTAAAAAAAATGTCCGAAAAAACTTAGGTTTGATATGGTTAGGTTCTAACCTAACCTAACATTAAAAAAAATGTCCGAAAATGTTACAAAAAAAATGCCCGAAAAAAGTTACAAAAATGTCCAAAAAAAGTAACAAATAAAAGCCCGAAAAAGTTACAAAAATGTCCGAAAAAAGTTACAAAAAAAATGTCCGAAAAAAGTTACAAAAATGTCCGAAAAAAGTTAGGTTTGATATAGTTAGGTTAGGTTAGGTTTTTCAGTTCAACATTTTTTCGAGCTATCCGCACGTGAGTGGTGTCGTTAGAAGCGCCTCGGCGAGGGCTAGCTAAATATGTAATAAACTAAGGTAGGTGTAATATAAAAATTAAAGTTATGGTCCAAAAACTAGTTTTTCATTTCAACATTTTTTCGAGCTATCCGCACGTGAGTGGTGTCGTTAGAAGCGCCTCGGCGAGGGCTAGCTAAATATGTAATAAACTAAGGTAGGTGTAATATAAAAAATTAAAGTTATGGTCCGAAAACTAGTTTTTCATTTCAACATTTTTTCGAGCTATCCGCACGTGAGTGGTGTCGTTAGAAGCGCCTCGGCGAGGGCTAGCTAAATATGTAATAAACTAAGGTAGGTGTAATATAAAAATTAAAGTTATGGTCCAAAAACTAGTTTTTCATTTCAACATTTTTTTCGAGCTATCCGCACGTGAGTGGTGTCGTTAGAAGCGCCTCGGCGAGGGCTAGCTAAATATGTAATAAAACTAAGGTAGGTGTAATATAAAAATTAAAGTTATGGTCCAAAAACTAGTTTTTCATTTCAACATTTTTTCGAGCTATCCGCACGTGAGTGGTGTCGTTAGAAGCGCCTCGGCGAGGGCTAGCTAAATATGTAATAAACTAAGGTAGGTGTAATATAAAAATTAAAGTTATGGTCCAAAAACTAGTTTTTCATTTCAACATTTTTTCGAGCTATCCGCACGTGAGTGGTGTCGTTAGAAGCGCCTCGGCGAGGGCTAGCTAAATATGTAATAAACTAAGGTAGGTGTAATATAAAAATTAAAGTTATGGTCCAAAAACTAGTTTTTCATTTCAACATTTTTTCGAGCTATCCGCACGTGAGTGGTGTCGTTAGAAGCGCCTCGGCGAGGGCTAGCTAAATATGTAATAAACTAAGGTAGGTGTAATATAAAAATTAAAGTTATGGTCCAAAAACTAGTTTTTCATTTCAACATTTTTTCGAGCTATCCGCACGTGAGTGGTGTCGTTAGAAGCGCCTCGGCGAGGGCTAGCTAAATATGTAATAAACTAAGGTAGGTGTAATATAAAAATTAAAGTTATGGTCCAAAAACTAGTTTTTCATTTCAACATTTTTTCGAGCTATCCGCACGTGAGTGGTGTCGTTAGAAGCGCCTCGGCGAGGGCTAGCTAAATATGTAATAAACTAAGGTAGGTGTAATATAAAAATTAAAGTTATGGTCCAAAAACTAGTTTTTCATTTCAACATTTTTTCGAGCTATCCGCACGTGAGTGGTGTCGTTAGAAAGCGCCTCGGCGAGGGCTAGCTAAATATGTAATAAACTAAGGTAGGTGTAATATAAAAATTAAAGTTATGGTCCAAAAACTAGTTTTTCATTTCAACATTTTTTCGAGCTATCCGCACGTGAGTGGTGTCGTTAGAAGCGCCTCGGCGAGGGCTAGCTAAATATGTAATAAACTAAGGTAGGTGTAATATAAAAATTAAAGTTATGGTCCAAAAACTAGTTTTTCATTTCAACATTTTTTCGAGCTATCCGCACGTGAGTGGTGTCGTTAGAAGCGCCTCGGCGAGGGCTAGCTAAATATGTAATAAACTAAGGTAGGTGTAATATAAAAATTAAAGTTATGGTCCAAAAACTAGTTTTTCATTTCAACATTTTTTCGAGCTATCCGCACGTGAGTGGTGTCGTTAGAAGCGCCTCGGCGAGGGCTAGCTATATATGTAATAAACTAAGGTAGGTGTAATATAAAAATTAAAGTTATGGTCCAAAAACTAGTTTTTTCATTTCAACATTTTTTCGAGCTATCCGCACGTGAGTGGTGTCGTTAGAAGCGCCTCGGCGAGGGCTAGCTAAATATGTAATAAACTAAGGTAGGTGTAATATAAAAATTAAAGTTATGGTCCAAAAACTAGTTTTTCATTTCAACATTTTTTCGAGCTATCCGCACGTGAGTGGTGTCGTTAGAAGCGCCTCGGCGAGGGCTAGCTAAATATGTAATAAACTAAGGTAGGTGTAATATAAAAATTAAAGTTATGGTCCAAAAACTAGTTTTTCATTTCAACATTTTTTCGAGCTATCCGCACGTGAGTGGTGTCGTTAGAAGCGCCTCGGCGAGGGCTAGCTAAATATGTAATAAACTAAGGTAGGTGTAATATAAAAATTAAAGTTATGGTCCAAAAACTAGTTTTTCATTTCAACATTTTTTCGAGCTATCCGCACGTGAGTGGTGTCGTTAGAAGCGCCTCGGCGAGGGCTAGCTAAATATGTAATAAACTAAGGTAGGTGTAATATAAAAATTAAAGTTATGGTCCAAAAACTAGTTTTTCATTTCAACATTTTTTCGAGCTATCCGCACGTGAGTGGTGTCGTTAGAAGCGCCTCGGCGAGGGCTAGCTAAATATGTAATAAACTAAGGTAGGTGTAATATAAAAATTAAAGTTATGGTCCAAAAACTAGTTTTTCATTTCAACATTTTTTCGAGCTATCCGCACGTGAGTGGTGTCGTTAGAAGCGCCTCGGCGAGGGCTAGCTAAATATGTAATAAACTAAGGTAGGTGTAATATAAAAATTAAAGTTATGGTCCAAAAACTAGTTTTTCATTTCAACATTTTTTCGAGCTATCCGCACGTGAGTGGTGTCGTTAGAAGCGCCTCGGCGAGGGCTAGCTAAATATGTAATAAACTAAGGTAGTGTAATATAAAAATTAAAGTTATGGTCCAAAAACTAGTTTTTCATTTCAACATTTTTTCGAGCTATCCGCACGTGAGTGGTGTCGTTAGAAGCGCCTCGGCGAGGGCTAGCTAAATATGTAATAAACTAAGGTAGGTGTAATATAAAAATTAAAGTTATGGTCCAAAAACTAGTTTTTCATTTCAACATTTTTTCGAGCTATCCGCACGTGAGTGGTGTCGTTAGAAGCGCCTCGGCGAGGGCTAGCTAAATATGTAATAAACTAAGGTAGGTGTAATATAAAAATTAAAGTTATGGTCCAAAAACTAGTTTTTTCATTTCAAACATTTTTTCGAGCTATCCGCACGTGAGTGGTGTCGTTAGAAGCGCCTCGGCGAGGGCTAGCTAAATATGTAATAAACTAAGGTAGGTGTAATATAAAAATTAAAGTTATGGTCCAAAAACTAGTTTTTCATTCAACATTTTTTCGAGCTATCCGCACGTGAGTGGTGTCGTTAGAAGCGCCTCGGCGAGGGCTAGCTAAATATGTAATAAACTAAGGTAGGTGTAATATAAAAATTAAAGTTATGGTCCAAAAACTAGTTTTTCATTTCAACATTTTTTCGAGCTATCCGCACGTGAGTGGTGTCGTTAGAAGCGCCTCGGCGAGGGCTAGCTAAATATGTAATAAACTAAGGTAGGTGTAATATAAAAATTAAAGTTATGGTCCAAAAACTAGTTTTTCATTTCAACATTTTTTCGAGCTATCCGCACGTGAGTGGTGTCGTTAGAAGCGCCTCGGCGAGGGCTAGCTAAATATGTAATAAACTAAGGTAGGTGTAATATAAAAATTAAAAGTTATGGTCCGAAAACTAGTTTTTCATTTCAACATTTTTTCGAGCTATCCGCACGTGAGTGGTGTCGTTAGAAGCGCCTCGGCGAGGGCTAGCTAAATATATAATAAACTAAGGTAGGTGTAATATAAAAATTAAAGTTATGGTCCAAAAACTAGTTTTTCATTTCAACATTTTTTCGAGCTATCCGCACGTGAGTGGTGTCGTTAGAAGCGCCTCGGCGAGGGCTAGCTATATATGTAATAAACTAAGGTAGGTGTAATATAAAAATTAAAGTTATGGTCCAAAAACTAGTTTTTCATTTCAACATTTTTTCGAGCTATCCGCACGTGAGTGGTGTCGTTAGAAGCGCCTCGGCGAGGGCTAGCTAAATATGTAATAAACTAAGGTAGGTGTAATATAAAAATGAAAGTTATGGTCCAAAAAACTAGTTTTTCAGTTCAACATTTTTTCGAGCTATCCGCACGTGAGTGGTGTCGTTAGAAGCGCCTCGGCGAGGGCTAGCTAAATATGTAATAAACTAAGGTAGGTGTAATATAAAAATTAAAGTTATGGTCCAAAAACTAGCTTTTCATTTCAACATTTTTTCGAGCTATCCGCACGTGAGTGGTGTCGTTAGAAGCGCCTCGGCGAGGGCTAGCTAAATATGTAATAAACTAAGGTAGGTGTAATATAAAAATTAAAGTTATGGTCCAAAAACTAGTTTTTCATTTCAACATTTTTTCGAGCTAACCGCACGTGAGTGGTGTCGTTAGAAGCGCCTCGGCGAGGGCTAGCTAAATATGTAATAAACTAAGGTAGGTGTAATATAAAAATTAAAGTTATGGTCCAAAAACTAGTTTTTCATTTCAACATTTTTTCGAGCTATCCGCACGTGAGTGGTGTCGTTAGAAGCGCCTTGGCGAGGGCTAGCTAAATATGTAATAAACTAAGGTAGGTGTAATATAAAAATTAAAGTTATGGTCCAAAAACTAGTTTTTCATTTCAACATTTTTTCGAGCTATCCGCACGTGAGTGGTGTCGTTAGAAGCGCCTCGGCGAGGGCTAGCTAAATATGTAATAAACTAAGGTAGGTGTAATATAAAAATTAAAGTTATGGTCCAAAAACTAGTTTTTCATTTCAACATTTTTTCGAGCTATCCGCACGTGAGTGGTGTCGTTAGAAGCGCCTCGGCGAGGGCTAGCTAAATATGTAATAAACTAAGGTAGGTGTAATATAAAAATTAAAGTTATGGTCCAAAAACTAGTTTTTCATTTCAACATTTTTTCGAGCTATCCGCACGTGAGTGGTGTCGTTAGAAGCGCCTCGGCGAGGGCTAGCTAAATATGTAATAAACTAAGGTAGGTGTAATATAAAAATTAAAGTTATGGTCCAAAAACTAGTTTTTCATTTCAACATTTTTTCGAGCTATCCGCACGTGAGTGGTGTCGTTAGAAGCGCCTCGGCGAGGGCTAGCTAAATATATAATAAACTAAGGTAGGTGTAATATAAAAATTAAAGTTATGGTCCAAAAACTAGTTTTTCATTTCAACATTTTTTCGAGCTATCCGCACGTGAGTGGTGTCGTTAGAAGCGCCTCGGCGAGGGCTAGCTATATATGTAATAAACTAAGGTAGGTGTAATATAAAAATTAAAGTTATGGTCCAAAAACTAGTTTTTCATTTCAACATTTTTTCGAGCTATCCGCACGTGAGTGGTGTCGTTAGAAGCGCCTCGGCGAGGGCTAGCTAAATGTGTAATAAACTAAGGTAGGTGTAATATAAAAATTAAAGTTATGGTCCAAAAACTAGTTTTTCATTTCAACATTTTTTCGAGCTATCCGCACGTGAGTGGTGTCGTTAGAAGCGCCTCGGCGAGGGCTAGCTAAATATGTAATAAACTAAGGTAGGTGTAATATAAAAATTAAAGTTATGGTCCAAAAACTAGTTTTTCATTTCAACATTTTTTCGAGCTATCCGCACGTGAGTGGTGTCGTTAGAAGCGCCTCGGCGAGGGCTAGCTAAATATGTAATAAACTAAGGTAGGTGTAATATAAAAATTAAAGTTATGGTCCGAAAACTAGTTTTTCATTTCAACATTTTTTCGAGCTATCCGCACGTGAGTGGTGTCGTTAGAAGCGCCTCGGCGAGGGCTAGCTAAATATGTAATAAACTAAGGTAGGTGTAATATAAAAATTAAAGTTATGGTCCAAAAACTAGTTTTTCATTTCAACATTTTTTCGAGCTATCCGCACGTGAGTGGTGTCGTTAGAAGCGCCTCGGCGAGGGCTAGCTAAATATGTAATAAACTAAGGTAGGTGTAATATAAAAATTAAAGTTATGGTCCAAAAACTAGTTTTTCATTTCAACATTTTTTCGAGCTATCCGCACGTGAGTGGTGTCGTTAGAAGCGCCTCGGCGAGGGCTAGCTAAATATGTAATAAACTAAGGTAGGTGTAATATAAAAATTAAAGTTATGGTCCGAAAACTAGTTTTTCATTTCAACATTTTTTCGAGCTATCCGCACGTGAGTGGTGTCGTTAGAAGCGCCTCGGCGAGGGCTAGCTAAATATGTAATAAACTAAGGTAGGTGTAATATAAAAATTAAAGTTATGGTCCAAAAACTAGTTTTTCATTTCAACATTTTTTCGAGCTATCCGCACGTGAGTGGTGTCGTTAGAAGCGCCTCGGCGAGGGCTAGCTAAATATGTAATAAACTAAGGTAGGTGTAATATAAAAATTAAAGTTATGGTCCAAAAACTAGTTTTTCATTTCAACATTTTTTCGAGCTATCCGCACGTGAGTGGTGTCGTTAGAAGCGCCTCGGCGAGGGCTACCTAAATATGTAATAAACTAAGGTAGGTGTAATATAAAAATTAAAGTTATGGTCCAAAAACTAGTTTTTCATTTCAACATTTTTTCGAGCTATCCGCACGTGAGTGGTGTCGTTAGAAGCGCCTCGGCGAGGGCTAGCTAAATATGTAATAAACTAAGGTAGGTGTAATATAAAAATTAAAGTTATGGTCCAAAAACTAGTTTTTCATTTCAACATTTTTTCGAGCTATCCGCACGTGAGTGGTGTCGTTAGAAGCGCCTCGGCGAGGGCTAGCTAAATATGTAATAAACTAAGGTAGGTGTAATATAAAAATTAAAGTTATGGTCCAAAAACTAGTTTTTCATTTCAACATTTTTTCGAGCTATCCGCACGTGAGTGGTGTCGTTAGAAGCGCCTCGGCGAGGGCTAGCTAAATATGTAATAAACTAAGGTAGGTGTAATATAAAAATTAAAGTTATGGTCCGAAAACTAGTTTTTCATTTCAACATTTTTTCGAGCTATCCGCACGTGAGTGGTGTCGTTAGAAGCGCCTCGGCGAGGGCTAGCTAAATATGTAATAAACTAAGGTAGGTGTAATATAAAAATTAAAGTTATGGTCCAAAAACTAGTTTTTCATTTCAACATTTTTTCGAGCTATCCGCACGTGAGTGGTGTCGTTAGAAGCGCCTCGGCGAGGGCTAGCTAAATATGTAATAAACTAAGGTAGGTGTAATATAAAAATTAAAGTTATGGTCCAAAAACTAGTTTTTCATTTCAACATTTTTTCGAGCTATCCGCACGTGAGTGGTGTCGTTAGAAGCGCCTCGGCGAGGGCTAGCTAAATATGTAATAAACTAAGGTAGGTGTAATATAAAAATTAAAGTTATGGTCCAAAAACTAGTTTTTCATTTCAACATTTTTTCGAGCTATCCGCACGTGAGTGGTGTCGTTAGAAGCGCCTCGGCGAGGGCTAGCTAAATATGTAATAAACTAAGGTAGGTGTAATATAAAAATTAAAGTTATGGTCCGAAAACTAGTTTTTCATTTCAACATTTTTTCGAGCTATCCGCACGTGAGTGGTGTCGTTAGAAGCGCCTCGGCGAGGGCTAGCTAAATATGTAATAAACTAAGGTAGGTGTAATATAAAAATTAAAGTTATGGTCCGAAAACTAGTTTTTCATTTCAACATTTTTTCGAGCTATCCGCACGTGAGTGGTGTCGTTAGAAGCGCCTCGGCGAGGGCTAGCTAAATATGTAATAAACTAAGGTAGGTGTAATATAAAAATTAAAGTTATGGTCCAAAAACTAGTTTTTCATTTCAACATTTTTTCGAGCTATCCGCACGTGAGTGGTGTCGTTAGAAGCGCCTCGGCGAGGGCTAGCTAAATATGTAATAAACTAAGGTAGGTGTAATATAAAAATTAAAGTTATGGTCCAAAAACTAGTTTTTCATTTCAACATTTTTTCGAGCTATCCGCACGTGAGTGGTGTCGTTAGAAGCGCCTCGGCGAGGGCTAGCTAAATATGTAATAAACTAAGGTAGGTGTAATATAAAAATTAAAGTTATGGTCCAAAAACTAGTTTTTCATTTCAACATTTTTTCGAGCTATCCGCACGTGAGTGGTGTCGTTAGAAGCGCCTCGGCGAGGGCTAGCTAAATATGTAATAAACTAAGGTAGGTGTAATATAAAAATTAAAGTTATGGTCCAAAAACTAGTTTTTCATTTCAACATTTTTTCGAGCTATCCGCACGTGAGTGGTGTCGTTAGAAGCGCCTCGGCGAGGGCTAGCTAAATATGTAATAAAATAAGGTAGGTGTAATATAAAAATTAAAGTTATGGTCCAAAAACTAGTTTTTCATTTCAACATTTTTTCGAGCTATCCGCACGTGAGTGGTGTCGTTAGAAGCGCCTCGGCGAGGGCTAGCTAAATATGTAATAAACTAAGGTAGGTGTAATATAAAAATTAAAGTTATGGTCCAAAAACTAGTTTTTCATTTCAACATTTTTTCGAGCTATCCGCACGTGAGTGGTGTCGTTAGAAGCGCCTCGGCGAGGGCTAGCTAAATATGTAATAAACTAAGGTAGGTGTAATATAAAAATGAAAGTTATGGTCCAAAAACTAGTTTTTCAGTTCAACATTTTTTCGAGCTATCCGCACGTGAGTGGTGTCGTTAGAAGCGCCTCGGCGAGGGCTAGCTAAATATGTAATAAACTAAGGTAGGTGTAATATAAAAATTAAAGTTATGGTCCAAAAACTAGCTTTTCATTTCAACATTTTTTCGAGCTATCCGCACGTGAGTGGTGTCGTTAGAAGCGCCTCGGCGAGGGCTAGCTAAATATGTAATAAACTAAGGTAGTGTAATATAAAAATTAAAGTTATGGTCCAAAAACTAGTTTTTCATTTCAACATTTTTTCAAGCTATCCGCACGTGAGTGGTGTCGTTAGAAGCGCCTCGGCGAGGGCTAGCTAAATATGTAATAAACTAAGGTAGGTGTAATATAAAAATTAAAGTTATGGTCCAAAAACTAGTTTTTCATTTCAACATTTTTTCGAGCTATCCGCACGTGAGTGGTGTCGTTAGAAGCGCCTCGGCGAGGGCTAGCTAAATATGTAATAAACTAAGGTAGGTGTAATATAAAAATTAAAGTTATGGTCCAAAAACTAGTTTTTCATTTCAACATTTTTTCGAGCTATCCGCACGTGAGTGGTGTCGTTAGAAGCGCCTCGGCGAGGGCTAGCTAAATATGTAATAAACTAAGGTAGGTGTAATATAAAAATTAAAGTTATGGTCCAAAAACTAGTTTTTCATTTCAACATTTTTTCGAGCTATCCGCACGTGAGTGGTGTCGTTAGAAGCGCCTCGGCGAGGGCTAGCTAAATATGTAATAAACTAAGGTAGGTGTAATATAAAAATTAAAGTTATGGTCCAAAAACTAGTTTTTCATTTCAACATTTTTTCGAGCTATCCGCACGTGAGTGGTGTCGTTAGAAGCGCCTCGGCGAGGGCTAGCTTAATATGAAATAAACTAAGGTAGGTGTAATATAAAAATTAAAGTTATGGTCCAAAAACTAGTTTTTCATTTCAACATTTTTTCGAGCTATCCGCACGTGAGTGGTGTCGTTAGAAGCGCCTCGGCGAGGGCTAGCTAAATATGTAATAAACTAAGGTAGGTGTAATATAAAAATTAAAGTTATGGTCCAAAAACTAGTTTTTCATTTCAACATTTTTTCGAGCTATCCGCACGTGAGTGGTGTCGTTAGAAGCGCCTCGGCGAGGGCTAGCTAAATATGTAATAAACTAAGGTAGGTGTAATATAAAAATTAAAGTTATGGTCCAAAAACTAGTTTTTCATTTCAACATTTTTTCGAGCTATCCGCACGTGAGTGGTGTCGTTAGAAGCGCCTCGGCGAGGGCTAGCTAAATATGTAATAAACTAAGGTAGGTGTAATATAAAAATTAAAGTTATGGTCCAAAAACTAGTTTTTCATTTCAACATTTTTTCGAGCTATCCGCACGTGAGTGGTGTCGTTAGAAGCGCCTCGGCGAGGGCTAGCTAAATATGTAATAAACTAAGGTAGGTGTAATATAAAAATTAAAGTTATGGTCCAAAAACTAGTTTTTCATTTCAACATTTTTTCGAGCTATCCGCACGTGAGTGGTGTCGTTAGAAGCGCCTCGGCGAGGGCTAGCTAAATATGTAATAAACTAAGGTAGGTGTAATATAAAAATTAAAGTTATGGTCCAAAAACTAGTTTTTCATTTCAACATTTTTTCGAGCTATCCGCACGTGAGTGGTGTCGTTAGAAGCGCCTCGGCGAGGGCTAGCTAAATATGTAATAAACTAAGGTAGGTGTAATATAAAAATTAAAGTTATGGTCCAAAAACTAGTTTTTCATTTCAACATTTTTTCGAGCTATCCGCACGTGAGTGGTGTCGTTAGAAGCGCCTCGGCGAGGGCTAGCTAAATATGTAATAAACTAAGGTAGGTGTAATATAAAAATTAAAGTTATGGTCCAAAAACTAGTTTTTCATTTCAACATTTTTTCGAGCTATCCGCACGTGAGTGGTGTCGTTAGAAGCGCCTCGGCGAGGGCTAGCTAAATATGTAATAAACTAAGGTAGGTGTAATATAAAAATTAAAGTTATGGTCCGAAAACTAGTTTTTCATTTCAACATTTTTTCGAGCTATCCGCACGTGAGTGGTGTCGTTAGAAGCGCCTCGGCGAGGGCTAGCTAAATATGTAATAAACTAAGGTAGGTGTAATATAAAAATTAAAGTTATGGTCCAAAAACTAGTTTTTCATTTCAACATTTTTTCGAGCTATCCGCACGTGAGTGGTGTCGTTAGAAGCGCCTCGGCGAGGGCTAGCTAAATATGTAATAAAATAAGGTAGGTGTAATATAAAAATTAAAGTTATGGTCCAAAAACTAGTTTTTCATTTCAACATTTTTTCGAGCTATCCGCACGTGAGTATTGTCGTTAGAAGCGCCTCGGCGAGGGCTAGCTAAATATGTAATAAACTAAGGTAGGTGTAATATAAAAATTAAAGTTATGGTCCAAAAACTAGTTTTTCATTTCAACATTTTTTCGAGCTATCCGCACGTGAGTGGTGTCGTTAGAAGCGCCTCGGCGAGGGCTAGCTAAATATGTAATAAACTAAGGTAGGTGTAATATAAAAATTAAAGTTATGGTCCGAAAACTAGTTTTTCATTTCAACATTTTTTCGAGCTATCCGCACGTGAGTGGTGTCGTTAGAAGCGCCTCGGCGAGGGCTAGCTAAATATGTAATAAACTAAGGTAGGTGTAATATAAAAATTAAAGTTATGGTCCAAAAACTAGTTTTTCATTTCAACATTTTTTCGAGCTATCCGCACGTGAGTGGTGTCGTTAGAAGCGCCTCGGCGAGGGCTAGCTAAATATGTAATAAACTAAGGTAGGTGTAATATAAAAATTAAAGTTATGGTCCAAAAACTAGTTTTTCATTTCAACATTTTTTCGAGCTATCCGCACGTGAGTGGTGTCGTTAGAAGCGCCTCGGCGAGGGCTAGCTTAATATGAAATAAACTAAGGTAGGTGTAATATAAAAATTAAAGTTATGGTCCAAAAACTAGTTTTTCATTTCAACATTTTTTCGAGCTATCCGCACGTGAGTGGTGTCGTTAGAAGCGCCTCGGCGAGGGCTAGCTAAATATGTAATAAACTAAGGTAGGTGTAATATAAAAATTAAAGTTATGGTCCAAAAACTAGTTTTTCATTTCAACATTTTTTCGAGCTATCCGCACGTGAGTGGTGTCGTTAGAAGCGCCTCGGCGAGGGCTAGCTAAATATGTAATAAACTAAGGTAGGTGTAATATAAAAATTAAAGTTATGGTCCAAAAACTAGTTTTTCATTTCAACATTTTTTCGAGCTATCCGCACGTGAGTGGTGTCGTTAGAAGCGCCTCGGCGAGGGCTAGCTAAATATGTAATAAACTAAGGTAGGTGTAATATAAAAATTAAAGTTATGGTCCAAAAACTAGTTTTTCATTTCAACATTTTTTCGAGCTATCCGCACGTGAGTGGTGTCGTTAGAAGCGCCTCGGCGAGGGCTAGCTAAATATGTAATAAACTAAGGTAGGTGTAATATAAAAATTAAAGTTATGGTCCAAAAACTAGTTTTTCATTTCAACATTTTTTCGAGCTATCCGCACGTGAGTGGTGTCGTTAGAAGCGCCTCGGCGAGGGCTAGCTAAATATGTAATAAACTAAGGTAGGTGTAATATAAAAATTAAAGTTATGGTCCGAAAACTAGTTTTTCATTTCAACATTTTTTCGAGCTATCCGCACGTGAGTGGTGTCGTTAGAAGCGCCTCGGCGAGGGCTAGCTAAATATGTAATAAACTAAGGTAGGTGTAATATAAAAATTAAAGTTATGGTCCAAAAACTAGTTTTTCATTTCAACATTTTTTCGAGCTATCCGCACGTGAGTGGTGTCGTTAGAAGCGCCTCGGCGAGGGCTAGCTAAATATGTAATAAACTAAGGTAGGTGTAATATAAAAATTAAAGTTATGGTCCAAAAACTAGTTTTTCATTTCAACATTTTTTCGAGCTATCCGCACGTGAGTGGTGTCGTTAGAAGCGCCTCGGCGAGGGCTAGCTAAATATGTAATAAACTAAGGTAGGTGTAATATAAAAATTAAAGTTATGGTCCAAAAACTAGTTTTTCATTTCAACATTTTTTCGAGCTATCCGCACGTGAGTGGTGTCGTTAGAAGCGCCTCGGCGAGGGCTAGCTAAATATGTAATAAACTAAGGTAGGTGTAATATAAAAATTAAAGTTATGGTCCAAAAACTAGTTTTTCATTTCAACATTTTTTCGAGCTATCCGCACGTGAGTGGTGTCGTTAGAAGCGCCTCGGCGAGGGCTAGCTAAATATGTAATAAACTAAGGTAGGTGTAATATAAAAATTAAAGTTATGGTCCAAAAACTAGTTTTTCATTTCAACATTTTTTCGAGCTATCCGCACGTGAGTGGTGTCGTTAGAAGCGCCTCGGCGAGGGCTAGCTAAATATGTAATAAACTAAGGTAGGTGTAATATAAAAATTAAAGTTATGGTCCAAAAACTAGTTTTTCATTTCAACATTTTTTCGAGCTATCCGCACGTGAGTGGTGTCGTTAGAAGCGCCTCGGCGAGGGCTAGCTAAATATGTAATAAACTAAGGTAGGTGTAATATAAAAATTAAAGTTATGGTCCAAAAACTAGTTTTTCATTTCAACATTTTTTCGAGCTATCCGCACGTGAGTGGTGTCGTTAGAAGCGCCTCGGCGAGGGCTAGCTAAATATGTAATAAACTAAGGTAGGTGTAATATAAAAATTAAAGTTATGGTCCAAAAACTAGTTTTTCATTTCAACATTTTTTCGAGCTATCCGCACGTGAGTGGTGTCGTTAGAAGCGCCTCGGCGAGGGCTAGCTAAATATGTAATAAACTAAGGTAGGTGTAATATAAAAATTAAAGTTATGGTCCAAAAACTAGTTTTTCATTTCAACATTTTTTCGAGCTATCCGCACGTGAGTGGTGTCGTTAGAAGCGCCTCGGCGAGGGCTAGCTAAATATGTAATAAACTAAGGTAGGTGTAATATAAAAATTAAAGTTATGGTCCAAAAACTAGTTTTTCATTTCAACATTTTTTCGAGCTATCCGCACGTGAGTGGTGTCGTTAGAAGCGCCTCGGCGAGGGCTAGCTAAATATGTAATAAACTAAGGTAGGTGTAATATAAAAATTAAAGTTATGGTCCAAAAACTAGTTTTTCATTTCAACATTTTTTCGAGCTATCCGCACGTGAGTGGTGTCGTTAGAAGCGCCTCGGCGAGGGCTAGCTTAATATGAAATAAACTAAGGTAGGTGTAATATAAAAATTAAAGTTATGGTCCAAAAACTAGTTTTTCATTTCAACATTTTTTCGAGCTATCCGCACGTGAGTGGTGTCGTTAGAAGCGCCTCGGCGAGGGCTAGCTAAATATGTAATAAACTAAGGTAGGTGTAATATAAAAATTAAAGTTATGGTCCAAAAACTAGTTTTTCATTTCAACATTTTTTCGAGCTATCCGCACGTGAGTGGTGTCGTTAGAAGCGCCTCGGCGAGGGCTAGCTAAATATGTAATAAACTAAGGTAGGTGTAATATAAAAATTAAAGTTATGGTCCAAAAACTAGTTTTTCATTTCAACATTTTTTCGAGCTATCCGCACGTGAGTGGTGTCGTTAGAAGCGCCTCGGCGAGGGCTAGCTAAATATGTAATAAACTAAGGTAGGTGTAATATAAAAATTAAAGTTATGGTCCAAAAACTAGTTTTTCATTTCAACATTTTTTCGAGCTATCCGCACGTGAGTGGTGTCGTTAGAAGCGCCTCGGCGAGGGCTAGCTAAATATGTAATAAACTAAGGTAGGTGTAATATAAAAATTAAAGTTATGGTCCAAAAACTAGTTTTTCATTTCAACATTTTTTCGAGCTATCCGCACGTGAGTGGTGTCGTTAGAAGCGCCTCGGCGAGGGCTAGCTAAATATGTAATAAACTAAGGTAGGTGTAATATAAAAATTAAAGTTATGGTCCGAAAACTAGTTTTTCATTTCAACATTTTTTCGAGCTATCCGCACGTGAGTGGTGTCGTTAGAAGCGCCTCGGCGAGGGCTAGCTAAATATGTAATAAACTAAGGTAGGTGTAATATAAAAATTAAAGTTATGGTCCAAAAACTAGTTTTTCATTTCAACATTTTTTCGAGCTATCCGCACGTGAGTGGTGTCGTTAGAAGCGCCTCGGCGAGGGCTAGCTAAATATGTAATAAACTAAGGTAGGTGTAATATAAAAATTAAAGTTATGGTCCAAAAACTAGTTTTTCATTTCAACATTTTTTCGAGCTATCCGCACGTGAGTGGTGTCGTTAGAAGCGCCTCGGCGAGGGCTAGCTAAATATGTAATAAACTAAGGTAGGTGTAATATAAAAATTAAAGTTATGGTCCAAAAACTAGTTTTTCATTTCAACATTTTTTCGAGCTATCCGCACGTGAGTGGTGTCGTTAGAAGCGCCTCGGCGAGGGCTAGCTAAATATGTAATAAACTAAGGTAGGTGTAATATAAAAATTAAAGTTATGGTCCAAAAACTAGTTTTTCATTTCAACATTTTTTCGAGCTATCCGCACGTGAGTGGTGTCGTTAGAAGCGCCTCGGCGAGGGCTAGCTAAATATGTAATAAACTAAGGTAGGTGTAATATAAAAATTAAAGTTATGGTCCAAAAACTAGTTTTTCATTTCAACATTTTTTCGAGCTATCCGCACGTGAGTGGTGTCGTTAGAAGCGCCTCGGCGAGGGCTAGCTAAATATGTAATAAACTAAGGTAGGTGTAATATAAAAATTAAAGTTATGGTCCAAAAACTAGTTTTTCATTTCAACATTTTTTCGAGCTATCCGCACGTGAGTGGTGTCGTTAGAAGCGCCTCGGCGAGGGCTAGCTAAATATGTAATAAACTAAGGTAGGTGTAATATAAAAATTAAAGTTATGGTCCAAAAACTAGTTTTTCATTTCAACATTTTTTCGAGCTATCCGCACGTGAGTGGTGTCGTTAGAAGCGCCTCGGCGAGGGCTAGCTAAATATGTAATAAACTAAGGTAGGTGTAATATAAAAATTAAAGTTATGGTCCAAAAACTAGTTTTTCATTTCAACATTTTTTCGAGCTATCCGCACGTGAGTGGTGTCGTTAGAAGCGCCTCGGCGAGGGCTAGCTAAATATGTAATAAACTAAGGTAGGTGTAATATAAAAATTAAAGTTATGGTCCAAAAACTAGTTTTTCATTTCAACATTTTTTCGAGCTATCCGCACGTGAGTGGTGTCGTTAGAAGCGCCTCGGCGAGGGCTAGCTAAATATGTAATAAACTAAGGTAGGTGTAATATAAAAATTAAAGTTATGGTCCAAAAACTAGTTTTTCATTTCAACATTTTTTCGAGCTATCCGCACGTGAGTGGTGTCGTTAGAAGCGCCTCGGCGAGGGCTAGCTAAATATGTAATAAAATAAGGTAGGTGTAATATAAAAATTAAAGTTATGGTCCAAAAACTAGTTTTTCATTTCAACATTTTTTCGAGCTATCCGCACGTGAGTGGTGTCGTTAGAAGCGCTTCGGCGAGGGCTAGCTAAATATGTAATAAACTAAGGTAGGTGTAATATAAAAATTAAAGTTATGGTCCAAAAACTAGTTTTTCATTTCAACATTTTTTCGAGCTATCCGCACGTGAGTGGTGTCGTTAGAAGCGCCTCGGCGAGGGCTAGCTAAATATGTAATAAACTAAGGTAGGTGTAATATAAAAATTAAAGTTATGGTCCAAAAACTAGTTTTTCATTTCAACATTTTTTCGAGCTATCCGCACGTGAGTGGTGTCGTTAGAAGCGCCTCGGCGAGGGCTAGCTAAATATGTAATAAACTAAGGTAGGTGTAATATAAAAATGAAAGTTATGGTCCAAAAACTAGTTTTTCAGTTCAACATTTTTTCGAGCTATCCGCACGTGAGTGGTGTCGTTAGAAGCGCCTCGGCGAGGGCTAGCTAAATATGTAATAAACTAAGGTAGGTGTAATATAAAAATTAAAGTTATGGTCCGAAAACTAGTTTTTCATTTCAACATTTTTTCGAGCTATCCGCACGTGAGTGGTGTCGTTAGAAGCGCCTCGGCGAGGGCTAGCTAAATATGTAATAAACTAAGGTAGGTGTCATATAAAAATTAAAGTTATGGTCCAAAAACTAGTTTTTCATTTCAACATTTTTTCGAGCTATCCGCACGTGAGTGGTGTCGTTAGAAGCGCCTCGGCGAGGGCTAGCTAAATATGTAATAAACTAAGGTAGGTGTAATATAAAAATTAAAGTTATGGTCCAAAAACTAGTTTTTCATTTCAACATTTTTTCGAGCTATCCGCACGTGAGTGGTGTCGTTAGAAGCGCCTCGGCGAGGGCTAGCTAAATATGTAATAAACTAAGGTAGGTGTAATATAAAAATTAAAGTTATGGTCCAAAAACTAGTTTTTCATTTCAACATTTTTTCGAGCTATCCGCACGTGAGTGGTGTCGTTAGAAGCGCCTCGGCGAGGGCTAGCTAAATATGTAATAAACTAAGGTAGGTGTAATATAAAAATTAAAGTTATGGTCCGAAAACTAGTTTTTCATTTCAACATTTTTTCGAGCTATCCGCACGTGAGTGGTGTCGTTAGAAGCGCCTCGGCGAGGGCTAGCTAAATATGTAATAAACTAAGGTAGGTGTAATATAAAAATTAAAGTTATGGTCCAAAAACTAGTTTTTCATTTCAACATTTTTTCGAGCTATCCGCACGTGAGTGGTGTCGTTAGAAGCGCCTCGGCGAGGGCTAGCTAAATATGTAATAAACTAAGGTAGGTGTAATATAAAAATTAAAGTTATGGTCCGAAAACTAGTTTTTCATTTCAACATTTTTTCGAGCTATCCGCACGTGAGTGGTGTCGTTAGAAGCGCCTCGGCGAGGGCTAGCTAAATATGTAATAAACTAAGGTAGGTGTAATATAAAAATTAAAGTTATGGTCCAAAAACTAGTTTTTCATTTCAACATTTTTTCGAGCTATCCGCACGTGAGTGGTGTCGTTAGAAGCGCCTCGGCGAGGGCTAGCTAAATATGTAATAAACTAAGGTAGGTGTAATATAAAAATTAAAGTTATGGTCCAAAAACTAGTTTTTCATTTCAACATTTTTTCGAGCTATCCGCACGTGAGTGGTGTCGTTAGAAGCGCCTCGGCGAGGGCTAGCTAAATCCAAACTAATATTATAAATGCGAAAGTAACTCTGTCTGTCTGTCTGTCTGTCTTTCTGTCTGTCTGTCTGTCTGTCTGTCTTTGCTTCACGCCTAAACTACTGAACCGATTTGTGTGAAATTTGGTACAGACATAGTTTGGAACTTGAGAAAGGACATAGGATAGTTTTTATTACAAAAAATAAAATAAAAAATTAAATTTATTCCGGACATACAGCGCCATCTATTGGTCAAGCGTCGGCATCAATTCAGTACTGAAAATTCATCGAAAAAATGTAAATAGTAAAAAGGTTTGAAAATATAATATAATACAACTTTTAGTACAAAGAAAGAAAATGCTCTAACGGAGTATAGATAATTATATTAGTACTTTACGTCGAGTTGGTGATCGCGCAATGGTGTCGATCGTTACACGAGTTCGGTTCATGTTATTGTTTTAATTCATCGGAAAAAAGTAAATTGAAATAGTAAAAAGGTATGAAAAAAATAATATCAATATAATAAAACTTTTAGTACAAAGAAAATGCCCGAACGGAGTATAGATAAATAATCCGAGTTGTCACTATGCTCGATAGATGGCGTTGGGATCGAAATAGATCGCGCTATGGTTTCGTTACAGCAAAACTAAAAACGTGGTATACAGAAATGTCTTGGTGTAAGAAACTTTAATAATCTTTAAAGCCTAAAATAATAGAAAATTTGTCAAGGGAGAAACAGTATTTTTTTCTGAAATGGCAAATCAAAATAATATTTTGAAAATAAGGGAAAAGTAACATTTTCGCCTTTTTCGATCGGCAATAACGGGTTTAATGCCCTAAGTGAGTATACATATCTTCAATTCAAACGCAGAGCTCATTATGTTGATTTTTGAAGAGTTCCCTAGAATATCTTCCACATTTCATTTTTGAAGAGATCCCGCGAGATCGGGAACTATGTGGGTAAAACCAAAAATCTGCCGGAAGTCACTATTCCACGCGAACGAAGTCGCGGGCAAAAGCTAGTATGTAATAAACTAAGATAGGTGTAATATAAAAATTAAAGTTATGGTCCAAAAACTAGTTTTTCATTTCAACATTTTTTCGAGCTATCCGCACGTGAGTGGTGTCGTTAGAAGCGCCTCGGCGAGGGCTAGCTAAATATGTAATAAACTAAGGTAGGTGTAATATAAAAATTAAAGTTATGGTCCAAAAACTAGTTTTTCATTTCAACATTTTTTCGAGCTATCCGCACGTGAGTGGTGTCGTTAGAAGCGCCTCGGCGAGGGCTAGCTAAATATGTAATAAACTAAGGTAGGTGTAATATAAAAATTAAAGTTATGGTCCAAAAACTAGTTTTTCATTTCAACATTTTTTCGAGCTATCCGCACGTGAGTGGTGTCGTTAGAAGCGCCTCGGCGAGGGCTAGCTAAATATGTAATAAACTAAGGTAGGTGTAATATAAAAATTAAAGTTATGGTCCAAAAACTAGTTTTTCATTTCAACATTTTTTCGAGCTATCCGCACGTGAGTGGTGTCGTTAGAAGCGCCTCGGCGAGGGCTAGCTAAATATGTAATAAACTAAGGTAGGTGTAATATAAAAATTAAAGTTATGGTCCAAAAACTAGTTTTTCATTTCAACATTTTTTCGAGCTATCCGCACGTGAGTGGTGTCGTTAGAAGCGCCTCGGCGAGGGCTAGCTAAATATGTAATAAACTAAGGTAGGTGTAATATAAAAATTAAAACTAGTTTTTCATTTCAACATTTTTTCGAGCTATCCGCACGTGAGTGGTGTCGTTAGAAGCGCCTCGGCGAGGGCTAGCTAAATATGTAATAAACTAAGGTAGGTGTAATATAAAAATTAAAGTTATGGTCCAAAAACTAGTTTTTCATTTCAACATTTTTTCGAGCTATCCGCACGTGAGTGGTGTCGTTAGAAGCGCCTCGGCGAGGGCTAGCTAAATATGTAATAAACTAAGGTAGGTGTAATATAAAAATTAAAGTTATGGTCCAAAAACTAGTTTTTCATTTCAAAATTTTTTCGAGCTATCCGCACGTGAGTGGTGTCGTTAGAAGCGCCTCGGCGAGGGCTAGCTATATATGTAATAAACTAAGGTAGGTGTAATATAAAAATTAAAGTTATGGTCCAAAAACTAGTTTTTCATTTCAACATTTTTTCGAGCTATCCGCACGTGAGTGGTGTCGTTAGAAGCGCCTCGGCGAGGGCTAGCTAAATATGTAATAAACTAAGGTAGGTGTAATATAAAAATTAAAGTTATGGTCCAAAAACTAGTTTTTCATTTCAACATTTTTTCGAGCTATCCGCACGTGAGTGGTGTCGTTAGAAGCGCCTCGGCGAGGGCTAGCTAAATATGTAATAAACTAAGGTAGGTGTAATATAAAAATTAAAGTTATGGTCCAAAAACTAGTTTTTCATTTCAACATTTTTTCGAGCTATCCGCACGTGAGTGGTGTCGTTAGAAGCGCCTCGGCGAGGGCTAGCTAAATATGTAATAAACTAAGGTAGGTGTAATATAAAAATTAAAGTTATGGTCCAAAAACTAGTTTTTCATTTCAACAGTTTTTCGAGCTATCCGCACGTGAGTGGTGTCGTTAGAAGCGCCTCGGCGAGGGCTAGCTATATGTGTAATAAACTAAGGTAGGTGTAATATAAAAATTAAAGTTATGGTCCAAAAACTAGTTTTTCATTTCAACATTTTTTCGAGCTATCCGCACGTGAGTGGTGTCGTTAGAAGCGCCTCGGCGAGGGCTAGCTAAATATGTAATAAACTAAGGTAGGTGTAATATAAAAATTAAAGTTATGGTCCAAAAACTAGTTTTTCATTTCAACATTTTTTCGAGCTATCCGCACGTGAGTGGTGTCGTTAGAAGCGCCTCGGCGAGGGCTAGCTAAATATGTAATAAACTAAGGTAGGTGTAATATAAAAATTAAAGTTATGGTCCAAAAACTAGTTTTTCATTTCAAAATTTTTTCGAGCTATCCGCACGTGAGTGGTGTCGTTAGAAGCGCCTCGGCGAGGGCTAGCTATATATGTAATAAACTAAGGTAGGTGTAATATAAAAATTAAAGTTATGGTCCAAAAACTAGTTTTTCATTTCAACATTTTTTCGAGCTATCCGCACGTGAGTGGTGTCGTTAGAAGCGCCTCGGCGAGGGCTAGCTAAATATGTAATAAACTAAGGTAGGTGTAATATAAAAATTTAAACTAGTTTTTCATTTCAACATTTTTTCGAGCTATCCGCACGTGAGTGGTGTCGTTAGAAGCGCCTCGGCGAGGGCTAGCTAAATATGTAATAAACTAAGGTAGGTGTAATATAAAAATTAAAGTTATGGTCCAAAAACTAGTTTTTCATTTCAACATTTTTTCGAGCTATCCGCACGTGAGTGGTGTCGTTAGAAGCGCCTCGGCGAGGGCTACGTAAATATGTAATAAACTAAGGTAGGTGTAATATAAAAATTAAAGTTATGGTCCAAAAACTAGTTTTTCATTTCAACATTTTTTCGAGCTATCCGCACGTGAGTGGTGTCGTTAGAAGCGCCTCGGCGAGGGCTAGCTAAATATGTAATAAACTAAGGTAGGTGTAATATAAAAATTAAAGTTATGGTCCAAAAACTAGTTTTTCATTTCAACAGTTTTTCGAGCTATCCGCACGTGAGTGGTGTCGTTAGAAGCGCCTCGGCGAGGGCTAGCTATATATGTAATAAACTAAGGTAGGTGTAATATAAAAATTAAAGTTATGGTCCAAAAACTAGTTTTTCATTTCAACATTTTTTCGAGCTATCCGCACGTGAGTGGTGTCGTTAGAAGCGCCTCGGCGAGGGCTAGCTAAATATGTAATAAACTAAGGTAGGTGAAATATAAAAATTAAAGTTATGGTCCAAAAACTAGTTTTTCATTTCAACATTTTTTCGAGCTATCCGCACGTGAGTGGTGTCGTTAGAAGCGCCTCGGCGAGGGCTAGCTAAATATGTAATAAACTAAGGTAGGTGTAATATAAAAATTAAAGTTATGGTCCAAAAACTAGTTTTTCATTTCAAAATTTTTTCGAGCTATCCGCACGTGAGTGGTGTCGTTAGAAGCGCCTCGGCGAGGGCTAGCTAAATATGTAATAAACTAAGGTAGGTGTAATATAAAATTTAAAGTTATGGTCCAAAAACTAGTTTTTCATTTCAACATTTTTTCGAGCTATCCGCACGTGAGTGGTGTCTTTAGAAGCGCCTCGGCGAGGGCTAGCTAAATATGTAATAAACTAAGGTAGGTGTAATATAAAAATTAAAGTTATGGTCCAAAAACTAGTTTTTCATTTCAACATTTTTTCGAGCTATCCGCACGTGAGTGGTGTCGTTAGAAGCGCCTCGGCGAGGGCTAGCTAAATATGTAATAAACTAAGGTAGGTGTAATATAAAAATTAAAGTTATGGTCCAAAAACTAGTTTTTCATTTCAACATTTTTTCGAGCTATCCGCACGTGAGTGGTGTCGTTAGAAGCGCCTCGGCGAGGGCTAGCTAAATATGTAATAAACTAAGGTAGGTGTAATATAAAAATTAAAACTAGTTTTTCATTTCAACATTTTTTCGAGCTATCCGCACGTGAGTGGTCTAGTTAGAAGCGCCTCGGCGAGGGCTAGCTAAATATGTAATAAACTAAGGTAGGTGTAATATAAAAATTAAAGTTATGGTCCAAAAACTAGTTTTTCATTTCAACATTTTTTCGAGCTATCCGCACGTGAGTGGTGTCGTTAGAAGCGCCTCGGCGAGGGCTAGCTAAATATGTAATAAACTAAGGTAGGTGTAATATAAAAATTAAAGTTATGGTCCAAAAACTAGTTTTTCATTTCAAAATTTTTTCGAGCTATCCGCACGTGAGTGGTGTCGTTAGAAGCGCCTCGGCGAGGGCTAGCTATATATGTAATAAACTAAGGTAGGTGTAATATAAAAATTAAAGTTATGGTCCAAAAACTAGTTTTTCATTTCAACATTTTTTCGAGCTATCCGCACGTGAGTGGTGTCGTTAGAAGCGCCTCGGCGAGGGCTAGCTAAATATGTAATAAACTAAGGTAGGTGTAATATAAAAATTAAAGTTATGGTCCAAAAACTAGTTTTTCATTTCAACATTTTTTCGAGCTATCCGCACGTGAGTGGTGTCGTTAGAAGCGCCTCGGCGAGGGCTAGCTAAATATGTAATAAACTAAGGTAGGTGTAATATAAAATTTAAAGTTATGGTCCAAAAACTAGTTTTTCATTTCAACATTTTTTCGAGCTATCCGCACGTGAGTGGTGTCTTTAGAAGCGCCTCGGCGAGGGCTAGCTAAATATGTAATAAACTAAGGTAGGTGTAATATAAAAATTAAAGTTATGGTCCAAAAACTAGTTTTTCATTTCAACATTTTTTTCGAGCTATCCGCACGTCAGTGGTGTCGTTAGAAGCGCCTCGGCGAGGGCTAGCTAAATATGTAATAAACTAAGGTAGGTGTAATATAAAAATTAAAGTTATGGTCCAAAAACTAGTTTTTCATTTCAACATTTTTTCGAGCTATCCGCACGTGAGTGGTGTCGTTAGAAGCGCCTCGGCGAGGGCTAGCTAAATATGTAATAAACTAAGGTAGGTGTAATATAAAAATTAAAACTAGTTTTTCATTTCAACATTTTTTCGAGCTATCCGCACGTGAGTGGTGTCGTTAGAAGCGCCTCGGCGAGGGCTAGCTAAATATGTAATAAACTAAGGTAGGTGTAATATAAAAATTAAAGTTATGGTCCAAAAACTAGTTTTTCATTTCAACATTTTTTCGAGCTATCCGCACGTGAGTGGTGTCGTTAGAAGCGCCTCGGCGAGGGCTAGCTAAATATGTAATAAACTAAGGTAGGTGTAATATAAAAATTAAAGTTATGGTCCAAAAACTAGTTTTTCATTTCAACATTTTTTCGAGCTATCCGCACGTAAGTGGTGTCGTTAGAAGCGCCTCGGCGAGGGCTAGCTAAATATGTAATAAACTAAGGTAGGTGTAATATAAAAATTAAAGTTATGGTCCAAAAACTAGTTTTTCATTTCAACAGTTTTTCGAGCTATCCGCACGTGAGTGGTGTCGTTAGAAGCGCCTCGGCGAGGGCTAGCTATATGTGTAATAAACTAAGGTAGGTGTAATATAAAAATTAAAGTTATGGTCCAAAAACTAGTTTTTCATTTCAACATTTTTTCGAGCAATCCGCACGTGAGTGGTGTCGTTAGAAGCGCCTCGGCGAGGGCTAGCTAAATATGTAATAAACTAAGGTAGGTGTAATATAAAAATTAAAGTTATGGTCCAAAAACTAGTTTTTCATTTCAACATTTTTTCGAGCTATCCGCACGTGAGTGGTGTCGTTAGAAGCGCCTCGGCGAGGGCTAGCTAAATATGTAATAAACTAAGGTAGGTGTAATATAAAAATTAAAGTTATGGTCCAAAAACTAGTTTTTCATTTCAAAATTTTTTCGAGCTATCCGCACGTGAGTGGTGTCGTTAGAAGCGCCTCGGCGAGGGCTAGCTATATATGTAATAAACTAAGGTAGGTGTAATATAAAAATTAAAGTTAAGGTCCAAAAACTAGTTTTTCATTTCAACATTTTTTCGAGCTATCCGCACGTGAGTGGTGTCGTTAGAAGCGCCTCGGCGAGGGCTAGCTAAATATGTAATAAACTAAGGTAGGTGTAATATAAAAATTAAAACTAGTTTTTCATTTCAACATTTTTTCGAGCTATCCGCACGTGAGTGGTGTCGTTAGAAGCGCCTCGGCGAGGGCTAGCTAAATATGTAATAAACTAAGGTAGGTGTAATATAAAAATTAAAGTTATGGTCCAAAAACTAGTTTTTCATTTCAAAATTTTTTCGAGCTATCCGCACGTGAGTGGTGTCGTTAGAAGCGCCTCGGCGAGGGCTAGCTATATATGTAATAAACTAAGGTAGGTGTAATATAAAAATTAAAGTTATGGTCCAAAAACTAGTTTTTCATTTCAACATTTTTTCGAGCTATCCGCACGTGAGTGGTGTCGTTAGAAGCGCCTCGGCGAGGGCTAGCTAAATATGTAATAAACTAAGGTAGGTGTAATATAAAAATTAAAGTTATGGTCCAAAAACTAGTTTTTCATTTCAACATTTTTTCGAGCTATCCGCACGTGAGTGGTGTCGTTAGAAGCGCCTCGGCGAGGGCTAGCTAAATATGTAATAAACTAAGGTAGGTGTAATATAAAATTTAAAGTTATGGTCCAAAAACTAGTTTTTCATTTCAACATTTTTTCGAGCTATCCGCACGTGAGTGGTGTCTTTAGAAGCGCCTCGGCGAGGGCTAGCTAAATATGTAATAAACTAAGGTAGGTGTAATATAAAAATTAAAGTTATGGTCCAAAAACTAGTTTTTCATTTCAACATTTTTTCGAGCTATCCGCACGTGAGTGGTGTCGTTAGAAGCGCCTCGGCGAGGGCTAGCTAAATATGTAATAAACTAAGGTAGGTGTAATATAAAAATTAAAGTTATGGTCCAAAAACTAGTTTTTCATTTCAACATTTTTTCGAGCTATCCGCACGTGAGTGGTGTCGTTAGAAGCGCCTCGGCGAGGGCTAGCTAAATATGTAATAAACTAAGGTAGGTGTAATATAAAAATTAAAGTTATGGTCCAAAAACTAGCTTTTCATTTCAACATTTTTTCGAGCTATCCGCACGTGAGTGGTGTCGTTAGAAGCGCCTCGGCGAGGGCTAGCTAAATATGTAATAAACTAAGGTAGGTGTAATATAAAAATGAAAGTTATGGTCCAAAAACTAGTTTTTCACTTCAACATTTTTTCGAGCTATCCGCACGTGAGTGGTGTCGTTAGAAGCGCCTCGGCGAGGGCTAGCTAAATATGTAATAAACTAAGGTAGGTGTAATATAAAAATTAAAGTTATGGTCCAAAAACTAGTTTTTCATTTCAACATTTTTTCGAGCTATCCGCACGTGAGTGGTGTCGTTAGAAGCGCCTCGGCGAGGGCTAGCTAAATATGTAATAAACTAAGGTAGGTGTAATATAAAAATTAAAGTTATGGTCCAAAAACTAGTTTTTCATTTCAACATTTTTTCGAGCTATCCGCACGTGAGTGGTGTCGTTAGAAGCGCCTCGGCGAGGGCTAGCTAAATATGTAATAAACTAAGGTAGGTGTAATATAAAAATTAAAACTAGTTTTTCATTTCAACATTTTTTCGAGCTATCCGCACGTGAGTGGTGTCGTTAGAAGCGCCTCGGCGAGGGCTAGCTAAATATGTAATAAACTAAGGTAGGTGTAATATAAAAATTAAAGTTATGGTCCAAAAACTAGTTTTTCATTTCAAAATTTTTTCGAGCTATCCGCACGTGAGTGGTGTCGTTAGAAGCGCCTCGGCGAGGGCTAGCTAAATATGTAATAAACTAAGGTAGGTGTAATATAAAAATTAAAGTTATGGTCCAAAAACTAGTTTTTCATTTCAACATTTTTTCGAGCTATCCGCACGTGAGTGGTGTCGTTAGAAGCGCCTCGGCGAGGGCTAGCTATATATGTAATAAACTAAGGTAGGTGTAATATAAAAATTAAAGTTATGGTCCAAAAACTAGCTTTTCATTTCAACATTTTTTCGAGCTATCCGCACGTGAGTGGTGTCGTTAGAAGCGCCTCGGCGAGGGCTAGCTATATATGTAATAAACTAAGGTAGGTGTAATATAAAAATTAAAGTTATGGTCCAAAAACTAGTTTTTCATTTCAACATTTTTTCGAGCTATCCGCACGTGAGTGGTGTCGTTAGAAGCGCCTCGGCGAGGGCTAGCTAAATATGTAATAAACTAAGGTAGGTGTAATATAAAAATTAAAGTTATGGTCCAAAAACTAGTTTTTCATTTCAACATTTTTTCGAGCTATCCGCACGTGAGTGGTGTCGTTAGAAGCGCCTCGGCGAGGGCTAGCTAAATATGTAATAAACTAAGGTAGGTGTAATATAAAATTTAAAGTTATGGTCCAAAAACTAGTTTTTCATTTCAACATTTTTTCGAGCTATCCGCACGTGAGTGGTGTCTTTAGAAGCGCCTCGGCGAGGGCTAGCTAAATATGTAATAAACTAAGGTAGGTGTAATATAAAAATTAAAGTTATGGTCCAAAAACTAGTTTTTCATTTCAACATTTTTTTCGAGCTATCCGCACGTCAGTGGTGTCGTTAGAAGCGCCTCGGCGAGGGCTAGCTAAATATGTAATAAACTAAGGTAGGTGTAATATAAAAATTAAAGTTATGGTCCAAAAACTAGTTTTTCATTTCAACATTTTTTCGAGCTATCCGCACGTGAGTGGTGTCGTTAGAAGCGCCTCGGCGAGGGCTAGCTAAATATGTAATAAACTAAGGTAGGTGTAATATAAAAATTAAAGTTATGGTCCAAAAACTAGTTTTTCATTTCAACAGTTTTTCGAGCTATCCGCACGTGAGTGGTGTCGTTAGAAGCGCCTCGGCGAGGGCTAGCTATATATGTAATAAACTAAGGTAGGTGTAATATAAAAATTAAAGTTATGGTCCAAAAACTAGTTTTTCATTTCAACATTTTTTCGAGCTATCCGCACGTGAGTGGTGTCGTTAGAAGCGCCTCGGCGAGGGCTAGCTAAATATGTAATAAACTAAGGTAGGTGAAATATAAAAATTAAAGTTATGGTCCAAAAACTAGTTTTTCATTTCAACATTTTTTCGAGCTATCCGCACGTGAGTGGTGTCGTTAGAAGCGCCTCGGCGAGGGCTAGCTAAATATGTAATAAACTAAGGTAGGTGTAATATAAAAATTAAAGTTATGGTCCAAAAACTAGTTTTTCATTTCAAAATTTTTTCGAGCTATCCGCACGTGAGTGGTGTCGTTAGAAGCGCCTCGGCGAGGGCTAGCTAAATATGTAATAAACTAAGGTAGGTGTAATATAAAAATTAAAGTTATGGTCCAAAAACTAGTTTTTCATTTCAACATTTTTTCGAGCTATCCGCACGTGAGTGGTGTCGTTAGAAGCGCCTCGGCGAGGGCTAGCTAAATATGTAATAAACTAAGGTAGGTGTAATATAAAATTTAAAGTTATGGTCCAAAAACTAGTTTTTCATTTCAACATTTTTTCGAGCTATCCGCACGTGAGTGGTGTCTTTAGAAGCGCCTCGGCGAGGGCTAGCTAAATATGTAATAAACTAAGGTAGGTGTAATATAAAAATTAAAGTTATGGTCCAAAAACTAGTTTTTCATTTCAACATTTTTTCGAGCTATCCGCACGTGAGTGGTGTCGTTAGAAGCGCCTCGGCGAGGGCTAGCTAAATATGTAATAAACTAAGGTAGGTGTAATATAAAAATTAAAGTTATGGTCCAAAAACTAGTTTTTCATTTCAACATTTTTTCGAGCTATCCGCACGTGAGTGGTGTCGTTAGAAGCGCCTCGGCGAGGGCTAGCTAAATATGTAATAAACTAAGGTAGGTGTAATATAAAAATTAAAACTAGTTTTTCATTTCAACATTTTTTCGAGCTATCCGCACGTGAGTGGTGTCGTTAGAAGCGCCTCGGCGAGGGCTAGCTAAATATGTAATAAACTAAGGTAGGTGTAATATAAAAATTAAAGTTATGGTCCAAAAACTAGTTTTTCATTTCAACATTTTTTCGAGCTATCCGCACGTGAGTGGTGTCGTTAGAAGCGCCTCGGCGAGGGCTAGCTAAATATGTAATAAACTAAGGTAGGTGTAATATAAAAATTAAAGTTATGGTCCAAAAACTAGTTTTTCATTTCAAAATTTTTTCGAGCTATCCGCACGTGAGTGGTGTCGTTAGAAGCGCCTCGGCGAGGGCTAGCTATATATGTAATAAACTAAGGTAGGTGTAATATAAAAATTAAAGTTATGGTCCAAAAACTAGTTTTTCATTTCAACATTTTTTCGAGCTATCCGCACGTGAGTGGTGTCGTTAGAAGCGCCTCGGCGAGGGCTAGCTAAATATGTAATAAACTAAGGTAGGTGTAATATAAAAATTAAAGTTATGGTCCAAAAACTAGTTTTTCATTTCAACATTTTTTCGAGCTATCCGCACGTGAGTGGTGTCGTTAGAAGCGCCTCGGCGAGGGCTAGCTAAATATGTAATAAACTAAGGTAGGTGTAATATAAAATTTAAAGTTATGGTCCAAAAACTAGTTTTTCATTTCAACATTTTTTCGAGCTATCCGCACGTGAGTGGTGTCTTTAGAAGCGCCTCGGCGAGGGCTAGCTAAATATGTAATAAACTAAGGTAGGTGTAATATAAAAATTAAAGTTATGGTCCAAAAACTAGTTTTTCATTTCAACATTTTTTTCGAGCTATCCGCACGTCAGTGGTGTCGTTAGAAGCGCCTCGGCGAGGGCTAGCTAAATATGTAATAAACTAAGGTAGGTGTAATATAAAAATTAAAGTTATGGTCCAAAAGCTAGTTTTTCATTTCAACATTTTTTCGAGCTATCCGCACGTGAGTGGTGTCGTTAGAAGCGCCTCGGCGAGGGCTAGCTAAATATGTAATAAACTAAGGTAGGTGTAATATAAAAATTAAAACTAGTTTTTCATTTCAACATTTTTTCGAGCTATCCGCACGTGAGTGGTGTCGTTAGAAGCGCCTCGGCGAGGGCTAGCTAAATATGTAATAAACTAAGGTAGGTGTAATATAAAAATTAAAGTTATGGTCCAAAAACTAGTTTTTCATTTCAACATTTTTTCGAGCTATCCGCACGTGAGTGGTGTCGTTAGAAGCGCCTCGGCGAGGGCTAGCTAAATATGTAATAAACTAAGGTAGGTGTAATATAAAAATTAAAGTTATGGTCCAAAAACTAGTTTTTCATTTCAACATTTTTTCGAGCTATCCGCACGTGAGTGGTGTCGTTAGAAGCGCCTCGGCGAGGGCTAGCTAAATATGTAATAAACTAAGGTAGGTGTAATATAAAAATTAAAGTTATGGTCCAAAAACTAGTTTTTCATTTCAACAGTTTTTCGAGCTATCCGCACGTGAGTGGTGTCGTTAGAAGCGCCTCGGCGAGGGCTAGCTATATATGTAATAAACTAAGGTAGGTGTAATATAAAAATTAAAGTTATGGTCCAAAAACTAGTTTTTCATTTCAACATTTTTTCGAGCAATCCGCACGTGAGTGGTGTCGTTAGAAGCGCCTCGGCGAGGGCTAGCTAAATATGTAATAAACTAAGGTAGGTGTAATATAAAAATTAAAGTTATGGTCCAAAAACTAGTTTTTCATTTCAACATTTTTTCGAGCTATCCGCACGTGAGTGGTGTCGTTAGAAGCGCCTCGGCGAGGGCTAGCTAAATATGTAATAAACTAAGGTAGGTGTAATATAAAAATTAAAGTTATGGTCCAAAAACTAGTTTTTCATTTCAAAATTTTTTCGAGCTATCCGCACGTGAGTGGTGTCGTTAGAAGCGCCTCGGCGAGGGCTAGCTATATATGTAATAAACTAAGGTAGGTGTAATATAAAAATTAAAGTTATGGTCCAAAAACTAGTTTTTCATTTCAACATTTTTTCGAGCTATCCGCACGTGAGTGGTGTCGTTAGAAGCGCCTCGGCGAGGGCTAGCTAAATATGTAATAAACTAAGGTAGGTGTAATATAAAAATTAAAACTAGTTTTTCATTTCAACATTTTTTCGAGCTATCCGCACGTGAGTGGTGTCGTTAGAAGCGCCTCGGCGAGGGCTAGCTAAATATGTAATAAACTAAGGTAGGTGTAATATAAAAATTAAAGTTATGGTCCAAAAACTAGTTTTTCATTTCAAAATTTTTTCGAGCTATCCGCACGTGAGTGGTGTCGTTAGAAGCGCCTCGGCGAGGGCTAGCTATATATGTAATAAACTAAGGTAGGTGTAATATAAAAATTAAAGTTATGGTCCAAAAACTAGTTTTTCATTTCAACATTTTTTCGAGCTATCCGCACGTGAGTGGTGTCGTTAGAAGCGCCTCGGCGAGGGCTAGCTAAATATGTAATAAACTAAGGTAGGTGTAATATAAAAATTAAAGTTATGGTCCAAAAACTAGTTTTTCATTTCAACATTTTTTCGAGCTATCCGCACGTGAGTGGTGTCGTTAGAAGCGCCTCGGCGAGGGCTAGCTAAATATGTAATAAACTAAGGTAGGTGTAATATAAAATTTAAAGTTATGGTCCAAAAACTAGTTTTTCATTTCAACATTTTTTCGAGCTATCCGCACGTGAGTGGTGTCTTTAGAAGCGCCTCGGCGAGGGCTAGCTAAATATGTAATAAACTAAGGTAGGTGTAATATAAAAATTAAAGTTATGGTCCAAAAACTAGTTTTTCATTTCAACATTTTTTCGAGCTATCCGCACGTGAGTGGTGTCGTTAGAAGCGCCTCGGCGAGGGCTAGCTAAATATGTAATAAACTAAGGTAGGTGTAATATAAAAATTAAAGTTATGGTCCAAAAACTAGTTTTTCATTTCAACATTTTTTCGAGCTATCCGCACGTGAGTGGTGTCGTTAGAAGCGCCTCGGCGAGGGCTAGCTAAATATGTAATAAACTAAGGTAGGTGTAATATAAAAATTAAAGTTATGGTCCAAAAACTAGTTTTTCATTTCAACATTTTTTCGAGCTATCCGCACGTGAGTGGTGTCGTTAGAAGCGCCTCGGCGAGGGCTAGCTAAATATGTAATAAACTAAGGTAGGTGTAATATAAAAATTAAAGTTATGGTCCAAAAACTAGTTTTTCATTTCAACATTTTTTCGAGCTATCCGCACGTGAGTGGTGTCGTTAGAAGCGCCTCGGCGAGGGCTAGCTAAATATGTAATAAACTAAGGTAGGTGTAATATAAAAATTAAAGTTATGGTCCAAAAACTAGTTTTTCATTTCAACATTTTTTCGAGCTATCCGCACGTGAGTGGTGTCGTTAGAAGCGCCTCGGCGAGGGCTAGCTAAATATGTAATAAACTAAGGTAGGTGTAATATAAAAATTAAAGTTATGGTCCAAAAACTAGTTTTTCATTTCAACATTTTTTCGAGCTATCCGCACGTGAGTGGTGTCGTTAGAAGCGCCTCGGCGAGGGCTAGCTAAATATGTAATAAACTAAGGTAGGTGTAATATAAAAATTAAAGTTATGGTCCAAAAACTAGTTTTTCATTTCAACATTTTTTCGAGCTATCCGCACGTGAGTGGTGTCGTTAGAAGCGCCTCGGCGAGGGCTAGCTAAATATGTAATAAACTAAGGTAGGTGTAATATAAAAATTAAAGTTATGGTCCAAAAACTAGTTTTTCATTTCAACATTTTTTCGAGCTATCCGCACGTGAGTGGTGTCGTTAGAAGCGCCTCGGCGAGGGCTAGCTAAATATGTAATAAACTAAGGTAGGTGTAATATAAAAATTAAAGTTATGGTCCAAAAACTAGTTTTTCATTTCAACATTTTTTCGAGCTATCCGCACGTGAGTGGTGTCGTTAGAAGCGCCTCGGCGAGGGCTAGCTAAATATGTAATAAACTAAGGTAGGTGTAATATAAAAATTAAAGTTATGGTCCAAAAACTAGTTTTTCATTTCAACATTTTTTCGAGCTATCCGCACGTGAGTGGTGTCGTTAGAAGCGCCTCGGCGAGGGCTAGCTAAATATGTAATAAACTAAGGTAGGTGTAATATAAAAATTAAAGTTATGGTCCAAAAACTAGTTTTTCATTTCAACATTTTTTCGAGCTATCCGCACGTGAGTGGTGTCGTTAGAAGCGCCTCGGCGAGGGCTAGCTAAATATGTAATAAACTAAGGTAGGTGTAATATAAAAATTAAAGTTATGGTCCAAAAACTAGTTTTTCATTTCAACATTTTTTCGAGCTATCCGCACGTGAGTGGTGTCGTTAGAAGCGCCTCGGCGAGGGCTAGCTAAATATGTAATAAACTAAGGTAGGTGTAATATAAAAATTAAAGTTATGGTCCAAAAACTAGTTTTTCATTTCAACATTTTTTCGAGCTATCCGCACGTGAGTGGTGTCGTTAGAAGCGCCTCGGCGAAGGCTAGCTAAATATGTAATAAACTAAGGTAGGTGTAATATAAAAATTAAAGTTATGGTCCAAAAACTAGTTTTTCATTTCAACATTTTTTCGAGCTATCCGCACGTGAGTGGTGTCGTTAGAAGCGCCTCGGCGAGGGCTACGTAAATATGTAATAAACTAAGGTAGGTGTAATATAAAAATTAAAGTTATGGTCCAAAAACTAGTTTTTCATTTCAACATTTTTTCGAGCTATCCGCACGTGAGTGGTGTCGTTAGAAGCGCCTCGGCGAGGGCTAGCTAAATATGTAATAAACTAAGGTAGGTGTAATAAATATAAAAATTAAAGTTATGGTCCAAAAACTAGTTTTTCATTTCAACATTTTTTCGAGCTATCCGCACGTGAGTGGTGTCGTTAGAAGCGCCTCGGCGAGGGCTAGCTATATATGTAATAAACTAAGGTAGGTGTAATATAAAAATTAAAGTTATGGTCCAAAAACTAGTTTTTCATTTCAACATTTTTTCGAGCTATCCGCACGTGAGTGGTGTCGTTAGAAGCGCCTCGGCGAGGGCTAGCTAAATATGTAATAAACTAAGGTAGGTGTAATATAAAAATTAAAGTTATGGTCCAAAAACTAGTTTTTCATTTCAACATTTTTTCGAGCTATCCGCACGTGAGTGGTGTCGTTAGAAGCGCCTCGGCGAGGGCTAGCTAAATATGTAATAAACTAAGGTAGGTGTAATATAAAAATTAAAACTAGTTTTTCATTTCAACATTTTTTCGAGCTATCCGCACGTGAGTGGTGTCGTTAGAAGCGCCTCGGCGAGGGCTAGCTAAATATGTAATAAACTAAGGTAGGTGTAATATAAAAATTAAAGTTATGGTCCAAAAACTAGTTTTTCATTTCAACATTTTTTCGAGCTATCCGCACGTGAGTGGTGTCGTTAGAAGCGCCTCGGCGAGGGCTACGTAAATATGTAATAAACTAAGGTAGGTGTAATATAAAAATTAAAGTTATGGTCCAAAAACTAGTTTTTCATTTCAACATTTTTTCGAGCTATCCGCACGTGAGTGGTGTCGTTAGAAGCGCCTCGGCGAGGGCTAGCTAAATATGTAATAAACTAAGGTAGGTGTAATATAAAAATTAAAGTTATGGTCCAAAAACTAGTTTTTCATTTCAACATTTTTTCGAGCTATCCGCACGTGAGTGGTGTCGTTAGAAGCGCCTCGGCGAGGGCTAGCTAAATATGTAATAAACTAAGGTAGGTGTAATATAAAAATTAAAGTTATGGTCCAAAAACTAGTTTTTCATTTCAACATTTTTTCGAGCTATCCGCACGTGAGTGGTGTCGTTAGAAGCGCCTCGGCGAGGGCTAGCTAAATATGTAATAAACTAAGGTAGGTGTAATATAAAAATTAAAGTTATGGTCCAAAAACTAGTTTTTCATTTCAACATTTTTTCGAGCTATCCGCACGTGAGTGGTGTCGTTAGAAGCGCCTCGGCGAGGGCTAGCTAAATATGTAATAAACTAAGGTAGGTGTAATATAAAAATTAAAGTTATGGTCCAAAAACTAGTTTTTCATTTCAACATTTTTTCGAGCTATCCGCACGTGAGTGGTGTCGTTAGAAGCGCCTCGGCGAGGGCTAGCTAAATATGTAATAAACTAAGGTAGGTGTAATATAAAAATTAAAGTTATGGTCCAAAAACTAGTTTTTCATTTCAACATTTTTTCGAGCTATCCGCACGTGAGTGGTGTCGTTAGAAGCGCCTCGGCGAGGGCTAGCTAAATATGTAATAAACTAAGGTAGGTGTAATATAAAAATTAAAGTTATGGTCCGAAAACTAGTTTTTCATTTCAACATTTTTTCGAGCTATCCGCACGTGAGTGGTGTCGTTAGAAGCGCCTCGGCGAGGGCTAGCTAAATATGTAATAAACTAAGGTAGGTGTAATATAAAAATTAAAGTTATGGTCCAAAAACTAGTTTTTCATTTCAACATTTTTTCGAGCTATCCGCACGTGAGTGGTGTCGTTAGAAGCGCCTCGGCGAGGGCTAGCTAAATATGTAATAAACTAAGGTAGGTGTAATATAAAAATTAAAGTTATGGTCCAAAAACTAGTTTTTCATTTCAACATTTTTTCGAGCTATCCGCACGTGAGTGGTGTCGTTAGAAGCGCCTCGGCGAGGGCTAGCTAAATATGTAATAAACTAAGGTAGGTGTAATATAAAAATTAAAGTTATGGTCCAAAAACTAGTTTTTCATTTCAACATTTTTTCGAGCTATCCGCACGTGAGTGGTGTCGTTAGAAGCGCCTCGGCGAGGGCTAGCTAAATATGTAATAAACTAAGGTAGGTGTAATATAAAAATTAAAGTTATGGTCCAAAAACTAGTTTTTCATTTCAACATTTTTTCGAGCTATCCGCACGTGAGTGGTGTCGTTAGAAGCGCCTCGGCGAGGGCTAGCTAAATATGTAATAAACTAAGGTAGGTGTAATATAAAAATTAAAGTTATGGTCCAAAAACTAGTTTTTCATTTCAACATTTTTTCGAGCTATCCGCACGTGAGTGGTGTCGTTAGAAGCGCCTCGGCGAGGGCTAGCTAAATATGTAATAAACTAAGGTAGGTGTAATATAAAAATTAAAGTTATGGTCCAAAAACTAGTTTTTCATTTCAACATTTTTTCGAGCTATCCGCACGTGAGTGGTGTCGTTAGAAGCGCCTCGGCGAGGGCTAGCTAAATATGTAATAAACTAAGGTAGGTGTAATATAAAAATTAAAGTTATGGTCCAAAAACTAGTTTTTCATTTCAACATTTTTTCGAGCTATCCGCACGTGAGTGGTGTCGTTAGAAGCGCCTCGGCGAGGGCTAGCTAAATATGTAATAAACTAAGGTAGGTGTAATATAAAAATTAAAGTTATGGTCCAAAAACTAGTTTTTCATTTCAACATTTTTTCGAGCTATCCGCACGTGAGTGGTGTCGTTAGAAGCGCCTCGGCGAGGGCTAGCTAAATATGTAATAAACTAAGGTAGGTGTAATATAAAAATTAAAGTTATGGTCCAAAAACTAGTTTTTCATTTCAACATTTTTTCGAGCTATCCGCACGTGAGTGGTGTCGTTAGAAGCGCCTCGGCGAGGGCTAACTAAATATGTAATAAACTAAGGTAGGTGTAATATAAAAATTAAAGTTATGGTCCAAAAACTAGTTTTTCATTTCAACATTTTTTCGAGCTATCCGCACGTGAGTGGTGTCGTTAGAAGCGCCTCGGCGAGGGCTAGCTAAATATGTAATAAAATAAGGTAGGTGTAATATAAAAATTAAAGTTATGGTCCAAAAACTAGTTTTTCATTTCAACATTTTTTCGAGCTATCCGCACGTGAGTGGTGTCGTTAGAAGCGCTTCGGCGAGGGCTAGCTAAATATGTAATAAACTAAGGTAGGTGTAATATAAAAATTAAAGTTATGGTCCAAAAACTAGTTTTTCATTTCAACATTTTTTCGAGCTATCCGCACGTGAGTGGTGTCGTTAGAAGCGCCTCGGCGAGGGCTAGCTAAATATGTAATAAACTAAGGTAGGTGTAATATAAAAATTAAAGTTATGGTCCAAAAACTAGTTTTTCATTTCAACATTTTTTCGAGCTATCCGCACGTGAGTGGTGTCGTTAGAAGCGCCTCGGCGAGGGCTAGCTAAATATGTAATAAACTAAGGTAGGTGTAATATAAAAATGAAAGTTATGGTCCAAAAACTAGTTTTTCAGTTCAACATTTTTTCGAGCTATCCGCACGTGAGTGGTGTCGTTAGAAGCGCCTCGGCGAGGGCTAGCTAAATATGTAATAAACTAAGGTAGGTGTAATATAAAAATTAAAGTTATGGTCCGAAAACTAGTTTTTCATTTCAACATTTTTTCGAGCTATCCGCACGTGAGTGGTGTCGTTAGAAGCGCCTCGGCGAGGGCTAGCTAAATATGTAATAAACTAAGGTAGGTGTCATATAAAAATTAAAGTTATGGTCCAAAAACTAGTTTTTCATTTCAACATTTTTTCGAGCTATCCGCACGTGAGTGGTGTCGTTAGAAGCGCCTCGGCGAGGGCTAGCTAAATATGTAATAAACTAAGGTAGGTGTAATATAAAAATTAAAGTTATGGTCCAAAAACTAGTTTTTCATTTCAACATTTTTTCGAGCTATCCGCACGTGAGTGGTGTCGTTAGAAGCGCCTCGGCGAGGGCTAGCTAAATATGTAATAAACTAAGGTAGGTGTAATATAAAAATTAAAGTTATGGTCCAAAAACTAGTTTTTCATTTCAACATTTTTTCGAGCTATCCGCACGTGAGTGGTGTCGTTAGAAGCGCCTCGGCGAGGGCTAGCTAAATATGTAATAAACTAAGGTAGGTGTAATATAAAAATTAAAGTTATGGTCCGAAAACTAGTTTTTCATTTCAACATTTTTTCGAGCTATCCGCACGTGAGTGGTGTCGTTAGAAGCGCCTCGGCGAGGGCTAGCTTAATATGAAATAAACTAAGGTAGGTGTAATATAAAAATTAAAGTTATGGTCCAAAAACTAGTTTTTCATTTCAACATTTTTTCGAGCTATCCGCACGTGAGTGGTGTCGTTAGAAGCGCCTCGGCGAGGGCTAGCTAAATATGTAATAAACTAAGGTAGGTGTAATATAAAAATTAAAGTTATGGTCCAAAAACTAGTTTTTCATTTCAACATTTTTTCGAGCTATCCGCACGTGAGTGGTGTCGTTAGAAGCGCCTCGGCGAGGGCTAGCTAAATATGTAATAAACTAAGGTAGGTGTAATATAAAAATTAAAGTTATGGTCCGAAAACTAGTTTTTCATTTCAACATTTTTTCGAGCTATCCGCACGTGAGTGGTGTCGTTAGAAGCGCCTCGGCGAGGGCTAGCTAAATATGTAATAAACTAAGGTAGGTGTAATATAAAAATTAAAGTTATGGTCCAAAAACTAGTTTTTCATTTCAACATTTTTTCGAGCTATCCGCACGTGAGTGGTGTCGTTAGAAGCGCCTCGGCGAGGGCTAGCTAAATATGTAATAAACTAAGGTAGGTGTAATATAAAAATTAAAGTTATGGTCCGAAAACTAGTTTTTCATTTCAACATTTTTTCGAGCTATCCGCACGTGAGTGGTGTCGTTAGAAGCGCCTCGGCGAGGGCTAGCTAAATATGTAATAAACTAAGGTAGGTGTAATATAAAAATTAAAGTTATGGTCCAAAAACTAGTTTTTCATTTCAACATTTTTTCGAGCTATCCGCACGTGAGTGGTGTCGTTAGAAGCGCCTCGGCGAGGGCTAGCTAAATATGTAATAAACTAAGGTAGGTGTAATATAAAAATTAAAGTTATGGTCCAAAAACTAGTTTTTCATTTCAACATTTTTTCGAGCTATCCGCACGTGAGTGGTGTCGTTAGAAGCGCCTCGGCGAGGGCTAGCTAAATATGTAATAAACTAAGGTAGGTGTAATATAAAAATTAAAGTTATGGTCCGAAAACTAGTTTTTCATTTCAACATTTTTTCGAGCTATCCGCACGTGAGTGGTGTCGTTAGAAGCGCCTCGGCGAGGGCTAGCTAAATCCAAACTAATATTATAAATGCGAAAGTAACTCTGTCTGTCTGTCTGTCTGTCTTTCTGTCTGTCTGTCTGTCTGTCTGTCTTTGCTTCACGCCTAAACTACTGAACCGATTTGTGTGAAATTTGGTACAGACATAGTTTGGAACTTGAGAAAGGACATAGGATAGTTTTTATTACAAAAAATAAAATAAAAAATTAAATTTATTCCGGACATACAGCGCCATCTATTGGTCAAGCGTCGGCATCAATTCAGTACTGAAAATTCATCGAAAAAATGTAAATAGTAAAAAGGTTTGAAAATATAATATAATACAACTTTTAGTACAAAGAAAGAAAATGCTCTAACGGAGTATAGATAATTATATTAGTACTTTACGTCGAGTTGGTGATCGCGCAATGGTGTCGATCGTTACACGAGTTCGGTTCATGTTATTGTTTTAATTCATCGGAAAAAAGTAAATTGAAATAGTAAAAAGGTATGAAAAAAATAATATCAATATAATAAAACTTTTAGTACAAAGAAAATGCCCGAACGGAGTATAGATAAATAATCCGAGTTGTCACTATGCTCGATAGATGGCGTTGGGATCGAAATAGATCGCGCTATGGTTTCGTTACAGCAAAACTAAAAACGTGGTATACAGAAATGTCTTGGTGTAAGAAACTTTAATAATCTTTAAAGCCTAAAATAATAGAAAATTTGTCAAGGGAGAAACAGTATTTTTTTCTGAAATGGCAAATCAAAATAATATTTTGAAAATAAGGGAAAAGTAACATTTTCGCCTTTTTCGATCGGCAATAACGGGTTTAATGCCCTAAGTGAGTATACATATCTTCAATTCAAACGCAGAGCTCATTATGTTGATTTTTGAAGAGTTCCCTAGAATATCTTCCACATTTCATTTTTGAAGAGATCCCGCGAGATCGGGAACTATGTGGGTAAAACCAAAAATCTGCCGGAAGTCACTATTCCACGCGAACGAAGTCGCGGGCAAAAGCTAGTATGTAATAAACTAAGATAGGTGTAATATAAAAATTAAAGTTATGGTCCAAAAACTAGTTTTTCATTTCAACATTTTTTCGAGCTATCCGCACGTGAGTGGTGTCGTTAGAAGCGCCTCGGCGAGGGCTAGCTAAATATGTAATAAACTAAGGTAGGTGTAATATAAAAATTAAAGTTATGGTCCAAAAACTAGTTTTTCATTTCAACATTTTTTCGAGCTATCCGCACGTGAGTGGTGTCGTTAGAAGCGCCTCGGCGAGGGCTAGCTAAATATGTAATAAACTAAGGTAGGTGTAATATAAAAATTAAAGTTATGGTCCAAAAACTAGTTTTTCATTTCAACATTTTTTCGAGCTATCCGCACGTGAGTGGTGTCGTTAGAAGCGCCTCGGCGAGGGCTAGCTAAATATGTAATAAACTAAGGTAGGTGTAATATAAAAATTAAAGTTATGGTCCAAAAACTAGTTTTTCATTTCAACATTTTTTCGAGCTATCCGCACGTGAGTGGTGTCGTTAGAAGCGCCTCGGCGAGGGCTAGCTAAATATGTAATAAACTAAGGTAGGTGTAATATAAAAATTAAAGTTATGGTCCAAAAACTAGTTTTTCATTTCAACATTTTTTCGAGCTATCCGCACGTGAGTGGTGTCGTTAGAAGCGCCTCGGCGAGGGCTAGCTAAATATGTAATAAACTAAGGTAGGTGTAATATAAAAATTAAAACTAGTTTTTCATTTCAACATTTTTTCGAGCTATCCGCACGTGAGTGGTGTCGTTAGAAGCGCCTCGGCGAGGGCTAGCTAAATATGTAATAAACTAAGGTAGGTGTAATATAAAAATTAAAGTTATGGTCCAAAAACTAGTTTTTCATTTCAACATTTTTTCGAGCTATCCGCACGTGAGTGGTGTCGTTAGAAGCGCCTCGGCGAGGGCTAGCTAAATATGTAATAAACTAAGGTAGGTGTAATATAAAAATTAAAGTTATGGTCCAAAAACTAGTTTTTCATTTCAAAATTTTTTCGAGCTATCCGCACGTGAGTGGTGTCGTTAGAAGCGCCTCGGCGAGGGCTAGCTATATATGTAATAAACTAAGGTAGGTGTAATATAAAAATTAAAGTTATGGTCCAAAAACTAGTTTTTCATTTCAACATTTTTTCGAGCTATCCGCACGTGAGTGGTGTCGTTAGAAGCGCCTCGGCGAGGGCTAGCTAAATATGTAATAAACTAAGGTAGGTGTAATATAAAAATTAAAGTTATGGTCCAAAAACTAGTTTTTCATTTCAACATTTTTTCGAGCTATCCGCACGTGAGTGGTGTCGTTAGAAGCGCCTCGGCGAGGGCTAGCTAAATATGTAATAAACTAAGGTAGGTGTAATATAAAAATTAAAGTTATGGTCCAAAAACTAGTTTTTCATTTCAACATTTTTTCGAGCTATCCGCACGTGAGTGGTGTCGTTAGAAGCGCCTCGGCGAGGGCTAGCTAAATATGTAATAAACTAAGGTAGGTGTAATATAAAAATTAAAGTTATGGTCCAAAAACTAGTTTTTCATTTCAACATTTTTTCGAGCTATCCGCACGTGAGTGGTGTCGTTAGAAGCGCCTCGGCGAGGGCTAGCTAAATATGTAATAAACTAAGGTAGGTGTAATATAAAAATTAAAGTTATGGTCCAAAAACTAGTTTTTCATTTCAACATTTTTTCGAGCTATCCGCACGTGAGTGGTGTCGTTAGAAGCGCCTCGGCGAGGGCTAGCTAAATATGTAATAAACTAAGGTAGGTGTAATATAAAAATTAAAACTAGTTTTTCATTTCAACATTTTTTCGAGCTATCCGCACGTGAGTGGTGTCGTTAGAAGCGCCTCGGCGAGGGCTAGCTAAATATGTAATAAACTAAGGTAGGTGTAATATAAAAATTAAAGTTATGGTCCAAAAACTAGTTTTTCATTTCAACATTTTTTCGAGCTATCCGCACGTGAGTGGTGTCGTTAGAAGCGCCTCGGCGAGGGCTAGCTAAATATGTAATAAACTAAGGTAGGTGTAATATAAAAATTAAAGTTATGGTCCAAAAACTAGTTTTTCATTTCAAAATTTTTTCGAGCTATCCGCACGTGAGTGGTGTCGTTAGAAGCGCCTCGGCGAGGGCTAGCTATATATGTAATAAACTAAGGTAGGTGTAATATAAAAATTAAAGTTATGGTCCAAAAACTAGTTTTTCATTTCAACATTTTTTCGAGCTATCCGCACGTGAGTGGTGTCGTTAGAAGCGCCTCGGCGAGGGCTAGCTAAATATGTAATAAACTAAGGTAGGTGTAATATAAAAATTAAAGTTATGGTCCAAAAACTAGTTTTTCATTTCAACATTTTTTCGAGCTATCCGCACGTGAGTGGTGTCGTTAGAAGCGCCTCGGCGAGGGCTAGCTAAATATGTAATAAACTAAGGTAGGTGTAATATAAAAATTAAAGTTATGGTCCAAAAACTAGTTTTTCATTTCAACATTTTTTCGAGCTATCCGCACGTGAGTGGTGTCGTTAGAAGCGCCTCGGCGAGGGCTAGCTAAATATGTAATAAACTAAGGTAGGTGTAATATAAAAATTAAAGTTATGGTCCAAAAACTAGTTTTTCATTTCAACAGTTTTTCGAGCTATCCGCACGTGAGTGGTGTCGTTAGAAGCGCCTCGGCGAGGGCTAGCTATATGTGTAATAAACTAAGGTAGGTGTAATATAAAAATTAAAGTTATGGTCCAAAAACTAGTTTTTCATTTCAACATTTTTTCGAGCTATCCGCACGTGAGTGGTGTCGTTAGAAGCGCCTCGGCGAGGGCTAGCTAAATATGTAATAAACTAAGGTAGGTGTAATATAAAAATTAAAGTTATGGTCCAAAAACTAGTTTTTCATTTCAACATTTTTTCGAGCTATCCGCACGTGAGTGGTGTCGTTAGAAGCGCCTCGGCGAGGGCTAGCTAAATATGTAATAAACTAAGGTAGGTGTAATATAAAAATTAAAGTTATGGTCCAAAAACTAGTTTTTCATTTCAAAATTTTTTCGAGCTATCCGCACGTGAGTGGTGTCGTTAGAAGCGCCTCGGCGAGGGCTAGCTATATATGTAATAAACTAAGGTAGGTGTAATATAAAAATTAAAGTTATGGTCCAAAAACTAGTTTTTCATTTCAACATTTTTTCGAGCTATCCGCACGTGAGTGGTGTCGTTAGAAGCGCCTCGGCGAGGGCTAGCTAAATATGTAATAAACTAAGGTAGGTGTAATATAAAAATTTAAACTAGTTTTTCATTTCAACATTTTTTCGAGCTATCCGCACGTGAGTGGTGTCGTTAGAAGCGCCTCGGCGAGGGCTAGCTAAATATGTAATAAACTAAGGTAGTTGTAATATAAAAATTAAAGTTATGGTCCAAAAACTAGTTTTTCATTTCAACATTTTTTCGAGCTATCCGCACGTGAGTGGTGTCGTTAGAAGCGCCTCGGCGAGGGCTACGTAAATATGTAATAAACTAAGGTAGGTGTAATATAAAAATTAAAGTTATGGTCCAAAAACTAGTTTTTCATTTCAACATTTTTTCGAGCTATCCGCACGTGAGTGGTGTCGTTAGAAGCGCCTCGGCGAGGGCTAGCTAAATATGTAATAAACTAAGGTAGGTGTAATATAAAAATTAAAGTTATGGTCCAAAAACTAGTTTTTCATTTCAACAGTTTTTCGAGCTATCCGCACGTGAGTGGTGTCGTTAGAAGCGCCTCGGCGAGGGCTAGCTATATATGTAATAAACTAAGGTAGGTGTAATATAAAAATTAAAGTTATGGTCCAAAAACTAGTTTTTCATTTCAACATTTTTTCGAGCTATCCGCACGTGAGTGGTGTCGTTAGAAGCGCCTCGGCGAGGGCTAGCTAAATATGTAATAAACTAAGGTAGGTGAAATATAAAAATTAAAGTTATGGTCCAAAAACTAGTTTTTCATTTCAACATTTTTTCGAGCTATCCGCACGTGAGTGGTGTCGTTAGAAGCGCCTCGGCGAGGGCTAGCTAAATATGTAATAAACTAAGGTAGGTGTAATATAAAAATTAAAGTTATGGTCCAAAAACTAGTTTTTCATTTCAAAATTTTTTCGAGCTATCCGCACGTGAGTGGTGTCGTTAGAAGCGCCTCGGCGAGGGCTAGCTAAATATGTAATAAACTAAGGTAGGTGTAATATAAAAATTAAAGTTATGGTCCAAAAACTAGTTTTTCATTTCAACATTTTTTCGAGCTATCCGCACGTGAGTGGTGTCGTTAGAAGCGCCTCGGCGAGGGCTAGCTAAATATGTAATAAACTAAGGTAGGTGTAATATAAAATTTAAAGTTATGGTCCAAAAACTAGTTTTTCATTTCAACATTTTTTCGAGCTATCCGCACGTGAGTGGTGTCTTTAGAAGCGCCTCGGCGAGGGCTAGCTAAATATGTAATAAACTAAGGTAGGTGTAATATAAAAATTAAAGTTATGGTCCAAAAACTAGTTTTTCATTTCAACATTTTTTCGAGCTATCCGCACGTGAGTGGTGTCGTTAGAAGCGCCTCGGCGAGGGCTAGCTTAATATGAAATAAACTAAGGTAGGTGTAATATAAAAATTAAAGTTATGGTCCAAAAACTAGTTTTTCATTTCAACATTTTTTCGAGCTATCCGCACGTGAGTGGTGTCGTTAGAAGCGCCTCGGCGAGGGCTAGCTAAATATGTAATAAACTAAGGTAGGTGTAATATAAAAATTAAAGTTATGGTCCAAAAACTAGTTTTTCATTTCAACATTTTTTCGAGCTATCCGCACGTGAGTGGTGTCGTTAGAAGCGCCTCGGCGAGGGCTAGCTAAATATGTAATAAACTAAGGTAGGTGTAATATAAAAATTAAAGTTATGGTCCAAAAACTAGTTTTTCATTTCAACATTTTTTCGAGCTATCCGCACGTGAGTGGTGTCGTTAGAAGCGCCTCGGCGAGGGCTAGCTAAATATGTAATAAACTAAGGTAGGTGTAATATAAAAATTAAAGTTATGGTCCAAAAACTAGTTTTTCATTTCAACATTTTTTCGAGCTATCCGCACGTGAGTGGTGTCGTTAGAAGCGCCTCGGCGAGGGCTAGCTAAATATGTAATAAACTAAGGTAGGTGTAATATAAAAATTAAAGTTATGGTCCAAAAACTAGTTTTTCATTTCAACATTTTTTCGAGCTATCCGCACGTGAGTGGTGTCGTTAGAAGCGCCTCGGCGAGGGCTAGCTAAATATGTAATAAACTAAGGTAGGTGTAATATAAAAATTAAAGTTATGGTCCGAAAACTAGTTTTTCATTTCAACATTTTTTCGAGCTATCCGCACGTGAGTGGTGTCGTTAGAAGCGCCTCGGCGAGGGCTAGCTAAATATGTAATAAACTAAGGTAGGTGTAATATAAAAATTAAAGTTATGGTCCAAAAACTAGTTTTTCATTTCAACATTTTTTCGAGCTATCCGCACGTGAGTGGTGTCGTTAGAAGCGCCTCGGCGAGGGCTAGCTAAATATGTAATAAACTAAGGTAGGTGTAATATAAAAATTAAAGTTATGGTCCAAAAACTAGTTTTTCATTTCAACATTTTTTCGAGCTATCCGCACGTGAGTGGTGTCGTTAGAAGCGCCTCGGCGAGGGCTAGCTAAATATGTAATAAACTAAGGTAGGTGTAATATAAAAATTAAAGTTATGGTCCAAAAACTAGTTTTTCATTTCAACATTTTTTCGAGCTATCCGCACGTGAGTGGTGTCGTTAGAAGCGCCTCGGCGAGGGCTAGCTAAATATGTAATAAACTAAGGTAGGTGTAATATAAAAATTAAAGTTATGGTCCAAAAACTAGTTTTTCATTTCAACATTTTTTCGAGCTATCCGCACGTGAGTGGTGTCGTTAGAAGCGCCTCGGCGAGGGCTAGCTAAATATGTAATAAACTAAGGTAGGTGTAATATAAAAATTAAAGTTATGGTCCAAAAACTAGTTTTTCATTTCAACATTTTTTCGAGCTATCCGCACGTGAGTGGTGTCGTTAGAAGCGCCTCGGCGAGGGCTAGCTAAATATGTAATAAACTAAGGTAGGTGTAATATAAAAATTAAAGTTATGCTCCAAAAACTAGTTTTTCATTTCAACATTTTTTCGAGCTATCCGCACGTGAGTGGTGTCGTTAGAAGCGCCTCGGCGAGGGCTAGCTAAATATGTAATAAACTAAGGTAGGTGTAATATAAAAATTAAAGTTATGGTCCAAAAACTAGTTTTTCATTTCAACATTTTTTCGAGCTATCCGCACGTGAGTGGTGTCGTTAGAAGCGCCTCGGCGAGGGCTAGCTAAATATGTAATAAACTAAGGTAGGTGTAATATAAAAATTAAAGTTATGGTCCAAAAACTAGTTTTTCATTTCAACATTTTTTCGAGCTATCCGCACGTGAGTGGTGTCGTTAGAAGCGCCTCGGCGAGGGCTAGCTAAATATGTAATAAACTAAGGTAGGTGTAATATAAAAATTAAAACTAGTTTTTCATTTCAACATTTTTTCGAGCTATCCGCACGTGAGTGGTGTCGTTAGAAGCGCCTCGGCGAGGGCTAGCTAAATATGTAATAAACTAAGGTAGGTGTAATATAAAAATTAAAGTTATGGTCCAAAAACTAGTTTTTCATTTCAACATTTTTTCGAGCTATCCGCACGTGAGTGGTGTCGTTAGAAGCGCCTCGGCGAGGGCTAGCTAAATATGTAATAAACTAAGGTAGGTGTAATATAAAAATTAAAGTTATGGTCCAAAAACTAGTTTTTCATTTCAAAATTTTTTCGAGCTATCCGCACGTGAGTGGTGTCGTTAGAAGCGCCTCGGCGAGGGCTAGCTATATATGTAATAAACTAAGGTAGGTGTAATATAAAAATTAAAGTTATGGTCCAAAAACTAGTTTTTCATTTCAACATTTTTTCGAGCTATCCGCACGTGAGTGGTGTCGTTAGAAGCGCCTCGGCGAGGGCTAGCTAAATATGTAATAAACTAAGGTAGGTGTAATATAAAAATTAAAGTTATGGTCCAAAAACTAGTTTTTCATTTCAACATTTTTTCGAGCTATCCGCACGTGAGTGGTGTCGTTAGAAGCGCCTCGGCGAGGGCTAGCTAAATATGTAATAAACTAAGGTAGGTGTAATATAAAATTTAAAGTTATGGTCCAAAAACTAGTTTTTCATTTCAACATTTTTTCGAGCTATCCGCACGTGAGTGGTGTCTTTAGAAGCGCCTCGGCGAGGGCTAGCTAAATATGTAATAAACTAAGGTAGGTGTAATATAAAAATTAAAGTTATGGTCCAAAAACTAGTTTTTCATTTCAACATTTTTTTCGAGCTATCCGCACGTCAGTGGTGTCGTTAGAAGCGCCTCGGCGAGGGCTAGCTAAATATGTAATAAACTAAGGTAGGTGTAATATAAAAATTAAAGTTATGGTCCAAAAACTAGTTTTTCATTTCAACATTTTTTCGAGCTATCCGCACGTGAGTGGTGTCGTTAGAAGCGCCTCGGCGAGGGCTAGCTAAATATGTAATAAACTAAGGTAGGTGTAATATAAAAATTAAAACTAGTTTTTCATTTCAACATTTTTTCGAGCTATCCGCACGTGAGTGGTGTCGTTAGAAGCGCCTCGGCGAGGGCTAGCTAAATATGTAATAAACTAAGGTAGGTGTAATATAAAAATTAAAGTTATGGTCCAAAAACTAGTTTTTCATTTCAACATTTTTTCGAGCTATCCGCACGTGAGTGGTGTCGTTAGAAGCGCCTCGGCGAGGGCTAGCTAAATATGTAATAAACTAAGGTAGGTGTAATATAAAAATTAAAGTTATGGTCCAAAAACTAGTTTTTCATTTCAACATTTTTTCGAGCTATCCGCACGTGAGTGGTGTCGTTAGAAGCGCCTCGGCGAGGGCTAGCTAAATATGTAATAAACTAAGGTAGGTGTAATATAAAAATTAAAGTTATGGTCCAAAAACTAGTTTTTCATTTCAACAGTTTTTCGAGCTATCCGCACGTGAGTGGTGTCGTTAGAAGCGCCTCGGCGAGGGCTAGCTAAATATGTAATAAACTAAGGTAGGTGTAATATAAAAATTAAAGTTATGGTCCAAAAACTAGTTTTTCATTTCAACATTTTTTCGAGCAATCCGCACGTGAGTGGTGTCGTTAGAAGCGCCTCGGCGAGGGCTAGCTAAATATGTAATAAACTAAGGTAGGTGTAATATAAAAATTAAAGTTATGGTCCAAAAACTAGTTTTTCATTTCAACATTTTTTCGAGCTATCCGCACGTGAGTGGTGTCGTTAGAAGCGCCTCGGCGAGGGCTAGCTAAATATGTAATAAACTAAGGTAGGTGTAATATAAAAATTAAAGTTATGGTCCAAAAACTAGTTTTTCATTTCAAAATTTTTTCGAGCTATCCGCACGTGAGTGGTGTCGTTAGAAGCGCCTCGGCGAGGGCTAGCTATATATGTAATAAACTAAGGTAGGTGTAATATAAAAATTAAAGTTATGGTCCAAAAACTAGTTTTTCATTTCAACATTTTTTCGAGCTATCCGCACGTGAGTGGTGTCGTTAGAAGCGCCTCGGCGAGGGCTAGCTAAATATGTAATAAACTAAGGTAGGTGTAATATAAAAATTAAAACTAGTTTTTCATTTCAACATTTTTTCGAGCTATCCGCACGTGAGTGGTGTCGTTAGAAGCGCCTCGGCGAGGGCTAGCTAAATATGTAATAAACTAAGGTAGGTGTAATATAAAAATTAAAGTTATGGTCCAAAAACTAGTTTTTCATTTCAAAATTTTTTCGAGCTATCCGCACGTGAGTGGTGTCGTTAGAAGCGCCTCGGCGAGGGCTAGCTATATATGTAATAAACTAAGGTAGGTGTAATATAAAAATTAAAGTTATGGTCCAAAAACTAGTTTTTCATTTCAACATTTTTTCGAGCTATCCGCACGTGAGTGGTGTCGTTAGAAGCGCCTCGGCGAGGGCTAGCTAAATATGTAATAAACTAAGGTAGGTGTAATATAAAATTTAAAGTTATGGTCCAAAAACTAGTTTTTCATTTCAACATTTTTTCGAGCTATCCGCACGTGAGTGGTGTCTTTAGAAGCGCCTCGGCGAGGGCTAGCTAAATATGTAATAAACTAAGGTAGGTGTAATATAAAAATTAAAGTTATGGTCCAAAAACTAGTTTTTCATTTCAACATTTTTTCGAGCTATCCGCACGTGAGTGGTGTCGTTAGAAGCGCCTCGGCGAGGGCTAGCTAAATATGTAATAAACTAAGGTAGGTGTAATATAAAAATTAAAGTTATGGTCCAAAAACTAGTTTTTCATTTCAACATTTTTTCGAGCTATCCGCACGTGAGTGGTGTCGTTAGAAGCGCCTCGGCGAGGGCTAGCTAAATATGTAATAAACTAAGGTAGGTGTAATATAAAAATTAAAGTTATGGTCCAAAAACTAGCTTTTCATTTCAACATTTTTTCGAGCTATCCGCACGTGAGTGGTGTCGTTAGAAGCGCCTCGGCGAGGGCTAGCTAAATATGTAATAAACTAAGGTAGGTGTAATATAAAAATGAAAGTTATGGTCCAAAAACTAGTTTTTCACTTCAACATTTTTTCGAGCTATCCGCACGTGAGTGGTGTCGTTAGAAGCGCCTCGGCGAGGGCTAGCTAAATATGTAATAAACTAAGGTAGGTGTAATATAAAAATTAAAGTTATGGTCCAAAAACTAGTTTTTCATTTCAACATTTTTTCGAGCTATCCGCACGTGAGTGGTGTCGTTAGAAGCGCCTCGGCGAGGGCTAGCTAAATATGTAATAAACTAAGGTAGGTGTAATATAAAAATTAAAGTTATGGTCCAAAAACTAGTTTTTCATTTCAACATTTTTTCGAGCTATCCGCACGTGAGTGGTGTCGTTAGAAGCGCCTCGGCGAGGGCTAGCTAAATATGTAATAAACTAAGGTAGGTGTAATATAAAAATTAAAGTTATGGTCCAAAAACTAGTTTTTCATTTCAACATTTTTTCGAGCTATCCGCACGTGAGTGGTGTCGTTAGAAGCGCCTCGGCGAGGGCTAGCTATATATGTAATAAACTAAGGTAGGTGTAATATAAAAATTAAAGTTATGGTCCAAAAACTAGCTTTTCATTTCAACATTTTTTCGAGCTATCCGCACGTGAGTGGTGTCGTTAGAAGCGCCTCGGCGAGGGCTAGCTATATATGTAATAAACTAAGGTAGGTGTAATATAAAAATTAAAGTTATGGTCCAAAAACTAGTTTTTCATTTCAACATTTTTTCGAGCTATCCGCACGTGAGTGGTGTCGTTAGAAGCGCCTCGGCGAGGGCTAGCTAAATATGTAATAAACTAAGGTAGGTGTAATATAAAAATTAAAGTTATGGTCCAAAAACTAGTTTTTCATTTCAACATTTTTTCGAGCTATCCGCACGTGAGTGGTGTCGTTAGAAGCGCCTCGGCGAGGGCTAGCTAAATATGTAATAAACTAAGGTAGGTGTAATATAAAATTTAAAGTTATGGTCCAAAAACTAGTTTTTCATTTCAACATTTTTTCGAGCTATCCGCACGTGAGTGGTGTCTTTAGAAGCGCCTCGGCGAGGGCTAGCTAAATATGTAATAAACTAAGGTAGGTGTAATATAAAAATTAAAGTTATGGTCCAAAAACTAGTTTTTCATTTCAACATTTTTTTCGAGCTATCCGCACGTCAGTGGTGTCGTTAGAAGCGCCTCGGCGAGGGCTAGCTAAATATGTAATAAACTAAGGTAGGTGTAATATAAAAATTAAAGTTATGGTCCAAAAACTAGTTTTTCATTTCAACATTTTTTCGAGCTATCCGCACGTGAGTGGTGTCGTTAGAAGCGCCTCGGCGAGGGCTAGCTAAATATGTAATAAACTAAGGTAGGTGTAATATAAAAATTAAAACTAGTTTTTCATTTCAACATTTTTTCGAGCTATCCGCACGTGAGTGGTGTCGTTAGAAGCGCCTCGGCGAGGGCTAGCTAAATATGTAATAAACTAAGGTAGGTGTAATATAAAAATTAAAGTTATGGTCCAAAAACTAGTTTTTCATTTCAACATTTTTTCGAGCTATCCGCACGTGAGTGGTGTCGTTAGAAGCGCCTCGGCGAGGGCTAGCTAAATATGTAATAAACTAAGGTAGGTGTAATATAAAAATTAAAGTTATGGTCCAAAAACTAGTTTTTCATTTCAAAATTTTTTCGAGCTATCCGCACGTGAGTGGTGTCGTTAGAAGCGCCTCGGCGAGGGCTAGCTATATATGTAATAAACTAAGGTAGGTGTAATATAAAAATTAAAGTTATGGTCCAAAAACTAGTTTTTCATTTCAACATTTTTTCGAGCTATCCGCACGTGAGTGGTGTCGTTAGAAGCGCCTCGGCGAGGGCTAGCTAAATATGTAATAAACTAAGGTAGGTGTAATATAAAAATTAAAGTTATGGTCCAAAAACTAGTTTTTCATTTCAACATTTTTTCGAGCTATCCGCACGTGAGTGGTGTCGTTAGAAGCGCCTCGGCGAGGGCTAGCTAAATATGTAATAAACTAAGGTAGGTGTAATATAAAATTTAAAGTTATGGTCCAAAAACTAGTTTTTCATTTCAACATTTTTTCGAGCTATCCGCACGTGAGTGGTGTCTTTAGAAGCGCCTCGGCGAGGGCTAGCTAAATATGTAATAAACTAAGGTAGGTGTAATATAAAAATTAAAGTTATGGTCCAAAAACTAGTTTTTCATTTCAACATTTTTTCGAGCTATCCGCACGTGAGTGGTGTCGTTAGAAGCGCCTCGGCGAGGGCTAGCTAAATATGTAATAAACTAAGGTAGGTGTAATATAAAAATTAAAGTTATGGTCCAAAAACTAGTTTTTCATTTCAACATTTTTTCGAGCTATCCGCACGTGAGTGGTGTCGTTAGAAGCGCCTCGGCGAGGGCTAGCTAAATATGTAATAAACTAAGGTAGGTGTAATATAAAAATTAAAACTAGTTTTTCATTTCAACATTTTTTCGAGCTATCCGCACGTGAGTGGTGTCGTTAGAAGCGCCTCGGCGAGGGCTAGCTAAATATGTAATAAACTAAGGTAGGTGTAATATAAAAATTAAAGTTATGGTCCAAAAACTAGTTTTTCATTTCAACATTTTTTCGAGCTATCCGCACGTGAGTGGTGTCGTTAGAAGCGCCTCGGCGAGGGCTAGCTAAATATGTAATAAACTAAGGTAGGTGTAATATAAAAATTAAAGTTATGGTCCAAAAACTAGTTTTTCATTTCAAAATTTTTTCGAGCTATCCGCACGTGAGTGGTGTCGTTAGAAGCGCCTCGGCGAGGGCTAGCTATATATGTAATAAACTAAGGTAGGTGTAATATAAAAATTAAAGTTATGGTCCAAAAACTAGTTTTTCATTTCAACATTTTTTCGAGCTATCCGCACGTGAGTGGTGTCGTTAGAAGCGCCTCGGCGAGGGCTAGCTAAATATGTAATAAACTAAGGTAGGTGTAATATAAAAATTAAAGTTATGGTCCAAAAACTAGTTTTTCATTTCAACATTTTTTCGAGCTATCCGCACGTGAGTGGTGTCGTTAGAAGCGCCTCGGCGAGGGCTAGCTAAATATGTAATAAACTAAGGTAGGTGTAATATAAAATTTAAAGTTATGGTCCAAAAACTAGTTTTTCATTTCAACATTTTTTCGAGCTATCCGCACGTGAGTGGTGTCTTTAGAAGCGCCTCGGCGAGGGCTAGCTAAATATGTAATAAACTAAGGTAGGTGTAATATAAAAATTAAAGTTATGGTCCAAAAACTAGTTTTTCATTTCAACATTTTTTTCGAGCTATCCGCACGTCAGTGGTGTCGTTAGAAGCGCCTCGGCGAGGGCTAGCTAAATATGTAATAAACTAAGGTAGGTGTAATATAAAAATTAAAGTTATGGTCCAAAAACTAGTTTTTCATTTCAACATTTTTTCGAGCTATCCGCACGTGAGTGGTGTCGTTAGAAGCGCCTCGGCGAGGGCTAGCTAAATATGTAATAAACTAAGGTAGGTGTAATATAAAAATTAAAACTAGTTTTTCATTTCAACATTTTTTCGAGCTATCCGCACGTGAGTGGTGTCGTTAGAAGCGCCTCGGCGAGGGCTAGCTAAATATGTAATAAACTAAGGTAGGTGTAATATAAAAATTAAAGTTATGGTCCAAAAACTAGTTTTTCATTTCAACATTTTTTCGAGCTATCCGCACGTGAGTGGTGTCGTTAGAAGCGCCTCGGCGAGGGCTAGCTAAATATGTAATAAACTAAGGTAGGTGTAATATAAAAATTAAAGTTATGGTCCAAAAACTAGTTTTTCATTTCAACATTTTTTCGAGCTATCCGCACGTGAGTGGTGTCGTTAGAAGCGCCTCGGCGAGGGCTAGCTAAATATGTAATAAACTAAGGTAGGTGTAATATAAAAATTAAAGTTATGGTCCAAAAACTAGTTTTTCATTTCAACATTTTTTCGAGCTATCCGCACGTGAGTGGTGTCGTTAGAAGCGCCTCGGCGAGGGCTAGCTAAATATGTAATAAACTAAGGTAGGTGTAATATAAAAATTAAAGTTATGGTCCAAAAACTAGTTTTTCATTTCAACATTTTTTCGAGCTATCCGCACGTGAGTGGTGTCGTTAGAAGCGCCTCGGCGAAGGCTAGCTAAATATGTAATAAACTAAGGTAGGTGTAATATAAAAATTAAAGTTATGGTCCAAAAACTAGTTTTTCATTTCAACATTTTTTCGAGCTATCCGCACGTGAGTGGTGTCGTTAGAAGCGCCTCGGCGAGGGCTACGTAAATATGTAATAAACTAAGGTAGGTGTAATATAAAAATTAAAGTTATGGTCCAAAAACTAGTTTTTCATTTCAACATTTTTTCGAGCTATCCGCACGTGAGTGGTGTCGTTAGAAGCGCCTCGGCGAGGGCTAGCTAAATATGTAATAAACTAAGGTAGGTGTAATATAAAAATTAAAGTTATGGTCCAAAAACTAGTTTTTCATTTCAACATTTTTTCGAGCTATCCGCACGTGAGTGGTGTCGTTAGAAGCGCCTCGGCGAGGGCTAGCTATATATGTAATAAACTAAGGTAGGTGTAATATAAAAATTAAAGTTATGGTCCAAAAACTAGTTTTTCATTTCAACATTTTTTCGAGCTATCCGCACGTGAGTGGTGTCGTTAGAAGCGCCTCGGCGAGGGCTAGCTAAATATGTAATAAACTAAGGTAGGTGTAATATAAAAATTAAAGTTATGGTCCAAAAACTAGTTTTTCATTTCAACATTTTTTCGAGCTATCCGCACGTGAGTGGTGTCGTTAGAAGCGCCTCGGCGAGGGCTAGCTAAATATGTAATAAACTAAGGTAGGTGTAATATAAAAATTAAAACTAGTTTTTCATTTCAACATTTTTTCGAGCTATCCGCACGTGAGTGGTGTCGTTAGAAGCGCCTCGGCGAGGGCTAGCTAAATATGTAATAAACTAAGGTAGGTGTAATATAAAAATTAAAGTTATGGTCCAAAAACTAGTTTTTCATTTCAACATTTTTTCGAGCTATCCGCACGTGAGTGGTGTCGTTAGAAGCGCCTCGGCGAGGGCTACGTAAATATGTAATAAACTAAGGTAGGTGTAATATAAAAATTAAAGTTATGGTCCAAAAACTAGTTTTTCATTTCAACATTTTTTCGAGCTATCCGCACGTGAGTGGTGTCGTTAGAAGCGCCTCGGCGAGGGCTAGCTAAATATGTAATAAACTAAGGTAGGTGTAATATAAAAATTAAAGTTATGGTCCAAAACCTAGTTTTTCATTTCAACAGTTTTTCGAGCTATCCGCACGTGAGTGGTGTCGTTAGAAGCGCCTCGGCGAGGGCTAGCTATATATGTAATAAACTAAGGTAGGTGTAATATAAAAATTAAAGTTATGGTCCAAAAACTAGTTTTTCATTTCAACATTTTTTCGAGCTATCCGCACGTGAGTGGTGTCGTTAGAAGCGCCTCGGCGAGGGCTAGCTAAATATGTAATAAACTAAGGTAGGTGAAATATAAAAATTAAAGTTATGGTCCAAAAACTAGTTTTTCATTTCAACATTTTTTCGAGCTATCCGCACGTGAGTGGTGTCGTTAGAAGCGCCTCGGCGAGGGCTAGCTAAATATGTAATAAACTAAGGTAGGTGTAATATAAAAATTAAAGTTATGGTCCAAAAACTAGTTTTTCATTTCAAAATTTTTTCGAGCTATCCGCACGTGAGTGGTGTCGTTAGAAGCGCCTCGGCGAGGGCTAGCTATATATGTAATAAACTAAGGTAGGTGTAATATAAAAATTAAAGTTATGGTCCAAAAACTAGTTTTTCATTTCAACATTTTTTCGAGCTATCCGCACGTGAGTGGTGTCGTTAGAAGCGCCTCGGCGAGGGCTAGCTAAATATGTAATAAACTAAGGTAGGTGTAATATAAAATTTAAAGTTATGGTCCAAAAACTAGTTTTTCATTTCAACATTTTTTCGAGCTATCCGCACGTGAGTGGTGTCTTTAGAAGCGCCTCGGCGAGGGCTAGCTAAATATGTAATAAACTAAGGTAGGTGTAATATAAAAATTAAAGTTATGGTCCAAAAACTAGTTTTTCATTTCAACATTTTTTCGAGCTATCCGCACGTGAGTGGTGTCGTTAGAAGCGCCTCGGCGAGGGCTAGCTAAATATGTAATAAACTAAGGTAGGTGTAATATAAAAATTAAAGTTATGGTCCAAAAACTAGTTTTTCATTTCAACATTTTTTCGAGCTATCCGCACGTGAGTGGTGTCGTTAGAAGCGCCTCGGCGAGGGCTAGCTAAATATGTAATAAACTAAGGTAGGTGTAATATAAAAATTAAAGTTATGGTCCAAAAACTAGTTTTTCATTTCAACATTTTTTCGAGCTATCCGCACGTGAGTGGTGTCGTTAGAAGCGCCTCGGCGAGGGCTAGCTAAATATGTAATAAACTAAGGTAGGTGTAATATAAAAATGAAAGTTATGGTCCAAAAACTAGTTTTTCACTTCAACATTTTTTCGAGCTATCCGCACGTGAGTGGTGTCGTTAGAAGCGCCTCGGCGAGGGCTAGCTAAATATGTAATAAACTAAGGTAGGTGTAATATAAAAATTAAAGTTATGGTCCAAAAACTAGTTTTTCATTTCAACATTTTTTCGAGCTATCCGCACGTGAGTGGTGTCGTTAGAAGCGCCTCGGCGAGGGCTAGCTAAATATGTAATAAACTAAGGTAGGTGTAATATAAAAATGAAAGTTATGGTCCAAAAACTAGTTTTTCACTTCAACATTTTTTCGAGCTATCCGCACGTGAGTGGTGTCGTTAGAAGCGCCTCGGCGAGGGTTAGCTAAATATGTAATAAACTAAGGTAGGTGTAATATAAAAATTAAAGTTATGGTCCAAAAACTAGTTTTTCATTTCAACATTTTTTCGAGCTATCCGCACGTGAGTGGTGTAGTTAGAAGCGCCTCGGCGAGGGCTAGCTAAATATGTAATAAACTAAGGTAGGTGTAATATAAAAATTAAAGTTATGGTCCAAAAACTAGTTTTTCATTTCAACATTTTTTCGAGCTATCCGCACGTGAGTGGTGTCGTTAGAAGCGCCTCGGCGAGGGCTAGCTAAATATGTAATAAACTAAGGTAGGTGTAATATAAAAATTAAAGTTATGGTCCAAAAACTAGTTTTTCATTTCAACATTTTTTCGAGCTATCCGCACGTGAGTGGTGTCGTTAGAAGCGCCTCGGCGAGGGCTAGCTATATATGTAATAAACTAAGGTAGGTGTAATATAAAAATTAAAGTTATGGTCCAAAAACTAGTTTTTCATTTCAACATTTTTTCGAGCTATCCGCACGTGAGTGGTGTCGTTAGAAGCGCCTCGGCGAGGGCTAGCTAAATATGTAATAAACTAAGGTAGGTGTAATATAAAAATTAAAGTTATGGTCCAAAAACTAGTTTTTCATTTCAACATTTTTTCGAGCTATCCGCACGTGAGTGGTGTCGTTAGAAGCGCCTCGGCGAGGGCTAGCTAAATATGTAATAAACTAAGGTAGGTGTAATATAAAAATTAAAGTTATGGTCCAAAAACTAGTTTTTCATTTCAACAGTTTTTCGAGCTATCCGCACGTGAGTGGTGTCGTTAGAAGCGCCTCGGCGAGGGCTAGCTATATATGTAATAAACTAAGGTAGGTGTAATATAAAAATTAAAGTTATGGTCCAAAAACTAGTTTTTCATTTCAACATTTTTTCGAGCTATCCGCACGTGAGTGGTGTCGTTAGAAGCGCCTCGGCGAGGGCTAGCTAAATATGTAATAAACTAAGGTAGGTGTAATATAAAAATTAAAGTTATGGTCCAAAAACTAGTTTTTCATTTCAACATTTTTTCGAGCTATCCGCACGTGAGTGGTGTCGTTAGAAGCGCCTCGGCGAGGGCTAGCTAAATATGTAATAAACTAAGGTAGGTGTAATATAAAAATTAAAGTTATGGTCCAAAAACTAGTTTTTCATTTCAACATTTTTTCGAGCTATCCGCACGTGAGTGGTGTCGTTAGAAGCGCCTCGGCGAGGGCTAGCTATATATGTAATAAACTAAGGTAGGTGTAATATAAAAATGAAAGTTATGGTCCAAAAACTAGTTTTTCATTTCAACATTTTTTCGAGCTATCCGCACGTGAGTGGTGTCGTTAGAAGCGCCTCGGCGAGGGCTAGCTAAATATGTAATAAACTAAGGTAGGTGTAATATAAAAATGAAAGTTATGGTCCAAAAACTAGTTTTTCACTTCAACATTTTTTCGAGCTATCCGCACGTGAGTGGTGTCGTTAGAAGCGCCTCGGCGAGGGCTAGCTAAATATGTAATAAACTAAGGTAGGTGTAATATAAAAATGAAAGTTATGGTCCAAAAACTAGTTTTTCACTTCAACATTTTTTCGAGCTATCCGCACGTGAGTGGTGTCGTTAGAAGCGCCTCGGCGAGGGCTAGCTAAATATGTAATAAACTAAGGTAGGTGTAATATAAAAATTAAAGTTATGGTCCAAAAACTAGTTTTTCATTTCAACATTTTTTCGAGCTATCCGCACGTGAGTGGTGTCGTTAGAAGCGCCTCGGCGAGGGCTAGCTAAATATGTAATAAACTAAGGTAGGTGTAATATAAAAATGAAAGTTATGGTCCAAAAACTAGTTTTTCACTTCAACATTTTTTCGAGCTATCCGCACGTGAGTGGTGTCGTTAGAAGCGCCTCGGCGAGGGCTAGCTAAATATGTAATAAACTAAGGTAGGTGTAATATAAAAATTAAAGTTATGGTCCAAAAACTAGTTTTTCATTTCAACATTTTTTCGAGCTATCCGCACGTGAGTGGTGTCGTTAGAAGCGCCTCGGCGAGGGCTAGCTAAATATGTAATAAACTAAGGTAGGTGTAATATAAAAATTAAAGTTATGGTCCAAAAACTAGTTTTTCATTTCAACATTTTTTCGAGCTATCCGCACGTGAGTGGTGTCGTTAGAAGCGCCTCGGCGAGGGCTAGCTAAATATGTAATAAACTAAGGTAGGTGTAATATAAAAATTAAAGTTATGGTCCAAAAACTAGTTTTTCATTTCAACATTTTTTCGAGCTATCCGCACGTGAGTGGTGTCGTTAGAAGCGCCTCGGCGAGGGCTAGCTATATATGTAATAAACTAAGGTAGGTGTAATATAAAAATTAAAGTTATGGTCCAAAAACTAGTTTTTCATTTCAACATTTTTTCGAGCTATCCGCACGTGAGTGGTGTCGTTAGAAGCGCCTCGGCGAGGGCTAGCTAAATATGTAATAAACTAAGGTAGGTGTAATATAAAAATGAAAGTTATGGTCCAAAAACTAGTTTTTCACTTCAACATTTTTTCGAGCTATCCGCACGTGAGTGGTGTCGTTAGAAGCGCCTCGGCGAGGGCTAGCTAAATATGTAATAAACTAAGGTAGGTGTAATATAAAAATGAAAGTTATGGTCCAAAAACTAGTTTTTCACTTCAACATTTTTTCGAGCTATCCGCACGTGAGTGGTGTCGTTAGAAGCGCCTCGGCGAGGGCTAGCTAAATATGTAATAAACTAAGGTAGGTGTAATATAAAATTTAAAGTTATGGTCCAAAAACTAGTTTTTCATTTCAACATTTTTTCGAGCTATCCGCACGTGAGTGGTGTCGTTAGAAGCGCCTCGGCGAGGGCTAGCTAAATATGTAATAAACTAAGGTAGGTGTAATATAAAAATGAAAGTTATGGTCCAAAAACTAGTTTTTCACTTCAACATTTTTTCGAGCTATCCGCACGTGAGTGGTGTCGTTAGAAGCGCCTCGGCGAGGGCTAGCTAAATATGTAATAAACTAAGGTAGGTGTAATATAAAAATTAAAGTTATGGTCCAAAAACTAGTTTTTCATTTCAACATTTTTTCGAGCTATCCGCACGTGAGTGGTGTCGTTAGAAGCGCCTCGGCGAGGGCTAGCTAAATATGTAATAAACTAAGGTAGGTGTAATATAAAAATTAAAGTTATGGTCCAAAAACTAGTTTTTCATTTCAACATTTTTTCGAGCTATCCGCACGTGAGTGGTGTCGTTAGAAGCGCCTCGGCGAGGGCTAGCTAAATATGTAATAAACTAAGGTAGGTGTAATATAAAAATTAAAGTTATGGTCCAAAAACTAGTTTTTCATTTCAACATTTTTTCGAGCTATCCGCACGTGAGTGGTGTCGTTAGAAGCGCCTCGGCGAGGGCTAGCTATATATGTAATAAACTAAGGTAGGTGTAATATAAAAATTAAAGTTATGGTCCAAAAACTAGTTTTTCATTTCAACATTTTTTCGAGCTATCCGCACGTGAGTGGTGTCGTTAGAAGCGCTTCGGCGAGGGCTAGCTAAATATGTAATAAACTAAGGTAGGTGTAATATAAAAATTAAAGTTATGGTCCAAAAACTAGTTTTTCATTTCAACATTTTTTCGAGCTATCCGCACGTGAGTGGTGTCGTTAGAAGCGCCTCGGCGAGGGCTAGCTAAATATGTAATAAACTAAGGTAGGTGTAATATAAAAATTAAAGTTATGGTCCAAAAACTAGTTTTTCATTTCAACATTTTTTCGAGCTATCCGCACGTGAGTGGTGTCGTTAGAAGCGCCTCGGCGAGGGCTAGCTAAATATGTAATAAACTAAGGTAGGTGTAATATAAAAATTAAAGTTATGGTCCAAAAACTAGTTTTTCATTTCAACATTTTTTCGAGCTATCCGCACGTGAGTGGTGTCGTTAGAAGCGCCTCGGCGAGGGCTAGCTAAATATGTAATAAACTAAGGTAGGTGTAATATAAAAATTAAAGTTATGGTCCAAAAACTAGTTTTTCATTTCAACATTTTTTCGAGCTATCCGCACGTGAGTGGTGTCGTTAGAAGCGCCTCGGCGAGGGCTAGCTAAATATGTAATAAACTAAGGTAGGTGTAATATAAAAATTAAAACTAGTTTTTCATTTCAACATTTTTTCGAGCTATCCGCACGTGAGTGGTGTCGTTAGAAGCGCCTCGGCGAGGGCTAGCTAAATATGTAATAAACTAAGGTAGGTGTAATATAAAAATTAAAGTTATGGTCCAAAAACTAGTTTTTCATTTCAACATTTTTTCGAGCTATCCGCACGTGAGTGGTGTCGTTAGAAGCGCCTCGGCGAGGGCTAGCTAAATATGTAATAAACTAAGGTAGGTGTAATATAAAAATTAAAGTTATGGTCCAAAAACTAGTTTTTCATTTCAACAGTTTTTCGAGCTATCCGCACGTGAGTGGTGTCGTTAGAAGCGCCTCGGCGAGGGCTAGCTATATATGTAATAAACTAAGGTAGGTGTAATATAAAAATTAAAGTTATGGTCCAAAAACTAGTTTTTCATTTCAACATTTTTTCGAGCAATCCGCACGTGAGTGGTGTCGTTAGAAGCGCCTCGGCGAGGGCTAGCTAAATATGTAATAAACTAAGGTAGGTGTAATATAAAAATTAAAGTTATGGTCCAAAAACTAGTTTTTCATTTCAAAATTTTTTCGAGCTATCCGCACGTGAGTGGTGTCGTTAGAAGCGCCTCGGCGAGGGCTAGCTATATATGTAATAAACTAAGGTAGGTGTAATATAAAAATTAAAGTTATGGTCCAAAAACTAGTTTTTCATTTCAACATTTTTTCGAGCTATCCGCACGTGAGTGGTGTCGTTAGAAGCGCCTCGGCGAGGGCTAGCTAAATATGTAATAAACTAAGGTAGGTGTAATATAGAAATTAAAACTAGTTTTTCATTTCAACATTTTTTCGAGCTATCCCCGCACGTGAGTGGTGTCGTTAGAAGCGCCTCGGCGAGGGCTAGCTAAATATGTAATAAACTAAGGTAGGTGTAATATAAAAATTAAAGTTATGGTCCAAAAACTAGTTTTTCATTTCAACATTTTTTCGAGCTATCCGCACGTGAGTGGTGTCGTTAGAAGCGCCTCGGCAAGGGCTAGCTAAATATGTAATAAACTAAGGTAGGTGAAATATAAAAATTAAAGTTATGGTCCAAAAACTAGTTTTTCATTTCAACATTTTTTCGAGCTATCCGCACGTGAGTGGTGTCGTTAGAAGCGCCTCGGCGAGGGCTAGCTAAATATGTAATAAACTAAGGTAGGTGTAATATAAAAATTAAAGTTATGGTCCAAAAACTAGTTTTTCATTTCAACATTTTTTCGAGCTATCCGCACGTGAGTGGTGTCGTTAGAAGCGCCTCGGCGAGGGCTAGCTAAATATGTAATAAACTAAGGTAGGTGTAATATAAAAATTAAAGTTATGGTCCAAAAACTAGTTTTTCATTTCAAAATTTTTTCGAGCTATCCGCACGTGAGTGGTGTCGTTAGAAGCGCCTCGGCGAGGGCTAGCTATATATGTAATAAACTAAGGTAGGTGTAATATAAAAATTAAAGTTATGGTCCAAAAACTAGTTTTTCATTTCAACATTTTTTCGAGCTATCCGCACGTGAGTGGTGTCGTTAGAAGCGCCTCGGCGAGGGCTAGCTAAATATGTAATAAACTAAGGTAGGTGTAATATAAAAATTAAAACTAGTTTTTCATTTCAACATTTTTTCGAGCTATCCCCGCACGTGAGTGGTGTCGTTAGAAGCGCCTCGGCGAGGGCTAGCTAAATATGTAATAAACTAAGGTAGGTGTAATATAAAAATTAAAGTTATGGTCCAAAAACTAGTTTTTCATTTCAACATTTTTTCGAGCTATCCGCACGTGAGTGGTGTCGTTAGAAGCGCCTCGGCAAGGGCTAGCTAAATATGTAATAAACTAAGGTAGGTGAAATATAAAAATTAAAGTTATGGTCCAAAAACTAGTTTTTCATTTCAACATTTTTTCGAGCTATCCGCACGTGAGTGGTGTCGTTAGAAGCGCCTCGGCGAGGGCTAGCTAAATATGTAATAAACTAAGGTAGGTGTAATATAAAAATTAAAGTTATGGTCCAAAAACTAGTTTTTCATTTCAACATTTTTTCGAGCTATCCGCACGTGAGTGGTGTCGTTAGAAGCGCCTCGGCGAGGGCTAGCTAAATATGTAATAAACTAAGGTAGGTGTAATATAAAATTTAAAGTTATGGTCCAAAAACTAGTTTTTCATTTCAACATTTTTTCGAGCTATCCGCACGTGAGTGGTGTCTTTAGAAGCGCCTCGGCGAGGGCTAGCTAAATATGTAATAAACTAAGGTAGGTGTAATATAAAAATTAAAGTTATGGTCCAAAAACTAGTTTTTCATTTCAACATTTTTTCGAGCTATCCGCACGTGAGTGGTGTCGTTAGAAGCGCCTCGGCGAGGGCTAGCTAAATATGTAATAAACTAAGGTAGGTGTAATATAAAAATTAAAGTTATGGTCCAAAAACTAGTTTTTCATTTCAACATTTTTTCGAGCTATCCGCACGTGAGTGGTGTCGTTAGAAGCGCCTCGGCGAGGGCTAGCTAAATATGTAATAAACTAAGGTAGGTGTAATATAAAAATTAAAACTAGTCTTTCATTTCAACATTTTTTCGAGCTATCCGCACGTGAGTGGTGTCGTTAGAAGCGCCTCGGCGAGGGCTAGCTAAATATGTAATAAACTAAGGTAGGTGTAATATAAAAATTAAAGTTATGGTCCAAAAACTAGTTTTTCATTTCAACATTTTTTCGAGCTATCCGCACGTGAGTGGTGTCGTTAGAAGCGCCTCGGCGAGGGCTAGCTAAATATGTAATAAACTAAGGTAGGTGTAATATAAAAATTAAAGTTATGGTCCAAAAACTAGTTTTTCATTTCAAAATTTTTTCGAGCTATCCGCACGTGAGTGGTGTCGTTAGAAGCGCCTCGGCGAGGGCTAGCTATATATGTAATAAACTAAGGTAGGTGTAATATAAAAATTAAAGTTATGGTCCAAAAACTAGTTTTTCATTTCAACATTTTTTCGAGCTATCCGCACGTGAGTGGTGTCGTTAGAAGCGCCTCGGCGAGGGCTAGCTAAATATGTAATAAACTAAGGTAGGTGTAATATAAAAATTAAAGTTATGGTCCAAAAACTAGTTTTTCATTTCAACATTTTTTCGAGCTATCCGCACGTGAGTGGTGTCGTTAGAAGCGCCTCGGCGAGGGCTAGCTAAATATGTAATAAACTAAGGTAGGTGTAATATAAAATTTAAAGTTATGGTCCAAAAACTAGTTTTTCATTTCAACATTTTTTCGAGCTATCCGCACGTGAGTGGTGTCTTTAGAAGCGCCTCGGCGAGGGCTAGCTAAATATGTAATAAACTAAGGTAGGTGTAATATAAAAATTAAAGTTATGGTCCAAAAACTAGTTTTTCATTTCAACATTTTTTTCGAGCTATCCGCACGTGAGTGGTGTCGTTAGAAGCGCCTCGGCGAGGGCTAGCTAAATATGTAATAAACTAAGGTAGGTGTAATATAAAAATTAAAGTTATGGTCCAAAAACTAGTTTTTCATTTCAACATTTTTTCGAGCTATCCGCACGTGAGTGGTGTCGTTAGAAGCGCCTCGGCGAGGGCTAGCTAAATATGTAATAAACTAAGGTAGGTGTAATATAAAAATTAAAGTTATGGTCCGAAAACTAGTTTTTCATTTCAACATTTTTTCGAGCTATCCGCACGTGAGTGGTGTCGTTAGAAGCGCCTCAGCGAGGGCTAGCTAAATATGTAATAAACTAAGGTAGGTGTAATATAAAAATTAAAGTTATGGTCCAAAAACTAGTTTTTCATTTCAACATTTTTTCGAGCTATCCGCACGTGAGTGGTGTCGTTAGAAGCGCCTCGGCGAGGGCTAGCTAAATATGTAATAAACTAAGGTAGGTGTAATATAAAAATTAAAGTTATGGTCCAAAAACTAGTTTTTCATTTCAACATTTTTTCGAGCTATCCGCACGTGAGTGGTGTCGTTAGAAGCGCCTCGGCGAGGGCTAGCTTAATATGAAATAAACTAAGGTAGGTGTAATATAAAAATTAAAGTTATGGTCCAAAAACTAGTTTTTCATTTCAACATTTTTTCGAGCTATCCGCACGTGAGTGGTGTCGTTAGAAGCGCCTCGGCGAGGGCTAGCTAAATATGTAATAAACTAAGGTAGGTGTAATATAAAAATTAAAGTTATGGTCCAAAAACTAGTTTTTCATTTCAACATTTTTTCGAGCTATCCGCACGTGAGTGGTGTCGTTAGAAGCGCCTCGGCGAGGGCTAGCTAAATATGTAATAAACTAAGGTAGGTGTAATATAAAAATTAAAGTTATGGTCCAAAAACTAGTTTTTCATTTCAACATTTTTTCGAGCTATCCGCACGTGAGTGGTGTCGTTAGAAGCGCCTCGGCGAGGGCTAGCTAAATATGTAATAAACTAAGGTAGGTGTAATATAAAAATTAAAGTTATGGTCCAAAAACTAGTTTTTCATTTCAACATTTTTTCGAGCTATCCGCACGTGAGTGGTGTCGTTAGAAGCGCCTCGGCGAGGGCTAGCTAAATATGTAATAAACTAAGGTAGGTGTAATATAAAAATTAAAGTTATGGTCCAAAAACTAGTTTTTCATTTCAACATTTTTTCGAGCTATCCGCACGTGAGTGGTGTCGTTAGAAGCGCCTCGGCGAGGGCTAGCTAAATATGTAATAAACTAAGGTAGGTGTAATATAAAAATTAAAGTTATGGTCCGAAAACTAGTTTTTCATTTCAACATTTTTTCGAGCTATCCGCACGTGAGTGGTGTCGTTAGAAGCGCCTCGGCGAGGGCTAGCTAAATATGTAATAAACTAAGGTAGGTGTAATATAAAAATTAAAGTTATGGTCCAAAAACTAGTTTTTCATTTCAACATTTTTTCGAGCTATCCGCACGTGAGTGGTGTCGTTAGAAGCGCCTCGGCGAGGGCTAGCTAAATATGTAATAAACTAAGGTAGGTGTAATATAAAAATTAAAGTTATGGTCCAAAAACTAGTTTTTCATTTCAACATTTTTTCGAGCTATCCGCACGTGAGTGGTGTCGTTAGAAGCGCCTCGGCGAGGGCTAGCTAAATATGTAATAAACTAAGGTAGGTGTAATATAAAAATTAAAGTTATGGTCCAAAAACTAGTTTTTCATTTCAACATTTTTTCGAGCTATCCGCACGTGAGTGGTGTCGTTAGAAGCGCCTCGGCGAGGGCTAGCTAAATATGTAATAAACTAAGGTAGGTGTAATATAAAAATTAAAGTTATGGTCCAAAAACTAGTTTTTCATTTCAACATTTTTTCGAGCTATCCGCACGTGAGTGGTGTCGTTAGAAGCGCCTCGGCGAGGGCTAGCTAAATATGTAATAAACTAAGGTAGGTGTAATATAAAAATTAAAGTTATGGTCCAAAAACTAGTTTTTCATTTCAACATTTTTTCGAGCTATCCGCACGTGAGTGGTGTCGTTAGAAGCGCCTCGGCGAGGGCTAGCTAAATATGTAATAAACTAAGGTAGGTGTAATATAAAAATTAAAGTTATGGTCCAAAAACTAGTTTTTCATTTCAACATTTTTTCGAGCTATCCGCACGTGAGTGGTGTCGTTAGAAGCGCCTCGGCGAGGGCTAGCTAAATATGTAATAAACTAAGGTAGGTGTAATATAAAAATTAAAGTTATGGTCCAAAAACTAGTTTTTCATTTCAACATTTTTTCGAGCTATCCGCACGTGAGTGGTGTCGTTAGAAGCGCCTCGGCGAGGGCTAGCTAAATATGTAATAAACTAAGGTAGGTGTAATATAAAAATTAAAGTTATGGTCCAAAAACTAGTTTTTCATTTCAACATTTTTTCGAGCTATCCGCACGTGAGTGGTGTCGTTAGAAGCGCCTCGGCGAGGGCTAGCTAAATATGTAATAAACTAAGGTAGGTGTAATATAAAAATTAAAGTTATGGTCCAAAAACTAGTTTTTCATTTCAACATTTTTTCGAGCTATCCGCACGTGAGTGGTGTCGTTAGAAGCGCCTCGGCGAGGGCTAGCTAAATATGTAATAAAATAAGGTAGGTGTAATATAAAAATTAAAGTTATGGTCCAAAAACTAGTTTTTCATTTCAACATTTTTTCGAGCTATCCGCACGTGAGTGGTGTCGTTAGAAGCGCTTCGGCGAGGGCTAGCTAAATATGTAATAAACTAAGGTAGGTGTAATATAAAAATTAAAGTTATGGTCCAAAAACTAGTTTTTCATTTCAACATTTTTTCGAGCTATCCGCACGTGAGTGGTGTCGTTAGAAGCGCCTCGGCGAGGGCTAGCTAAATATGTAATAAACTAAGGTAGGTGTAATATAAAAATTAAAGTTATGGTCCAAAAACTAGTTTTTCATTTCAACATTTTTTCGAGCTATCCGCACGTGAGTGGTGTCGTTAGAAGCGCCTCGGCGAGGGCTAGCTAAATATGTAATAAACTAAGGTAGGTGTAATATAAAAATGAAAGTTATGGTCCAAAAACTAGTTTTTCATTTCAACATTTTTTCGAGCTATCCGCACGTGAGTGGTGTCGTTAGAAGCGCCTCGGCGAGGGCTAGCTAAATATGTAATAAACTAAGGTAGGTGTAATATAAAAATTAAAGTTATGGTCCGAAAACTAGTTTTTCATTTCAACATTTTTTCGAGCTATCCGCACGTGAGTGGTGTCGTTAGAAGCGCCTCGGCGAGGGCTAGCTAAATATGTAATAAACTAAGGTAGGTGTCATATAAAAATTAAAGTTATGGTCCAAAAACTAGTTTTTCATTTCAACATTTTTTCGAGCTATCCGCACGTGAGTGGTGTCGTTAGAAGCGCCTCGGCGAGGGCTAGCTAAATATGTAATAAACTAAGGTAGGTGTAATATAAAAATTAAAGTTATGGTCCAAAAACTAGTTTTTCATTTCAACATTTTTTCGAGCTATCCGCACGTGAGTGGTGTCGTTAGAAGCGCCTCGGCGAGGGCTAGCTAAATATGTAATAAACTAAGGTAGGTGTAATATAAAAATTAAAGTTATGGTCCAAAAACTAGTTTTTCATTTCAACATTTTTTCGAGCTATCCGCACGTGAGTGGTGTCGTTAGAAGCGCCTCGGCGAGGGCTAGCTAAATATGTAATAAACTAAGGTAGGTGTAATATAAAAATTAAAGTTATGGTCCGAAAACTAGTTTTTCATTTCAACATTTTTTCGAGCTATCCGCACGTGAGTGGTGTCGTTAGAAGCGCCTCGGCGAGGGCTAGCTTAATATGAAATAAACTAAGGTAGGTGTAATATAAAAATTAAAGTTATGGTCCAAAAACTAGTTTTTTATTTCAACATTTTTTCGAGCTATCCGCACGTGAGTGGTGTCGTTAGAAGCGCCTCGGCGAGGGCTAGCTAAATATGTAATAAACTAAGGTAGGTGTAATATAAAAATTAAAGTTATGGTCCAAAAACTAGTTTTTCATTTCAACATTTTTTCGAGCTATCCGCACGTGAGTGGTGTCGTTAGAAGCGCCTCGGCGAGGGCTAGCTAAATATGTAATAAACTAAGGTAGGTGTAATATAAAAATTAAAGTTATGGTCCAAAAACTAGTTTTTCATTTCAACATTTTTTCGAGCTATCCGCACGTGAGTGGTGTCGTTAGAAGCGCCTCGGCGAGGGCTAGCTATATATGTAATAAACTAAGGTAGGTGTAATATAAAAATTAAAGTTATGGTCCAAAAACTAGTTTTTCATTTCAACATTTTTTCGAGCTATCCGCACGTGAGTGGTGTCGTTAGAAGCGCCTCGGCGAGGGCTAGCTAAATATGTAATAAACTAAGGTAGGTGTAATATAAAAATTAAAGTTATGGTCCAAAAACTAGTTTTTCATTTCAACATTTTTTCGAGCTATCCGCACGTGAGTGGTGTCGTTAGAAGCGCCTCGGCGAGGGCTAGCTAAATATGTAATAAACTAAGGTAGGTGTAATATAAAAATTAAAGTTATGGTCCAAAAACTAGTTTTTCATTTCAACAGTTTTTCGAGCTATCCGCACGTGAGTGGTGTCGTTAGAAGCGCCTCGGCGAGGGCTAGCTATATATGTAATAAACTAAGGTAGGTGTAATATAAAAATTAAAGTTATGGTCCAAAAACTAGTTTTTCATTTCAACATTTTTTCGAGCTATCCGCACGTGAGTGGTGTCGTTAGAAGCGCCTCGGCGAGGGCTAGCTAAATATGTAATAAACTAAGGTAGGTGTAATATAAAAATGAAAGTTATGGTCCAAAAACTAGTTTTTCACTTCAACCTTTTTTCGAGCTATCCGCACGTGAGTGGTGTCGTTAGAAGCGCCTCGGCGAGGGCTAGCTAAATATGTAATAAACTAAGGTAGGTGTAATATAAAAATTAAAGTTATGGTCCAAAAACTAGTTTTTCATTTCAACATTTTTTCGAGCTATCCGCACGTGAGTGGTGTCGTTAGAAGCGCCTCGGCGAGGGCTAGCTAAATATGTAATAAACTAAGGTAGGTGTAATATAAAAATTAAAGTTATGGTCCAAAAACTAGTTTTTCATTTCAACATTTTTTCGAGCTATCCGCACGTGAGTGGTGTCGTTAGAAGCGCCTCGGCGAGGGCTAGCTAAATATGTAATAAACTAAGGTAGGTGTAATATAAAAATTAAAGTTATGGTCCAAAAACTAGTTTTTCATTTCAACATTTTTTCGAGCTATCCGCACGTGAGTGGTGTCGTTAGAAGCGCCTCGGCGAGGGCTAGCTAAATATGTAATAAACTAAGGTAGGTGTAATATAAAAATTAAAGTTATGGTCCAAAAACTAGTTTTTCATTTCAACATTTTTTCGAGCTATCCGCACGTGAGTGGTGTCGTTAGAAGCGCCTCGGCGAGGGCTAGCTAAATATGTAATAAACTAAGGTAGGTGTAATATAAAAATTAAAGTTATGGTCCAAAAACTAGTTTTTCATTTCAACAGTTTTTCGAGCTATCCGCACGTGAGTGGTGTCGTTAGAAGCGCCTCGGCGAGGGCTAGCTATATATGTAATAAACTAAGGTAGGTGTAATATAAAAATTAAAGTTATGGTCCAAAAACTAGTTTTTCATTTCAACATTTTTTCGAGCAATCCGCACGTGAGTGGTGTCGTTAGAAGCGCCTCGGCGAGGGCTAGCTAAATATGTAATAAACTAAGGTAGGTGTAATATAAAAATTAAAGTTATGGTCCAAAAACTAGTTTTTCATTTCAACATTTTTTCGAGCTATCCGCACGTGAGTGGTGTCGTTAGAAGCGCCTCGGCGAGGGCTAGCTAAATATGTAATAAACTAAGGTAGGTGTAATATAAAAATTAAAGTTATGGTCCAAAAACTAGTTTTTCATTTCAAAATTTTTTCGAGCTATCCGCACGTGAGTGGTGTCGTTAGAAGCGCCTCGGCGAGGGCTAGCTATATATGTAATAAACTAAGGTAGGTGTAATATAAAAATTAAAGTTATGGTCCAAAAACTAGTTTTTCATTTCAACATTTTTTCGAGCTATCCGCACGTGAGTGGTGTCGTTAGAAGCGCCTCGGCGAGGGCTAGCTAAATATGTAATAAACTAAGGTAGGTGTAATATAAAAATTAAAACTAGTTTTTCATTTCAACATTTTTTCGAGCTATCCCCGCACGTGAGTGGTGTCGTTAGAAGCGCCTCGGCGAGGGCTAGCTAAATATGTAATAAACTAAGGTAGGTGTAATATAAAAATTAAAGTTATGGTCCAAAAACTAGTTTTTCATTTCAACATTTTTTCGAGCTATCCGCACGTGAGTGGTGTCGTTAGAAGCGCCTCGGCAAGGGCTAGCTAAATATGTAATAAACTAAGGTAGGTGAAATATAAAAATTAAAGTTATGGTCCAAAAACTAGTTTTTCATTTCAACATTTTTTCGAGCTATCCGCACGTGAGTGGTGTCGTTAGAAGCGCCTCGGCGAGGGCTAGCTAAATATGTAATAAACTAAGGTAGGTGTAATATAAAAATGAAAGTTATGGTCCAAAAACTAGTTTTTCACTTCAACATTTTTTCGAGCTATCCGCACGTGAGTGGTGTCGTTAGAAGCGCCTCGGCGAGGGCTAGCTAAATATGTAATAAACTAAGGTAGGTGTAATATAAAAATTAAAGTTATGGTCCAAAAACTAGTTTTTCATTTCAACATTTTTTCGAGCTATCCGCACGTGAGTGGTGTCGTTAGAAGCGCCTCGGCGAGGGCTAGCTAAATATGTAATAAACTAAGGTAGGTGTAATATAAAAATTAAAGTTATGGTCCAAAAACTAGTTTTTCATTTCAACATTTTTTCGAGCTATCCGCACGTGAGTGGTGTCGTTAGAAGCGCCTCGGCGAGGGCTAGCTAAATATGTAATAAACTAAGGTAGGTGTAATATAAAAATTAAAGTTATGGTCCAAAAACTAGTTTTTCATTTCAACATTTTTTCGAGCTATCCGCACGTGAGTGGTGTCGTTAGAAGCGCCTCGGCGAGGGCTAGCTAAATATGTAATAAACTAAGGTAGGTGTAATATAAAAATTAAAGTTATGGTCCAAAAACTAGTTTTTCATTTCAACATTTTTTCGAGCTATCCGCACGTGAGTGGTGTCGTTAGAAGCGCCTCGGCGAGGGCTAGCTAAATATGTAATAAACTAAGGTAGGTGTAATATAAAAATTAAAGTTATGGTCCAAAAACTAGTTTTTCATTTCAACAGTTTTTCGAGCTATCCGCACGTGAGTGGTGTCGTTAGAAGCGCCTCGGCGAGGGCTAGCTATATATGTAATAAACTAAGGTAGGTGTAATATAAAAATTAAAGTTATGGTCCAAAAACTAGTTTTTCATTTCAACATTTTTTCGAGCAATCCGCACGTGAGTGGTGTCGTTAGAAGCGCCTCGGCGAGGGCTAGCTAAATATGTAATAAACTAAGGTAGGTGTAATATAAAAATTAAAGTTATGGTCCAAAAACTAGTTTTTCATTTCAACATTTTTTCGAGCTATCCGCACGTGAGTGGTGTCGTTAGAAGCGCCTCGGCGAGGGCTAGCTAAATATGTAATAAACTAAGGTAGGTGTAATATAAAAATTAAAGTTATGGTCCAAAAACTAGTTTTTCATTTCAAAATTTTTTCGAGCTATCCGCACGTGAGTGGTGTCGTTAGAAGCGCCTCGGCGAGGGCTAGCTATATATGTAATAAACTAAGGTAGGTGTAATATAAAAATTAAAGTTATGGTCCAAAAACTAGTTTTTCATTTCAACATTTTTTCGAGCTATCCGCACGTGAGTGGTGTCGTTAGAAGCGCCTCGGCGAGGGCTAGCTAAATATGTAATAAACTAAGGTAGGTGTAATATAAAAATTAAAACTAGTTTTTCATTTCAACATTTTTTCGAGCTATCCCCGCACGTGAGTGGTGTCGTTAGAAGCGCCTCGGCGAGGGCTAGCTAAATATGTAATAAACTAAGGTAGGTGTAATATAAAAATTAAAGTTATGGTCCAAAAACTAGTTTTTCATTTCAACATTTTTTCGAGCTATCCGCACGTGAGTGGTGTCGTTAGAAGCGCCTCGGCAAGGGCTAGCTAAATATGTAATAAACTAAGGTAGGTGAAATATAAAAATTAAAGTTATGGTCCAAAAACTAGTTTTTCATTTCAACATTTTTTCGAGCTATCCGCACGTGAGTGGTGTCGTTAGAAGCGCCTCGGCGAGGGCTAGCTAAATATGTAATAAACTAAGGTAGGTGTAATATAAAAATTAAAGTTATGGTCCAAAAACTAGTTTTTCATTTCAACATTTTTTCGAGCTATCCGCACGTGAGTGGTGTCGTTAGAAGCGCCTCGGCGAGGGCTAGCTAAATATGTAATAAACTAAGGTAGGTGTAATATAAAAATTAAAGTTATGGTCCAAAAACTAGTTTTTTATTTCAAAATTTTTTCGAGCTATCCGCACGTGAGTGGTGTCGTTAGAAGCGCCTCGGCGAGGGCTAGCTATATATGTAATAAACTAAGGTAGGTGTAATATAAAAATTAAAGTTATGGTCCAAAAACTAGTTTTTCATTTCAACATTTTTTCGAGCTATCCGCACGTGAGTGGTGTCGTTAGAAGCGCCTCGGCGAGGGCTAGCTAAATATGTAATAAACTAAGGTAGGTGTAATATAAAAATTAAAACTAGTTTTTCATTTCAACATTTTTTCGAGCTATCCCCGCACGTGAGTGGTGTCGTTAGAAGCGCCTCGGAGAGGGCTAGCTAAATATGTAATAAACTAAGGTAGGTGTAATATAAAAATTAAAGTTATGGTCCAAAAACTAGTTTTTCATTTCAACATTTTTTCGAGCTATCCGCACGTGAGTGGTGTCGTTAGAAGCGCCTCGGCAAGGGCTAGCTAAATATGTAATAAACTAAGGTAGGTGAAATATAAAAATTAAAGTTATGGTCCAAAAACTAGTTTTTCATTTCAACATTTTTTCGAGCTATCCGCACGTGAGTGGTGTCGTTAGAAGCGCCTCGGCGAGGGCTAGCTAAATATGTAATAAACTAAGGTAGGTGTAATATAAAAATTAAAGTTATGGTCCAAAAACTAGTTTTTCATTTCAACATTTTTTCGAGCTATCCGCACGTGAGTGGTGTCGTTAGAAGCGCCTCGGCGAGGGCTAGCTAAATATGTAATAAACTAAGGTAGGTGTAATATAAAATTTAAAGTTATGGTCCAAAAACTAGTTTTTCATTTCAACATTTTTTCGAGCTATCCGCACGTGAGTGGTGTCTTTAGAAGCGCCTCGGCGAGGGCTAGCTAAATATGTAATAAACTAAGGTAGGTGTAATATAAAAATTAAAGTTATGGTCCAAAAACTAGTTTTTCATTTCAACATTTTTTCGAGCTATCCGCACGTGAGTGGTGTCGTTAGAAGCGCCTCGGCGAGGGCTAGCTAAATATGTAATAAACTAAGGTAGGTGTAATATAAAAATTAAAGTTATGGTCCAAAAACTAGTTTTTCATTTCAACATTTTTTCGAGCTATCCGCACGTGAGTGGTGTCGTTAGAAGCGCCTCGGCGAGGGCTAGCTAAATATGTAATAAACTAAGGTAGGTGTAATATAAAAATTAAAACTAGTTTTTCATTTCAACATTTTTTCGAGCTATCCGCACGTGAGTGGTGTGGTTAGAAGCGCCTCGGCGAGGGCTAGCTAAATATGTAATAAACTAAGGTAGGTGTAATATAAAAATTAAAGTTATGGTCCAAAAACTAGTTTTTCATTTCAACATTTTTTCGAGCTATCCGCACGTGAGTGGTGTCGTTAGAAGCGCCTCGGCGAGGGCTAGCTAAATATGTAATAAACTAAGGTAGGTGTAATATAAAAATTAAAGTTATGGTCCAAAAACTAGTTTTTCATTTCAAAATTTTTTCGAGCTATCCGCACGTGAGTGGTGTCGTTAGAAGCGCCTCGGCGAGGGCTAGCTATATATGTAATAAACTAAGGTAGGTGTAATATAAAAATTAAAGTTATGGTCCAAAAACTAGTTTTTCATTTCAACATTTTTTCGAGCTATCCGCACGTGAGTGGTGTCGTTAGAAGCGCCTCGGCGAGGGCTAGCTAAATATGTAATAAACTAAGGTAGGTGTAATATAAAAATTAAAGTTATGGTCCAAAAACTAGTTTTTCATTTCAACATTTTTTCGAGCTATCCGCACGTGAGTGGTGTCGTTAGAAGCGCCTCGGCGAGGGCTAGCTAAATATGTAATAAACTAAGGTAGGTGTAATATAAAATTTAAAGTTATGGTCCAAAAACTAGTTTTTCATTTCAACATTTTTTCGAGCTATCCGCACGTGAGTGGTGTCTTTAGAAGCGCCTCGGCGAGGGCTAGCTAAATATGTAATAAACTAAGGTAGGTGTAATATAAAAATTAAAGTTATGGTCCAAAAACTAGTTTTTCATTTCAACATTTTTTTCGAGCTATCCGCACGTGAGTGGTGTCGTTAGAAGCGCCTCGGCGAGGGCTAGCTAAATATGTAATAAACTAAGGTAGGTGTAATATAAAAATTAAAGTTATGGTCCAAAAACTAGTTTTTCATTTCAACATTTTTTCGAGCTATCCGCACGTGAGTGGTGTCGTTAGAAGCGCCTCGGCGAGGGCTAGCTAAATATGTAATAAACTAAGGTAGGTGTAATATAAAAATTAAAGTTATGGTCCGAAAACTAGTTTTTCATTTCAACATTTTTTCGAGCTATCCGCACGTGAGTGGTGTCGTTAGAAGCGCCTCGGCGAGGGCTAGCTAAATATGTAATAAACTAAGGTAGGTGTAATATAAAAATTAAAGTTATGGTCCAAAAACTAGTTTTTCATTTCAACATTTTTTCGAGCTATCCGCACGTGAGTGGTGTCGTTAGAAGCGCCTCGGCGAGGGCTAGCTAAATATGTAATAAACTAAGGTAGGTGTAATATAAAAATTAAAGTTATGGTCCAAAAACTAGTTTTTCATTTCAACATTTTTTCGAGCTATCCGCACGTGAGTGGTGTCGTTAGAAGCGCCTCGGCGAGGGCTAGCTTAATATGAAATAAACTAAGGTAGGTGTAATATAAAAATTAAAGTTATGGTCCAAAAACTAGTTTTTCATTTCAACATTTTTTCGAGCTATCCGCACGTGAGTGGTGTCGTTAGAAGCGCCTCGGCGAGGGCTAGCTAAATATGTAATAAACTAAGGTAGGTGTAATATAAAAATTAAAGTTATGGTCCAAAAACTAGTTTTTCATTTCAACATTTTTTCGAGCTATCCGCACGTGAGTGGTGTCGTTAGAAGCGCCTCGGCGAGGGCTAGCTAAATATGTAATAAACTAAGGTAGGTGTAATATAAAAATTAAAGTTATGGTCCAAAAACTAGTTTTTCATTTCAACATTTTTTCGAGCTATCCGCACGTGAGTGGTGTCGTTAGAAGCGCCTCGGCGAGGGCTAGCTAAATATGTAATAAACTAAGGTAGGTGTAATATAAAAATTAAAGTTATGGTCCAAAAACTAGTTTTTCATTTCAACATTTTTTCGAGCTATCCGCACGTGAGTGGTGTCGTTAGAAGCGCCTCGGCGAGGGCTAGCTAAATATGTAATAAACTAAGGTAGGTGTAATATAAAAATTAAAGTTATGGTCCAAAAACTAGTTTTTCATTTCAACATTTTTTCGAGCTATCCGCACGTGAGTGGTGTCGTTAGAAGCGCCTCGGCGAGGGCTAGCTAAATATGTAATAAACTAAGGTAGGTGTAATATAAAAATTAAAGTTATGGTCCGAAAACTAGTTTTTCATTTCAACATTTTTTCGAGCTATCCGCACGTGAGTGGTGTCGTTAGAAGCGCCTCGGCGAGGGCTAGCTAAATATGTAATAAACTAAGGTAGGTGTAATATAAAAATTAAAGTTATGGTCCAAAAACTAGTTTTTCATTTCAACATTTTTTCGAGCTATCCGCACGTGAGTGGTGTCGTTAGAAGCGCCTCGGCGAGGGCTAGCTAAATATGTAATAAACTAAGGTAGGTGTAATATAAAAATTAAAGTTATGGTCCAAAAACTAGTTTTTCATTTCAACATTTTTTCGAGCTATCCGCACGTGAGTGGTGTCGTTAGAAGCGCCTCGGCGAGGGCTAGCTAAATATGTAATAAACTAAGGTAGGTGTAATATAAAAATTAAAGTTATGGTCCAAAAACTAGTTTTTCATTTCAACATTTTTTCGAGCTATCCGCACGTGAGTGGTGTCGTTAGAAGCGCCTCGGCGAGGGCTAGCTAAATATGTAATAAACTAAGGTAGGTGTAATATAAAAATTAAAGTTATGGTCCAAAAACTAGTTTTTCATTTCAACATTTTTTCGAGCTATCCGCACGTGAGTGGTGTCGTTAGAAGCGCCTCGGCGAGGGCTAGCTAAATATGTAATAAACTAAGGTAGGTGTAATATAAAAATTAAAGTTATGGTCCAAAAACTAGTTTTTCATTTCAACATTTTTTCGAGCTATCCGCACGTGAGTGGTGTCGTTAGAAGCGCCTCGGCGAGGGCTAGCTAAATATGTAATAAACTAAGGTAGGTGTAATATAAAAATTAAAGTTATGGTCCAAAAACTAGTTTTTCATTTCAACATTTTTTCGAGCTATCCGCACGTGAGTGGTGTCGTTAGAAGCGCCTCGGCGAGGGCTAGCTAAATATGTAATAAACTAAGGTAGGTGTAATATAAAAATTAAAGTTATGGTCCAAAAACTAGTTTTTCATTTCAACATTTTTTCGAGCTATCCGCACGTGAGTGGTGTCGTTAGAAGCGCCTCGGCGAGGGCTAGCTAAATATGTAATAAACTAAGGTAGGTGTAATATAAAAATTAAAGTTATGGTCCAAAAACTAGTTTTTCATTTCAACATTTTTTCGAGCTATCCGCACGTGAGTGGTGTCGTTAGAAGCGCCTCGGCGAGGGCTAGCTAAATATGTAATAAACTAAGGTAGGTGTAATATAAAAATTAAAGTTATGGTCCGAAAACTAGTTTTTCATTTCAACATTTTTTCGAGCTATCCGCACGTGAGTGGTGTCGTTAGAAGCGCCTCGGCGAGGGCTAGCTAAATCCAAACTAATATTATAAATGCGAAAGTAACTCTGTCTGTCTGTCTGTCTGTCTTTCTGTCTGTCTGTCTGTCTGTCTGTCTTTGCTTCACGCCTAAACTACTGAACCGATTTGTGTGAAATTTGGTACAGACATAGTTTGGAACTTGAGAAAGGACATAGGATAGTTTTTATTACAAAAAATAAAATAAAAAATTAAATTTATTCCGGACATACAGCGCCATCTATTGGTCAAGCGTCGGCATCAATTCAGTACTGAAAATTCATCGAAAAAATGTAAATAGTAAAAAGGTTTGAAAATATAATATAATACAACTTTTAGTACAAAGAAAGAAAATGCTCTAACGGAGTATAGATAATTATATTAGTACTTTACGTCGAGTTGGTGATCGCGCAATGGTGTCGATCGTTACACGAGTTCGGTTCATGTTATTGTTTTAATTCATCGGAAAAAAGTAAATTGAAATAGTAAAAAGGTATGAAAAAAATAATATCAATATAATAAAACTTTTAGTACAAAGAAAATGCCCGAACGGAGTATAGATAAATAATCCGAGTTGTCACTATGCTCGATAGATGGCGTTGGGATCGAAATAGATCGCGCTATGGTTTCGTTACAGCAAAACTAAAAACGTGGTATACAGAAATGTCTTGGTGTAAGAAACTTTAATAATCTTTAAAGCCTAAAATAATAGAAAATTTGTCAAGGGAGAAACAGTATTTTTTTCTGAAATGGCAAATCAAAATAATATTTTGAAAATAAGGGAAAAGTAACATTTTCGCCTTTTTCGATCGGCAATAACGGGTTTAATGCCCTAAGTGAGTATACATATCTTCAATTCAAACGCAGAGCTCATTATGTTGATTTTTGAAGAGTTCCCTAGAATATCTTCCACATTTCATTTTTGAAGAGATCCCGCGAGATCGGGAACTATGTGGGTAAAACCAAAAATCTGCCGGAAGTCACTATTCCACGCGAACGAAGTCGCGGGCAAAAGCTAGTATGTAATAAACTAAGATAGGTGTAATATAAAAATTAAAGTTATGGTCCAAAAACTAGTTTTTCATTTCAACATTTTTTCGAGCTATCCGCACGTGAGTGGTGTCGTTAGAAGCGCCTCGGCGAGGGCTAGCTAAATATGTAATAAACTAAGGTAGGTGTAATATAAAAATTAAAGTTATGGTCCAAAAACTAGTTTTTCATTTCAACATTTTTTCGAGCTATCCGCACGTGAGTGGTGTCGTTAGAAGCGCCTCGGCGAGGGCTAGCTAAATATGTAATAAACTAAGGTAGGTGTAATATAAAAATTAAAGTTATGGTCCAAAAACTAGTTTTTCATTTCAACATTTTTTCGAGCTATCCGCACGTGAGTGGTGTCGTTAGAAGCGCCTCGGCGAGGGCTAGCTAAATATGTAATAAACTAAGGTAGGTGTAATATAAAAATTAAAGTTATGGTCCAAAAACTAGTTTTTCATTTCAACATTTTTTCGAGCTATCCGCACGTGAGTGGTGTCGTTAGAAGCGCCTCGGCGAGGGCTAGCTAAATATGTAATAAACTAAGGTAGGTGTAATATAAAAATTAAAACTAGTTTTTCATTTCAACATTTTTTCGAGCTATCCGCACGTGAGTGGTGTCGTTAGAAGCGCCTCGGCGAGGGCTAGCTAAATATGTAATAAACTAAGGTAGGTGTAATATAAAAATTAAAACTAGTTTTTCATTTCAACATTTTTTCGAGCTATCCGCACGTGAGTGGTGTCGTTAGAAGCGCCTCGGCGAGGGCTAGCTAAATATGTAATAAACTAAGGTAGGTGTAATATAAAAATTAAAGTTATGGTCCAAAAACTAGTTTTTCATTTCAACATTTTTTCGAGCTATCCGCACGTGAGTGGTGTCGTTAGAAGCGCCTCGGCGAGGGCTAGCTAAATATGTAATAAACTAAGGTAGGTGTAATATAAAAATTAAAGTTATGGTCCAAAAACTAGTTTTTCATTTCAACATTTTTTCGAGCTATCCGCACGTGAGTGGTGTCGTTAGAAGCGCCTCGGCGAGGGCTAGCTAAATATGTAATAAACTAAGGTAGGTGTAATATAAAATTTAAAGTTATGGTCCAAAAACTAGTTTTTCATTTCAACATTTTTTCGAGCTATCCGCACGTGAGTGGTGTCTTTAGAAGCGCCTCGGCGAGGGCTAGCTAAATATGTAATAAACTAAGGTAGGTGTAATATAAAAATTAAAGTTATGGTCCAAAAACTAGTTTTTCATTTCAACATTTTTTCGAGCTATCCGCACGTGAGTGGTGTCGTTAGAAGCGCCTCGGCGAGGGCTAGCTAAATATGTAATAAACTAAGGTAGGTGTAATATAAAAATTAAAGTTATGGTCCAAAAACTAGTTTTTCATTTCAACATTTTTTCGAGCTATCCGCACGTGAGTGGTGTCGTTAGAAGCGCCTCGGCGAGGGCTAGCTAAATATGTAATAAACTAAGGTAGGTGTAATATAAAGATTAAAACTAGTTTTTCATTTCAACATTTTTTCGAGCTATCCGCACGTGAGTGGTGTCGTTAGAAGCGCCTCGGCGAGGGCTAGCTAAATATGTAATAAACTAAGGTAGGTGTAATATAAAAATTAAAGTTATGGTCCAAAAACTAGTTTTTCATTTCAACATTTTTTCGAGCTATCCGCACGTGAGTGGTGTCGTTAGAAGCGCCTCGGCGAGGGCTAGCTAAATATGTAATAAACTAAGGTAGGTGTAATATAAAAATTAAAGTTATGGTCCAAAAACTAGTTTTTCATTTCAAAATTTTTTCGAGCTATCCGCACGTGAGTGGTGTCGTTAGAAGCGCCTCGGCGAGGGCTAGCTATATATGTAATAAACTAAGGTAGGTGTAATATAAAAATTAAAGTTATGGTCCAAAAACTAGTTTTTCATTTCAACATTTTTTCGAGCTATCCGCACGTGAGTGGTGTCGTTAGAAGCGCCTCGGCGAGGGCTAGCTAAATATGTAATAAACTAAGGTAGGTGTAATATAAAAATTAAAGTTATGGTCCAAAAACTAGTTTTTCATTTCAACATTTTTTCGAGCTATCCGCACGTGAGTGGTGTCGTTAGAAGCGCCTCGGCGAGGGCTAGCTAAATATGTAATAAACTAAGGTAGGTGTAATATAAAAATTAAAGTTATGGTCCGAAAACTAGTTTTTCATTTCAACATTTTTTCGAGCTATCCGCACGTGAGTGGTGTCGTTAGAAGCGCCTCGGCGAGGGCTAGCTAAATATGTAATAAACTAAGGTAGGTGTAATATAAAAATTAAAGTTATGGTCCAAAAACTAGTTTTTCATTTCAACATTTTTTCGAGCTATCCGCACGTGAGTGGTGTCGTTAGAAGCGCCTCGGCGAGGGCTAGCTAAATATGTAATAAACTAAGGTAGGTGTAATATAAAAATTAAAGTTATGGTCCGAAAACTAGTTTTTCATTTGAACATTTTTTCGAGCTATCCGCACGTGAGTGGTGTCGTTAGAAGCGCCTCGGCAAGGGCTAGCTAAATATGTAATAAACTAAGGTAGGTGTAATATAAAAATTAAAGTTATGGTCCAAAAACTAGTTTTTCATTTCAACATTTTTTCGAGCTATCCGCACGTGAGTGGTGTCGTTAGAAGCGCCTCGGCGAGGGCTAGCTAAATATGTAATAAACTAAGGTAGGTGTAATATAAAAATTAAAGTTATGGTCCAAAAACTAGTTTTTCATTTCAACATTTTTTCGAGCTATCCGCACGTGAGTGGTGTCGTTAGAAGCGCCTCGGCGAGGGCTAGCTAAATATGTAATAAACTAAGGTAGGTGTAATATAAAAATTAAAGTTATGGTCCAAAAACTAGTTTTTCATTTCAACATTTTTTCGAGCTATCCGCACGTGAGTGGTGTCGTTAGAAGCGCCTCGGCGAGGGCTAGCTAAATATGTAATAAACTAAGGTAGGTGTAATATAAAAATTAAAGTTATGGTCCAAAAACTAGTTTTTCATTTCAACATTTTTTCGAGCTATCCGCACGTGAGTGGTGTCGTTAGAAGCGCCTCGGCGAGGGCTAGCTAAATATGTAATAAACTAAGGTAGGTGTAATATAAAAATTAAAACTAGTTTTTCATTTCAACATTTTTTCGAGCTATCCGCACGTGAGTGGTGTCGTTAGAAGCGCCTCGGCGAGGGCTAGCTAAATATGTAATAAACTAAGGTAGGTGTAATATAAAAATTAAAGTTATGGTCCAAAAACTAGTTTTTCATTTCAACATTTTTTCGAGCTATCCGCACGTGAGTGGTGTCGTTAGAAGCGCCTCGGCGAGGGCTACGTAAATATGTAATAAACTAAGGTAGGTGTAATATAAAAATTAAAGTTATGGTCCAAAAACTAGTTTTTCATTTCAACATTTTTTCGAGCTATCCGCACGTGAGTGGTGTCGTTAGAAGCGCCTCGGCGAGGGCTAGCTAAATATGTAATAAACTAAGGTAGGTGTAATATAAAAATTAAAGTTATGGTCCAAAAACTAGTTTTTCATTTCAACAGTTTTTCGAGCTATCCGCACGTGAGTGGTGTCGTTAGAAGCGCCTCGGCGAGGGCTAGCTATATATGTAATAAACTAAGGTAGGTGTAATATAAAAATTAAAGTTATGGTCCAAAAACTAGTTTTTCATTTCAACATTTTTTCGAGCTATCCGCACGTGAGTGGTGTCGTTAGAAGCGCCTCGGCGAGGGCTAGCTAAATATGTAATAAACTAAGGTAGGTGAAATATAAAAATTAAAGTTATGGTCCAAAAACTAGTTTTTCATTTCAACATTTTTTCGAGCTATCCGCACGTGAGTGGTGTCGTTAGAAGCGCCTCGGCGAGGGCTAGCTAAATATGTAATAAACTAAGGTAGGTGTAATATAAAAATTAAAGTTATGGTCCAAAAACTAGTTTTTCATTTCAACATTTTTTCGAGCTATCCGCACGTGAGTGGTGTCGTTAGAAGCGCCTCGGCGAGGGCTACGTAAATATGTAATAAACTAAGGTAGGTGTAATATAAAAATTAAAGTTATGGTCCAAAAACTAGTTTTTCATTTCAACATTTTTTCGAGCTATCCGCACGTGAGTGGTGTCGTTAGAAGCGCCTCGGCGAGGGCTAGCTAAATATGTAATAAACTAAGGTAGGTGTAATATAAAAATTAAAGTTATGGTCCAAAAACTAGTTTTTCATTTCAACAGTTTTTCGAGCTATCCGCACGTGAGTGGTGTCGTTAGAAGCGCCTCGGCGAGGGCTAGCTATATATGTAATAAACTAAGGTAGGTGTAATATAAAAATTAAAGTTATGGTCCAAAAACTAGTTTTTCATTTCAACATTTTTTCGAGCTATCCGCACGTGAGTGGTGTCGTTAGAAGCGCCTCGGCGAGGGCTAGCTAAATATGTAATAAACTAAGGTAGGTGAAATATAAAAATTAAAGTTATGGTCCAAAAACTAGTTTTTCATTTCAAAATTTTTTCGAGCTATCCGCACGTGAGTGGTGTCGTTAGAAGCGCCTCGGCGAGGGCTAGCTATATATGTAATAAACTAAGGTAGGTGTAATATAAAAATTAAAGTTATGGTCCAAAAACTAGTTTTTCATTTCAACATTTTTTCGAGCTATCCGCACGTGAGTGGTGTCGTTAGAAGCGCCTCGGCGAGGGCTAGCTAAATATGTAATAAACTAAGGTAGGTGTAATATAAAAATTAAAGTTATGGTCCAAAAACTAGTTTTTCATTTCAACATTTTTTCGAGCTATCCGCACGTGAGTGGTGTCGTTAGAAGCGCCTCGGCGAGGGCTAGCTAAATATGTAATAAACTAAGGTAGGTGTAATATAAAAATTAAAGTTATGGTCCAAAAACTAGTTTTTCATTTCAACATTTTTTCGAGCTATCCGCACGTGATTGGTGTCGTTAGAAGCGCCTCGGCGAGGGCTAGCTAAATATGTAATAAACTAAGGTAGGTGTAATATAAAAATTAAAGTTATGGTCCAAAAACTAGTTTATCATTTCAACAGTTTTTCGAGCTATCCGCACGTGAGTGGTGTCGTTAGAAGCGCCTCGGCGAGGGCTAGCTATATGTGTAATAAACTAAGGTAGGTGTAATATAAAAATTAAAGTTATGGTCCAAAAACTAGTTTTTCATTTCAACATTTTTTCGAGCTATCCGCACGTGAGTGGTGTCGTTAGAAGCGCCTCGGCGAGGGCTAGCTAAATATGTAATAAACTAAGGTAGGTGTAATATAAAAATTAAAGTTATGGTCCAAAAACTAGTTTTTCATTTCAACATTTTTTCGAGCTATCCGCACGTGAGTGGTGTCGTTAGAAGCGCCTCGGCGAGGGCTAGCTAAATATGTAATAAACTAAGGTAGGTGTAATATAAAAATTAAAGTTATGGTCCAAAAACTAGTTTTTCATTTCAACATTTTTTCGAGCTATCCGCACGTGAGTGGTGTCGTTAGAAGCGCCTCGGCGAGGGCTAGCTAAATATGTAATAAACTAAGGTAGGTGTAATATAAAAATTAAAGTTATGGTCCAAAAACTAGTTTTTCATTTCAACATTTTTTCGAGCTATCCGCACGTGAGTGGTGTCGTTAGAAGCGCCTCGGCGAGGGCTAGCTAAATATGTAATAAACTAAGGTAGGTGTAATATAAAAATTAAAGTTATGGTCCAAAAACTAGTTTTTCATTTCAACATTTTTTCGAGCTATCCGCACGTGAGTGGTGTCGTTAGAAGCGCCTCGGCGAGGGCTAGCTAAATATGTAATAAACTAAGGTAGGTGTAATATAAAAATTAAAGTTATGGTCCAAAAACTAGTTTTTCATTTCAACATTTTTTCGAGCTATCCGCACGTGAGTGGTGTCGTTAGAAGCGCCTCGGCGAGGGCTAGCTAAATATGTAATAGCTATCCGCACGTGAGTGGTGTCGTTAGAAGCGCCTCGGCGAGGGCTAGCTAAATATGTAATAAACTAAGGTAGGTGTAATATAAAAATTAAAGTTATGGTCCAAAAACTAGTTTTTCATTTCAACATTTTTTCGAGCTATCCGCACGTGAGTGGTGTCGTTAGAAGCGCCTCGGCGAGGGCTACGTAAATATGTAATAAACTAAGGTAGGTGTAATATAAAAATTAAAGTTATGGTCCAAAAACTAGTTTTTCATTTCAACATTTTTTCGAGCTATCCGCACGTGAGTGGTGTCGTTAGAAGCGCCTCGGCGAGGGCTAGCTAAATATGTAATAAACTAAGGTAGGTGTAATATAAAAATTAAAGTTATGGTCCAAAAACTAGTTTTTCATTTCAACAGTTTTTCGAGCTATCCGCACGTGAGTGGTGTCGTTAGAAGCGCCTCGGCGAGGGCTAGCTATATATGTAATAAACTAAGGTAGGTGTAATATAAAAATTAAAGTTATGGTCCAAAAACTAGTTTTTCATTTCAACATTTTTTCGAGCTATCCGCACGTGAGTGGTGTCGTTAGAAGCGCCTCGGCGAGGGCTAGCTAAATATGTAATAAACTAAGGTAGGTGAAATATAAAAATTAAAGTTATGGTCCAAAAACTAGTTTTTCATTTCAACATTTTTTCGAGCTATCCGCACGTGAGTGGTGTCGTTAGAAGCGCCTCGGCGAAGGCTAGCTAAATATGTAATAAACTAAGGTAGGTGTAATATAAAAATTAAAGTTATGGTCCAAAAACTAGTTTTTCATTTCAAAATTTTTTCGAGCTATCCGCACGTGAGTGGTGTCGTTAGAAGCGCCTCGGCGAGGGCTAGCTATATATGTAATAAACTAAGGTAGGTGTAATATAAAAATTAAAGTTATGGTCCAAAAACTAGTTTTTCATTTCAACATTTTTTCGAGCTATCCGCACGTGAGTGGTGTCGTTAGAAGCGCCTCGGCGAGGGCTAGCTAAATATGTAATAAACTAAGGTAGGTGTAATATAAAAATTAAAGTTATGGTCCAAAAACTAGTTTTTCATTTCAACATTTTTTCGAGCTATCCGCACGTGAGTGGTGTCGTTAGAAGCGCCTCGGCGAGGGCTAGCTAAATATGTAATAAACTAAGGTAGGTGTAATATAAAATTTAAAGTTATGGTCCAAAAACTAGTTTTTCATTTCAACATTTTTTCGAGCTATCCGCACGTGAGTGGTGTCTTTAGAAGCGCCTCGGCGAGGGCTAGCTAAATATGTAATAAACTAAGGTAGGTGTAATATAAAAATTAAAGTTATGGTCCAAAAACTAGTTTTTCATTTCAACATTTTTTCGAGCTATCCGCACGTGAGTGGTGTCGTTAGAAGCGCCTCGGCGAGGGCTAGCTAAATATGTAATAAACTAAGGTAGGTGTAATATAAAAATTAAAGTTATGGTCCAAAAACTAGTTTTTCATTTCAACATTTTTTCGAGCTATCCGCACGTGAGTGGTGTCGTTAGAAGCGCCTCGGCGAGGGCTAGCTAAATATGTAATAAACTAAGGTAGGTGTAATATAAAAATTAAAACTAGTTTTTCATTTCAACATTTTTTCGAGCTATCCGCACGTGAGTGGTGTCGTTAGAAGCGCCTCGGCGAGGGCTAGCTAAATATGTAATAAACTAAGGTAGGTGTAATATAAAAATTAAAGTTATGGTCCAAAAACTAGTTTTTCATTTCAACATTTTTTCGAGCTATCCGCACGTGAGTGGTGTCGTTAGAAGCGCCTCGGCGAGGGCTAGCTAAATATGTAATAAACTAAGGTAGGTGTAATATAAAAATTAAAGTTATGGTCCAAAAACTAGTTTTTCATTTCAAAATTTTTTCGAGCTATCCGCACGTGAGTGGTGTCGTTAGAAGCGCCTCGGCGAGGGCTAGCTATATATGTAATAAACTAAGGTAGGTGTAATATAAAAATTAAAGTTATGGTCCAAAAACTAGTTTTTCATTTCAACATTTTTTCGAGCTATCCGCACGTGAGTGGTGTCGTTAGAAGCGCCTCGGCGAGGGCTAGCTAAATATGTAATAAACTAAGGTAGGTGTAATATAAAAATTAAAGTTATGGTCCAAAAACTAGTTTTTCATTTCAACATTTTTTCGAGCTATCCGCACGTGAGTGGTGTCGTTAGAAGCGCCTCGGCGAGGGCTAGCTAAATATGTAATAAACTAAGGTAGGTGTAATATAAAAATTAAAACTAGTTTTTCATTTCAACATTTTTTCGAGCTATCCGCACGTGAGTGGTGTCGTTAGAAGCGCCTCGGCGAGGGCTAGCTAAATATGTAATAAACTAAGGTAGGTGTAATATAAAAATTAAAGTTATGGTCCAAAAACTAGTTTTTCATTTCAACATTTTTTCGAGCTATCCGCACGTGAGTGGTGTCGTTAGAAGCGCCTCGGCGAGGGCTAGCTAAATATGTAATAAACTAAGGTAGGTGTAATATAAAAATTAAAGTTATGGTCCAAAAACTAGTTTTTCATTTCAACATTTTTTCGAGCTATCCGCACGTGAGTGGTGTCGTTAGAAGCGCCTCGGCGAGGGCTAGCTAAATATGTAATAAACTAAGGTAGGTGTAATATAAAAATTAAAGTTATGGTCCAAAAACTAGTTTTTCATTTCAACAGTTTTTCGAGCTATCCGCACGTGAGTGGTGTCGTTAGAAGCGCCTCGGCGAGGGCTAGCTATATATGTAATAAACTAAGGTAGGTGTAATATAAAAATTAAAGTTATGGTCCAAAAACTAGTTTTTCATTTCAACATTTTTTCGAGCAATCCGCACGTGAGTGGTGTCGTTAGAAGCGCCTCGGCGAGGGCTAGCTAAATATGTAATAAACTAAGGTAGGTGTAATATAAAAATTAAAGTTATGGTCCAAAAACTAGTTTTTCATTTCAACATTTTTTCGAGCTATCCGCACGTGAGTGGTGTCGTTAGAAGCGCCTCGGCGAGGGCTAGCTAAATATGTAATAAACTAAGGTAGGTGTAATATAAAAATTAAAACTAGTTTTTCATTTCAACATTTTTTCGAGCTATCCGCACGTGAGTGGTGTCGTTAGAAGCGCCTCGGCGAGGGCTAGCTAAATATGTAATAAACTAAGGTAGGTGTAATATAAAAATTAAAGTTATGGTCCAAAAACTAGTTTTTCATTTCAACATTTTTTCGAGCTATCCGCACGTGAGTGGTGTCGTTAGAAGCGCCTCGGCGAGGGCTACGTAAATATGTAATAAACTAAGGTAGGTGTAATATAAAAATTAAAGTTATGGTCCAAAAACTAGTTTTTCATTTCAACATTTTTTCGAGCTATCCGCACGTGAGTGGTGTCGTTAGAAGCGCCTCGGCGAGGGCTAGCTAAATATGTAATAAACTAAGGTAGGTGTAATATAAAAATTAAAGTTATGGTCCAAAAACTAGTTTTTCATTTCAACAGTTTTTCGAGCTATCCGCACGTGAGTGGTGTCGTTAGAAGCGCCTCGGCGAGGGCTAGCTATATATGTAATAAACTAAGGTAGGTGTAATATAAAAATTAAAGTTATGGTCCAAAAACTAGTTTTTCATTTCAACATTTTTTCGAGCTATCCGCACGTGAGTGGTGTCGTTAGAAGCGCCTCGGCGAGGGCTAGCTAAATATGTAATAAACTAAGGTAGGTGAAATATAAAAATTAAAGTTATGGTCCAAAAACTAGTTTTTCATTTCAACATTTTTTCGAGCTATCCGCACGTGAGTGGTGTCGTTAGAAGCGCCTCGGCGAAGGCTAGCTAAATATGTAATAAACTAAGGTAGGTGTAATATAAAAATTAAAGTTATGGTCCAAAAACTAGTTTTTCATTTCAAAATTTTTTCGAGCTATCCGCACGTGAGTGGTGTCGTTAGAAGCGCCTCGGCGAGGGCTAGCTATATATGTAATAAACTAAGGTAGGTGTAATATAAAAATTAAAGTTATGGTCCAAAAACTAGTTTTTCATTTCAACATTTTTTCGAGCTATCCGCACGTGAGTGGTGTCGTTAGAAGCGCCTCGGCGAGGGCTAGCTAAATATGTAATAAACTAAGGTAGGTGTAATATAAAAATTAAAGTTATGGTCCAAAAACTAGTTTTTCATTTCAACATTTTTTCGAGCTATCCGCACGTGAGTGGTGTCGTTAGAAGCGCCTCGGCGAGGGCTAGCTAAATATGTAATAAACTAAGGTAGGTGTAATATAAAATTTAAAGTTATGGTCCAAAAACTAGTTTTTCATTTCAACATTTTTTCGAGCTATCCGCACGTGAGTGGTGTCTTTAGAAGCGCCTCGGCGAGGGCTAGCTAAATATGTAATAAACTAAGGTAGGTGTAATATAAAAATTAAAGTTATGGTCCAAAAACTAGTTTTTCATTTCAACATTTTTTCGAGCTATCCGCACGTGAGTGGTGTCGTTAGAAGCGCCTCGGCGAGGGCTAGCTAAATATGTAATAAACTAAGGTAGGTGTAATATAAAAATTAAAGTTATGGTCCAAAAACTAGTTTTTCATTTCAACATTTTTTCGAGCTATCCGCACGTGAGTGGTGTCGTTAGAAGCGCCTCGGCGAGGGCTAGCTAAATATGTAATAAACTAAGGTAGGTGTAATATAAAAATTAAAACTAGTTTTTCATTTCAACATTTTTTCGAGCTATCCGCACGTGAGTGGTGTCGTTAGAAGCGCCTCGGCGAGGGCTAGCTAAATATGTAATAAACTAAGGTAGGTGTAATATAAAAATTAAAGTTATGGTCCAAAAACTAGTTTTTCATTTCAACATTTTTTCGAGCTATCCGCACGTGAGTGGTGTCGTTAGAAGCGCCTCGGCGAGGGCTAGCTAAATATGTAATAAACTAAGGTAGGTGTAATATAAAAATTAAAGTTATGGTCCAAAAACTAGTTTTTCATTTCAAAATTTTTTCGAGCTATCCGCACGTGAGTGGTGTCGTTAGAAGCGCCTCGGCGAGGGCTAGCTATATATGTAATAAACGAAGGTAGGTGTAATATAAAAATTAAAGTTATGGTCCAAAAACTAGTTTTTCATTTCAACATTTTTTCGAGCTATCCGCACGTGAGTGGTGTCGTTAGAAGCGCCTCGGCGAGGGCTAGCTAAATATGTAATAAACTAAGGTAGGTGTAATATAAAAATTAAAGTTATGGTCCAAAAACTAGTTTTTCATTTCAACATTTTTTCGAGCTATCCGCACGTGAGTGGTGTCGTTAGAAGCGCCTCGGCGAGGGCTAGCTAAATATGTAATAAACTAAGGTAGGTGTAATATAAAAATTAAAGTTATGGTCCAAAAACTAGTTTTTCATTTCAACAGTTTTTCGAGCTATCCGCACGTGAGTGGTGTCGTTAGAAGCGCCTCGGCGAGGGCTAGCTATATATGTAATAAACTAAGGTAGGTGTAATATAAAAATTAAAGTTATGGTCCAAAAACTAGTTTTTCATTTCAACATTTTTTCGAGCAATCCGCACGTGAGTGGTGTCGTTAGAAGCGCCTCGGCGAGGGCTAGCTAAATATGTAATAAACTAAGGTAGGTGTAATATAAAAATTAAAGTTATGGTCCAAAAACTAGTTTTTCATTTCAACATTTTTTCGAGCTATCCGCACGTGAGTGGTGTCGTTAGAAGCGCCTCGGCGAGGGCTAGCTAAATATGTAATAAACTAAGGTAGGTGTAATATAAAAATTAAAGTTATGGTCCAAAAACTAGTTTTTCATTTCAACATTTTTTCGAGCTATCCGCACGTGAGTGGTGTCGTTAGAAGCGCCTCGGCGAGGGCTAGCTAAATATGTAATAAACTAAGGTAGGTGTAATATAAAAATTAAAACTAGTTTTTCATTTCAACATTTTTTCGAGCTATCCGCACGTGAGTGGTGTCGTTAGAAGCGCCTCGGCGAGGGCTAGCTAAATATGTAATAAACTAAGGTAGGTGTAATATAAAAATTAAAGTTATGGTCCAAAAACTAGTTTTTCATTTCAACAGTTTTTCGAGCTATCCGCACGTGAGTGGTGTCGTTAGAAGCGCCTCGGCGAGGGCTAGCTAAATATGTAATAAACTAAGGTAGGTGTAATATAAAAATTAAAGTTATGGTCCAAAAACTAGTTTTTCATTTCAACATTTTTTCGAGCTATCCGCACGTGAGTGGTGTCGTTAGAAGCGCCTCGGCGAGGGCTAGCTAAATATGTAATAAACTAAGGTAGGTGTAATATAAAAATTAAAGTTATGGTCCAAAAACTAGTTTTTCATTTCAACAGTTTTTCGAGCTATCCGCACGTGAGTGGTGTCGTTAGAAGCGCCTCGGCGAGGGCTAGCTATATATGTAATAAACTAAGGTAGGTGTAATATAAAAATTAAAGTTATGGTCCAAAAACTAGTTTTTCATTTCAACATTTTTTCGAGCAATCCGCACGTGAGTGGTGTCGTTAGAAGCGCCTCGGCGAGGGCTAGCTAAATATGTAATAAACTAAGGTAGGTGTAATATAAAAATTAAAGTTATGGTCCAAAAACTAGTTTTTCATTTCAACATTTTTTCGAGCTATCCGCACGTGAGTGGTGTCGTTAGAAGCGCCTCGGCGAGGGCTAGCTAAATATGTAATAAACTAAGGTAGGTGTAATATAAAAATTAAAGTTATGGTCCAAAAACTAGTTTTTCATTTCAAAATTTTTTCGAGCTATCCGCACGTGAGTGGTGTCGTTAGAAGCGCCTCGGCGAGGGCTAGCTATATATGTAATAAACTAAGGTAGGTGTAATATAAAAATTAAAGTTATGGTCCAAAAACTAGTTTTTCATTTCAACATTTTTTCGAGCTATCCGCACGTGAGTGGTGTCGTTAGAAGCGCCTCGGCGAGGGCTAGCTAAATATGTAATAAACTAAGGTAGGTGTAATATAAAAATTAAAACTAGTTTTTCATTTCAACATTTTTTCGAGCTATCCGCACGTGAGTGGTGTCGTTAGAAGCGCCTCGGCGAGGGCTAGCTAAATATGTAATAAACTAAGGTAGGTGTAATATAAAAATTAAAGTTATGGTCCAAAAACTAGTTTTTCATTTCAACATTTTTTCGAGCTATCCGCACGTGAGTGGTGTCGTTAGAAGCGCCTCGGCGAGGGCTACGTAAATATGTAATAAACTAAGGTAGGTGTAATATAAAAATTAAAGTTATGGTCCAAAAACTAGTTTTTCATTTCAACAGTTTTTCGAGCTATCCGCACGTGAGTGGTGTCGTTAGAAGCGCCTCGGCGAGGGCTAGCTATATATGTAATAAACTAAGGTAGGTGTAATATAAAAATTAAAGTTATGGTCCAAAAACTAGTTTTTCATTTCAACATTTTTTCGAGCTATCCGCACGTGAGTGGTGTCGTTAGAAGCGCCTCGGCGAGGGCTAGCTAAATATGTAATAAACTAAGGTAGGTGAAATATAAAAATTAAAGTTATGGTCCAAAAACTAGTTTTTCATTTCAACATTTTTTCGAGCTATCCGCACGTGAGTGGTGTCGTTAGAAGCGCCTCGGCGAGGGCTAGCTAAATATGTAATAAACTAAGGTAGGTGTAATATAAAAATTAAAGTTATGGTCCAAAAACTAGTTTTTCATTTCAAAATTTTTTCGAGCTATCCGCACGTGAGTGGTGTCGTTAGAAGCGCCTCGGCGAGGGCTAGCTATATATGTAATAAACTAAGGTAGGTGTAATATAAAAATTAAAGTTATGGTCCAAAAACTAGTTTTTCATTTCAACATTTTTTCGAGCTATCCGCACGTGAGTGGTGTCGTTAGAAGCGCCTCGGCGAGGGCTAGCTAAATATGTAATAAACTAAGGTAGGTGTAATATAAAAATTAAAGTTATGGTCCAAAAACTAGTTTTTCATTTCAACATTTTTTCGAGCTATCCGCACGTGAGTGGTGTCGTTAGAAGCGCCTCGGCGAGGGCTAGCTAAATATGTAATAAACTAAGGTAGGTGTAATATAAAATTTAAAGTTATGGTCCAAAAACTAGTTTTTCATTTCAACATTTTTTCGAGCTATCCGCACGTGAGTGGTGTCTTTAGAAGCGCCTCGGCGAGGGCTAGCTAAATATGTAATAAACTAAGGTAGGTGTAATATAAAAATTAAAGTTATGGTCCAAAAACTAGTTTTTCATTTCAACATTTTTTCGAGCTATCCGCACGTGAGTGGTGTCGTTAGAAGCGCCTCGGCGAGGGCTAGCTAAATATGTAATAAACTAAGGTAGGTGTAATATAAAAATTAAAGTTATGGTCCAAAAACTAGTTTTTCATTTCAACATTTTTTCGAGCTATCCGCACGTGAGTGGTGTCGTTAGAAGCGCCTCGGCGAGGGCTAGCTAAATATGTAATAAACTAAGGTAGGTGTAATATAAAAATTAAAGTTATGGTCCAAAAACTAGTTTTTCATTTCAACATTTTTTCGAGCTATCCGCACGTGAGTGGTGTCGTTAGAAGCGCCTCGGCGAGGGCTAGCTAAATATGTAATAAACTAAGGTAGGTGTAATATAAAAATTAAAGTTATGGTCCAAAAACTAGTTTTTCATTTCAACATTTTTTCGAGCTATCCGCACGTGAGTGGTGTCGTTAGAAGCGCCTCGGCGAGGGCTAGCTAAATATGTAATAAACTAAGGTAGGTGTAATATAAAAATTAAAGTTATGGTCCAAAAACTAGTTTTTCATTTCAACATTTTTTCGAGCTATCCGCACGTGAGTGGTGTCGTTAGAAGCGCCTCGGCGAGGGCTAGCTAAATATGTAATAAACTAAGGTAGGTGTAATATAAAAATTAAAGTTATGGTCCAAAAACTAGTTTTTCATTTCAACATTTTTTCGAGCTATCCGCACGTGAGTGGTGTCGTTAGAAGCGCCTCGGCGAGGGCTACGTAAATATGTAATAAACTAAGGTAGGTGTAATATAAAAATTAAAGTTATGGTCCAAAAACTAGTTTTTCATTTCAACAGTTTTTCGAGCTATCCGCACGTGAGTGGTGTCGTTAGAAGCGCCTCGGCGAGGGCTAGCTATATATGTAATAAACTAAGGTAGGTGTAATATAAAAATTAAAGTTATGGTCCAAAAACTAGTTTTTCATTTCAACATTTTTTCGAGCTATCCGCACGTGAGTGGTGTCGTTAGAAGCGCCTCGGCGAGGGCTAGCTAAATATGTAATAAACTAAGGTAGGTGAAATATAAAAATTAAAGTTATGGTCCAAAAACTAGTTTTTCATTTCAACATTTTTTCGAGCTATCCGCACGTGAGTGGTGTCGTTAGAAGCGCCTCGGCGAGGGCTAGCTAAATATGTAATAAACTAAGGTAGGTGTAATATAAAAATTAAAGTTATGGTCCAAAAACTAGTTTTTCATTTCAAAATTTTTTCGAGCTATCCGCACGTGAGTGGTGTCGTTAGAAGCGCCTCGGCGAGGGCTAGCTATATATGTAATAAACTAAGGTAGGTGTAATATAAAAATTAAAGTTATGGTCCAAAAACTAGTTTTTCATTTCAACATTTTTTCGAGCTATCCGCACGTGAGTGGTGTCGTTAGAAGCGCCTCGGCGAGGGCTAGCTAAATATGTAATAAACTAAGGTAGGTGTAATATAAAAATTAAAGTTATGGTCCAAAAACTAGTTTTTCATTTCAACATTTTTTCGAGCTATCCGCACGTGAGTGGTGTCGTTAGAAGCGCCTCGGCGAGGGCTAGCTAAATATGTAATAAACTAAGGTAGGTGTAATATAAAATTTAAAGTTATGGTCCAAAAACTAGTTTTTCATTTCAACATTTTTTCGAGCTATCCGCACGTGAGTGGTGTCTTTAGAAGCGCCTCGGCGAGGGCTAGCTAAATATGTAATAAACTAAGGTAGGTGTAATATAAAAATTAAAGTTATGGTCCAAAAACTAGTTTTTCATTTCAACATTTTTTCGAGCTATCCGCACGTGAGTGGTGTCGTTAGAAGCGCCTCGGCGAGGGCTAGCTAAATATGTAATAAACTAAGGTAGGTGTAATATAAAAATTAAAGTTATGGTCCAAAAACTAGTTTTTCATTTCAACATTTTTTCGAGCTATCCGCACGTGAGTGGTGTCGTTAGAAGCGCCTCGGCGAGGGCTAGCTAAATATGTAATAAACTAAGGTAGGTGTAATATAAAAATTAAAGTTATGGTCCAAAAACTAGTTTTTCATTTCAACATTTTTTCGAGCTATCCGCACGTGAGTGGTGTCGTTAGAAGCGCCTCGGCGAGGGCTAGCTAAATATGTAATAAACTAAGGTAGGTGTAATATAAAAATTAAAGTTATGGTCCAAAAACTAGTTTTTCATTTCAACATTTTTTCGAGCTATCCGCACGTGAGTGGTGTCGTTAGAAGCGCCTCGGCGAGGGCTAGCTAAATATGTAATAAACTAAGGTAGGTGTAATATAAAAATTAAAGTTATGGTCCAAAAACTAGTTTTTCATTTCAACATTTTTTCGAGCTATCCGCACGTGAGTGGTGTCGTTAGAAGCGCCTCGGCGAGGGCTAGCTAAATATGTAATAAACTAAGGTAGGTGTAATATAAAAATTAAAGTTATGGTCCAAAAACTAGTTTTTCATTTCAACATTTTTTCGAGCTATCCGCACGTGAGTGGTGTCGTTAGAAGCGCCTCGGCGAGGGCTAGCTAAATATGTAATAAACTAAGGTAGGTGTAATATAAAAATTAAAGTTATGGTCCAAAAACTAGTTTTTCATTTCAACATTTTTTCGAGCTATCCGCACGTGAGTGGTGTCGTTAGAAGCGCCTCGGCGAGGGCTAGCTAAATATGTAATAAACTAAGGTAGGTGTAATATAAAAATTAAAGTTATGGTCCAAAAACTAGTTTTTCATTTCAACATTTTTTCGAGCTATCCGCACGTGAGTGGTGTCGTTAGAAGCGCCTCGGCGAGGGCTAGCTAAATATGTAATAAACTAAGGTAGGTGTAATATAAAAATTAAAGTTATGGTCCAAAAACTAGTTTTTCATTTCAACATTTTTTCGAGCTATCCGCACGTGAGTGGTGTCGTTAGAAGCGCCTCGGCGAAGGCTAGCTAAATATGTAATAAACTAAGGTAGGTGTAATATAAAAATTAAAGTTATGGTCCAAAAACTAGTTTTTCATTTCAACATTTTTTCGAGCTATCCGCACGTGAGTGGTGTCGTTAGAAGCGCCTCGGCGAGGGCTACGTAAATATGTAATAAACTAAGGTAGGTGTAATATAAAAATTAAAGTTATGGTCCAAAAACTAGTTTTTCATTTCAACATTTTTTCGAGCTATCCGCACGTGAGTGGTGTCGTTAGAAGCGCCTCGGCGAGGGCTAGCTAAATATGTAATAAACTAAGGTAGGTGTAATATAAAAATTAAAGTTATGGTCCAAAAACTAGTTTTTCATTTCAACATTTTTTCGAGCTATCCGCACGTGAGTGGTGTCGTTAGAAGCGCCTCGGCGAGGGCTAGCTATATATGTAATAAACTAAGGTAGGTGTAATATAAAAATTAAAGTTATGGTCCAAAAACTAGTTTTTCATTTCAACATTTTTTCGAGCTATCCGCACGTGAGTGGTGTCGTTAGAAGCGCCTCGGCGAGGGCTAGCTAAATATGTAATAAACTAAGGTAGGTGTAATATAAAAATTAAAGTTATGGTCCAAAAACTAGTTTTTCATTTCAACATTTTTTCGAGCAATCCGCACGTGAGTGGTGTCGTTAGAAGCGCCTCGGCGAGGGCTAGCTAAATATGTAATAAACTAAGGTAGGTGTAATATAAAAATTAAAGTTATGGTCCAAAAACTAGTTTTTCATTTCAACATTTTTTCGAGCTATCCGCACGTGAGTGGTGTCGTTAGAAGCGCCTCGGCGAGGGCTAGCTATATATGTAATAAACTAAGGTAGGTGTAATATAAAAATTAAAGTTATGGTCCAAAAACTAGTTTTTCATTTCAACATTTTTTCGAGCTATCCGCACGTGAGTGGTGTCGTTAGAAGCGCCTCGGCGAGGGCTAGCTAAATATGTAATAAACTAAGGTAGGTGTAATATAAAAATGAAAGTTATGGTCCAAAAACTAGTTTTTCACTTCAACATTTTTTCGAGCTATCCGCACGTGAGTGGTGTCGTTAGAAGCGCCTCGGCGAGGGCTAGCTAAATATGTAATAAACTAAGGTAGGTGTAATATAAAAATTAAAGTTATGGTCCAAAAACTAGTTTTTCATTTCAACATTTTTTCGAGCTATCCGCACGTGAGTGGTGTCGTTAGAAGCGCCTCGGCGAGGGCTAGCTAAATATGTAATAAACTAAGGTAGGTGTAATATAAAAATTAAAGTTATGGTCCAAAAACTAGTTTTTCATTTCAACATTTTTTCGAGCTATCCGCACGTGAGTGGTGTCGTTAGAAGCGCCTCGGCGAGGGCTAGCTAAATATGTAATAAACTAAGGTAGGTGTAATATAAAAATTAAAGTTATGGTCCAAAAACTAGTTTTTCATTTCAACATTTTTTCGAGCTATCCGCACGTGAGTGGTGTCGTTAGAAGCGCCTCGGCGAGGGCTAGCTAAATATGTAATAAACTAAGGTAGGTGTAATATAAAAATTAAAGTTATGGTCCAAAAACTAGTTTTTCATTTCAACATTTTTTCGAGCTATCCGCACGTGAGTGGTGTCGTTAGAAGCGCCTCGGCGAGGGCTAGCTAAATATGTAATAAACTAAGGTAGGTGTAATATAAAAATTAAAGTTATGGTCCAAAAACTAGTTTTTCATTTCAACAGTTTTTCGAGCTATCCGCACGTGAGTGGTGTCGTTAGAAGCGCCTCGGCGAGGGCTAGCTATATATGTAATAAACTAAGGTAGGTGTAATATAAAAATTAAAGTTATGGTCCAAAAACTAGTTTTTCATTTCAACATTTTTTCGGGCAATCCGCACGTGAGTGGTGTCGTTAGAAGCGCCTCGGCGAGGGCTAGCTAAATATGTAATAAACTAAGGTAGGTGTAATATAAAAATTAAAGTTATGGTCCAAAAACTAGTTTTTCATTTCAACATTTTTTCGAGCTATCCGCACGTGAGTGGTGTCGTTAGAAGCGCCTCGGCGAGGGCTAGCTAAATATGTAATAAACTAAGGTAGGTGTAATATAAAAATTAAAGTTATGGTCCAAAAACTAGTTTTTCATTTCAAAATTTTTTCGAGCTATCCGCACGTGAGTGGTGTCGTTAGAAGCGCCTCGGCGAGGGCTAGCTATATATGTAATAAACTAAGGTAGGTGTAATATAAAAATTAAAGTTATGGTCCAAAAACTAGTTTTTCATTTCAACATTTTTTCGAGCTATCCGCACGTGAGTGGTGTCGTTAGAAGCGCCTCGGCGAGGGCTAGCTAAATATGTAATAAACTAAGGTAGGTGTAATATAAAAATTAAAACTAGTTTTTCATTTCAACATTTTTTCGAGCTATCCCCGCACGTGAGTGGTGTCGTTAGAAGCGCCTCGGCGAGGGCTAGCTAAATATGTAATAAACTAAGGTAGGTGTAATATAAAAATTAAAGTTATGGTCCAAAAACTAGTTTTTCATTTCAACATTTTTTCGAGCTATCCGCACGTGAGTGGTGTCGTTAGAAGCGCCTCGGCGAGGGCTAGCTAAATATGTAATAAACTAAGGTAGGTGTAATATAAAAATTAAAGTTATGGTCCAAAAACTAGTTTTTCATTTCAACAGTTTTTCGAGCTATCCGCACGTGAGTGGTGTCGTTAGAAGCGCCTCGGCGAGGGCTAGCTATATATGTAATAAACTAAGGTAGGTGTAATATAAAATTTAAAGTTATGGTCCAAAAACTAGTTTTTCATTTCAACATTTTTTCGAGCAATCCGCACGTGAGTGGTGTCGTTAGAAGCGCCTCGGCGAGGGCTAGCTAAATATGTAATAAACTAAGGTAGGTGTAATATAAAAATTAAAGTTATGGTCCAAAAACTAGTTTTTCATTTCAACATTTTTTCGAGCTATCCGCACGTGAGTGGTGTCGTTAGAAGCGCCTCGGCGAGGGCTAGCTAAATATGTAATAAACTAAGGTAGGTGTAATATAAAAATTAAAGTTATGGTCCAAAAACTAGTTTTTCATTTCAACATTTTTTCGAGCTATCCGCACGTGAGTGGTGTCGTTAGAAGCGCCTCGGCGAGGGCTAGCTAAATATGTAATAAACTAAGGTAGGTGTAATATAAAAATTAAAGTTATGGTCCAAAAACTAGTTTTTCATTTCAACAGTTTTTCGAGCTATCCGCACGTGAGTGGTGTCGTTAGAAGCGCCTCGGCGAGGGCTAGCTATATATGTAATAAACTAAGGTAGGTGTAATATAAAAATTAAAGTTATGGTCCAAAAACTAGTTTTTCATTTCAACATTTTTTCGAGCAATCCGCACGTGAGTGGTGTCGTTAGAAGCGCCTCGGCGAGGGCTAGCTAAATATGTAATAAACTAAGGTAGGTGTAATATAAAAATTAAAGTTATGGTCCAAAAACTAGTTTTTCATTTCAACATTTTTTCGAGCTATCCGCACGTGAGTGGTGTCGTTAGAAGCGCCTCGGCGAGGGCTAGCTAAATATGTAATAAACTAAGGTAGGTGTAATATAAAAATTAAAGTTATGGTCCAAAAACTAGTTTTTCATTTCAAAATTTTTTCGAGCTATCCGCACGTGAGTGGTGTCGTTAGAAGCGCCTCGGCGAGGGCTAGCTATATATGTAATAAACTAAGGTAGGTGTAATATAAAAATTAAAGTTATGGTCCAAAAACTAGTTTTTCATTTCAACATTTTTTCGAGCTATCCGCACGTGAGTGGTGTCGTTAGAAGCGCCTCGGCGAGGGCTAGCTAAATATGTAATAAACTAAGGTAGGTGTAATATAAAAATTAAAACTAGTTTTTCATTTCAACATTTTTTCGAGCTATCCCCGCACGTGAGTGGTGTCGTTAGAAGCGCCTCGGCGAGGGCTAGCTAAATATGTAATAAACTAAGGTAGGTGTAATATAAAAATTAAAGTTATGGTCCAAAAACTAGTTTTTCATTTCAACATTTTTTCGAGCTATCCGCACGTGAGTGGTGTCGTTAGAAGCGCCTCGGCAAGGGCTAGCTAAATATGTAATAAACTAAGGTAGGTGTAATATAAAAATTAAAGTTATGGTCCAAAAACTAGTTTTTCATTTCAACATTTTTTCAAGCTATCCGCACGTGAGTGGTGTCGTTAGAAGCGCCTCGGCGAGGGCTACGTAAATATGTAATAAACTAAGGTCGGTGTAATATAAAAATTAAAGTTATGGTCCAAAAACTAGTTTTTCATTTCAACATTTTTTCGAGCTATCCGCACGTGAGTGGTGTCGTTAGAAGCGCCTCGGCGAGGGCTAGCTAAATATGTAATAAACTAAGGTAGGTGTAATATAAAAATTAAAGTTATGGTCCAAAAACTAGTTTTTCATTTCAACATTTTTTCGAGCTATCCGCACGTGAGTGGTGTCGTTAGAAGCGCCTCGGCGAGGGCTAGCTAAATATGTAATAAACTAAGGTAGGTGTAATATAAAAATTAAAGTTATGGTCCAAAAACTAGTTTTTCATTTCAACATTTTTTCGAGCTATCCGCACGTGAGTGGTGTCGTTAGAAGCGCCTCGGCGAGGGCTAGCTATATATGTAATAAACTAAGGTAGGTGTAATATAAAAATTAAAGTTATGGTCCAAAAACTAGTTTTTCATTTCAACATTTTTTCGAGCTATCCGCACGTGAGTGGTGTCGTTAGAAGCGCCTCGGCGAGGGCTAGCTATATATGTAATAAACTAAGGTAGGTGTAATATAAAAATTAAAGTTATGGTCCAAAAACTAGTTTTTCATTTCAACATTTTTTCGAGCTATCCGCACGTGAGTGGTGTCGTTAGAAGCGCCTCGGCGAGGGCTAGCTAAATATGTAATAAACTAAGGTAGGTGTAATATAAAAATTAAAGTTATGGTCCAAAAACTAGTTTTTCATTTCAAAATTTTTTCGAGCTATCCGCACGTGAGTGGTGTCGTTAGAAGCGCCTCGGCGAGGGCTAGCTATATATGTAATAAACTAAGGTAGGTGTAATATAAAAATTAAAGTTATGGTCCAAAAACTAGTTTTTCATTTCAACATTTTTTCGAGCTATCCGCACGTGAGTGGTGTCGTTAGAAGCGCCTCGGCGAGGGCTAGCTAAATATGTAATAAACTAAGGTAGGTGTAATATAAAAATTAAAGTTATGGTCCAAAAACTAGTTTTTCATTTCAACATTTTTTCGAGCTATCCGCACGTGAGTGGTGTCTTTAGAAGCGCCTCGGCGAGGGCTAGCTAAATATGTAATAAACTAAGGTAGGTGTAATATAAAATTTAAAGTTATGGTCCAAAAACTAGTTTTTCATTTCAACATTTTTTCGAGCTATCCGCACGTGAGTGGTGTCGTTAGAAGCGCCTCGGCGAGGGCTAGCTAAATATGTAATAAACTAAGGTAGGTGTAATATAAAAATTAAAGTTATGGTCCAAAAACTAGTTTTTCATTTCAACATTTTTTCGAGCTATCCGCACGTGAGTGGTGTCGTTAGAAGCGCCTCGGCGAGGGCTAGCTAAATATGTAATAAACTAAGGTAGGTGTAATATAAAAATTAAAGTTATGGTCCAAAAACTAGTTTTTCATTTCAACATTTTTTCGAGCTATCCGCACGTGAGTGGTGTCGTTAGAAGCGCCTCGGCGAGGGCTAGCTAAATATGTAATAAACTAAGGTAGGTGTACTATAAAAATTAAAGTTATGGTCCAAAAACTAGTTTTTCATTTCAACATTTTTTCGAGCTATCCGCACGTGAGTGGTGTCGTTAGAAGCGCCTCGGCGAGGGCTAGCTAAATATGTAATAAACTAAGGTAGGTGTAATATAAAAATTAAAGTTATGGTCCAAAAACTAGTTTTTCATTTCAACATTTTTTCGAGCTATCCGCACGTGAGTGGTGTCGTTAGAAGCGCCTCGGCGAGGGCTAGCTAAATATGTAATAAACTAAGGTAGGTGTAATATAAAAATTAAAGTTATGGTCCAAAAACTAGTTTTTCATTTCAACATTTTTTCGAGCTATCCGCACGTGAGTGGTGTCGTTAGAAGCGCCTCGGCGAGGGCTAGCTAAATATGTAATAAACTAAGGTAGGTGTAATATAAAAATTAAAGTTATGGTCCAAAAACTAGTTTTTCATTTCAACATTTTTTCGAGCTATCCGCACGTGAGTGGTGTCGTTAGAAGCGCCTCGGCGAGGGCTAGCTAAATATGTAATAAACTAAGGTAGGTGTAATATAAAAATATAAGTTATGGTCCAAAAACTAGTTTTTCATTTCAACATTTTTTCGAGCTATCCGCACGTGAGTGGTGTCGTTAGAAGCGCCTCGGCGAGGGCTAGCTAAATATGTAATAAACTAAGGTAGGTGTAATATAAAAATTAAAGTTATGGTCCAAAAACTAGTTTTTCATTTCAACATTTTTTCGAGCTATCCGCACGTGAGTGGTGTCGTTAGAAGCGCCTCGGCGAGGGCTAGCTATATATGTAATAAACTAAGGTAGGTGTAATATAAAAATTAAAGTTATGGTCCAAAAACTAGTTTTTCATTTCAACATTTTTTCGAGCTATCCGCACGTGAGTGGTGTCGTTAGAAGCGCCTCGGCGAGGGCTAGCTATATATGTAATAAACTAAGGTAGGTGTAATATAAAAATTAAAGTTATGGTCCAAAAACTAGTTTTTCATTTCAACATTTTTTCGAGCTATCCGCACGTGAGTGGTGTCGTTAGAAGCGCCTCGGCGAGGGATAGCTAAATATGTAATAAACTAAGGTAGGTGTAATATAAAAATTAAAGTTATGGTCCAAAAACTAGTTTTTCATTTCAAAATTTTTTCGAGCTATCCGCACGTGAGTGGTGTCGTTAGAAGCGCCTCGGCGAGGGCTAGCTATATATGTAATAAACTAAGGTAGGTGTAATATAAAAATTAAAGTTATGGTCCAAAAACTAGTTTTTCATTTCAACATTTTTTCGAGCTATCCGCACGTGAGTGGTGTCGTTAGAAGCGCCTCGGCGAGGGCTAGCTAAATATGTAATAAACTAAGGTAGGTGTAATATAAAAATTAAAGTTATGGTCCAAAAACTAGTTTTTCATTTCAACATTTTTTCGAGCTATCCGCACGTGAGTGGTGTCGTTAGAAGCGCCTCGGCGAGGGCTAGCTAAATATGTAATAAACTAAGGTAGGTGTAATATAAAAATTAAAGTTATGGTCCAAAAACTAGTTTTTCATTTCAACATTTTTTCGAGCTATCCGCACGTGAGTGGTGTCGTTAGAAGCGCCTCGGCGAGGGCTAGCTAAATATGTAATAAACTAAGGTAGGTGTAATATAAAAATTAAAGTTATGGTCCAAAAACTAGTTTTTCATTTCAACATTTTTTCGAGCTATCCGCACGTGAGTGGTGTCGTTAGAAGCGCCTCGGCGAGGGCTAGCTAAATATGTAATAAACTAAGGTAGGTGTAATATAAAAATTAAAGTTATGGTCCAAAAACTAGTTTTTCATTTCAACATTTTTTCGAGCTATCCGCACGTGAGTGGTGTCGTTAGAAGCGCCTCGGCGAGGGCTAGCTAAATATGTAATAAACTAAGGTAGGTGTAATATAAAAATTAAAGTTATGGTCCAAAAACTAGTTTTTCATTTCAACATTTTTTCGAGCTATCCGCACGTGAGTGGTGTCGTTAGAAGCGCCTCGGCGAGGGCTAGCTAAATATGTAATAAACTAAGGTAGGTGTAATATAAAAATTAAAGTTATGGTCCAAAAACTAGTTTTTCATTTCAACATTTTTTCGAGCTATCCGCACGTGAGTGGTGTCGTTAGAAGCGCCTCGGCGAGGGCTAGCTAAATATGTAATAAAATAAGGTAGGTGTAATATAAAAATTAAAGTTATGGTCCAAAAACTAGTTTTTCATTTCAACATTTTTTCGAGCTATCCGCACGTGAGTGGTGTCGTTAGAAGCGCTTCGGCGAGGGCTAGCTAAATATGTAATAAACTAAGGTAGGTGTAATATAAAAATTAAAGTTATGGTCCAAAAACTAGTTTTTCATTTCAACATTTTTTCGAGCTATCCGCACGTGAGTGGTGTCGTTAGAAGCGCCTCGGCGAGGGCTAGCTAAATATGTAATAAACTAAGGTAGGTGTAATATAAAAATTAAAGTTATGGTCCGAAAACTAGTTTTTCATTTCAACATTTTTTCGAGCTATCCGCACGTGAGTGGTGTCGTTAGAAGCGCCTCGGCGAGGGCTAGCTAAATATGTAATAAACTAAGGTAGGTGTAATATAAAAATTAAAGTTATGGTCCAAAAACTAGTTTTTCATTTCAACATTTTTTCGAGCTATCCGCACGTGAGTGGTGTCGTTAGAAGCGCCTCGGCGAGGGCTAGCTAAATATGTAATAAACTAAGGTAGGTGTAATATAAAAATTAAAGTTATGGTCCAAAAACTAGTTTTTCATTTCAACATTTTTTCGAGCTATCCGCACGTGAGTGGTGTCGTTAGAAGCGCCTCGGCGAGGGCTAGCTAAATATGTAATAAACTAAGGTAGGTGTAATATAAAAATTAAAGTTATGGTCCAAAAACTAGTTTTTCATTTCAACATTTTTTCGAGCTATCCGCACGTGAGTGGTGTCGTTAGAAGCGCCTCGGCGAGGGCTAGCTAAATATGTAATAAACTAAGGTAGGTGTAATATAAAAATTAAAGTTATGGTCCAAAAACTAGTTTTTCATTTCAACATTTTTTCGAGCTATCCGCACGTGAGTGGTGTCGTTAGAAGCGCCTCGGCGAGGGCTAGCTAAATATGTAATAAACTAAGGTAGGTGTAATATAAAAATTAAAGTTATGGTCCAAAAACTAGTTTTTCATTTCAACATTTTTTCGAGCTATCCGCACGTGAGTGGTGTCGTTAGAAGCGCCTCGGCGAGGGCTAGCTAAATATGTAATAAACTAAGGTAGGTGTAATATAAAAATTAAAGTTATGGTCCGAAAACTAGTTTTTCATTTCAACATTTTTTCGAGCTATCCGCACGTGAGTGGTGTCGTTAGAAGCGCCTCGGCGAGGGCTAGCTAAATATGTAATAAACTAAGGTAGGTGTAATATAAAAATTAAAGTTATGGTCCAAAAACTAGTTTTTCATTTCAACATTTTTTCGAGCTATCCGCACGTGAGTGGTGTCGTTAGAAGCGCCTCGGCGAGGGCTAGCTAAATATGTAATAAACTAAGGTAGGTGTAATATAAAAATTAAAGTTATGGTCCAAAAACTAGTTTTTCATTTCAACATTTTTTCGAGCTATCCGCACGTGAGTGGTGTCGTTAGAAGCGCCTCGGCGAGGGCTAGCTAAATATGTAATAAACTAAGGTAGGTGTAATATAAAAATTAAAGTTATGGTCCAAAAACTAGTTTTTCATTTCAACATTTTTTCGAGCTATCCGCACGTGAGTGGTGTCGTTAGAAGCGCCTCGGCGAGGGCTAGCTAAATATGTAATAAACTAAGGTAGGTGTAATATAAAAATTAAAGTTATGGTCCAAAAACTAGTTTTTCATTTCAACATTTTTTCGAGCTATCCGCACGTGAGTGGTGTCGTTAGAAGCGCCTCGGCGAGGGCTAGCTAAATATGTAATAAACTAAGGTAGGTGTAATATAAAAATTAAAGTTATGGTCCGAAAACTAGTTTTTCATTTCAACATTTTTTCGAGTTATCCGCACGTGAGTGGTGTCGTTAGAAGCGCCTCGGCGAGGGCTAGCTAAATATGTAATAAACTAAGGTAGGTGTAATATAAAAATTAAAGTTATGGTCCAAAAACTAGTTTTTCATTTCAACATTTTTTCGAGCTATCCGCACGTGAGTGGTGTCGTTAGAAGCGCCTCGGCGAGGGCTAGCTAAATATGTAATAAACTAAGGTAGGTGTAATATAAAAATTAAAGTTATGGTCCAAAAACTAGTTTTTCATTTCAACATTTTTTCGAGCTATCCGCACGTGAGTGGTGTCGTTAGAAGCGCCTCGGCGAGGGCTAGCTAAATATGTAATAAACTAAGGTAGGTGTAATATAAAAATTAAAGTTATGGTCCAAAAACTAGTTTTTCATTTCAACATTTTTTCGAGCTATCCGCACGTGAGTGGTGTCGTTAGAAGCGCCTCGGCGAGGGCTAGCTAAATATGTAATAAACTAAGGTAGGTGTAATATAAAAATTAAAGTTATGGTCCGAAAACTAGTTTTTCATTTCAACATTTTTTCGAGTTATCCGCACGTGAGTGGTGTCGTTAGAAGCGCCTCGGCGAGGGCTAGCTAAATATGTAATAAACTAAGGTAGGTGTAATATAAAAATTAAAGTTATGGTCCAAAAACTAGTTTTTCATTTCAACATTTTTTCGAGCTATCCGCACGTGAGTGGTGTCGTTAAAAGCGCCTCGGCGAGGGCTAGCTAAATATGTAATAAACTAAGGTAGGTGTAATATAAAAATTAAAGTTATGGTCCAAAAACTAGTTTTTCATTTCAACATTTTTTCGAGCTATCCGCACGTGAGTGGTGTCGTTAGAAGCGCCTCGGCGAGGGCTAGCTAAATATGTAATAAACTAAGGTAGGTGTAATATAAAAATTAAAGTTATGGTCCAAAAACTAGTTTTTCATTTCAACATTTTTTCGAGCTATCCGCACGTGAGTGGTGTCGTTAGAAGCGCCTCGGCGAGGGCTAGCTAAATATGTAATAAACTAAGGTAGGTGTAATATAAAAATTAAAGTTATGGTCCAAAAACTAGTTTTTCATTTCAACATTTTTTCGAGCTATCCGCACGTGAGTGGTGTCGTTAGAAGCGCCTCGGCGAGGGCTAGCTAAATATGTAATAAACTAAGGTAGGTGTAATATAAAAATTAAAGTTATGGTCCAAAAACTAGTTTTTCATTTCAACATTTTTTCGAGCTATCCGCACGTGAGTGGTGTCGTTAGAAGCGCCTCGGCGAGGGCTAGCTAAATATGTAATAAACTAAGGTAGGTGTAATATAAAAATTAAAGTTATGGTCCAAAAACTAGTTTTTCATTTCAACATTTTTTCGAGCTATCCGCACGTGAGTGGTGTCGTTAGAAGCGCCTCGGCGAGGGCTAGCTAAATATGTAATAAACTAAGGTAGGTGTAATATAAAAATTAAAGTTATGGTCCGAAAACTAGTTTTTCATTTCAACATTTTTTCGAGCTATCCGCACGTGAGTGGTGTCGTTAGAAGCGCCTCGGCGAGGGCTAGCTAAATATGTAATAAACTAAGGTAGGTGTAATATAAAAATTAAAGTTATGGTCCAAAAACTAGTTTTTCATTTCAACATTTTTTCGAGCTATCCGCACGTGAGTGGTGTCGTTAGAAGCGCCTCGGCGAGGGCTAGCTAAATATGTAATAAACTAAGGTAGGTGTAATATAAAAATTAAAGTTATGGTCCAAAAACTAGTTTTTCATTTCAACATTTTTTCGAGCTATCCGCACGTGAGTGGTGTCGTTAGAAGCGCCTCGGCGAGGGCTAGCTAAATATGTAATAAACTAAGGTAGGTGTAATATAAAAATTAAAGTTATGGTCCAAAAACTAGTTTTTCATTTCAACATTTTTTCGACCTATCCGCACGTGAGTGGTGTCGTTAGAAGCGCCTCGGCGAGGGCTAGCTAAATATGTAATAAACTAAGGTAGGTGTAATATAAAAATTAAAGTTATGGTCCAAAAACTAGTTTTTCATTTCAACATTTTTTCGAGCTATCCGCACGTGAGTGGTGTCGTTAGAAGCGCCTCGGCGAGGGCTAGCTAAATATGTAATAAACTAAGGTAGGTGTAATATAAAAATTAAAGTTATGGTCCAAAAACTAGTTTTTCATTTCAACATTTTTTCGAGCTATCCGCACGTGAGTGGTGTCGTTAGAAGCGCCTCGGCGAGGGCTAGCTAAATATGTAATAAACTAAGGTAGGTGTAATATAAAAATTAAAGTTATGGTCCAAAAACTAGTTTTTCATTTCAACATTTTTTCGAGCTATCCGCACGTGAGTGGTGTCGTTAGAAGCGCCTCGGCGAGGGCTAGCTAAATATGTAATAAACTAAGGTAGGTGTAATATAAAAATTAAAGTTATGGTCCAAAAACTAGTTTTTCATTTCAACATTTTTTCGAGCTATCCGCACGTGAGTGGTGTCGTTAGAAGCGCCTCGGCGAGGGCTAGCTAAATATGTAATAAAATAAGGTAGGTGTAATATAAAAATTAAAGTTATGGTCCAAAAACTAGTTTTTCATTTCAACATTTTTTCGAGCTATCCGCACGTGAGTGGTGTCGTTAGAAGCGCTTCGGCGAGGGCTAGCTAAATATGTAATAAACTAAGGTAGGTGTAATATAAAAATTAAAGTTATGGTCCAAAAACTAGTTTTTCATTTCAACATTTTTTCGAGCTATCCGCACGTGAGTGGTGTCGTTAGAAGCGCCTCGGCGAGGGCTAGCTAAATATGTAATAAACTAAGGTAGGTGTAATATAAAAATTAAAGTTATGGTCCGAAAACTAGTTTTTCATTTCAACATTTTTTCGAGCTATCCGCACGTGAGTGGTGTCGTTAGAAGCGCCTCGGCGAGGGCTAGCTAAATATGTAATAAACTAAGGTAGGTGTAATATAAAAATTAAAGTTATGGTCCAAAAACTAGTTTTTCATTTCAACATTTTTTCGAGCTATCCGCACGTGAGTGGTGTCGTTAGAAGCGCCTCGGCGAGGGCTAGCTAAATATGTAATAAACTAAGGTAGGTGTAATATAAAAATTAAAGTTATGGTCCAAAAACTAGTTTTTCATTTCAACATTTTTTCGAGCTATCCGCACGTGAGTGGTGTCGTTAGAAGCGCCTCGGCGAGGGCTAGCTAAATATGTAATAAACTAAGGTAGGTGTAATATAAAAATTAAAGTTATGGTCCAAAAACTAGTTTTTCATTTCAACATTTTTTCGAGCTATCCGCACGTGAGTGGTGTCGTTAGAAGCGCCTCGGCGAGGGCTAGCTAAATATGTAATAAACTAAGGTAGGTGTAATATAAAAATTAAAGTTATGGTCCGAAAACTAGTTTTTCATTTCAACATTTTTTCGAGCTATCCGCACGTGAGTGGTGTCGTTAGAAGCGCCTCGGCGAGGGCTAGCTAAATATGTAATAAACTAAGGTAGGTGTAATATAAAAATTAAAGTTATGGTCCAAAAACTAGTTTTTCATTTCAACATTTTTTCGAGCTATCCGCACGTGAGTGGTGTCGTTAGAAGCGCCTCGGCGAGGGCTAGCTAAATATGTAATAAACTAAGGTAGGTGTAATATAAAAATTAAAGTTATGGTCCAAAAACTAGTTTTTCATTTCAACATTTTTTCGAGCTATCCGCACGTGAGTGGTGTCGTTAGAAGCGCCTCGGCGAGGGCTAGCTAAATATGTAATAAAATAAGGTAGGTGTAATATAAAAATTAAAGTTATGGTCCAAAAACTAGTTTTTCATTTCAACATTTTTTCGAGCTATCCGCACGTGAGTGGTGTCGTTAGAAGCGCTTCGGCGAGGGCTAGCTAAATATGTAATAAACTAAGGTAGGTGTAATATAAAAATTAAAGTTATGGTCCAAAAACTAGTTTTTCATTTCAACATTTTTTCGAGCTATCCGCACGTGAGTGGTGTCGTTAGAAGCGCCTCGGCGAGGGCTAGCTAAATATGTAATAAACTAAGGTAGGTGTAATATAAAAATTAAAGTTATGGTCCGAAAACTAGTTTTTCATTTCAACATTTTTTCGAGCTATCCGCACGTGAGTGGTGTCGTTAGAAGCGCCTCGGCGAGGGCTAGCTAAATATGTAATAAACTAAGGTAGGTGTAATATAAAAATTAAAGTTATGGTCCAAAAACTAGTTTTTCATTTCAACATTTTTTCGAGCTATCCGCACGTGAGTGGTGTCGTTAGAAGCGCCTCGGCGAGGGCTAGCTAAATATGTAATAAACTAAGGTAGGTGTAATATAAAAATTAAAGTTATGGTCCAAAAACTAGTTTTTCATTTCAACATTTTTTCGAGCTATCCGCACGTGAGTGGTGTCGTTAGAAGCGCCTCGGCGAGGGCTAGCTAAATATGTAATAAACTAAGGTAGGTGTAATATAAAAATTAAAGTTATGGTCCAAAAACTAGTTTTTCATTTCAACATTTTTTCGAGCTATCCGCACGTGAGTGGTGTCGTTAGAAGCGCCTCGGCGAGGGCTAGCTAAATATGTAATAAACTAAGGTAGGTGTAATATAAAAATTAAAGTTATGGTCCAAAAACTAGTTTTTCATTTCAACATTTTTTCGAGCTATCCGCACGTGAGTGGTGTCGTTAGAAGCGCCTCGGCGAGGGCTAGCTAAATATGTAATAAACTAAGGTAGGTGTAATATAAAAATTAAAGTTATGGTCCAAAAACTAGTTTTTCATTTCAACATTTTTTCGAGCTATCCGCACGTGAGTGGTGTCGTTAGAAGCGCCTCGGCGAGGGCTAGCTAAATATGTAATAAACTAAGGTAGGTGTAATATAAAAATTAAAGTTATGGTCCGAAAACTAGTTTTTCATTTCAACATTTTTTCGAGCTATCCGCACGTGAGTGGTGTCGTTAGAAGCGCCTCGGCGAGGGCTAGCTAAATATGTAATAAACTAAGGTAGGTGTAATATAAAAATTAAAGTTATGGTCCAAAAACTAGTTTTTCATTTCAACATTTTTTCGAGCTATCCGCACGTGAGTGGTGTCGTTAGAAGCGCCTCGGCGAGGGCTAGCTAAATATGTAATAAACTAAGGTAGGTGTAATATAAAAATTAAAGTTATGGTCCAAAAACTAGTTTTTCATTTCAACATTTTTTCGAGCTATCCGCACGTGAGTGGTGTCGTTAGAAGCGCCTCGGCGAGGGCTAGCTAAATATCTAATAAACTAAGGTAGGTGTAATATAAAAATTAAAGTTATGGTCCGAAAACTAGTTTTTCATTTCAACATTTTTTCGAGCTATCCGCACGTGAGTGGTGTCGTTAGAAGCGCCTCGGCGAGGGCTAGCTAAATATGTAATAAACTAAGGTAGGTGTAATATAAAAATTAAAGTTATGGTCCAAAAATTAGTTTTTCATTTCAACATTTTTTCGAGCTATCCGCACGTGAGTGGTGTCGTTAGAAGCGCCTCGGCGAGGGCTAGCTATATATGTAATAAACTAAGGTAGGTGTAATATAAAAATTAAAGTTATGGTCCAAAAACTAGTTTTTCATTTCAACATTTTTTCGAGCTATCCGCACGTGAGTGGTGTCGGTAGAAGCGCCTCGGCGAGGGCTAGCTAAATATGTAATAAACTAAGGTAGGTGTAATATAAAAATGAAAGTTATGGTCCAAAAACTAGTTTTTCAGTTCAACATTTTTTCGAGCTATCCGCACGTGAGTGGTGTCGTTAGAAGCGCCTCGGCGAGGGCTAGCTAAATATGTAATAAACTAAGGTAGGTGTAATATAAAAATTAAAGTTATGGTCCAAAAACTAGTTTTTCATTTCAACATTTTTTCGAGCTATCCGCACGTGAGTGGTGTCGTTAGAAGCGCCTCGGCGAGGGCTAGCTAAATATGTAATAAACTAAGGTAGGTGTAATATAAAAATTAAAGTTATGGTCCAAAAACTAGTTTTTCATTTCAACATTTTTTCGAGCTATCCGCACGTGAGTGGTGTCGTTAGAAGCGCCTCGGCGAGGGCTAGCTAAATATGTAATAAACTAAGGTAGGTGTAATATAAAAATTAAAACTAGTTTTTCATTTCAACATTTTTTCGAGCTATCCGCACGTGAGTGGTGTCGTTAGAAGCGCCTCGGCGAGGGCTAGCTAAATATGTAATAAACTAAGGTAGGTGTAATATAAAAATTAAAGTTATGGTCCAAAAACTAGTTTTTCATTTCAACATTTTTTCGAGCTATCCGCACGTGAGTGGTGTCGTTAGAAGCGCCTCGGCGAGGGCTAGCTAAATATGTAATAAACTAAGGTAGGTGTAATATAAAAATTAAAGTTATGGTCCAAAAACTAGTTTTTCATTTCAACATTTTTTCGAGCTATCCGCACGTGAGTGGTGTCGTTAGAAGCGCCTCGGCGAGGGCTAGCTAAATATGTAATAAACTAAGGTAGGTGTAATATAAAAATTAAAGTTATGGTCCGAAAACTAGTTTTTCATTTCAACATTTTTTCGAGCTATCCGCACGTGAGTGGTGTCGTTAGAAGCGCCTCGGCGAGGGCTAGCTAAATATGTAATAAACTAAGGTAGGTGTAATATAAAAATTAAAGTTATGGTCCAAAAACTAGTTTTTCATTTCAACATTTTTTCGAGCTATCCGCACGTGAGTGGTGTCGTTAGAAGCGCCTCGGCGAGGGCTAGCTAAATATGTAATAAACTAAGGTAGGTGTAATATAAAAATTAAAGTTATGGTCCAAAAACTAGTTTTTCATTTCAACATTTTTTCGACCTATCCGCACGTGAGTGGTGTCGTTAGAAGCGCCTCGGCGAGGGCTAGCTAAATATGTAATAAACTAAGGTAGGTGTAATATAAAAATTAAAGTTATGGTCCAAAAACTAGTTTTTCATTTCAACATTTTTTCGAGCTATCCGCACGTGAGTGGTGTCGTTAGAAGCGCCTCGGCGAGGGCTAGCTAAATATGTAATAAACTAAGGTAGGTGTAATATAAAAATTAAAGTTATGGTCCAAAAACTAGTTTTTCATTTCAACATTTTTTCGAGCTATCCGCACGTGAGTGGTGTCGTTAGAAGCGCCTCGGCGAGGGCTAGCTAAATATGTAATAAACTAAGGTAGGTGTAATATAAAAATTAAAGTTATGGTCCGAAAACTAGTTTTTCATTTCAACATTTTTTCGAGCTATCCGCACGTGAGTGGTGTCGTTAGAAGCGCCTCGGCGAGGGCTAGCTAAATATGTAATAAACTAAGGTAGGTGTAATATAAAAATTAAAGTTATGGTCCAAAAACTAGTTTTTCATTTCAACATTTTTTCGAGCTATCCGCACGTGAGTGGTGTCGTTAGAAGCGCCTCGGCGAGGGCTAGCTAAATATGTAATAAACTAAGGTAGGTGTAATATAAAAATTAAAGTTATGGTCCGAAAACTAGTTTTTCATTTCAACATTTTTTCGAGCTATCCGCACGTGAGTGGTGTCGTTAGAAGCGCCTCGGCAAGGGCTAGCTAAATATGTAATAAACTAAGGTAGGTGTAATATAAAAATTAAAGTTATGGTCCAAAAACTAGTTTTTCATTTCAACATTTTTTCGAGCTATCCGCACGTGAGTGGTGTCGTTAGAAGCGCCTCGGCGAGGGCTAGCTAAATATGTAATAAACTAAGGTAGGTGTAATATAAAAATTAAAGTTATGGTCCAAAAACTAGTTTTTCATTTCAACATTTTTTCGAGCTATCCGCACGTGAGTGATGTCGTTAGAAGCGCCTCGGCGAGGGCTAGCTAAATATGTAATAAACTAAGGTAGGTGTAATATAAAAATTAAAGTTATGGTCCAAAAACTAGTTTTTCATTTCAACATTTTTTCGAGCTATCCGCACGTGAGTGGTGTCGTTAGAAGCGCCTCGGCGAGGGCTAGCTAAATATGTAATAAACTAAGGTAGGTGTAATATAAAAATTAAAGTTATGGTCCAAAAACTAGTTTTTCATTTCAACATTTTTTCGAGCTATCCGCACGTGAGTGGTGTCGTTAGAAGCGCCTCGGCGAGGGCTAGCTAAATATGTAATAAACTAAGGTAGGTGTAATATAAAAATTAAAGTTATGGTCCAAAAACTAGTTTTTCATTTCAACATTTTTTCGAGCTATCCGCACGTGAGTGGTGTCGTTAGAAGCGCCTCGGCGAGGGCTAGCTAAATATCTAATAAACTAAGGTAGGTGTAATATAAAAATTAAAGTTATGGTCCGAAAACTAGTTTTTCATTTCAACATTTTTTCGAGCTATCCGCACGTGAGTGGTGTCGTTAGAAGCGCCTCGGCGAGGGCTAGCTAAATATGTAATAAACTAAGGTAGGTGTAATATAAAAATTAAAGTTATGGTCCAAAAACTAGTTTTTCATTTCAACATTTTTTCGAGCTATCCGCACGTGAGTGGTGTCGTTAGAAGCGCCTCGGCGAGGGCTAGCTATATATGTAATAAACTAAGGTAGGTGTAATATAAAAATTAAAGTTATGGTCCAAAAACTAGTTTTTCATTTCAACATTTTTTCGAGCTATCCGCACGTGAGTGGTGTCGTTAGAAGCGCCTCGGCGAGGGCTAGCTAAATATGTAATAAACTAAGGTAGGTGTAATATAAAAATGAAAGTTATGGTCCAAAAACTAGTTTTTCAGTTCAACATTTTTTCGAGCTATCCGCACGTGAGTGGTGTCGTTAGAAGCGCCTCGGCGAGGGCTAGCTAAATATGTAATAAACTAAGGTAGGTGTAATATAAAAATTAAAGTTATGGTCCAAAAACTAGTTTTTCATTTCAACATTTTTTCGAGCTATCCGCACGTGAGTGGTGTCGTTAGAAGCGCCTCGGCGAGGGCTAGCTAAATATGTAATAAACTAAGGTAGGTGTAATATAAAAATTAAAGTTATGGTCCAAAAACTAGTTTTTCATTTCAACATTTTTTCGAGCTATCCGCACGTGAGTGGTGTCGTTAGAAGCGCCTCGGCGAGGGCTAGCTAAATATGTAATAAACGAAGGTAGGTGTAATATAAAAATTAAAGTTATGGTCCAAAAACTAGTTTTTCATTTCAACATTTTTTCGAGCTATCCGCACGTGAGTGGTGTCGTTAGAAGCGCCTCGGCGAGGGCTAGCTAAATATGTAATAAACTAAGGTAGGTGTAATATAAAAATTAAAGTTATGGTCCAAAAACTAGTTTTTCATTTCAAAATTTTTTCGAGCTATCCGCACGTGAGTGGTGTCGTTAGAAGCGCCTCGGCGAGGGCTAGCTAAATATGTAATAAACTAAGGTAGGTGTAATATAAAAATTAAAGTTATGGTCCAAAAACTAGTTTTTCATTTCAACATTTTTTCGAGCTATCCGCACGTGAGTGGTGTCGTTAGAAGCGCCTCGGCGAGGGCTAGCTAAATATGTAATAAACTAAGGTAGGTGTAATATAAAAATTAAAGTTATGGTCCAAAAACTAGTTTTTCATTTCAACATTTTTTCGAGCTATCCGCACGTGAGTGGTGTCGTTAGAAGCGCCTCGGCGAGGGCTAGCTAAATATGTAATAAACTAAGGTAGGTGTAATATAAAAATTAAAGTTATGGTCCAAAAACTAGTTTTTCATTTCAACATTTTTTCGAGCTATCCGCACGTGAGTGGTGTCGTTAGAAGCGCCTCGGCGAGGGCTAGCTAAATATGTAATAAACTAAGGTAGGTGTAATATAAAAATTAAAGTTATGGTCCAAAAACTAGTTTTTCATTTCAACATTTTTTCGAGCTATCCGCACGTGAGTGGTGTCGTTAGAAGCGCCTCGGCGAGGGCTAGCTAAATATGTAATAAACTAAGGTAGGTGTAATATAAAAATTAAAGTTATGGTCCGAAAACTAGTTTTTCATTTCAACATTTTTTCGAGCTATCCGCACGTGAGTGGTGTCGTTAGAAGCGCCTCGGCGAGGGCTAGCTAAATATGTAATAAACTAAGGTAGGTGTAATATAAAAATTAAAGTTATGGTCCAAAAACTAGTTTTTCATTTCAACATTTTTTCGAGCTATCCGCACGTGAGTGGTGTCGTTAAAAGCGCCTCGGCGAGGGCTAGCTAAATATGTAATAAACTAAGGTAGGTGTAATATAAAAATTAAAGTTATGGTCCAAAAACTAGTTTTTCATTTCAACATTTTTTCGAGCTATCCGCACGTGAGTGGTGTCGTTAGAAGCGCCTCGGCGAGGGCTAGCTAAATATGTAATAAACTAAGGTAGGTGTAATATAAAAATTAAAGTTATGGTCCAAAAACTAGTTTTTCATTTCAACATTTTTTCGAGCTATCCGCACGTGAGTGGTGTCGTTAGAAGCGCCTCGGCGAGGGCTAGCTAAATATGTAATAAACTAAGGTAGGTGTAATATAAAAATTAAAGTTATGGTCCAAAAACTAGTTTTTCATTTCAACATTTTTTCGAGCTATCCGCACGTGAGTGGTGTCGTTAGAAGCGCCTCGGCGAGGGCTAGCTAAATATGTAATAAACTAAGGTAGGTGTAATATAAAAATTAAAGTTATGGTCCAAAAACTAGTTTTTCATTTCAACATTTTTTCGAGCTATCCGCACGTGAGTGGTGTCGTTAGAAGCGCCTCGGCGAGGGCTAGCTAAATATGTAATAAACTAAGGTAGGTGTAATATAAAAATTAAAGTTATGGTCCAAAAACTAGTTTTTCATTTCAACATTTTTTCGAGCTATCCGCACGTGAGTGGTGTCGTTAGAAGCGCCTCGGCGAGGGCTAGCTAAATATGTAATAAACTAAGGTAGGTGTAATATAAAAATTAAAGTTATGGTCCGAAAACTAGTTTTTCATTTCAACATTTTTTCGAGCTATCCGCACGTGAGTGGTGTCGTTAGAAGCGCCTCGGCGAGGGCTAGCTAAATATGTAATAAACTAAGGTAGGTGTAATATAAAAATTAAAGTTATGGTCCAAAAACTAGTTTTTCATTTCAACATTTTTTCGAGCTATCCGCACGTGAGTGGTGTCGTTAGAAGCGCCTCGGCGAGGGCTAGCTAAATATGTAATAAACTAAGGTAGGTGTAATATAAAAATTAAAGTTATGGTCCAAAAACTAGTTTTTCATTTCAACATTTTTTCGAGCTATCCGCACGTGAGTGGTGTCGTTAGAAGCGCCTCGGCGAGGGCTAGCTAAATATGTAATAAACTAAGGTAGGTGTAATATAAAAATTAAAGTTATGGTCCAAAAATTAGTTTTTCATTTCAACATTTTTTCGAGCTATCCGCACGTGAGTGGTGTCGTTAGAAGCGCCTCGGCGAGGGCTAGCTAAATATGTAATAAACTAAGGTAGGTGTAATATAAAAATTAAAGTTATGGTCCAAAAACTAGTTTTTCATTTCAACATTTTTTCGAGCTATCCGCACGTGAGTGGTGTCGTTAGAAGCGCCTCGGCGAGGGCTAGCTAAATATGTAATAAACTAAGGTAGGTGTAATATAAAAATTAAAGTTATGGTCCAAAAACTAGTTTTTCATTTCAACATTTTTTCGAGCTATCCGCACGTGAGTGGTGTCGTTAGAAGCGCCTCGGCGAGGGCTAGCTAAATATGTAATAAACTAAGGTAGGTGTAATATAAAAATTAAAGTTATGGTCCGAAAACTAGTTTTTCATTTCAACATTTTTTCGAGCTATCCGCACGTGAGTGGTGTCGTTAGAAGCGCCTCGGCGAGGGCTAGCTAAATATGTAATAAACTAAGGTAGGTGTAATATAAAAATTAAAGTTATGGTCCAAAAACTAGTTTTTCATTTCAACATTTTTTCGAGCTATCCGCACGTGAGTGGTGTCGTTAGAAGCGCCTCGGCGAGGGCTAGCTAAATATGTAATAAACTAAGGTAGGTGTAATATAAAAATTAAAGTTATGGTCCAAAAACTAGTTTTTCATTTCAACATTTTTTCGAGCTATCCGCACGTGAGTGGTGTCGTTAGAAGCGCCTCGGCGAGGGCTAGCTAAATATGTAATAAACTAAGGTAGGTGTAATATAAAAATTAAAGTTATGGTCCAAAAACTAGTTTTTCATTTCAACATTTTTTCGAGCTATCCGCACGTGAGTGGTGTCGTTAGAAGCGCCTCGGCGAGGGCTAGCTAAATATGTAATAAACTAAGGTAGGTGTAATATAAAAATTAAAGTTATGGTCCGAAAACTAGTTTTTCATTTCAACATTTTTTCGAGCTATCCGCACGTGAGTGGTGTCGTTAGAAGCGCCTCGGCGAGGGCTAGCTAAATATGTAATAAACTAAGGTAGGTGTAATATAAAAATTAAAGTTATGGTCCAAAAACTAGTTTTTCATTTCAACATTTTTTCGAGCTATCCGCACGTGAGTGGTGTCGTTAGAAGCGCCTCGGCGAGGGCTAGCTAAATATGTAATAAACTAAGGTAGGTGTAATATAAAAATTAAAGTTATGGTCCAAAAACTAGTTTTTCATTTCAACATTTTTTCGAGCTATCCGCACGTGAGTGGTGTCGTTAGAAGCGCCTCGGCGAGGGCTAGCTAAATATGTAATAAACTAAGGTAGGTGTAATATAAAAATTAAAGTTATGGTCCGAAAACTAGTTTTTCATTTCAACATTTTTTCGAGCTATCCGCACGTGAGTGGTGTCGTTAGAAGCGCCTCGGCGAGGGCTAGCTAAATATGTAATAAACTAAGGTAGGTGTAATATAAAAATTAAAGTTATGGTCCAAAAACTAGTTTTTCATTTCAACATTTTTTCGAGCTATCCGCACGTGAGTGGTGTCGTTAGAAGCGCCTCGGCGAGGGCTAGCTAAATATGTAATAAACTAAGGTAGGTGTAATATAAAAATTAAAGTTATGGTCCAAAAACTAGTTTTTCATTTCAACATTTTTTCGAGCTATCCGCACGTGAGTGGTGTCGTTAGAAGCGCCTCGGCGAGGGCTAGCTAAATATGTAATAAACTAAGGTAGGTGTAATATAAAAATTAAAGTTATGGTCCAAAAACTAGTTTTTCATTTCAACATTTTTTCGAGCTATCCGCACGTGAGTGGTGTCGTTAGAAGCGCCTCGGCGAGGGCTAGCTAAATATGTAATAAACTAAGGTAGGTGTAATATAAAAATTAAAGTTATGGTCCAAAAACTAGTTTTTCATTTCAACATTTTTTCGAGCTATCCGCACGTGAGTGGTGTCGTTAGAAGCGCCTCGGCGAGGGCTAGCTAAATATGTAATAAACTAAGGTAGGTGTAATATAAAAATTAAAGTTATGGTCCGAAAACTAGTTTTTCATTTCAACATTTTTTCGAGCTATCCGCACGTGAGTGGTGTCGTTAGAAGCGCCTCGGCGAGGGCTAGCTAAATATGTAATAAACTAAGGTAGGTGTAATATAAAAATTAAAGTTATGGTCCAAAAACTAGTTTTTCATTTCAACATTTTTTCGAGCTATCCGCACGTGAGTGGTGTCGTTAGAAGCGCCTCGGCGAGGGCTAGCTAAATATGTAATAAACTAAGGTAGGTGTAATATAAAAATTAAAGTTATGGTCCAAAAACTAGTTTTTCATTTCAACATTTTTTCGACCTATCCGCACGTGAGTGGTGTCGTTAGAAGCGCCTCGGCGAGGGCTAGCTAAATATGTAATAAACTAAGGTAGGTGTAATATAAAAATTAAAGTTATGGTCCAAAAATTAGTTTTTCATTTCAACATTTTTTCGAGCTATCCGCACGTGAGTGGTGTCGTTAGAAGCGCCTCGGCGAGGGCTAGCTAAATATGTAATAAACTAAGGTAGGTGTAATATAAAAATTAAAGTTATGGTCCAAAAACTAGTTTTTCATTTCAACATTTTTTCGAGCTATCCGCACGTGAGTGGTGTCGTTAGAAGCGCCTCGGCGAGGGCTAGCTAAATATGTAATAAACTAAGGTAGGTGTAATATAAAAATTAAAGTTATGGTCCGAAAACTAGTTTTTCATTTCAACATTTTTTCGAGCTATCCGCACGTGAGTGGTGTCGTTAGAAGCGCCTCGGCGAGGGCTAGCTAAATATGTAATAAACTAAGGTAGGTGTAATATAAAAATTAAAGTTATGGTCCAAAAACTAGTTTTTCATTTCAACATTTTTTCGAGCTATCCGCACGTGAGTGGTGTCGTTAAAAGCGCCTCGGCGAGGGCTAGCTAAATATGTAATAAACTAAGGTAGGTGTAATATAAAAATTAAAGTTATGGTCCAAAAACTAGTTTTTCATTTCAACATTTTTTCGAGCTATCCGCACGTGAGTGGTGTCGTTAGAAGCGCCTCGGCGAGGGCTAGCTAAATATGTAATAAACTAAGGTAGGTGTAATATAAAAATTAAAGTTATGGTCCAAAAACTAGTTTTTCATTTCAACATTTTTTCGAGCTATCCGCACGTGAGTGGTGTCGTTAGAAGCGCCTCGGCGAGGGCTAGCTAAATATGTAATAAACTAAGGTAGGTGTAATATAAAAATTAAAGTTATGGTCCAAAAACTAGTTTTTCATTTCAACATTTTTTCGAGCTATCCGCACGTGAGTGGTGTCGTTAGAAGCGCCTCGGCGAGGGCTAGCTAAATATGTAATAAACTAAGGTAGGTGTAATATAAAAATTAAAGTTATGGTCCGAAAACTAGTTTTTCATTTCAACATTTTTTCGAGCTATCCGCACGTGAGTGGTGTCGTTAGAAGCGCCTCGGCGAGGGCTAGCTAAATATGTAATAAACTAAGGTAGGTGTAATATAAAAATTAAAGTTATGGTCCAAAAACTAGTTTTTCATTTCAACATTTTTTCGAGCTATCCGCACGTGAGTGGTGTCGTTAAAAGCGCCTCGGCGAGGGCTAGCTAAATATGTAATAAACTAAGGTAGGTGTAATATAAAAATTAAAGTTATGGTCCAAAAACTAGTTTTTCATTTCAACATTTTTTCGAGCTATCCGCACGTGAGTGGTGTCGTTAGAAGCGCCTCGGCGAGGGCTAGCTAAATATGTAATAAACTAAGGTAGGTGTAATATAAAAATTAAAGTTATGGTCCAAAAACTAGTTTTTCATTTCAACATTTTTTCGAGCTATCCGCACGTGAGTGGTGTCGTTAGAAGCGCCTCGGCGAGGGCTAGCTAAATATGTAATAAACTAAGGTAGGTGTAATATAAAAATTAAAGTTATGGTCCAAAAACTAGTTTTTCATTTCAACATTTTTTCGAGCTATCCGCACGTGAGTGGTGTCGTTAGAAGCGCCTCGGCGAGGGCTAGCTAAATATGTAATAAACTAAGGTAGGTGTAATATAAAAATTAAAGTTATGGTCCAAAAACTAGTTTTTCATTTCAACATTTTTTCGAGCTATCCGCACGTGAGTGGTGTCGTTAGAAGCGCCTCGGCGAGGGCTAGCTAAATATGTAATAAACTAAGGTAGGTGTAATATAAAAATTAAAGTTATGGTCCGAAAACTAGTTTTTCATTTCAACATTTTTTCGAGCTATCCGCACGTGAGTGGTGTCGTTAGAAGCGCCTCGGCGAGGGCTAGCTAAATATGTAATAAACTAAGGTAGGTGTAATATAAAAATTAAAGTTATGGTCCAAAAACTAGTTTTTCATTTCAACATTTTTTCGAGCTATCCGCACGTGAGTGGTGTCGTTAGAAGCGCCTCGGCGAGGGCTAGCTAAATATGTAATAAACTAAGGTAGGTGTAATATAAAAATTAAAGTTATGGTCCAAAAACTAGTTTTTCATTTCAACATTTTTTCGAGCTATCCGCACGTGAGTGGTGTCGTTAGAAGCGCCTCGGCGAGGGCTAGCTAAATATGTAATAAACTAAGGTAGGTGTAATATAAAAATTAAAGTTATGGTCCAAAAATTAGTTTTTCATTTCAACATTTTTTCGAGCTATCCGCACGTGAGTGGTGTCGTTAGAAGCGCCTCGGCGAGGGCTAGCTAAATATGTAATAAACTAAGGTAGGTGTAATATAAAAATTAAAGTTATGGTCCAAAAACTAGTTTTTCATTTCAACATTTTTTCGAGCTATCCGCACGTGAGTGGTGTCGTTAGAAGCGCCTCGGCGAGGGCTAGCTAAATATGTAATAAACTAAGGTAGGTGTAATATAAAAATTAAAGTTATGGTCCAAAAACTAGTTTTTCATTTCAACATTTTTTCGAGCTATCCGCACGTGAGTGGTGTCGTTAGAAGCGCCTCGGCGAGGGCTAGCTAAATATGTAATAAACTAAGGTAGGTGTAATATAAAAATTAAAGTTATGGTCCAAAAACTAGTTTTTCATTTCAACATTTTTTCGAGCTATCCGCACGTGAGTGGTGTCGTTAGAAGCGCCTCGGCGAGGGCTAGCTAAATATGTAATAAACTAAGGTAGGTGTAATATAAAAATTAAAGTTATGGTCCAAAAACTAGTTTTTCATTTCAACATTTTTTCGAGCTATCCGCACGTGAGTGGTGTCGTTAGAAGCGCCTCGGCGAGGGCTAGCTAAATATGTAATAAACTAAGGTAGGTGTAATATAAAAATTAAAGTTATGGTCCAAAAACTAGTTTTTCATTTCAACATTTTTTCGAGCTATCCGCACGTGAGTGGTGTCGTTAGAAGCGCCTCGGCGAGGGCTAGCTAAATATGTAATAAACTAAGGTAGGTGTAACATAAAAATTAAAGTTATGGTCCGAAAACTAGTTTTTCATTTCAACATTTTTTCGAGCTATCCGCACGTGAGTGGTGTCGTTAGAAGCGCCTCGGCGAGGGCTAGCTAAATATGTAATAAACTAAGGTAGGTGTAATATAAAAATTAAAGTTATGGTCCAAAAACTAGTTTTTCATTTCAACATTTTTTCGAGCTATCCGCACGTGAGTGGTGTCGTTAGAAGCGCCTCGGCGAGGGCTAGCTAAATATGTAATAAACTAAGGTAGGTGTAATATAAAAATTAAAGTTATGGTCCAAAAACTAGTTTTTCATTTCAACATTTTTTCGAGCTATCCGCACGTGAGTGGTGTCGTTAGAAGCGCCTCGGCGAGGGCTAGCTAAATATGTAATAAACTAAGGTAGGTGTAATATAAAAATTAAAGTTATGGTCCGAAAACTAGTTTTTCATTTCAACATTTTTTCGAGCTATCCGCACGTGAGTGGTGTCGTTAGAAGCGCCTCGGCGAGGGCTAGCTAAATATGTAATAAACTAAGGTAGGTGTAATATAAAAATTAAAGTTATGGTCCAAAAACTAGTTTTTCATTTCAACATTTTTTCGAGCTATCCGCACGTGAGTGGTGTCGTTAGAAGCGCCTCGGCGAGGGCTAGCTAAATATGTAATAAACTAAGGTAGGTGTAATATAAAAATTAAAGTTATGGTCCAAAAACTAGTTTTTCATTTCAACATTTTTTCGAGCTATCCGCACGTGAGTGGTGTCGTTAGAAGCGCCTCGGCGAGGGCTAGCTAAATATGTAATAAACTAAGGTAGGTGTAATATAAAAATTAAAGTTATGGTCCAAAAACTAGTTTTTCATTTCAACATTTTTTCGAGCTATCCGCACGTGAGTGGTGTCGTTAGAAGCGCCTCGGCGAGGGCTAGCTAAATATGTAATAAACTAAGGTAGGTGTAATATAAAAATTAAAGTTATGGTCCAAAAACTAGTTTTTCATTTCAACATTTTTTCGAGCTATCCGCACGTGAGTGGTGTCGTTAGAAGCGCCTCGGCGAGGGCTAGCTAAATATGTAATAAACTAAGGTAGGTGTAATATAAAAATTAAAGTTATGGTCCGAAAACTAGTTTTTCATTTCAACATTTTTTCGAGCTATCCGCACGTGAGTGGTGTCGTTAGAAGCGCCTCGGCGAGGGCTAGCTAAATATGTAATAAACTAAGGTAGGTGTAATATAAAAATTAAAGTTATGGTCCAAAAACTAGTTTTTCATTTCAACATTTTTTCGAGCTATCCGCACGTGAGTGGTGTCGTTAGAAGCGCCTCGGCGAGGGCTAGCTAAATATGTAATAAACTAAGGTAGGTGTAATATAAAAATTAAAGTTATGGTCCAAAAACTAGTTTTTCATTTCAACATTTTTTCGAGCTATCCGCACGTGAGTGGTGTCGTTAGAAGCGCCTCGGCGAGGGCTAGCTAAATATGTAATAAACTAAGGTAGGTGTAATATAAAAATTAAAGTTATGGTCCGAAAACTAGTTTTTCATTTCAACATTTTTTCGAGCTATCCGCACGTGAGTGGTGTCGTTAGAAGCGCCTCGGCGAGGGCTAGCTAAATATGTAATAAACTAAGGTAGGTGTAATATAAAAATTAAAGTTATGGTCCAAAAACTAGTTTTTCATTTCAACATTTTTTCGAGCTATCCGCACGTGAGTGGTGTCGTTAGAAGCGCCTCGGCGAGGGCTAGCTAAATATGTAATAAACTAAGGTAGGTGTAATATAAAAATTAAAGTTATGGTCCAAAAACTAGTTTTTCATTTCAACATTTTTTCGAGCTATCCGCACGTGAGTGGTGTCGTTAGAAGCGCCTCGGCGAGGGCTAGCTAAATATGTAATAAACTAAGGTAGGTGTAATATAAAAATTAAAGTTATGGTCCGAAAACTAGTTTTTCATTTCAACATTTTTTCGAGCTATCCGCACGTGAGTGGTGTCGTTAGAAGCGCCTCGGCAAGGGCTAGCTAAATATGTAATAAACTAAGGTAGGTGTAATATAAAAATTAAAGTTATGGTCCGAAAACTAGTTTTTCATTTCAACATTTTTTCGAGCTATCCGCACGTGAGTGGTGTCGTTAGAAGCGCCTCGGCGAGGGCTAGCTAAATATGTAATAAACTAAGGTAGGTGTAATATAAAAATTAAAGTTATGGTCCAAAAACTAGTTTTTCATTTCAACATTTTTTCGAGCTATCCGCACGTGAGTGGTGTCGTTAGAAGCGCCTCGGCGAGGGCTAGCTAAATATGTAATAAACTAAGGTAGGTGTAATATAAAAATTAAAGTTATGGTCCAAAAACTAGTTTTTCATTTCAACATTTTTTCGAGCTATCCGCACGTGAGTGGTGTCGTTAGAAGCGCCTCGGCGAGGGCTAGCTAAATATGTAATAAACTAAGGTAGGTGTAATATAAAAATTAAAGTTATGGTCCGAAAACTAGTTTTTCATTTCAACATTTTTTCGAGCTATCCGCACGTGAGTGGTGTCGTTAGAAGCGCCTCGGCGAGGGCTAGCTAAATATGTAATAAACTAAGGTAGGTGTAATATAAAAATTAAAGTTATGGTCCAAAAACTAGTTTTTCATTTCAACATTTTTTCGGGCTATCCGCACGTGAGTGGTGTCGTTAGAAGCGCCTCGGCCAGGGCTAGCTAAATATGTAATAAACTAAGGTAGGTGTAATATAAAAATTAAAGTTATGGTCCAAAAACTAGTTTTTCATTTCAACATTTTTTCGAGCTATCCGCACGTGAGTGGTGTCGTTAGAAGCGCCTCGGCGAGGGCTAGCTAAATATGTAATAAACTAAGGTAGGTGTAATATAAAAATTAAAGTTATGGTCCGAAAACTAGTTTTTCATTTCAACATTTTTTCGAGCTATCCGCACGTGAGTGGTGTCGTTAGAAGCGCCTCGGCGAGGGCTAGCTAAATATGTAATAAACTAAGGTAGGTGTAATATAAAAATTAAAGTTATGGTCCAAAAACTAGTTTTTCATTTCAACATTTTTTCGAGCTATCCGCACGTGAGTGGTGTCGTTAGAAGCGCCTCGGCGAGGGCTAGCTAAATATGTAATAAATTAAGGTAGGTGTAATATAAAAATTAAAGTTATGGTCCAAAAACTAGTTTTTCATTTCAACATTTTTTCGAGCTATCCGCACGTGAGTGGTGTCGTTAGAAGCGCCTCGGCGAGGGCTAGCTAAATATGTAATAAACTAAGGTAGGTGTAATATAAAAATTAAAGTTATGGTCCAAAAACTAGTTTTTCATTTCAACATTTTTTCGAGCTATCCGCACGTGAGTGGTGTCGTTAGAAGCGCCTCGGCGAGGGCTAGCTAAATATGTAATAAACTAAGGTAGGTGTAATATAAAAATTAAAGTTATGGTCCAAAAACTAGTTTTTCATTTCAACATTTTTTCGAGCTATCCGCACGTGAGTGGTGTCGTTAGAAGCGCCTCGGCGAGGGCTAGCTAAATATGTAATAAACTAAGGTAGGTGTAATATAAAAATTAAAGTTATGGTCCGAAAACTAGTTTTTCATTTCAACATTTTTTCGAGCTATCCGCACGTGAGTGGTGTCGTTAGAAGCGCCTCGGCGAGGGCTAGCTAAATATGTAATAAACTAAGGTAGGTGTAATATAAAAATTAAAGTTATGGTCCAAAAACTAGTTTTTCATTTCAACATTTTTTCGAGCTATCCGCACGTGAGTGGTGTCGTTAGAAGCGCCTCGGCGAGGGCTAGCTAAATATGTAATAAACTAAGGTAGGTGTAATATAAAAATTAAAGTTATGGTCCGAAAACTAGTTTTTCATTTCAACATTTTTTCGAGCTATCCGCACGTGAGTGGTGTCGTTAGAAGCGCCTCGGCGAGGGCTAGCTAAATATGTAATAAACTAAGGTAGGTGTAATATAAAAATTAAAGTTATGGTCCAAAAACTAGTTTTTCATTTCAACATTTTTTCGAGCTATCCGCACGTGAGTGGTGTCGTTAGAAGCGCCTCGGCGAGGGCTAGCTAAATATGTAATAAACTAAGGTAGGTGTAATATAAAAATTAAAGTTATGGTCCAAAAACTAGTTTTTCATTTCAACATTTTTTCGAGCTATCCGCACGTGAGTGGTGTCGTTAGAAGCGCCTCGGCGAGGGCTAGCTAAATATGTAATAAACTAAGGTAGGTGTAATATAAAAATGAAAGTTATGGTCCAAAAACTAGTTTTTCAGTTCAACATTTTTTCGAGCTATCCGCACGTGAGTGGTGTCGTTAGAAGCGCCTCGGCGAGGGCTAGCTAAATATGTAATAAACTAAGGTAGGTGTAATATAAAAATTAAAGTTATGGTCCAAAAACTAGTTTTTCATTTCAACATTTTTTCGAGCTATCCGCACGTGAGTGGTGTCGTTAGAAGCGCCTCGGCGAGGGCTAGCTATATATGTAATAAACTAAGGTAGGTGTAATATAAAAATTAAAGTTATGGTCCAAAAACTAGTTTTTCATTTCAACATTTTTTCGAGCTATCCGCACGTGAGTGGTGTCGTTAGAAGCGCCTCGGCGAGGGCTAGCTAAATATGTAATAAACTAAGGTAGGTGTAATATAAAAATTAAAGTTATGGTCCAAAAACTAGTTTTTCATTTCAACATTTTTTCGAGCTATCCGCACGTGAGTGGTGTCGTTAGAAGCGCCTCGGCGAGGGCTAGCTAAATATGTAATAAACTAAGGTAGGTGTAATATAAAAATTAAAGTTATGGTCCAAAAACTAGTTTTTCATTTCAACATTTTTTCGAGCTATCCGCACGTGAGTGGTGTCGTTAGAAGCGCCTCGGCGAGGGCTAGCTAAATATGTAATAAACTAAGGTAGGTGTAATATAAAAATTAAAGTTATGGTCCGAAAACTAGTTTTTCATTTCAACATTTTTTCGAGCTATCCGCACGTGAGTGGTGTCGTTAGAAGCGCCTCGGCGAGGGCTAGCTAAATATGTAATAAACTAAGGTAGGTGTAATATAAAAATTAAAGTTATGGTCCAAAAACTAGTTTTTCATTTCAACATTTTTTCGAGCTATCCGCACGTGAGTGGTGTCGTTAGAAGCGCCTCGGCGAGGGCTAGCTAAATATGTAATAAACTAAGGTAGGTGTAATATAAAAATTAAAGTTATGGTCCAAAAACTAGTTTTTCATTTCAACATTTTTTCGAGCTATCCGCACGTGAGTGGTGTCGTTAGAAGCGCCTCGGCGAGGGCTAGCTAAATATGTAATAAACTAAGGTAGGTGTAATATAAAAATTAAAGTTATGGTCCAAAAACTAGTTTTTCATTTCAACATTTTTTCGAGCTATCCGCACGTGAGTGGTGTCGTTAGAAGCGCCTCGGCAAGGGCTAGCTAAATATGTAATAAACTAAGGTAGGTGTAATATAAAAATTAAAGTTATGGTCCAAAAACTAGTTTTTCATTTCAACATTTTTTCGAGCTATCCGCACGTGAGTGGTGTCGTTAGAAGCGCCTCGGCGAGGGCTAGCTAAATATGTAATAAACTAAGGTAGGTGTAATATAAAAATTAAAGTTATGGTCCAAAAACTAGTTTTTCATTTCAACATTTTTTCGAGCTATCCGCACGTGAGTGGTGTCGTTAGAAGCGCCTCGGCGAGGGCTAGCTAAATATGTAATAAACTAAGGTAGGTGTAATATAAAAATTAAAGTTATGGTCCAAAAACTAGTTTTTCATTTCAACATTTTTTTGAGCTAGCCGCACGTGAGTGAAGTCGTTAGAAGCGCCTCGGCGAGGGCTAGCTAAATATGTAATAATCTAAGGTAGGTGTAATATAAAAAATTAAAGTTATGGTCCAAAAACTAGTTTTTCATAACTACATTTTTTTGAGCTAGCCGCACGTGAGTGGTGTCGTTAGAAGCGCCTCGGCGAGGGCTAGCTAAATATGTAATAATCTAAGGTAGGTGTAATATAAAAAATTAAAGTTATGGTCCAAAAACTAGTTTTTCATAACTACATTTTTTTGAGCTAGCCGCACGTGAGTGGTGTCGTTAGAAGCGCCTCGGCGAGGGCTAGCTAAATATGTAATAATCTAAGGTAGGTGTAATATAAAAAATTAAAAGTTTTGGTCCGAAAACTAGTTTTTCATTACAACATTTTTTAGTAGTAGTTTTTTCGATGTGTGCTACCGACCACATCTTTTGATTGATGTCTCGCTTGAGCTTTTTATAATACTTCTCATAGCTTGTAAATTGCTCTTCATATTGGGCGTTTGATCCATTAAGCTCGTTGTCCAGCTCCCAATGTAGTGAGTCGATCGCTGTCCACCGTGTCTTAAGGGTTTTCAAGATGTCTTCAAACTCCCATTTTTCTGAGACGAGATTGAGATCTATGTCTGGAGCCTCTCTTGAAAAAGCTCTAAAATTAGTTGCTTGTTTCCTCAGCAGTTCCTCCGTAGTATTAACATCAGAACTAACTTTAAGAGGGGGATTCGGCAATGACACACTTGAAGCTTGAGGGGTTGAAACTGATTGAAAGGTAGAGGGTTTTAATATAGGAGTTTGCGGCCTGTCCAGCAGAGGTTTATAACTCTGAATGGCTGCTTTAATATTTCCATACTTAAGTTTCATTTGATCATATTGGTTAGTGGTGAAGTATGAATGAGATTGATCCTCAAAAGACAGTAAATTCATATGGTTATTATGAAATTCTGTAAAATATTGCTCCAAGTTCTCTAATCGCCGACGTTGATAGTCGGGTGTCTTTCTTTCCGCTCCATCTTTCTTGAAGTTGACGTACAATTTATCGATTGCTTCAATGATTTGTTGTTACCCAACAACAATTAGCTACCCAGCTAAGATATCTTCCATCGTGGTCATTATTAAGATATGCAAAAAAAACCTTACTTGTGTAGGGGTAGAACAAGCTGGAAGATTGTAGATTGCGTTTTCCTAGGCCCGAGGTCACAGGATCAAAGCGGCTTTCCCCAGGTAACCGAGACGCGCAGGAACTCGGGATGCGACGAGATGAGGTAGTGCAGGATCACAAGATAAGATGATGATGTACTGTGTTATCCACTGCCCCTAGTCGTCAGCGAAACCAATAATGCGACTACAGTTCGCACAAAGGCTTGCATTCGCGTTAAGGTCCCGCTAATAGATAGCTCGAAGGACCAATGTTCGGGGTTGGGTCGAGAAAAGATAAACTCGAGTAAGGATAATAAATTTCACTATATTCCAAGTCAATACAGAGAGAGATTAAGATTAAATTAAACTAAAATGAGGTGAGATTAAAGAGATATGAGTCACGCGCACGGTAGGGTGTCGATTGTCAACTGACTAATTACAACGTTATTAGTAATAAAGAAAATGATCGGGCCTTATAGCGCGGCACACTTATTATGATGAGCCAGGTAAAATGTGACACGTGTTGTACGGTTGTTGACCCGTACAGTGCAGTTCGATCCAACTTGAGAGATAGGATAGTTTAAATCTCAAATTATAGTCGCAATTTTAATTTATTGCTAATTATTTGTCTGTTATTATATACAAAGGCACCGGGAACGGGACATAGGTATTCACGCGGGTGAAACCGCGGGACACAGCTAGTTATATATATATATTGCTGACATAACATTGATACGATCTGTATATTTCGCTCTGTGTCAATCATTGCTGTCATACTGTATAACGTCATGGGGTGGAGCAGCTAAAACATATTTAATAAACCTAGAAAGGGCTCAAAGAGCAGTGTTAAAAGTTGGCTGCTTCTTCCCTATACGTTACCCTACTTATGATTTATACCAGCACTGCAAGGTGTTAACAGTAAGACAGCTATTTATATTAGGGACTATTATCAAGAAGCACTCCGAATTGCCTTTTGATTCTGAAGTGGCAAAATATGGAAGAAGAGGCACAGCAGTTTGCGCTAAAACTAGATTGACGTATAGCTTATCCCAAAATTTCTATCTTTTTTTAGGACCATATTTATATAATAATTTAAATAAGCAGTTACTGGTTTATCCATTAACAAAATCTAAATGTAAAAATAAAGTTTGTACGTGGCTCCAAGGTCTGGATTATGGTGCAACGGAAAGTCTACTCAAACCCTTAAAATAAATAAAATAAAATGCTCACACTGACACACATAACGCACAAAGCCTATTTGAGCATAGCTATAAACTTCTTCCCAGGAGTCACCATGGAAGACTAAAGCCGTGTCATCAGCGAATGATAGGTTGCATGAAAGGAGCCTCCCCGAGCGGCGTATCTTAACACTCTACACGCCCGGCGCACCCTGGGCAATCTGCGTGGACAGCTTAGTCGGTAACGCAGATTGGCTGATCCTTTCGCCACGATCAATGGCAACCTACCATCGTAAAGGGCCCTTCTCAGGGCCAACCCATCGATCCCCTACGGGATCAAACAACCGGCCTTTTTCAGGGCCAAACTCAAAGCCTTTTTCAAGGCTAAAACAAACCACACAGAAGGTCATGCAACATCTGACCTCTGTTCCAGCTTTAAGTGTCGTATCCATCAACATAGAAGGGTTCTCTGAAACCAAATCTGACATCCTTTCAGAACTCTGTAGTAAAGAGAAAATTGACGTCATATGTGTACAAGAGACTCACCGAGATACCAATCAAACACGACCACAAATTCCTGGACTTACTCTGGTAGCTGAAATTCCACATCCTAAATATGGGAGTGCTGTTTTTGTTTGCCCCCATATAAAAGTAGAATCTGCAAAATGGACATGTAAAGATTCCATGGAAGTCATCACAATAGATATAGGTAACTGCACAATCACATCGGTGTACAAGCCTCCTGGCTCTCCTTTTCTCTTCCACAAACCTGATAACTTCGATAACCGGAACACCAAAGTAGTTATTGGCGACTTTAACAGCCATAGCTCCAGCTGGGGCTATCGGGACACCGACAGAGATGGCCAGATAGTTGAGGAATGGGCGGACGCATACGAGTTAACTTTAGTGCACAATTCTAAGTTACCGGCTTCTTTTAACAGTGGCCGCTGGAAACGAGGCTATAATCCCGACCTTATTTTTGCTAGTCACAACATCAGTCAGCAATGCTCAAAATCCGTAAGCCACCCAATCCCAAGAACCCAACATAGACCCATAAAGTGCACTATCCAATCTGTGGTGAGCCCTCTTAACGTACCTTTTAAACGGCGCTTCAATTATTCAAAAGCAAACTGGGAACTCTATGCTAAAACAATAGACGAAATTATAGTAAATATTCAACCGACTACTGCCAACTACGATGATTTCATCAAGATTGTTGCTTCCGTATCTCGCAGGCACATCCCGAGAGGTTGCCGCCCATCATACATCCCTGGATTAACCAGAGAATCAGCCAATGTCTATCAACAATATAAAACACTATTTGATAAAGACCCCTTTTCAGACAACACCATACAAATGGGAGAAGAATTAATGTTGCATATTAACGAAAGTCGCCGTAAAAAATGGACTACAACAATCACGAATATCGACTTAACGCACAATAGCAAAAAAGCTTGGTCAACTATCCGGAAACTCACTGGCGAACCACCTCAGCCTTCTACGCCGGGCCAAGTAACAGCAAACCAGGTCGCACATCAGTTAATCCTTAATGGAAAGTCTTCCTGTCGTCTGAAAAGAGTGCCTAGGACTAATAACTGCATGAACAACTGTGACACTTTGAGCCGGCCCTTCGATCTAGCGGACATCATCGAAAACATTAAGTCGCTAAAATGCGGCAAAGCTACTGGGGCTGACAACATCTCCGCTGAACAAATAAAACACCTTGGACCTTATGCTGTATCCTGGTTGCTAGAAATGTTTAATAATTGCCTCGCTAACACCTGCATACCGCGTCTCTGGCGAAAATCGAAGGTAATTGCAATTATTAAACCTGGCAAGCCGGGAAATGACCCCAAAAGCTATCGGCCTATTTCGTTACTGTGTCATACATATAAGCTGCTGGAGCGAATGCTGCTTAATCGTCTCGTAACCATTGTTGACCCTAAACTCATCCCAGAGCAAGCTGGGTTCAGACCAGGTAAATCCTGCTGCAACCAAACACTAAACCTCACACAACACCTCGAGGACGGATACGAGTTAGGCCAAGTAACGGGAGTAGTGTTTGTTGACCTGACGGCTGCGTATGACACAGTTAACTTAAAAAGATTACTGTGGAAGGTAACAGAGTTAACACAAGACCACCACTTCACCAGGATACTTAGTGAACTACTTCACAACCGGCGCTTTCAGGTTCATCTCTTGGATGAAAAGAGTAGATGGAGACCTCAAAAGAACGGCCTCCCACAAGGGAGCGTACTGGCTCCTCTCCTCTTTAATATTTACACCAATGACCAGCCACAAATACCACACACGACCCGCTTTATATACGCTGATGACCTAGCTTTGGCTTCCCAAGCACCATCCTTTGAGGAAGTCGAAACCCACCTGACGGCTGGATTGCAGATCCTTAGCAAGTACTATGAGAGCAATTCATTAAAACCTAACCCGTCTAAAACACAATCTTGCGTCTTCCACCTTCGCAATCGAGAAGCCAATAGAGTTTTGAATATAACATGGCGAAACGTGCCCGTAGCTCACTGTTCCCATCCTAAGTATCTTGGCATCACATTAGATAGAGCCCTCACATACAAACAACACTGTACTAACACAAAGATGAAGGTGCACGGTAGAAACAACATCCTGCGGCGACTTACTTCTACCAAATGGGGAGCATCACCGCATGTCTTACGGACAACCGGAATGGCTCTTTGCTACTCGGCTGGTGAATATGCCAGTCCGGTATGGAGCCGTTCCGCGCACACAAACCTAGTGGATACAGCTTTAAACGACACTTGCCGGATTATTACAGGCTGTCTTAAGCCAACTCCTGTTGGTATGCTGTATCCACTAGCTGGCATCGCTCCGCCAGCAGTTCGTAGACAGGTGGCTAGCTCCATTGAAAAGGAAAAGTTGGAAAAAGACCCACGCCACCCAATGCACCAGTCCGTCTCGGTACAGCAGAGATTAAAAAGTCGCCGTAGCTTTATAAAAAATGTAGAACCTCTCGCTGACGATGCCCCGAAGACCAGGCTCCGACTCTGGGAGGAGAGATATCCAACCACTATGTCCATATCACCATCCGAGCAACTACCCCCCGGTAACAAATTACCATGGCCGACGTGGAAATCTATAAATAGACTCCGGACCCAAGTCGGCCGGTGTAAAGAAAATATGTATCGGTGGGGTTACAGCACACACGAGCCCTGTGAGTGTGGTACCTCTCCCCAGACTATGGCTCACCTGCTGAGCTGCCCAGCGTGTCCCACCACCTGTACACGCGAGGACCTGTACAATGCCACTGATAATGCTGTCCGCGTGGCTGAATACTGGTCAACAAAAATCTAGCCACGATAAAAATAGTCATTGATCGACACGCTAAGAAGAAGAAGAAGCGAATGATAAAATTTTCCCATTTGTTAGGTTGGTGTCACACAAGTTATTAATGTAAACTAAGAATAGGGTAGGCCCTAAAATACTACCTTGTGGAACTCCATATTCTATCGGTAACTCATCACTTAACCATTCATTCATCTTAACAACCTGAGTTCTTGAGGTAATCAGTAAAAAGCTTTAAGGGTAAACCTCTCACTCCCAAGTGCTCTGGTTTGCTCATTAGTAGAGGGATAGATACTGTGTCGAATGCTTGAGCTAGGTCTAGGTATATGGCTAGAACCTTTTTTTTATTATCCAGTTTTGTAACTATAAATTCAGTTAGTTGATGAACAGCGTCTGACGTGGATTTTTGTTTGCGAAAACCATATTGACAAGGTGATATAAAGTTTATTTGATTCAAGAAATTTAACTAGTCTGCTGTTCATAAGACGTTCGAGTATTTTAGACATTGTAGGCAAAATAGATATCGGTCTATAGTTATTAACACTTGATCTATCCCCACTTTAGAATATGGGAACTATTTGTGATTTTTTGTATGCGGAGGGAAAAACCCCTGTGGTGAAAGATAGGTTACATATAAAAGTAAGTGGCGGAGCTATAACGTCTATAAATTCTTTTAGAAATGCTCCTGATATACCATCAAGACCAACAGCGCACTTACTTTTTAAATTTAAAATTATTTTCCCTACCTTATTTCGCGTTCATTTGCAGGGAAGAGCACTATCGATTCACGGAAAGAATTTAAATCATTTGCGTCGTTTATATTGCGAGGAGGATCCTTGCCTGATATTATTTTTTCTGCCAGCGTCTTACCAACACCAGCAAAAATGAATTTATGGCATTAACAGAAGAGTGTGGGTTGTTAGTACATATTAACTGAGTGGTTTTGTGCTTTGTCTTTGACGTATAAGTTACCTCCTTAATGACTTGCCACAGTTTTTTATTATTTTTGCCGGCTTTCTTAATAGCATCTCTTTCATAATTTATCCTGACTTCCTTTAAAACATTGTTGCAAAAATTCCTGTACCTCTTATATGTAAATAAATAATAAATAATAAATAAATAAATGCGGACAACATCACATACATTGTTCTGAACCCAAAGTAAGTTGCTAAAGCACTTGTGTTATGGAATTCAGAAACAACGAAGGTACCACAAACACCCAGACCCGAGACAATGTAGAAATGTGATTTCCTACATTGACCCGTCCGGGGATCGAACCCGGGACCTCAGAGCTAGCGACACCTTGAAACCGGTGCGTACGCCACTCGACCACGGAGGTCGTCAAATATGTGAGCTGAATTATATCGTTGTCTGGATTTCTCTTAGTCTTTATATATAATTTGTCCCGGTTACGCATGCATCTAAAGAGACCTGGTGTTATCCATGGCTTTAAAGTTCTTTTGCGGCTATTTAATGGGAGAACTTTAGTATTATTTGTAATTGCTAATGAGTGCAATCATATCCAGATATTTTGCAGCATTGCGGTCTTGTGTGCCAGGAGCAAAATTAATATTAATATCGCCAACTAGGATTATATCCTTATAAGAGGAAAGATTGCATATACAATTATTGAGGGAATTTAAAAAATTATCAATATATTTGTAACTGTAATATCATTCAAATAACACCAATGAAGCATATATTATAATGCCTATAACTGTATTTTTACATTTTTATATTGTCAATGCTTTCCACAAATGCGTATATCTATAAATGTAAATAAAAAACAAAAATGGATATCACATGGCGTAAAAATATGCAGTAAAAAGAAACGCAAATTATTGTGGCAATACCGATTTAAACATACCTCTCAAAATAAAAATAATTTAATACGTCTATATTGTAATCACCCGCTAAAATATTTTATTTTTTGTAACAACTCTTTAACAAAATTCATAGTAATATTTCTAATTTATCAATACATTCATTAAAGTTCTATGCATTTGGTACTCTATAGACACATACAATGAGGAAGATGAGCATGTTTTTTTTATCATCTAGAAAAATCAAACTAAAAATTAGAAAAACAATGGTGAAAAAATTTTAGCGATATCTCAAAAACTCTATTTTTTACGAATTTTTAAAGTCGGGCATTCTTAAATTTAGTTTTGGTTCGCCCGATCAACGCGTGACGTCACAACGCCCGTCCTCCGCTCCCGTACATACGATCTCGTGCAGTATTTTTATGTTACTCGCATATTTTTCTAGATTTTGCTAAATATGGAAAAAAGACTAGCGTATAGTTACTGAATAGTCTTCTTTGTACTAAAACAACAGTTAGCACGCCAAAAAATATATCTTTACAAGCTTTTATTTAACATTCAATGTATACGTTTGTACCTACAGCTACGAGTGGAATCTTGCAACTTAATTTTGAAACAGATATCTTTAACCGATTGAGCTGAAATTTTGTATATCTGTTAAGTTTGGATGACAATATAATTTGATAGTACTTTCGAGCTGATCTGATGATGGCGCCAGAAGGTGGCCAGAGGAACTCTCTAACTAAATGACGTAATCGCATCGCGTTTGGGCTTGTTTCATAAGTCTACACTATTACTGTGAGCTTAGCTAAATTTGAAGCTTGTGTTTAAAATTAATTTGAGTATATTAGAAACTGAAAACCGATTTGTGCCCGAAATGACAAAAAAAAAGTATGTGCTCGTGTACGCATGTGTACGTGTTGTAAATTAATGAAAAGGAAGAACAAGTCGTCATTGTTGCAAAGATCGTTTCAATGTCAAAAATAATGCTTAAACTTTATTTCTATCTATAGCGGCCCGTCCCGGCTTCGCACGAGTATTTAACAAACATTTTAAAATATATTAATTTTAATACACACACACACAAACACCTTTTTGAATGGGGTTCAAAAAAAGAGTAGGTACATTAAATTTAATTATAAAGAAAATTGGATTATTATTGTTTTTTTTTTGTTATTGTTTATGTATCTTTCTATTACATTTTATATTTTATTATTTCTTAACGTTTACTCCCTTCCCGTATTCCAGTGACGTCTACATCGCATAGTTAGCCGAGCGGAGAGAGCGGCCACCATTAACCAAGCGACTTTTTTCTAATACTTACACTTTTGAACTCGTGTTATCTTTCGAATGTAATGTCCGAATTGAAAAATTCAACTTATATAATGGTATTAAAGCAGTCTTGAATATAAAGCAAATTATTTTGATAAGGATTAATACCAAGGTCAAACACAAGGTACGCCATTTCCAGGGACGTCACTGCATTTTTTTTTAAATGAAAGAACACTTATCATAAGTATAATAGTTAGACATATGCTGTCGCGACATTTTTTGTAGATAATGATGTGTTCTGTAAAATCGTAGTACATTATTTTGTTCTATCATCAATAGCGCGATGTAAAAAAAAATAAGGTATTTATTTGCACCTCGGGTTGCATTATTGGAGTTTTAGTAAGGATCCCTATTTTTATTTTAATATAATATAGGCTACTTCACTCAACGATAGTGTAGCTAATCAACGATGAAACATTTTTTTAAATCGGTATAATAATTTCGGAGCCTATTCAATGCAAACAAAGAAACAATCAATAAATCTTGCCTCTTTCTTATATTATCATAGATATCTTAACCTGAAGTGTGTTTGTAATTTCACTAACTACAAATACGGTACATACTTACGTAAAAAAACATGTTTAATTTTTTTTGTTTGGCTGTCTGCCTGTTCCGGGTAATCTCTGAAACGGCTGGACCGATTTTGACAGAACTTTCAGTCACAGATAGATAATGCAATAGGAAGTTTAAATTTTATTTATTTTTCAAAGGGGATTTTGTAAAACATTGGGGCACATATACTACTGAATATTTAGCATTCCGCTGCTTTTCATGTTCTCGAACATGAGCAAAATGTTCAACATGAGAAATATACCTATCTATTCTGATATTATAAAGCTGAAGAGTATGTTTGTTTGATTGAACTTGCTAATCTTAGGAACTACTGATTCAGACTTTATAACACTACGCTGCACCCAATAGGGCGAAGCATCAACGGAAAATGTAACAAAAACGGAAAAATATCCCTATTTGTGAACTTCCGTTGCGTGCGCAGCGTAAACAGTTAAAGTTAGGCAAAAATCATGCATGACGAAATTGTTCCTCTTTAAAAGTTCTAAAAAAAAGTCAGGGACGACATATGGCTATCTTTCAAGATTTACTTACTATAACCGTATTTTTATGAAAATCAAAGTTTTAAATTAATAAATTATTTGCGAAGACGTTTTCTCAAAATAATATTAATCCTTATACAAATAAATGTGATATTAATCACAAGTATTTCATTGTGAACAAAATTATCTTCGACATTACTTGATTTCAATCAACATCTTAGGAGGTATCATAATTTTAAAATAACTACCGGCCGGCCCGAGCGCCCGTCGCCTGCGGTAGGGTGATGTGACGTCACGACAGATTCCGGCCGGCTCAAAAATTTATCGGGAGATACGAAATTGAAAAATTTATAAAAAAATAACTATTTGAGATATCGACATAATTTTTTCGCAGTTATTTTTTTATTCACCCATATTTTTCGATAAGCCAATAAAAATGCGGTTTTTTTTTATTTACATCTTCCTCATTATAACCTAGTTCGATGGCACAGCATTCAAATATTCCGGATAAAGATAATTTTGATATTTTTGGAAGTTCTTTATATTGAAGACCCTTTTTTACGAGGATACAAGCACCACCTCGTTTGCTCTCTTTTCGGCTAGGTATGGGTCGTTACGTGGTTTTCGCGAAACGTAACGTAACTAGTGACTTCGAACGCGTCACCTGTTTTGTAAACTAGTGATTTTTGTAACTAGTGATTTTTCATATTCTATTCGGTGATTCGACAAGGTGATTTTATCAAAGTATTACAGTTATTAGCGAAACGAAAATACTAAACGGTTAAATAACGTTACGTAAGCCTTAAGTTTTTTGAACGGATAAGTTTTTGTAACTGACGTAATACTAAACAAATAAACTTCCCTTCATACTTTAATCAGGCTTAGGACTGACTGCATCGAATAATTTATTCAGTCAGTATAAATAAATCAATCAGTATAAATAACTAGTAGGGTCACATAATACGCGCGAAAGAAGTGACATGCGCTTGCAACGTAGTTTTGTTTCGTTTCTCGTTTCTCATTCGATCACTGCATTGTAATGTAACTAGTTACAAAAATCACGTGATTATATGTGACTCGAAACTAGTTAATCGGCTACATGCCCTGTAGCCAGTTATCGTAACTAGTGACGTGAAATAACGCCAATAAACAGTAGTTAGGTATATTTATATATTCTTCATTCAAAACTATTTAAAATAATTATTAACAAAACACAATATGCCCAAAATGTATGTAAAATAGAGACTTCGACAAATAGATAAAAAACTACATGGCAATTAGTCAAAGTCAAAGTCAAAGTGTTTATTTGCAAACTAAGTGTTAATAACAGTTGGTACAAGACTTAGTGCCTTTTTCAAGCGCTGCAAAACTGAGGACTATATAAATTTAAATGGAATAATTATAATATTTAAAATCTTATAAGCTAATTAAATTATAAATGGAAAAAAAAACATATTAATCTTATTAAAAACGCAAACTAAACATTTTACAATATATTGAAATAAAACTACTTTTTACGGGTTTTTTCGCGGTTTATATTTAGATTTTAGGTCCCGACGTTATTTATTACATATTAGTCAAACGTAATCCTGATCAGACAATAAGTCACACTGTGTATCGCAAAAAGACCCATACAGATAGGTACCTAAACGGTGAATCTCACCACCACCCTAAACAGTTAGCTACCGTGGGAAAATCCTTGTTTCAGAGAGCACACGGACTCTGTGATGACAGACACCTTGCCGCTGAGCTTCAACATGTCAAGCAAGTACTGCGAGACAACAAGCTCCAAATTCCACGGCCCCGTCACAGAAACCGAGTGAAGCCAGCCACAGTTGATCGTTTACCTGCTGTACTACCACACGTCAGAGGTGTCACAGACAAGATTGGCTACATCCTGAAGCGAGCTTCAATTAAAACATACTTCAAGCCGCCCAAGAAGATTAGTCAGTCCTTACCATCCGTCAAGTGTCACATACCTCTACAAGATGCAGGAGTTTATAAACTAGATTGTGACTGCGGCCTCTCTTACATCGGTCAAACAAAACGAAGCATAGGGACCCGCGTTAAAGAACACATAGCTGACGTGAAACACCGCCGCTCAACGAAGTCTGTGCAGTCGCCGAACATGCTGAAGGCTCCAGCCATTATATTAGATTTGACCAACCACAGATCCTCGCTAAAGAACCCAAATTCCTACCTAGGATGTTTCGCGAGGCTATTGAGATTAAAAAACACCCTAATTTCAATAGAGAAGATGGCTGGAAGATATCACCTACTTGGGACCCAATAATACATAAACTCAAGGCTAAACCCAAGAGCAGCGCTGCAAGACATCAAGACACAGTGAGCTCATACTGCGTAGGTCGGAACTCAATTAATTAGTTAAAATATGAAGGTAGAACGAGCAACATCTACTGTCAAGACGAACGCCATCTCAGTCTGCCCGTGACCATGATACCTGCAAAGGTGTCGAAACGTCGGGACCTAAAATCTAAATATAAACCGCGAAAAAATCCGTAAAAAGTAGTTTTATTTCAATGTCTAACATTCGCGTAAACCTAAGAAACCAATATTTGACTTGTTTTTAATTTTTTAGTTCAATTTTTTTGTCATGGCAGGCGTGTTTTTAATTTTTTTAATTATTAGTTTTTTATTTCATACCTTTTAGTGATACAATGACCAATATTGAGCAAAAAAAAAAACTTTCGGAACACTTTGCAGGCGATTTCGACTCACACTTGACCATTTTTTAATGTCCACATAGCCTATGTCACTCGGGATAACTCAAAGCTTCTAATGATACCACAAACATTGAAATCGGTCAAGCCTTTTAGAAGTTATGGTGGAATAAAGAAACTCACAAACATACATACATACATACATACATGAACCCTGAAAACATAACACTCCTTTTTGGGCAGTCGTGTAATAATATTAATTTTAAAGAAAACAAAAAAAAAATGTAATAAACGAAACAGTAAACATAAAAATTTAATTATTCACTTATTTATAATACTATTATTATTGTCCTCGACTATTTATTATTTAAATTTACTATTATTATTTATTTCAACTTTCAATTAATAAACCGTAACAAAAACAATGCACCCAGGAATAATATTAGCAGACTTCGTATTAATAATAAATATGTAACAGACCCAAAAGATATAGCGAATCTATTTAATAACTATTTTATAGACAAGGTTCAGCCTTTAATTATGTCAGATGGTATATCAACAAATAATATTGCAAATAGTAGTAAGTCGATGTTTTTGGCTCCAAGCCTACCGCAGGATATATTAAAAATAATTTTAGCATTAAAAATACAAATAGTGTAGGTTATGATGGCTACTGTACGAAAGTACTCAAAGCTGTTTCTTGTGAAATATGCAAACTTTTAAGTCATATCATTAATTTAAGTATAATAGACGGCGTAAGTATATCCAAACGCTCCTAAAAAGTCAATCATAAAGCCTCTTATTAAAAAACAGGATATTCAACTTGTGGCAACTCGCTGCTTCTGCAGCGATATAATTGCTACACTGGGGAGACCAGGTTGTGGTCTTACGATAAAAGGAAGATTAATACGTTGTTCAGGTACTAGGCAGGCAACCGCAGTAAAGATACAATGCACGCACATACCTCGGACTGCGACCCGCACCAGCCGTTGAGCTTCCACCTCTCGCGATGATGATTGTCTTCGTTGCTGATTTGCACGGAATAGACACAGTTTTGGTAACAAGATGATTAAACGATTTATAAACGATGTACTTTGTGCGATGCGCGCGCGCGGTGCGATCGGTTTTTAAACTCGTAACGTTCTAGCGCTGTCACTCCGTCGGTCACTTACGTTTATGAACGTGCATGACAGCCAATCAAAATTGGCGTTTCGATACTGCGCTGGAGCGGAATACCGGAACAACGTTTTGTTATTTTATGAAAATGAAACATCCCGCCCACCAAAATGCCTATGGTATTTTCTGGTTAAAGAGAGAGAAAAAAGAAAACGAAAACGATATTTAGGTCAATTAAGTTAAACGGTCTAGATTTAGTTAACTACGATTATTACTTAAGACTAAAGGTTGATTACTTTAATAGATATCGGTAAAGTAACTAAACTGAGTCCTCTATAGGGAGTGGACACAATTTTACTAAAGGTCGGTTTATGATTTGTTTGTTAGCATTTCGAACCAATGCACTCCGAGCTATTCCATCAGCACCAACTTGGAGATCTACAACTCGAGCAAGTGTCCAGTGCAAAGGGGCACGATTGTCGTCCTTAATAATCACCATGGAACCTACTTGTAACGGTTTAGAGTGTTTCGTCCATTTGGCGCGTTGCGTTAAATAGTTGAGGTATTCAGTTTTCCATCTGGACCAAAAACTCTGTTGAAAAGATTGTATGAGTTGCCACCGATGAAGCCGATTTAGATTAACGTTAGAAAAATCTTCATCGGGAACAGACGTTAAAGGTTCTAAGGTGAGAAAGTGACCTGGCGTTAAGCTAGTGAGATCATTTGGATCGGAGCTAATAGGGTAAAGCGGTCTCGAATTTAAGATGGCTTCGATTTGAACGAATAGAGTCGTTAATTCTTCAAAGGTCAGAACCTGATCACCCACAACTCGATACAAGTGTGATTTGGCTGATTTTATTTGAATTTCCCAGACGCCACCAAAATGCGGTGCGGCGGGAGGATTGAATTTGAATTCGATTTTTTCTGTGTTCGAAGCCCGTTCCATTAATGTTGAGAGTTGGTTCTTAGCACCAACGAAGTTTGTGCCACAGTCCGCGTGAATTACGTTACATCGACCGCGCCTTCCCACAAAACGTCGTAACGCAGCGATAAATCCCTCAGTTGTCAACGTCGACACCACTTCCAAATGAAGAGCTTTGGTCACTAGACAAATGAATAAACACAAATACGCCTTGTCCATTTTAGCGCCTCTATGTGAACCTAGTTTAATACGGAACGGCCCGCCGAAATCGACCCCGACTACTGAAAATGGCTTCACTTGATTGACGCGATATGAGGGAAGATCGCTCATGAAGGGCTGTAAAGGCTGAGGATTAGTTCGAAAGCATCGAATACATTTGGACAAGCGCCGACGAATAACGCGTTTTGCAGCAATAATCCAGAATCGTTGAAGGAGTAAAAAATATGTAGTATTTATACCCGGGTGTAAATAACTGCGATGGATAAAGTCAATGACTAAATAGGTAAAGGGATGGTCGGAAGGTAAGAAGGCAGGGTGCTTATGTTCATATTCGAGGCCTGATCGAGAAATCCTACCGCCCACCCTGAGCACACCCTTGTCATCAAGGAATGGATTTAGCTTACGAAGAGGTTTAGGTAACGCCCGTTTAGATTGCAACTGAGAGATTTCTTCTGGAAAAGAGCGATGTTGCACGTGTTTTACTATCTGTATCAATGCGTTATGACGTTCAACGTTATTAAGAAACCTTTGCCGATTTAACCTGGGTTGGATGTCTGGTATTATTAATAAAGCGATACACATACGTGAGAACATTAACCAATTTTGATAATGACGAGAAGCGATTTAATAATATTTCGATAATGGATGATTCATCCGTTATGGTTTTATCGCGGTGACTTGTTGCTAATACTACAGATTTGCGTTTTTCAGATTCAACGAGCACCTCATCGTCGCAAGATACAGTGTCAAAGCTCGAAGGCCAAGAACCATGATCCCTACAGAGCCAATCAGGGCCCGCCCACCATAAGGAATTGTTAACGATTTCACTGGGTAATTGTCCACGAGAGCAAATGTCTGCAGGATTATCTCCAGAAGGTACATGGCGCCAGCACGCGGTTGAGGTAAGATCTTGAATTTGACTAACGCGATTTGCGACAAATGTTACCCAGCGAGACGAATGGGCTCGCAACCATGAAAGAACTACTGTCGAGTCTGACCACAAATAGACGTCGTCGATTCTGATGCGATCGAGGCAAGTGTCACGAACAAATTTAAAAAGATCTGATAGAAGAACTGCTGCGCACAGCTCCAATCGAGGCAATGAAGTTCTTTTAAGCGGCGCTACACGGGCCTTAGAGCAGACCAGATAGGTTTTGACCTGGTTGTTTATGTCAGTAACTCGTAAATAAATTACAGCACCATACGCTACCTCCGAACTGTCGCAAAACCCATGAAGCTCGCACGATTTTAGATCAGAACAAATTAACCTGCGTGGAATTCGAATTTTAGATAATTGTGGTAACTGTACCTTATAAGTGTTCCATGTAATGATAACCTCATTAGGCAGTGTTTGATCCCACCCAATACCGAGGATCCAAAGTTTTTGGATATATGCTTTGATTTGAATGGTTATGGGAGACAAGAATCCTAAAGGGTCGAACACTCTAGCGAGTTCGCTGAGAATGGAGCGTTTGGTACATGGCCGATCAGAAGGCTTGATTTCGAAAAGGAATGCGTCCGTGTAAGGGTCCCACTTGAGGCCGAGAACCTTTAAAATCGCAGATTCAGAATTATCGAGAGAGACCGAACCAGTAAGGCAATCTTCACTAGGAAGTTCAGACAAAAGTTGCGCGTTGTTAGATACCCATTTCCTAAGATGAAAGCCGCCGAGTTTGAACAAAGCCATTAGTTGGGTTTTTGCTTGTTGAGCGTTTTCTAGCGTGTCAGAACCACTGGCTACGTCATCAATATACACGTCAGACAGAATAATCCTCCTCGCAACAGCTAGCTGTCGCAGTGTGCGACACGCGAGAAAAGGAGATGATGATACGCCATACGTTACAGTATTCAGACGGTATTCTTGAAGACGCTCTGCAGGAGAGGCTCTCCAAAAAATGCGCTGATAATCGCGATCGGCCGAGGAAATTAGGATTTGGCGGTACATTTGTCGAACGTCAGCCATGAAAACTATGTTGTGTACTCTAAAACGCAAAAGGATTTCTAAAATGTTCGGCTGCAGCTTTGGACCGATTAGTTGAGTGTCGTTTAAAGACCGCGAGTGGGCGTCCTTAGCTGAGGCATCGAAAACAACGCGGAGACGGGTAGTGGCCGAGTCCGGACGTAAAACACAATGGTGGGGAATGTAGTACTTTCCTTTACAAAGTTCATTTGCGGGAACCAAGGACATGTGACCGGTTTCAATGTAATCTGACATAAAGTCCGCGTATTGCTTATGTAACTCTGGGTCACGAGACAATCTACGCTCAATTGCATGAAAGCGTCGAAGCGCAACATCACGAGAACCCTCGAAAATGGGTTCGGTATTATCCCGAAATGGTAACCGCACTGTGTATCGGCCAATCGCATCACGACAATGATCTGATAAGAATTTTTGTTCGCAAACGCTTCATCTGGAGTGAAGACGGAGGCTTTGGGCACGGAGTCCAACTCCCAAAACTGTTGAACTAACGAGTTCAGGTCGATATCATTATTCACCGGCGCGTGCACTAAGGTGCTCGAAGCTAAACGAGTTTTGCCTAAGAGAAGACAACCAAAAACGGAGTTAAGAGCGGCGGGTTGATTTGCATTGCCCTTGACGTGTTGATTGAGGAGCGAGTCAGCGAACACATCCGCACCGAGCAATATATCAATTGGTCCTGGAATGTCAAATCCAGGGTCGGCTAAGGATATCGATCTAATGTGTGTCCACCCAGACGTGTTAAGTTTTGCGATGGGTTGATCGCCACATATTGATGAAATAACGTGCAAATTTAATTTAAATAAAATTCTTTCCCTAGTGCCCACCAAACAAGTGACATCACCAAGAATCGACGTTGCAGATTCTCCAATTCCGCTGACGTTGTCGTTAGCCGGAGTAAGTGGTAAGGTCAAACGTTTTACTGCCGTTTCCGTGATAAAATTGCTTTGACTTCCAGTATCGAAAAGAGCTCGGAACGACTGCATTGAACCCGAAGCATCCCTGACTTGAACTATTGCCGTAGCCAGTAAGACGGTGGTATGTGTCAATGACCTTGACACCAACGCCGATGTAGGTTGAGTTGACTCACTAGACTTATCGCGATGGTGTAAGGTGTGGTGCTTCCTTTTGCATGTTCGACACGAAAATAGTGAATTACAATCCTTTAATTGATGAGATGGATTCAGACAGTTAAAACACCACCTTTTCTCGGTAGCCGTATGCAAACGTTCGTCAAATGATTTTTTAAGAAACTCGGGACATGTGGCGATTGAATGGGAATCAGAACAAAACGTACACCTTTTAATGTATGGGACCTTAATCGTTCCACCTTCACTATGGTTTTGATCAGAAACGGGCGTTGAGGCAACGAGTGTATGTGAAATAGAACTACGCGGTTTATGCTGTGAGTGAGCAGGTTCAGACCCCGGTTGAAGTTTGTTCGATTCGACGAAATGAGTATCACGCAACAAAGCCGCACACTTAGATTGTAAGAAATCTTGCAGTTGTTTATACGAAGGTAGTTCCACATCGGAGTGTTTCTCCTCAAAATCACGACGAAGTTTTTGGTCGATCTTAGATAAAATATGATACACTAAAATGAAATCCCAATGGCTAACGGGCAAGTTAATTGTCTTTAAAATGCTTAAGTTCTCTTCGAATAAATCAAGTGATTTTCTGAATGCATGTGCGTTGTTTACCTTAAAGTCAACTGTTAAAATATCCCGCCAACATGTAAATGCAAGATCTCGTTTATTCTTATAGCGTGAGCACGGTAATACTATAATACAGTACTCCAACTTCATACAAACGGACGAAACGCGAGCTATACCTACGCGCTCGATCTCGGGGTGCGCTCGGGTCGCAGACAGTCACGGCTGTACCGCAGAGTCGAACGGACGGTGTGTTTTTTTTTAACAATAACCGCGCGATTTTTTCTCTAAAAATCAGTTAATATGACGAGTAGGAAATATTGTGCTGTTTTTGGTTGTATGAATTCGTCAATAACGCATTTTTAATTAAGCTTTATATAAGAATGCGGATTTATTATACTTTAAAATTTAACAATAAAGCATTTCGTACGACTCAGTCGAGGCGCAAATATTTTTCGGTTGCAAATTTATAAGCCCGATTTGTTTTTCAAACAAAAACATGTTTTTTTAATTAAATCTACCAATAAAAAAACAACACGCATTTTTATTAAACACTTCCTATACAATATACAAAGTATTGAATTTATTTATATAAAAAGGATATTTACAATCACAAAACTAAATAGAAACAGAAAGTAGGCAAATGTAATTAAAATGTTGGAGACGGGCAGCCCTAACGCATGTTTACGTACCGCGCGGCTGTAGGCATTTATTTCTATCATGCGGCCGAGTTACACTACTGTATGATAATATTACCGTGGCGTGAGGTAAGTGCTTCGTACGCGTCGCGATAGTGTTCGTGTGTCATAGGGAACGGTTTGATAACTAGCAACGCATCACCGCTCAGTGACGATACGAGATAATGAAACTTTTCCGTGTCGGTTAACGATGTTGAGTTATGTATTAATGCGTTAAACGTATCATAGTATTCAGGCCATTTTTTTATGTCACCGCTAAAGTGAGGAAGCACGATTTTCGGTAAACGAACATTCGACGAAGACGTACCGCAAGAACCCGGTCTTGCGGTACGTCTTCGTGGAATGTTCGTTCCGATTCACCTTGAGACAAACTTCGATGAATTGAGAACACCCTGTAGTACATTTCGTCGAACCTTTCTTGAATATCATTATCTTCGTTTTCAGGATCATCGAGAATCTCCTGAATCGTAAAATGTGCATCCTCAAAATTAGCAGCATGTTGCTTTATTTCTTGGAAATGTGAAAGAAACAAATCTAGTTGGGTAGAATCGGTTTTGGCTGAAATACCTACCTCCAACGCCTTATTTAAACGGTTATAAAAAATGGTTCGTTTTCTACGTAACGAAAGTAAGTCCTGAGTCGAATATTCGATATCGCTCGATTTGGATTTAGACTTCTTCAAAGTAGTTTTACGAGTAGTTCTTCCGAGAAGCGACATGTTAGTAAACTGTTTGTTTACAAACACAAAGCTACGTAAATGTTTACTGTTGGTGTGTGTAATACGATATTAAAATTTACGGATAATAACTAGATAAAGAATAATGTGTAACTAACCGGTACTAATGACCTACCTAGGTGTAGATATTATATTCGTGAGTGATTATCATTTAAACAATGTAAGCAAGTACCTACCCAAACGTATAGGTACCAACTTCGGAGCGTCTTAAGTACCTACGTTAAAACCCGCGCGTAAGTATCTAGGTAGGTATGTATTATCGCTACGAACAGATGAGTGAATGAAACACCCACCTAACTATGTATAACACCGGTAAGTATTTACCTAAGTGTCCGGTCACTAGCGTTGTATATTATGTATCCTAGGTAAGTATGTATAAAGAATTGGATAAAGAAAATGAACTTATCACTATCACTATCACTATCATCACTATCACTATCACTACATAGTATAAAACAAAGTCGCTTCCCGCTGTCTGTCCCTATGTATGCTTAGATCTTTAAAACTAGGCAACGGATTTTGATGCGGTTTTTTTTAATAGATAGAGTGATTCAAGAGGAAGGTTTATATGTATAATACATGCATAATATAGTAGAGAAACACTGATAATCTTAGAGTTTTTTATGTAAGGTCGTAAATAAACACACTTTTTTGCGCTTACATTGCAAACGCTGGCTGAACCCTACGAGATAGATCAGAGTAATGTAATACAGTATTGTACACCTTAAAAAGGTCTACAAAAAAGTCCGCGATGGTATATGTCTATCTCTTGAGGATAACCCACAATAACCATTTTTATCCTTTACTTATTACTTATTACCGAAAAAGCGATTTTAAGCAATACAGCATTAATCCTTATCCAATTAAGTACCTTAAATACATTGTGCATGTAATAAAGATCAATATGGCCCTTTACAGCATGTAATTTAAATGAATATTTTCGAAGATATTACAGATTTAAATTGCAGGGACATAGCGGTTGCGGTGGTACCGGCCGGGGGGGGGCGGGGAGCGCGTGCTTATACCAAATAGTGCGTCGAAGGCCGCGCTTCGCCCTACAACACTTTATGATTATGTAGTATTATTAGTATATTTAGTATCAGCAATGCACCCGTGCAAAGCCGGGGCGGGTCGCTAGTATGGTTTATAAATTCCGATAGTTGCTACATACGTAGGTACTTTGTGTTCGCAGGGACAACAAAATAACCACGTAACCATATAGAATCTATACTAATATTATAAAGCTGAAGAGTTTGTTTGTTTGTTTGTTTGTTTGTTTGGTTGAACGCGCTAATCTCAGGAAGTACTGGTTAGAATTGAAAAAATCTTTTTGTGTTAGATAGTCCATTTATCGAGGAAGGCTTTAGGATATATAACATCACGCTGCGACCAATAGGAGCGAAGCAGCAGTGAAAAATGTCACAAAAACGGGGGAAAATATTCATACTTGAAAGCTTCCGTTGCGTGCGCTGCGTAAACGGTTCGAGTTACCCAAAATATATGTATGAAAGAATTGTTCCTCTTTGAATGATCTAAAAAAATGTCTGCGACAGTATATGTCTATCTTTTAAAATTGACTCACTATAACCTTTTTTAAGGTAATCATTTGGTCGAAATTAATGCATTATTGCCAATTACTTGCTACAGAGTTTTATCAACATAATCTATACTATACTATATAATATTATAAAGCTGAAGAGTTTGTTTGTTTGTTTGTTTGTTTGGTTGAACGCGCTAATCTCAGGAAGTACTGGTTAGAATTGAAAAAATCTTTTTGTGTTAGATAGTCCATTTATCGAGGAAGGCTTTAGGATATATAACATCACGCTGCGACCAATAGGAGCGAAGCAGCAGTGAAAAATGTCACAAAAACGGGGGAAAATATTCATACTTGAAAGCTTCCGTTGCGTGCGCTGCGTAAACGGTTCGAGTTACCCAAAATATATGTATGAAAGAATTGTTCCTCTTTGAATGATCTAAAAAAATGTCTGCGACAGTATATGTCTATCTTTTAAAATTGACTCACTATAACCTTTTTTAAGGTAATCATTTGGTCGAAATAAATGCATTATTGCCAATTATTTGCTACAGAGTTTTATCAACATAATCTATACTAATATTATAAAGCTGAAGAGTTTGTTTGTTTGTTTGTTTGGTTGAACGCGCTAATCTCAGGAAGTACTGGTTAGAATTGAAAAAATCTTTTTGTGTTAGATAGTCCATTTATCGAGGAAGGCTTTAGGATATATAACATCACGCTGCGACCAATAGGAGCGAAGCAGCAGTGAAAAATGTCACAAAAACGGGGGAAAATATTCATACTTGAAAGCTTCCGTTGCGTGCGCTGCGTATACGGTTCGAGTTACCCAAAATATATGTATGAAAGAATTGTTCCTCTTTGAATGATCTAAAAAAATGTCTGCGACAGTATATGTCTATCTTTTAAAATTGACTCACTATAACCTTTTTTAAGGTAATCATTTGGTCGAAATTAATGCATTATTGCCAATTATTTGCTACAGAGTTTTATCAACATAATCTATACTAATTATATATAATTATCATTTACGCAGAAATACTTTTTTTTTTAACTTCTTAATCGTGGTCATAATAACAGAAATTGACGCGGACGAAGTCGCGGGGATCAGCTAGTAGGTACCTAATATATTCACTCGTAGGTAGGTAATCAAAACGTCCTGTCGATAGAAGCGGTTAAAGATATTACGATCCACCTACAGTGAGTAATAATACTCGCAAGCACTGTGATGAATTTAATTTTTAAGTATATTAATAATTATATATTATTATAATATATTACATAATAATAATATAATAATTTAAGTTAATACCTATTGTGAATTATAAAAGTATGCACCGATAATTTTAGGTAATAGTGATTGCACCTTTATTCCACGATAGGTACAACGTTAAGAAGCTAGTAAGTATATGCAGTACGATTATTTTGTGGTTAGATCTGCATACCTACAGGCAAACTGGTCGGCAATATCCAATGGTTGGAAATCCTTGTTCGATGGTGATAGAAAGGTCGAGAAACGTGACGTAGGAAAGTCGATACCTATAATGAAATATTGAGAAAACAGGTAATTTTTGATGCACTGGAATAACTTAGAATGCGATAATTTACGATATGTTTTGTTAAAACAGTAGATTGATTTCGATTATTCTAAGCTACGATTGATAACCAGAAAATAACAGATAAATCAATATGGCGGTAAGAATGAAATGAAAGTTCCCGGGTTTCGGCACCAAAAAGATGTGGCAACTCGCTGCTTCTGCAGCGATATAATTGCTACACTGGGGAGACCAGGTTGTGGTCTTACGATAAAAGGAAGATTAATACGTTGTTCAGGTACTAGGCAGGCAACCGCAGTAAAGATACAATGCACGCAGCACATACCTCGGACTGCGACCCGCACCAGCCGTTGAGCTTCCACCTCTCGCGATGATGATTGTCTTCGTTGCTGATTTGCACGGAATAGACACAGTTTTGGTAACAAGATGATTAAACGATTTATAAACGATGTACTTTGTGCGATGCGCGCGCGCGGTGCGATCGGTTTTTAAACTCGTAACGTTCTAGCGCTGTCACTCCGTCGGTCACTTACGTTTATGAACGTGCATGACAGCCAATCAAAATTGGCGTTTCGATACTGCGCTGGAGCGGAATACCGGAACAACGTTTTGTTATTTTATGAAAATGAAACACAACTAATAGAGTTTTATAGACCGACCTTGTACCGATCACCCATATTTTCTAAAATATTTGAAAAATATCTATAAAAAAAAAAAAAAAAAAAACTATTTAATTTCTTTAAAAAAAAAGAGAACCGCCTTCAAAAAGCCCATTCAATGAAAAGTATGAAATAATTTTAAATGTACGGCTTATCAAATAACCAAAATATTAGGATATTAAAAGTATAATTATACTTCAAGCACAATTACTGTTATTTTTGGAGTCGGTGTCAGCCTATAAGTCCTTATAATATAATACTATATTATAAGGACCGACATGATCATGCATTTTGGTCAACGTTCAGTACACGATTCAAATATTGACATTGAATATTGTTCACGCCGTTTACACCTGATTGAATAAGGCGCCATCTAGTGGGCGTATCTACGAACCGTTAGGTCGGTTCGATCGCTACGGTCGTTGCGTGACGTTGGTATCGCCTGCTCTCGAGCGCACCGACGCGACGCGGCGACGGGACCCGCCCGCAAGTGAAAAGAACGTTCTAGTGTTGCTCTGATACTCCTCGAGAGCGCTGCGCTGGTGCTCCTCGTGTCTCTCCCGCTTGGTCTTGGTTGATGCGCTATCATCAGATCTGTGAATTACTAATACTCCTTTCGAACATTTCTATAAACTATAACAACTAACGAACTGCTTTGTTTGGGTAACACGCTGTTCCCACGCTTGTGATTTGTGTTTGTGACCTTGTGCACCCATACGCTTCATTTTCTTCACCTGAGGCTGGCTGCTATGCATGTGATGAGACTGTGAACGAGTCGGTCGGCTTACGGGTAAGTGGATGTGCTTTCTTGGCTGGCTTGCCTTTATTTTAGTCGGGTGTGAACGCGTCGTACTTCAACCGCTCCTTTTATTTTCCCGCTCTTTTTCTATAAACCGCATCCCCAAATATAAAAATAATAATAATATAGATAAAGTAAATACCACAAAGTTTTTAGGCTTAACGATTGACCGGAGTCTTAATTGGAAAGCTCACATAGACACATTATGTAAAAAAGTCTGCATTTGCTCTATACACACTGTCTCGGTCACTAGACATTGATGCACTATTAACTGCATACCACGGGTTAGTTGAATCTAATCTCAGATATGGCATTATTTTTTGGGGTAACTCAACTGAGAAAGATACCATAATATTTAAAACGAAAAAGAGATGCATAAGATCAATGCTCAAATTAAAAACCACTGATAGTTGTGAGCCTTCTTTTAAAGGTTATAAAATATTAAACTTATCATCCCTCTATATTTTTGAAGTAGCAGTATTCACGAAATCCAATCCACATTTATTTCCTCGTATGGAAGATGTTGTCTGTAGAAGCAGGCGTGATAACAGCAAGCTTTGTCTACAGACATGTAGGACTGCACTTATGCGCAAAAGTATCTTCTGTATGGATCCTATCATATATTATAATTTGCCAAAGACTTGGAAAGAGCTAACTAACAGTGCTTTTAAGAGAAAACTTAAATTGTTTCTAACCGCAAAAGCATATTATTATTATAACATTAAAGACTTTCTTAACGAACCTAATTCAATTTTCATTTAAGTTGTGATAAATATATTATTATTATTTTATTTTTTTCTGTTAATTTAAAGCTTTTGTTATTTACAAGATAGAGTGTTATTGTTAAATTTTAATTGAAGTAAATTGTTTTTTTGTTTATGTTGTTATTGAACTTAAATAGTTCTAATGTTTTGTATGTTTGATTCTCTATATTTTTTTTTCAATTTTGTTTAGCTCTAAGTATTTGATTTTATTTTGTCTTTTTTTATTTTGTTTATCTTTTGTAAATATTTCCATGCCATGGAAAATGGCAAACATGTTTTATAAGTACTTTGTCTAATTTGTCATCTTACATGCACCAATTTCTGTATGTACATTGTACACACATGTTTCAGCGAATAAATGTTTATTATTATTATATTACTATTATTATCTATCGAGGAAGACTTAAGGCTATATAACATCACGTTGCGACCAATAGGAGGCATCAGTGAAAAATGTTACAAAAACGGGGAAAGTTATTCATTTTGTAGGCTTCAGTTCCGTTAAAATATAATTCTTTTATAAACTTCTTAATCGCGATCATAATAACAAAAATTGACGCGGACGAAGTCGCGGGCAACAGCTAGTCTACAAAGTTTTACTTAAATGTTACTAAATTAATAGGAAGGGTATAGTTACATGTGAATTATACGTATATTATATTTTAATAAAATGTTTACCAAACGAAATCAAAGATCCGGTTGCTATCCTGTCAGTTGATGTCGCGTCTCTGCAAAGACTCGCATTTCCTTTATGAAAAACAGCTATCTTTGTCTGATCGTTCCAATAATGAGGTCTACTCTCTTTCTCCGAAACGAAACTTCGTAAACGAACGAAACATAAACGAAGTTTCGTCAGTGACCCTAGTCTGTTTCATTTTCGGCCGCGCACAAGAAGTTCGAAATCATAGACAATTCTCGTGAACGATAATATCGTGTGGGTCTTTTATGATTTCATCTTAAGTAAATTACGGTTTTTACTTTAATTTAAAATTAATAAACTCTTTTGCTTTTTTTTACATTTTACATTAAAAAAGTGATTTATTAAATATTTCTTGAAATATTCATGCAGAAATTATAAATATATAGATAAAAATTCTATTTTCGACGACATTTACCGCGACACAATAAAACACACTAAACGTTTGGATTTCTTCAATGTCAAAACGCTAGAAACACGAAGGGACTCTCTCGATCTCCTTTTCTTATACAAGATTTTAAATAATGTGATTGACTGCACACAACTTGTTTCTAGAATTAACTTTAATATACCCCACAAATATCCCCGGAAACCCATTAGTTATTTTACCCACCCCGTAGAAAAACAGTTCTAGATATAACTCCCCAGTTCCCACATTGTGTAGGCTCTTTAATAAATTTGACAATAAGCTGTACATTTTTGGTAAATACAGGAACCAAGTAAATAGGCTCAGCATGGCATAATATCGTTTGTTATTGTTGTATTGTAAGTACTGATTTTGTAAAGTGGATCATGTTAAAAATATGTATAGATTATTATAATTAGGATTAGATTAACTTGTCATCCGATTGTATTTTTTTTTTAATGCTGTGTTTGCCGATTAATATTGTACACAATGGATTTCTAACTTCTGCACTTGTAATTTTACTTGTATATGTGTAAGAATTGTAGGCAAATCAATAAATAAATAATTAAATAAACACCCTTTCACTGTCATTGTTAACCGACTTATTTGAAGAGTACTGTTTCATGCCAACAATGGGTATGTCACATTGTCACGTATGACAACCAAAAATGTCTGTATATTCACGATCTAATCTCGATCTAATCATAACATGTCAACTTCAACTTACGATTTTTTGTTTGAATACTTTGAAAAGTTTTCTAAAGTGTGTTTCTCAAGTGTTGTGTTAAATAAATCATGTTTCCAAGTGCGTTTTTACATACTAGACATTCCTTAACCTCTCGTCTGTCGCAATAAATAAGACAATAGAATTCAATTGTGTCTCGCGTAGATCTGCGCTTCCGACATACAACGGGTAAAGTTTCAAGTCGTACTAAACGACAGTTCGACTCCTACGTACGACGTCTGCTGTATTTTGGGTCTCCACAAGTTTTGTTTTGGATTTTAAAACTTTGTAAGTAGATATCATAAATTATATATACTATTTGATTTTTCACTAACACAAAGTATCTCCTCTTCTAATATTAACCATTTATACATATTTTCAGTTTCAAATGGCTCCACATACGGGTTCGTCTACTCCTGAACAAATTGAAACTGTGAATTGAAATTGAGGAACACTGAGCTCGCAGGCCTCAGGACCGAGCTCGCAGGTCTCAGGACTGACCTGGCAGGCATGAGGACTGAGCTGGCAGGCATCACTGCTGCCCTGTTGCAGCTGTGTGGTCTTGGTAGACAATATTTAGATAGGAATTAAGATTTTGTTACTGTTTTGTTTGTTGTGTTTATTTATTATATTTGTGTTTAGATAGGGTTAAAGTAAATAAAACTTTATTATAAGTATACATTTTATTCATATTCCTCGCACAACTCCTCGAATAATTTCCGACTGAGTCTGTAATTTACTACAAACTCGAAGTCGGGAATTTCGCTAATATTTAGTTGATAGCGCAGGCGGCGCCGGTTCCTTCTACGCTCTACACGTTCTTCACGTAAAGCAGCTTCGATTAAAAGCATTCTTGAAGCCATTGCCAACAATTTTCTCACAATATGCACAAAACTAAACGTAAAACGAAAATCATAAGGTAACACTTTTAGTTTCGTCAAATTTGAGGTTAAAATTACGAACAATCATCTGTCAAATTCAAATATTCGTTCGGAAGATTTCGAATTAGAGTAGGTTTAGAGAATCTTAACGTCAAAAAATTTTCGTTCGTCCGAAATTTCGGAACGAAATGGAACCGTGGTAGGAAAGACGCGAAATTGCGTTCGAAACTTCGTTTTTCGTTGAATAAGAGTAGACCTCCAGAGTACTTCTTTTTACTGATAATTGCACCCATAGAAAATTTACCCAAACTGGGATTTGAACCCAAAGTCAGAATCTGTCATTAGAGAATATGTCATTGTCCGTATATACTTACGACGTTGCAGCACAATCGAAGACCATGATATACATATAGAGAGGGATTCGGGTTTCGACAAACACAAAACATATTTAATTACATATTTTTATTCACTGAGTGTTTTTTTCGGTTGTAATTGCATTAAACCGATGTATGCGCAAATGGCTCACATTACTCACAATATGCACTAAACAAGAGATAAACTTTACAATGTAATTTGTTTATTTACAAAAGTTTCCAGACCTAGCTACATAAAGTAACTTTACAACATAATAATTCGTAGTCATCGACCAAACGGTCTTAATTAGGGCTATGTTAATATGTATGTACAAAAATATTCATACCATTCAAGTAATCGTCAGGTCGCAAGCGCCAGTGCAGTGAGCGTCTATATGGCTGCCTAAAAAGTCGATATGGCTGCATGAACCTCACTCACAACACTAATTCACATCGCACACGAAATGCTCACCACTGCTCAAAACAACCGACTCCTGGCCGAGCCGGTGGCGATCACTAGGCGGGCTGCGAGCGCGGGAAGTGCGCGGCGGCGCGGCGGGTGGCGTGCGCGAGCGCTGTTAGAACTGCGCGCGGCCGTTCCAGCGGGCATCCGACGTGCTGGAGAGCTCGGTGACGGGCGCGGGGTAGTACACAGTGGGGGCGGGCGAGGGCGCGCGCCGGGCACGGCTGCTGCCCGCCAGCGCGCCACCGCGCGAGCCTCGCGCCTCCGACCGCCGCAACGTGCCGTTGCGTGCAAGCCGCAGGGACACGCGCTCCCCGCACGATGCGAATGAATCATCGCGCGTGTGTTCCGGAGAGTCTCGAGCGCCACCGCGTGGCCAAATACCCGCTGCACAAAACATCTTCAAAAATACTCGTTTAAACTTCTCCCCGAATATCACATATATGACAAAATTCACGCTACTGTTGATTGTTACCAGCAGATTGCTCGTTTTGACGAGCGGGTCGAGCTTATCGAATTCATCTCCCATGAACACCTCGAACGAATTGGTGACAAGTGGGAGGAGGTTGCAGAGGAAAAACACGAGTACGACCACCAGCAGCATGGTAGCGAGGCTCAGCTCGCGGCGCTGCACCCGCGACAGTCGCGCGCGCTCTGCCTGCGCGCGCCGCACCTGCCGCACGATGCACGCGTTCAGCGCCGCGAGCGCCGTGAATGGCACGATGTACATGACAATCATATACAGCGAGTGGATGTACACTACGATATAGGACTCAGTACGAAACTTTAGGTCGGCGGTGACGCAGTACACGAGCTCGCCATCCGCGAAGCGTTCGATCACTTCCGCCTCGAAGAATTTGGGCACATTGTATGCGAGCGCGAAGGCGGCCGTCCCCAGCACGTACCAGCGGGCGCGGGAGGACGTGCACAGCGCCTTCGCGCGGAACGGGTGACATACCGCCACCCACCTCTCGATGGTCACGATCAGCGTCAGGTACACGGACATGGTCTGCGCGGCGTTGGCGATGGGATACGCATAGGGCGTGATGTGCGGGCACACGTGGTAGTAGTAGTAGCGCAGGCGGCCCGTATACGGGAACACGGCGGTGAGGCCGAACAGCAGCACGGAAGTGAGGATGAGCACGGTGTCGCAGGCCGCCAGCCCCACCAGCAGGCAGTTGATGGAGGAGCGCATCTGCGGGCGCGACAGCACGAGCACGGACAGCGCGTTGCCCAGCAGCCCGCCCGCACCGATGGCGTTCAGCAGCACGCCGTGCACCACGAAGCGGAACAGCTTGTCGCCGGGCTCCACGCCCACGTCCGAGTCGCAGCCGTCGTCCGTGCCGTTGAGGCTCATGGTGGGCGGCCGGCGCGCATCCTCCCGCCTCACGCCCCGCAGCCGCTCATCTGCCGACAAGCAAACATTCACGATTACACTCGTCACAAGGTCAGCTACACCGACCTGTCTACAGATAGATATGCGGATAAAAAAGCACTCTTGAGTATCCCTAAAGAATTTTTTTTAGCTAGTGCGATATTTTGTATTGTACGTCCTTATTAACACGCTTTTATTAGCTTCACTTGTATGTATGTATGTATGTATGTAAGTATGTATGTATGTATGTATGTATGTAACCGACTCCTTTGGACTCGATTTTGACCCACTTTAAACGGACAGATTTAATTCAAACTTTGTACACTTATCAAGAATCAGCGACAATATAATAATTTCATAGGTTTATCTCATTAAATCCTGATTAGGATCACCAGGATTAAATAAATAAAAAAAACAATAAAAAAAAATTTAAGTCCACAAAGCAATACGTTTGAATTCAGACGACACGTATTGCTGCTAGGACTAAAAAGTGAAAAATAAATATAGTTTAAAAAAACACGCTTTTAAAGTACTTATTAAAAAAATTATTTTGCAAAAAAAAAACGACTTCAAAAATCGAGAAAAGCACTAAATAATATAAACACAATACACATCAATATACTCAGGAATTACCAGTCGTTTCATTACTTAGCTTGGCACCGACTCCAAAAAATTGTTAAATTGTATTATAGGTTAATCGAAGTTTAGGTTAGGTTTATTAATATAGGCGTAGGTTATAGAATTATTTGTAACTTTTTAGTGCTTTTCTCGATTTTTGAAGTCAGTTATTTTTTTTGCAAAATAATTTTCATTTGTTTATTTTTAGTGACATATTTTCAGTCTTAGATAGGTAATATGGGTAGGCCTTCAGCTGACACCCTTTCATCATCCTCATGATAATTTCCATCAAACGAAATCCAGTGCCACGCATCTCACATCCAACGAATTCCCGCTACATTCCCGAGGTCATCTTGGCTTCATCATCAGATCTGATAGTAGAATGGTTCTTATTAAACGCAAATGCTTCACTTGTTGTAGAAATAAGCCCAAACACTATGTAACTGCTATCAACCATTAAGGAGTTCCCTAAACTGTACTGCACCTGCATCACGGACCTTGCAGTGGCAGTCATTACCCATCACGGTGTAAAGATCTTGTCAACACAAATAAAATAAGCCCAAACACTATGTAGCTGCTATCAACCATTAAGGAGTTCCCTAAACTGTACTGCACCTGCATCACGGACCTTGCAGTGGCAGTCATTACCCATCTCGGTGTAAAGATCTTGTCAACACGAATAAAATAAGCCCAAACACGAGGTAGTTAAGATGTGCCGTTGAGGAGTTCCCTCGATCCTCTGTCGTCTCCATCATCAGATCTGCCCTAAACCTCCATAGTATTGTAGTCTCATCAGATATACACATAAATATCAAGTTTTTACCCCATGCTCGCCTACAATTTTCAAGAGATGCCCTCGATTTCTCAGGGTTTCCACCATCAGATCCTGACCTGATGACGATTGGACCAAATGACAAGCATACCCTTTCAAATAAAAAAATAATTTTTGAAATCGGTCCAGGCGTCTTTGAGAAATCGAGTAACAAACATAAAAAAAAATAAAAAAAAAAAAAATACAGCCGAATTGAGAACCTCCTCCTTTTTTTGAAGTCGGTTGAAAAGTGAAAAATAATTCCTAATGTAGAAATTGGTAATGAACAAAAAACACTAGTATTATTGTGAAAAAGCGTAGGTTGCTCGATAGACGAAAAATATGGCACAGAGCGCCCCACGCTTTTTCACAATAATACTAGTGTTTTTTGTTCATTACCAATTTCTACATTAGGAATTATTTTTCACTTTTTCAGTTAGAAGTACTTTAAAAGCGTGTTTTTTAGTTTTTTTATTACTATAACTGTCTATTAATTAGGTAAGCGTCTGAGCTATGCTGCCATCAGTCGAATGCATGGGCCCTATTATCTTAAAGTGAACTTGTAAGGTAAACATTCTACAGGTACCGTGAAACTATTCTAACTTCCATGTTTAGTAAAAACGCATTTATGAAGTTTTAGTAAGTATAACCAGAATTTCCTTTAAGAGAACCCTAGCCGGTAGGCTTACTACTATATCACCGTTTGTGGTAACAAACGGTGATATAGTAGTAACAGTAATAACGAATTTAAGTCCAGTCATTTGGTAGTTCTACCTGGAATGTTTTCCAGGAATTGTGAAAATTGGTGCTTTTATAATTTTCACTTTGCCAGCTCGTATCTTTGCCGCTCGTGCCGCCATAATATATGGGAAAATGGCGCCAAAAAACAGTTTTTTTTTCCAACAATTTCTTTCCGCCTTTTTTTACGAGAAAAATAGTTAGGTTAATAAATTAAACTAGAGAATATTTCCAATAATTTATGTATTTTTTGTAGAATCAATAGTTTTAGCGTCTGAGCGCCGCGCCGCCGCAAAGTCCACTCCAACACGCATTTTTGGCCAATACTTAGTTTCCGCACCACCAGTCGAGAAAAAACAAGCGGCACGGCCGTACCATCCTTTCCCCTAACTTTTCGCATAACTTAGATGTGGATAAAATTAGAAGCCTAAACTTTCATTAACCAAGCAGGCATTATATTATAAACACGGTATATTTAATATTTCATTAAATTTTAACCATTAGTTTGAGAATTATAACTAGTCATTTGTTAATTTTGTCACTAACTCACTAACTTACTGACCGATCATCAAAAGTCTAAGGCACAATAATTATTAACCTACTGGTACTGGAGAGTCTGATTCGAACTTGTCGGTATTTTTTTTCCAATTGGAATTTTGTATGGCAGTTCATCATTTTCAAAGTAATAAGCATCCAATTGCACTTGTAATCTTTCGACAATCTAACCTCTAAAAGGGTGATATAGGTAATTATTTTAAAAGATTTTTTCTATAAAAAATATTCTCGATTTCTAGCACACCATAACTTCCCAACGACTACACCAAATCGGAAAATTCTTTTGTTGTTATGTTCCTCATTGAAAGGACAGGGTTTTTAAAAAATAAAAAACTTAAAGATCGTTTTTCGGAATATTTCTTTACATTTTGTGTTCTTGTTGGTGGCGGGCAGCTACTAATTATTAACACGCTTTTATTAGCTTCACTTGTATGTATGTATGCATGTATGTATGTATGTATGTAACCGACTCCTTTGGACCCGATTTTGACCCACTTTTAACGGACAGATTTAATTCAAACTTTGTACACTTATCAAGAATCAGCGACAATATAATAACTTCATAGGTTTATCTCATTATCCTGATTAGGGTCACCAGGATTAAATAAATAAAAAAAAAACAATAAAATTTTTTTTAGTCCACAAAGCAATACGTTTGAATTCAGACAACACGTATTGCTGCTAGGACTAAAAAGTGAAAAATAAATTTAGTTTAAAAAAACTAAAAAACACGCTTTTAAAGTACCTACTTCTAACTAAAAAAGTGAAAAATAATTCCTCATGTAAGCTGAAATTGGTAATGAACAAAAAACACTAGTATTATTGTGAAAAAGCGTGGGGCGCTCTGTGCCATATTTTTCGCCTATCGACCAACCCAAAAAAAGGTACTTTAAAAGCGTGTTGTTTGGTTTTTTTAAACTATATTTATTTTAAATACAGTGTTCCATTTTTATGCTTGGTAGGAAATTACCCTAAATACTGGAGACGGCAAATACTACTCATAGGGAACGTGCCTTTTTTAATAAAAGAGGTGCTTTGTATTTATGTGTTTAGGTTTATTGGTTTTCCTTTAATTTTATTTACCATGTGAGAGTTATTATGTGTATGTTTGATCCTATCGATTGATGTCACTCGTCATTTTAATCAAAACTCTTTGCATTATTTTCTTATAGAGTATTAGCAACATGACACTTGTCAGCCTTCGACAACGTCATAATACGCCGAACATCTAAGCCGAACATAATGTTGGAGTCGGCTAGAGTCGCGGGGTAGCGATGCGAGCGCAGTTGATATTCGCGGCGCTGGTGTGCGCGTGGGGCGCGGGCGAGGGCGCGGGCGCGGCGCGCAACGGTAGCCGGTACACGTTCTACCGCAGCATGGTGGTGGAGCGCAACGGCACGGGGGGCGCGGCAGCGCCCGGCAAGGGCGGCGCCGGGCCCGGCAACGCGCGCCGCGTGTTCGGCGGCGAGGCCACCACGCTCAACACGTACCCGGCCGCCTGCGTGCTGCTGGACCGCTACTGGACGGCGCGCTGCTCCGCCGCGGTGGTGGCGGCGCGCTGGGCGCTCACGGCGGCGCACTGCGTGTCGCCACAGATCGCCTACGTCAAGTACAACTCGCGTCGGCCCGCCTCGCCCGAGGGGGACCTGGCCTCCGTGCACTACCTGTACCGCCACCCCGGGTACGTGCTCGACCGCTCGGCGCCCGCACCGCGCCGCCGCTCGCGCCTGTAACACTCGTGCGTGTCCGCAGCTACAAGGTGGTGCAGGAGGACGAGGGCCGCGGCATCGACGTCACGCTGCTGCACCACGATGTGGGGCTGGTGCGCACGCGCCAGGACATGTCTCTAGCAGCCGCGCCGCAGCTTGATCCCATGCACGCCATGCGACTCTACAATCCTATCGACCTCAAGAACGAAGAAGTCCAGGTAAGGAACACTTTTTTGTATTCGCTCATCCCACTTGGTTCATCAATTAAGTATATATGTTTTCATGTGACGGACGGGCATTCGGGGTGACGTGTTGAGCAGGTGCTGGGGTTCGGGCGCACGGAGAAGTCGATGCTGGGCGAGGAGCTGTTCGAGGTGCGACTACGGCTGGTGTTCTGCGAACGCGGCGCGTGGTTTCACTGCGTGTGCGGCGTGGCTGCGGCGCGCACGGGCGGCGGCGCGCGCGGCGTGTGTTCGGGCGACTCGGGCGGGCCGGTGCTGTACCGCGGCGCGCAGGTGGGCGTCACCTCCATGGGCCCGCTCGAGTGCGCCGCCGGCAAGGTGGACCCCGCCGAGGGCGCGACCAGCGTCTTCACGGCGCTCTACAACTACGCGGACCTGGTCAACGCCACCATCTACGACACGGAAGCGGCGTTGCGCATGCGCATTATTGGGGCAGGCGAGCGTTCGCAACGCGCATGCGCGGGCCTGCTCGCCGCTGCCGCCGCGCTCGCGCTCGCGCCTGCCAGGTGAACCCTCTGAGCGTCGATGCATGCCCACGTGTAATTAGTTATGATTTGTGATGGAAAATAAACAATTACATTTTTTTTAGTTACGTATTTGATATTCGCAGAAGTTGGGTGTATAGAGCAACCTATGTAGGGTACTACTCTATAAAGAAAGGGACGCATAGTAGGCAACATACCGACCATCAGGCTAACTCACATACTATATTATGATTTATCTATTACAAGTAACCTGTTATTAATAAATAAGTAAATGCGGACAACATCACATATATTGCACTGAACCCGAAGTAAATAGCTAATGCACTAGTGTTATTGAATTCAGAAACAACGAAGGTACCACAAATACCCAGTCCTGATGCAATGTTTCTACATTGCATCAGGTCTTGTTGTTCTGTCCAGTTGTTTTCTACATTAAACCGTCCGGGGATCGAACCAGGGACCTCAGAGCTAGCGACACCTTGAAAACCGGTGCATACGCCACTCGACCACGGAGGTCGTCGCTATTAGCATTGTTTTTGTTGGATCATGAAATACAAAATTTTGTATTATTACTAGCTGTACAGCTAGTAATAATAGCCGGCATGCGTTGCAACTTGCAATGCAATTTTTTCTACCTAGCACCTGCCTACTACCTACCTACTACCACTTAGGGGTATGAAAAATAGATAGTAGCCGATTTTCAGACCTACTGAATATGCATATAAAATTTCATAAAAATTGGGGTGGTAGAAGATATAATAGTTTTGCAATCTCTACACATCATGACGATTTTTCCTAATTTCTGTAAGTGTGGTATTGTTTTATAAGGTAAGAGAATACCTCGTGAGGCGAGGCAAGTGTTCTACGCTGGCGTGTTGATGCTACGTCGTAGCGCTCGTACCGACCATTGTCCTTCGCATAAGGCGGCGGCTCGTAGCCCCTGTGCTCGGATACCACAGATTTTAAACCCCCGACACAAATTAGGGGTTTTGTAAGTTACGTTTCGGTCTATCAGTCAGTCTGTGTGTTGGTTTCACTGTGGCATCATGATTCCTAAACAAGTGTTTTTTTTTGTTTAATACCTGACATTATTGAGATGATTTTTAGCTATAACTAATGAAGATTTATGTGTTTTGTTATTAGCTATATTCCAAAGTATATTAGGATAACTATAAATAAAAAATTCACAGGCTGCTGTTTAAAAAGGTCAAGTAAGTAACTTGAATGTTTCCAAGATAGGTTATATATTCGATCAAATCCAGTTTTAATTAAAGTTGACTTGTTTTTCTTATATTAATAAAACATTTTTGTAATTAAATAACCGATTAACCATTATAGAATACAGAATTGCACTGGTTGGTCTTCGGCGAGTGTTTTGATTGCCAATCGCTCAGCGAGTCTCACTCAGCGAGTATATTTTCATAGTTCTAGTCGCCGCAAAAAACAAATGCTGAGAGAGTTTGCTCCGGCTAATGTGAACAGTCAGCGAGTAACTATTTATATATGCATCTCCTTCATTTACATCGGATCTAAATCTTGTTGTACGTTTCTTGAGCGATTAAATAGTCGATAGTTACTCGCTTCTCGCCCGTAAGTCCGACCACTGCCTAACGCAACATTATTATATGTTTACTTAGTAAAGAAAAATATTTTGAGATTTGTAAACTGTATAATCGTAGCAAATATTAAATATCAAGATACCGAACACAATGTGGCGATACGGGCGCGCGGCGCGCGGCCCGCGTGGGGCACGGTGATCGCCACCACCACCAGGACGTCGACTTTATTATAATCATGGTTTCGTTAGATAGTCTTATATTCTTTAAAACACGACCGCTGCCCGGTAGCTACATTCCTACTAACGAGGTCCTCATGCTAGGCGGAAGGGGGGGGAGGGGGTGCACACAACAGCTGACTTTAATCAAAGCACACCAGCCCGTCCGCGCTCCAGTTCCCTTAAAAAATTTATTTACACTACATTCTCTGTACCGTGAACTCAATCTATGACATTATGTTACACGCTGCATACAACACATACAAATTCAATATACTAGAGAGCTAGGTGCAATGAACTAGATTAAGGAAAGGATGGGGACACATACTGTTACACGTACAAGCCACGGTTGCATTCAGTAAATCACATTTGCATTGTATAGTCGAACGCCTAACTCTGCAGCTGTGCAATGTGTGAAGTGTGACGTGACAAACATTAGATCCCCGATTCCGTCGTTGTCATTAAAGTTGTGCCGGGTCGTGCGTCGCGTGTCGCTCGCCGGGCGCAGGCACCGGTGACGTCATCGATGCCGGGCGCGGGCTCGGTGCTTGAGGTCTCTCGAGTGTCAATTTCCGGTTGTTGTGGCGCTCCTGGGAGAGCTTGCGTTTTATCGAAATACTCGACTAAACTCCCATACATTGAATATATTGCCAAGAAAAATCATTATTAAGGACGAAGCTCACTTATACAACTCCGCTCTTTCTCTATAGGCTCTAGGTTTAGCCTTGTAGATATATTTTATATTGGCAACATAAATTAGCAGACAGCTCGCTGCCAGGGAGCTTACCGCCAGCAGACTGCTCCGTAGCCGAGGCCGCGCTGGCCTAGCGTCGGATACCATCGGCCTGCGCGGCGTCCGCCCGCTGACTGTTAGCGGTCACCGCTGTGATTTTGCAACCCAAATCTTCTGTTGCTCTTGAGTGCCTGCTAACGGTCGCCGAGTGGACCGCTGGGTGTCTGCTAGCGGTGTAGTAGCTTAGCGGTGCAGCGAATGTACAAACGGCAAATCTATGTTTAACCGTGACATATGCAAATACAATATTAGAAAAATACGTGTGGCACTCGGGGACTGCCGCGGTAAAGCTATTGCATAGCATTTATATCAACTTATGCAAATATAATATTTATGCAATTTTTTTTTTTCTTTGATATTAATTCAAGATACACTTTTTGTACACAAATTTTACGCGTACAGATATTCACTGTTGTACATAGATGATTGATACCTATACACTTATATACTTTCTCACAAACAGCTGCTTACGTATTCGTTCGATTTCGGAGCAGCTCGTCTCGATCCGTGCGAGCTTCGTACAGTCTGTAACACGCATACGTCTAGTCGCACACACCCAAACACCGTGCCGAAGTCTGCCGAACTGATACGACGTTAGACGATGCACGGCTTTCAACGCTGCACTGCTGTGCCGGTCGGAGTGGGGGGTGTTAGGTTTATTTTCGTTACGGAATTTCTTCATTCGGTCGCCGCGCTCAAAGCCCAAGATAAAAGCTATGCAATAGCTTAATAAGTAAAAACTAAGCTTTTTAAAATATATATACTATACCTACCTATATCAATTTTAATCTTATAACCACCATTCGTAAGTTCTTTAATAATAAAAAACCAAAACATGAAATATCTATCTTTTGTACAAGGAAGGAATCTTTTAATGTCTACTTACATACTTTACACGTTACTAAATAGGTACATTAATAGACTTGTCATACACACAGGTGAACTTCTCACAGCGAACTATTAAGACTTTGGCATAAAGGCTCGCGGTTAGTTGGAAAAAATGCAGTTAGTAAATCATACCAATATCAACCTCATAATGAGTGAAACAACCGCCGCGCGCCTGGACTGAGCGACCGCGGGCCCGGCGCACCGGCCGACGCGGCGGCGCGGCGGCGTGGCGCGCGAGGCGAGCACCGCTACACCGGCTGGTGAGCCCAGCTCGATGTGCCGCCGATACCTTACGCTAGTAAATCTCGAACGGCCGAGAGATAACCATAAATCTGTACGCTAGCGGCTGGGCGGCTTGCTCAGCCACTGTATGAATATGGTTGTTAACGAACAAAACAGAATATAGGTAATAAAAACAGATAATGTCGTTAAAACTCTTGAAAAGCAATAAAAATAATCGCGGGGGTCGCGTGCGTGGTGCTGGCGGGTACGGGAAGCCTGATGTGTGTGGAGGGGGGGGGGAGGCTGTCACCACTTCTGCGAAAGAATTCTGCAACTGAAGTGGCGAGCGTAAGCGAAGTGGTGCATACTGAGTAGCTTGCTAGCACTGTCACCTGCTACAGTGACATTCTTCCATGTGTGTCAATCCGCTACGACTCCGTAGAACCTCTTTGTAGCGTCGTAGCAGTGTGCGTCACAAGTTCGTAGACTCGCTGGTGTACCCACCTTGCTTTTGGGTCCTCTGCCTTAGGATAACTTTACTTTAAAGGGCGCCACACACGGCACGTCACGCGTCTCGACGACGAGCTCCATCATGTCCAATTACTGTTACGCTAGTTCTGTGCGCTGTAGTTACAGCTCTATTTCTCGTTTTCGGTTTACGGCAACTATATATTTATAAGTACAGTGCTGTACACTAAATTAATTACAAGCGTGTCAAAACGATGTGCGAACACTGACTAGCTAAACAATATCTTGTCATATGGCAGCTACTTCGTGTTCGCGGCTGGACTTGCAACGCCCCACGTATGTCCGATTGAAAGTTCTTTTGATTTAAGCGTTTCTTTAAATCTACGTTGCATTCATAAATTTCATTAAATACATTTTGGTGGTGTTACTAAAATTACTGAAATGTGTATGCTATTCACTTTTCGGAACTGATCAAGTTCAGTTAGGGTTCATACGCACTATGCGATTACCCGCAATGCGGCTAGCCGTCCGGCTGACCGCAAGCACGCTTAGCAGGTACTCAAAATTGAGTTTTGACACCTTGTAGTGTATGTTTAAAATGTTAATCCCTAGCAATATGCCATTCTGGCTGGAATGGTTATGTCGTCGCTCACCGAGCCGCCACGCGGCGTGCTGCGCGCCAGCTCACCGCGCGGCGCTGGCGGCGGCGGCGCGGGGTACTCGTCCGCCGCACTAATTACGCGGCACGTAGCAGAGACAATGATGGACGTCGTCGGCTCTAATGAAAAAATAATTGACGTCATCTCGTCGCCGACACCGTCGTCGTCTGTCGCCTTATAATAATGACAATTAATGGCGATCGTGTTGGAGTGCGCCGCCCACAGACCCGCGCCCCGATCCCCGCGCCCCTACCACGGCTGCGGGTTATGATGAGGAGCGCTATATTAGAGCAGATGCACACTATGACGCAGTCCATTGCGGACAAAGGCTTTTTCTCATACAGAAAGGAAACAAACATAAGATTATCAAGTTTGTCATCTTCCAGGCAGTTGCAATTTCCAAGTGTGTCACAATGTTAAAATTAGAAATAAATTATGATTTCCTTAACTTTTTGCGCACGAGCAATTTCCATACGATTGAAATAAGATTAATCTTTCAAATTCGAGTCCTAAAAAGTCTTCGGCTGACGTCCAACTCGGGTCCGGATGTATTGGTAGAGAGCTATGTCCAGTAACTGCGATTAGTGCTTGACGATACCCGGCCAGCATCCGGCACGCGACCGGCGCGCTGCCAGCTTCGTTAAGAGAACCCTTGTACTAAAACTGTACTACTTAATATATTTATTTATTAGTACATGGAGGACTTAAAGCTAACAAAATCACAACAAAAAAGGAGGTAATAGTCACCAGAAAGCCAATTACAAGTCCTCGCGTTTAGAATTATAATATAAATATAAAGCATGTTGCGAGCACAGCTAGCAGCACACGACTTAATTGGAGTTACTGAAACAAAACTATAAACTACAGATAATTGCTTGCAAGTAAAAAAGAAATAAAAACTTTGAAAGACAAAGGTAGAAATAAAGATAAAACTGTTTAACATAATAGCTATCATTTGAAAAATTGGAGGCTTAAGCACCTTCTAGCTGAGTTCACAGTAGTTGCAAAAGGATCCAGATCATGTCGCTTGCATATCTCATTAAAATATCTGCTTGCACGTACTATATAGCTGTTCTGCCTATAATTTGATGACGAGTGAGGAACACAAATGGGAGGATTGGAACGTAATATTTTACGGGGCACATTAAAATAAAATTTGGATAATAGTTCAGGACTATCAATATCGTTGTGGCGGATTTTGAACAAGAACAGACAGTCTGCAATTTTGCGTCGATCTACTAGTGGCAATAGGTGGAATTTCTTACAGAGTCGAAGATATTCTGCTGAGTCATATGGAACCTTTTGGTGAAAACAAAGATATTTAATGAAGCGTTTTTGTATATTTTCTATGCGGTCTATATATTTATGATACCGTGGATTCCATATCTGCGATGCATACTCGAGCTGACTCCTTACATAAGTACAATACAATATTTTGAGCGTTTTAGCCTCCGTGAAACACTTTGAAAGTCGCATTATAAAACCAAGTAGTTTAGATGCTTTTTTAACAATAGCATCAATGTGTGAGTCAAAAACTAATTTACTATCTTGATAAACGCCCAAGTCACGGATAGTATTGCACCTTGGCAAGTTTTCACCCGCTAAAGTATAGGTAGTGACCAGGGCCGTAGGTTTCCTAGTGTAGGTAATAACGGAACACTTAGATGGGTTGAGATCTAGTTTATTAGCCCGACAATACTCTTCCAACCGACATAAATCAGCCTGTAGTTCACGCATGTCATCAAGCGATGAGATAGTGGTAAATATTTTCATGTCATCGGCAAAGCATAACAGTTTGGAGGAATGGAGGCACTGATCGATGTCGTTCACATAAACCACAAATAGGAAAGGTCCGAGCAGCGAACCTTGAGGCACACCACTGGGTACGTTTACCCAGCTAGACACATAGTTATTGATTACTACTGCTTGCGACCTGTTATCAATGTAAGAAGAGAACCACCTTAGCAGGTCTCCACGGATGCCTATGTGTCTTAACTTATTTATTAGGGTTTCGTGCTCGATCCTATCAAATGCCTTACTGTAGTCAGTGTAAACCACATCGACCTGCTTACCATTATCCATAGCTTCCGTAATGAAGTCATTAAATAAAATCAGGTTAGAAGTGGTAGACCGTCCTTTTAAAAACCCATGCTGAAAAGAGCTCAACGAGTTAGCAAGGGCAGGATATAATTGGTTATAGATAATCCTCTTAAATATTTTAGCAACTATGCAAAGTTTAGATATAGGCCTATAATTAGTAATCTCAGTCTTTGCACCCTTCTTATGCACAGGTGTAATAAACGCAGATTTCCATACGCTAGGGACGACACCTTGCGCCAAAGACTGGGTGAACAAAATTGTGATAGGAAGAGCAATGGAAGGTGCGCATTTAACAAGGAATTTAGAAGATATATTGTCCGGGCCGGCACCTTTAGATGGATCCAAGTTACTAAGTAGACCAGTCACAACATCGACATTTACTTCTATGCGACAAATATCGGACGACGTTCCATCATTATCGAGGTCAGAGGGTGCATTAGGAGAAGTAGGTGAAATGGAATTGAGGAAGGTTGATAGGAAGTAAGAAGAAAAGGCCTCACAAATAGAATCCCCAGAAAGAAGTATTATATCATTGTAGTTTAATGTATTAGGTATAGCATTGGAATTGTAGCGATTTTTAACGTAGGACCAGAAATGTTTAGGATGTTTTTTAATTGAGTTTTCAGTTCAATATTAATATACATGTAGTTGTTTGCAACGCGATTTGTTATCCATCTGTCAGTAACAAGTCTGGTTACTTACTGTTAAGTCAGCGTTATACGGTAGGGCACAACACAACGGCTATAGAACTCATCGTTTGTAATTATAGATAATTTACTACTGAATTCGCTGCGAACGTTATAAGGTCTCCGCGCGCCGCGTGCAGGAGCTGGCTTTGATATGTGAGCGCTCCGGAGGGCGGGAAGCAATAAGGTGCGGTGAGCGCACATTATGCAATCCTATGTTATCGGAAACATGTAATATGGAGCGTATTGAAAACAGGCTGCGAGGAACCTTCGGCATGTGCGGCGAGCGGGCCCTGCTTGCCGTGCCGGCCACAGTGTGGCAGGGTTATCGAGGTTCTTAGCAACTACGAATACAGAATGCACGGCAGAATGTTTGATAAAAAACAGACAAAAATAAGGGTTAGTGACAGGTGTGATTTTGTTCACCGTTTTAACAAAAAGGCCAGTAAATAAGAATTATAATTTAATGATTCATATTTGTATGGCAGGTTATAAGGAGCGCCTACCGTGTTGTTACTGACACGGGCGCCGCAGCCCGAGCCCCGACACGGTCGTACGGCGTGGCGGCGGCAGGGTGAGGTCGGCGTCATTTGTCATGATTTCCGCGGGATGTGGCCGTCAGGTTACGCTGTATTGGGGACAATGTTCAGCGTGTTGAAATCAGCTTGTAATTATTTCGGCGGCAACTTTCATCGCCTATAAATAAATGGCGTACCACAGACGTGAAGCGTATTAACTCGCCTGCCCTCGTACTGGCCGAGCCAGCTCTCATACGCGATTTGTGTTACTACCTATATGTAAACACTCCAAACGATAAAGCGGCTGATAAACTTTTGTCTCATGGGAACTGACCCAAATACTCAAATATATCATTAATTACAGTAACTTCTTCTGGTGCTGACTAAACCAAGTGACTACCTACTACTCGCGCCGACCGGTGCGAGAGGTGCGAGCGGCCCGCGCTGGGCAACACGTGGTCACACCTAGAGCACACAAGAGTAACCTATGGAGTTTCTTGCCGGTTCTTCTCCATTGGAATGACATTTTGGAACCTGCAACTAGAGTCAGTAATTTAACGTTTTAAAAGAGCTTAATAAGGCCTACTTGAAATAAAAAAAAATTGATTTTGACCTAGTTACAGCTTTCAATTCAATTCAAGTTGGTTGAATACGGCTCCAACGTCGTGTGTTCGGTATTTTGCCAATGTCAAAGCTGTTAGAATAAGTGTCTACAGCGATTAGAAAAAAAAGCAAATAAAAGAACGAAACGTTTATCTTTTCAAAGAAGCAACCTTTCTTTTTCATAATTTATGAAATAGACCGATAATTATTAAGTTATGAAGATGTGTGCTATGAGTAACCACGACCCAGATGGAGACGCATGATTACAGCTTCAACGACGTAACTAAATACAACTTCCACTGCTAATTTAGGAATATTTTAATATTTGAAAAAATTGTAATTACTATACTAAAATACAGTAGAAGTTATCGGCGTCATAGATTATGTATAAGATTATAGTCGAACAAACTTAGTATCAAATAAGTGCAAGACCGGCAACGTATCAAGTATAAGTCAGTAAGTGAATTTAGCGCAGCGCACTAGACAAACCCGGCTGATAAGAAATTTAATAAGAGTCGAGCGCGAGCCGACGCTAGTCTGTAAATAAGACGCTGATTGCGATCTGGCAAGCGTTGCGCGCGGCCAGAGCGCGAGCGGGGCGATGAGCGCCGCGGGGAGCGTCGCGGGCGGCCGGTAGCGACACTTCACACGTTACACTGACCCAATCAGGCCTATTACTGCGGCCTATTACAACGCTGTCAAGGGTCCGGTCAAGTGGACCGTATTGTGTGTCGGAGTCTCCACGTAATTGCACGCACACAGCGCGCCAACAAACACTACTCTATAATGGAGCGCACTCATGTGTCGCAGCAAGTTTGTGCCGAGTGCGCAGCGCTCGTCGATTGTGAGAAGCGCGACTGTCAATCACAAGGTTCTCGAAGTGATTATTAATTCCTGCTCTTAGGTTGTGGACAATATTTGCGGTAGATAACGATTCACATTCAATCAGTATTTATAGTAGAAGCGGACAATTTCCGCCTCTTTGTAAATCAATTTCCCGCCGCTATAATCGCGAAGTTCACAACATAAACATCTGTTTATGCTGTCAGTTTCGTCTTAACATCTGCTAAGACGAAATTGATTGACGAATTGATTAATATGAGGCCAACTTGAGAGTATAGGTACCATAACAAACGTATCGACTGCTGAACCGGCAGGAGAGCAGTTTACGCTGCTCGAGTTTTAGAAGCTGGCTTAAGTACGTTGTGTAAAAGCTAAACAACAAATGGTAGCGGTCGGAGAGCCAGCGAGGCGCGTCACCGCAGCGCACGTAATCCGCGGGCTTAGTCCCGGAGCCCGCGCCCGCCGGCGACTCTTATGCCAAATACGCACTCAAGTTCGGAGGTGCGGGTGTGTGGGGTAACTGTCAGCTTTCAGCCGAAGGGGGGGCACTAACCTTTTCAACTACTTTTCCATGTGAAAATTCGGTTCGCCGATGTCACATAAGAGTTGGAAAGTATGTAGTCAACATAATTCTTTTCATTATTTCGATTCAACTGAAGTAAATGCACAATATTAGATGTTCGCTTAAATTACGCAGGAGTGATGGCACTCCTGTCGTTGTCCTTGTCGTTCATTGTGGCGTTCTAGGGGGGAGGCCTTTGTTCAGCAGTGGACGTCTTCCGGCTGATGATGATGATGGCACTCCTATATTTAGCTATGTCTAGACATATTGGAGTGATCATGATCACTGCACTTATTTTTCGATTAGTGGATGTATGTTCTTAAAAAATGAAAACTTAACTTACATGACAATCAAGGAATTAATACACAGTAGGTTCTGACACTCGGAATCCTCTGTTTGGTACTCGCGTGGTACCCGGCGAGCGCGGGTGCAGCTGCGCGCGGTGCACTGTGCTGGCCGCGACAGTCCGCTCACTAAGAGGAAGAAGGGAACTCCCGAAGCTCTCATCGTATCAATTGTTCACTTTATATCAATTTGCATTCTGCTCAAGTATCTCAGTAGTAAGTAGCGGGGTTGTGTGTCTAGTACTAACACGTCGTCATTTCAACTGTTACACACCATAAGAAAAACAATTAAATTCACAACTAAGTTCGTGATATACGCTCTGATTGTTGTTACTGGCCATTGTTATATCTTGATAGCGAGAGAGCAGAAGGCTTAGTTCTCATTATGGGCTTACATAATTAATTAACTATTATGTACGCGTTACAATAAGAAGCATTCTCCTAAAGCACAGCGATGTAGCAAACAGCCCATAAGGCAAGACGTTATGGTGCCCAAAACAATGGTCCACTAGGTAAGTACCAGCGCGACTATGTAGCACGCGCGCGCATTCCTGGCGCGCCGGGCCCCGCGCCAAGCACGCGCCGCGCGGACTGCCCTCGAGCGCCGAACGCTTCCTGCTCGTGTTCATTAAACGCATAGACGATTACAGCTATCATGACTGCGGCGTCGCAACATCTTCAAATAGCCTCGACATAACCGGCCATAGTTTACGACACAATTAACTCCTTAATAGCTGTTCACACCAAAACCGGCGTGGCCGCCTCCCGCGCCCGTGAGTCACGCGGCCGCGGCGCACGCCGGCCGGCAGGCGCGCGGCCCGCTGTGTCTCCACGCACTATTTTTACATGATTATCTTTCGCTAAATATAAATATATGCACACATGAGTGAGGACGGGCGCGTCTAATTATAGGAAGGACTTAATTTTGTCGTAAACTTGAACTATTGAGTAGCTGTGTTTTCTTAAATTGATGGCAGCGCGGCGCGGCTCGCGTCGGCGCGTCGTCGCGTCGGCGCGCGGCGGGTTGATTCTCTAGACCGCTATTAAATATTTTTTAAGAATTTTCAAAGTGTCGTGTGGTAAATTAATTTCTATTTAAGTTGAATAATTGAAGTATTATCAACATCATTTCCTACGAGTATTTTGTTTAGTTAAAATCTTGTAAGCTATTGAAGCAAACTTAGGTTACGTTGCTTACCATAACCATATTGTTTTTTGAACCAATTTGGAATAGATCAGAGAATAGATATTATACATTATGCAATATCTGCGATTTTTGTCCATATTCAATATGTTATGTATAAAAATTTGTCAAATTTACCCTCACTTCAGCCTGATAACGGGGAATGGACATTTTATATTACTAGCTGTGCCTGCGACTTCGTTCGCGTGGATGACGAAACTTATCAATGAGTTTTTTTTGTGTAAAGTGCTATTTGTGTAGAATGTTATCTATCGAGCATACCTCTGGCTAGTCTCATTCGCCTAGCGTGTCTCGATGTAGCAGAAAGAGATGGTCTCTTTCTGGAAGGCATCGTGTTATAAGTATATCCGTATTAAAAATAAAGAAATCTTTAAGACTATTTTTATAGAAGAGCCCTAACACCTAGCGCCTACCTACACTTATATGTATTTACCAATAAATAAGCAAAATCCCTAAAAACTAAAATCTATACGAATGACTAATCCTACCTAAGAGTAGTAAAATTAACCTACGTTACACACTATCAAATATACTACCTATACTTGAAATTAAAATCTATGCGGTCTACGCCTTATAAAACAAACCTAAGTACCTTTCTAATTAAAAAAAAATTCAATAACAGAAAATAAAATACCTACCTACCTAAAAAAACCTATTTCTGATGATAACTAATCTAAACTCAATAAATAAGCAAAATCGCTAAAAACTACGATCTATACGAATGACTTATCCTACCTAACAGTATTATAAAATAACCTACGGTTACTACTAGAGAAGATGTCTCTATTACTACCTACTCTATCAAATAATACTACTCATACTTTAAAATTAAAATCTATACCTACGACTTTTAAAAATAAACCTAAATAACTCTACCCTAAAGGTGACGTAACCTACGACAAACTTATTATTTGCGGTTGGTACAGTAATCGGGTCTAGAGATCGAACCGCAAAATTAAGTTTGTTTTTTACTGTTTATACTTTTCCGGAATAAAAACTACCCAGTATGGTGCCCAGGATAATAAAGAATAATTATACCAAGTTGATTGGTCCACAAAAATCTAGCTACTATGCCATTGATCGATACGCTAAGAAGAAGATACCAAGTTTCATCGTAATCAAACCGGTATTATTTGCGTGATGCCTGAACAAACAGACAGACGGTCAATTTTTTTTATCACATTTTTGGGTTCGGTGTCGGTCTAGTAACACCCCCCGCCATTTATTTTTTTTATATTTTCAATGTACAGAATTTTCACTTCTACAGATTTATGATAAGTATAGATTCTACCCTTATTAGTTTAAAGATTTTTGTGGGGGCCAAAATATCGTACTACCGCACGTTCAAGCTTGGTAACAAATTTTAATAATAGCAAGAGTAATGTAACTAAACAACGCACTTTTACGCCAGAGGTACACCTCTGGCGTAAAAGTGTATATCCCATCGTAACAAACACATTCAAGATGGCACACTACTGCAGATACAATTTGGCACACTGTATCGTGAATACAAATAACTGTAGGTGAGGGCCAAGAGTGGCCGCCAGCCATGACAAGACGACGGTGGCCACTCGGACCGCTCGGCCCGCTCGGCCGGGCGGCTGAGTGCGAGCCAGTCGCCGGGGCCCGCCGGCCGCTGCGGCCCGCGCTGGCCCTCGTAAAGCGCAGGCCACACCGCCAGCTAGCGGGCGGGCGGGCTAGGCGGGTGGGCGAAGCGAACGAAGGAAACTATACAAACTACGCGAAATATTGGCGAGTTAAACTATGGGGTTCACACCGAAAACTACGGACAGACGAGCGACGGGCGGAGCGCGCGGAGCGGGCGAATAATTGTAATAATTAATATTTGTAGTTAAATCATCATTCATCAGAACTTTCGTCGATATAATATGACATATTCATCGTTCACAAACGTAAACACTACACTGCTAATCGAAAGACGAGCGTCGACTATTCTACTCGAAACGGGGAGGACGGACGAACGAACCGGGCGAGCGGGCTGGCGGGCGAGCTAAGCTAGCGAAGCGCGGGCGCGCCAACGAGGTGAACGAGTAGCTTCGCTGGAATCGTCGGATATTTCGTTAGCTTAGCTCGTTAGGTTAGTCGGTAGCTCGCGGTGTGAACCGAAGTATGTAAAGAGGTGAAACGATGTTCGCCCGCCTAGCCCGCCCGCCCGCTAGCTGGCGGTGTGGCCTGCGCTTTATGCTAACAATATGAGCCTCGGTAACGAATGCTAATGTATTCTCGGACAGGATTTGTTCCACTCGAATTTTCTGGATAAAGTTCGTCAAAATACCACGATTCTTTATTTAAAGGTAAGACTAAATATGTGTCACAGATAGTCCGTGAATGTCTCCCCGAGCGTGAAGATCTGTTGTTTTATTTATGAAGCTGGATTATGGCGACTAACAAGCGACGCCTAATGCATGTTTAGGGACACTCTGGACTGGCAAGGTTCTGCTAAAATACGCACTTTGACGGTATGAAAAATAATGGCTTGGTCATTACCATCAGCGTAGAATATAGATTATTAAAGCAAATTGGAATTATAAACACTGAATTTAAATTTGACCAGTGACAGTAGGCCAGCATGAAAACACAGCGCCTAACTCTCCATGGGCTAACAGTTAACACTAGTCATAACAAAGCTCCTCTAAATCTATTGCATGGGTCATGAGACTAAAGCTTTATCACAAGAGCTTTTGTTCGTAAAGCTAACTAATGAAATTGAACTCATTCAAATAAAACTCCTTTCTAAACGGATTCTATCGCGGATCATTTAGAATTGAGTTCCCAACGTTCTCTAAATAAATCACAACTAAATCCTTTAAAAAAAAAAGTAGTTCTATTTCAATGTCTAACATTCGCGAAAGATTTAGCAAGCAATTAAACTCAGCTCTAAATATAAAATACTTTTTAGCAAAAAAAAAAAACCGACTTTAAAAATCGATAAAAGCACTAAAAAGTAAAAAATAATACTACAACCTACCTGTATTAATAAACCTAACCTAAACTACGATTAACCTATAATACAATTTAACATTTTTTGGAGTCGGTGCCAAGCTAAGTAATGAAACGACTGGTAATTCCTGAGTATATTGATGGGTATTGTGTTTGTAAAATATATTATTAATATTGTTAAGTGTAAACGTAAGTATCTTTTTTTCTTTGTGTCTTAATATTAGGTATTCTGTCATAAAGTATTTTTGTTGTTTTCCGATTAGAATTAGTCTGTAGGTAGGTATATAGTGATTTAAGTTTTGTATATTGCTTGGCACCGACTTCAAAAAAATGTTAAATTGTATTATAGGTTAATCGTAGTTTAGGTTAGGTTTATTAATACAGGTAGGTTGTAGTATTATTTTTTACTTTTTAGTGCTTTTATCGATTTTTAAAGTCGGTTTTTTTTTTGCTAAAAAGTTTTTTATTTGTTTATTTTTAGTGACATATTTTTAATCTTAGATAATATGGGTAGGCCTTCTGCTGACACCCTTTTATCATCCTCATGATAATTTCCATCAAACGAAATCCAGTGCCACGCATCTCACATCCAACGAATTCCCGCTACATTCACGAGGTCATCTTGGCTTCATCATCAGATCTGATAGTAGAATGGTTCTTATTGAACGCAAATGCTTCACTTGTTGTTGAAAATACCAAAATCGCTGTACGTTTTCCTATAAAATTTGAAGAGTTCCCTCGATTTCGCCAAGATTCCATCATCAGATCCCGACTTGGTGACTATGGGACCATTTGGGAAGTATACCCTTTCCAACTAAGAAAAAATATTTCAAATCGGTTGTAAAGCAACGGAGTTATGCGCGAACAAACATAAAAAAAAAAAAAAAAACATACAAACATCCGAATTGAGAACCTCCTCCTTTTTTTAAAGTCGGTTAAAAAACGGGCCAAGTGTGAGTCGGACTCGCGCACCTAGGGTTCCGTACAAACCTGTAGGTATCTATTTATTTTTATTGCTTGACATAAAAGTTTGATTTTGTTACAGCTTAAAGTTATTATAGACTTGAGTATTTGATATGAATTTCAATTAAATACCTCTACGCGTTCATGAGAAAAGAAGTAGTAACTTATAATTTTCAAAAATATTTTTTAATAGGTATATGATGTAACTAAAAATTTACGGTTTTCGCAATTTTTCCTTTATCTGTACTATAAGACGTTACTTCATAAAAAATTCAAGATTCTAACTTCAGTAGCCTGTAGGTTTTGATTCCCGTGCGAGTATTGAAAATTTGCGGCATAAACGGCTGTATATTTTTGATTGCTTTGGCTTAGAAGTTTGATTTTTTTCACACCTCCAAGGGACAGTAGACCTGAGTCTTAGATATAAATTTCAGTTTAATACCTCCACGCGTTCCTGAGAAAAACGGTCTTGACAGACGGACGTACGGACGGACGGACGGACAATGAAGTGATCCTATAAGGGTTCCGTTTTTTCCTTTTGAGGTACGGAACCCTAAAAGTAATATTAATTGCACATTTTAGTATCAAAATTGTCTCATTAATTAAATTATTGTTATTTATATGCCAAGACATTAAATTAGAAAAATAAATATCCTCCTTATCTATACTTTATATTAAATCTATACTAATATTATAAAGCTGAAGAGTTTCTTTGTTTGAACGCGCTAATCTCAGTAACTACTGGTTTGAGTTGAAAAAATATTTTTGTATTGGATAGTCCATTTGTCGAGCAAGGCTTAAAGCTATATAACATTACGCTGTGACCAATAGGAACGAAGCATCATTGACAAATGTTGCAAAAACGGGGAAAATTATTTACATTATTAGAAGGCTTCCGTTGCGTGCGTGCGTAAACGGTTCAACTTACCCAAAAATATGTATGAAAGAATTCTATATGCCTATCTTTTAAGATTGACTCACTATAACCTTTTTTATGGTAATCAATTTTGGTCGAAATAAATGCATAATTGGCAATAATTTGCCAAAGAGTTTTATCAACATAATATTAATCCTTATCCAAAGAAATGTGTTGTTGATTAAGAGTATTTAATTGTGAACAAAATTGTCCATGACATCACATAAGACTAAAAATATCATTTACGCAGAATCATAATAACAGAAATTGATGCGGACGAAGTCGCGGGCAACAGCTAGTGAATATTAAATAATAATTCGTATGAAAATGTATGACGGGAATACTGAAAGTGGACAAAGCGAAACAAGTGTGTTAGGATCGTAGCAAGTGGAAAGAAGTGGTCTCTGCCTACCCCTACAAGGGAAAGAGGCGTGAGTATATGTATGTATGTATGTAACCAGGAATGATGCAGGGAACCTGACAACAGGAAGGTGCAGGGCTGGGATCAGGGAAACGTATATTATTCAAAACAAATCAAGGATATTACATTTTCTTTAAACCTTTAACATCGTTAGGTCGCCATGAGTTCTATTCTCTGGTAACGATCATTTTATTCGATCCTACCAAGGTGACCCGAGCACATCTGACGAGAATCACGTAACCGCAAACGTTTCTGATTGGCTGCATTAACTGTGACTGAACAACGTGCGGTCACACATCTGTCACTGTGTTGTTTTCCGTTTGCGTTACACGTTTTCTTTCGATTTTAAGAATATGAAGATTTTCGTGCAAAATCTAATTATTTTATATTTATTTTATTAATTCTAATTATTATAAATCTTGCAAAAGTAGATGCAATAGGCAATGGTCGAAATGTTAAACTCTGACTGTTACCGTCCGAGGCTTAGAAACGTTAAGTGTTTCATTGTTTTACGATAAACACGGACAAATATAATACGACACCTGCAATTATTATCAATTTTATTGCCGTATTTTTTGTATTAGGTATTTGTAAATTCTGGCACTGCATACCATTTGTAACTCATTGCATTCAAATCAATTACCACTACGAACCAAAAAATAACAGAATACTCGATACGACGCGATTTACTTGCAAATGTTTGTAGGTAAACATGTTACGTCACGTCCGCCATGTTGCAGAATGAAGCGTTTTGACTAATTAAATAATCAGCGTAAGTACTTTAAAATAGTTTTTGTACAAATGAATCATTATTGAATCTAAATAAAAATAAATATGGACTTCTAGGGTACACCACAAAATAGTACTACCGAGATGGATTTCAGAAACTATTCAGGTAGCCCGTAAGCCATAGCTAAATTGCGTCATCACCAAATTGCATGCAAGGAGATTCATTGAATGCTGTGGCAATGTGCGTCGTGTTGCTCCAGTACATACGAATAATATATCAGTCAAGCTCAGTCGATTTTCTAGGCCTCAACAATTATTTAATATTTAGTTTCTAGTGATAAAATAATTTTATGAAAACAAAAATTCTACAGTTACCTAAATTTAACTGGTGACATAGACATCAGACAAAAACAAAGTATAAATAATTATATCATCAGTTTCAAGGATCTGCGGGGAGTAGTATCGGTCCGGTCCGGCCGTCGCCGCGTCGCGTCCCGGCGTCGCGGTCGGCGTGGTCGGTGGTAATAATATTCTATTTCGACCGACTGTCGTCGCAGAGGTGCAGCGGCGGCGGCGGCGGAAATAGCGGGCGTCGTCAGCTGCGCGCGTGACGTCCCGCACTAGATATGTTTTCGCTGACAAGCATTATATTTAGCCGGACTGGCAGCTGCCTGCGCCTTATCAGCACCGGCCCTGACCTCCGGCCACCGCATTACACTTGTCCACCTGATGGCAGCGATCGCGTGGATATTGTATCGATTTACCGCACGGCGAGTCATCACTGTGGTGTCGTAACGGCTGAGAGGCGGCGCGGCGCCGGCGCCGGCCGGAACGGGCAGACTTTGAATAGGTACGTACTAAATAAATAATACACATACTTTAAACTCGCTACCCGCAACTTAAGGTGTCATCAGATTTAAACGGACCGCGGGAAGTGGGTTACAAGTAACTCGCGAACCTATAGCTAACAAACCAGTCAACTAGTTAAAAAAACTTGTAGTTAAAAATATATGTACTCATATTATTTTAATGAAACTATAGTACCTAGAACTTTAAACTTAACTCGTTCATCCCTTTTTCAGACTCTACACATTGTGATGTTTGGTTTACTTTCTCTTTCTTGTAAATAATATTTTATAGTTCTTCTACCTAGCTTCTCAGAGTCTTGTAGGATTCAACTGAAAAATAATATAATATGTTGAATATCAGGCAGGTCCTAATAATCTCTGGATGCTGTCTCTGAATATTTTAACGTACGGAACTCTACTGTCTTAGAAAACTGACATTTTATGTTGAAAATACATCGTTCTTAACACGAACTTCATTGTATTTATACCATTTAGGCAATGATATTATAAATAAAAAAGAGGATTTGGTTTATTTACTCACATGACTATCACGACATGCCTGCATAAATAATAATCAAACTGACAGTTTGATTATTATTAATTCTAAACTCTTAAAATGTGAGTACCATACAACTAGATTGACTTGGGCACAATAGTAGCGGCGCTCTTTAGTCGCCTGTATGTTCAGTAGGAAGTTGTCTGCGCCAGTAGCACGCGTCGCGGAGAGACGCGAGAGCAGAGCGCACACCGCGGCGCGCTTCTACACTCGCACTCACCTATCACTATCTTCATCCATTAGTATGATCAATATACGAAGATTACGATAGTCTTAAAATACATGTGGCTGTAGTAGGATCTCGCCGCCTCAGAGATAATATTTTAACAGCATCACGAGTCGAACGCGCTCTACCTCACTATATATAATAATAAATACTCTATGGTGAATTCTTAATCAGTCTCATTTTTTATTTTACAAACTCTTTCAAACCGATGAGCATAATTAAAATCGCCGCTATCCTATTCAACTGTAATAATAGCTTAAAATTACAGTTTTAGCTGCTTAGGTATAATTAGAATGACTGACAGTTTTTATTTGAATGAGTACAGTAATAGGGAAGTTTGTTTGCCTACTCTCAGTGACAGTCAGGCAGCGCGTTGTTGAATTGACACATTGTATAAGTTGTCTATAATATTTCTATGACATCCAGCTATCGAGTAGACGAAGCCCATGTTCTCCGAGGTACCTGTGCGGCTTAACTTGATGACCATTCACTGAGCTGCGTTAGGCGTGTCGGTGTCCGCTGACTGCTCTGCTTCACCTCGAACACGTATACTGCTGCACCTCGCAAGGCGCATGGACAACAGATTGCAATCTGTGAGTTCATAAGTCCGTCAGTCGGGTGTAATTAGTTTATCGCGGGAGAACACTGTTAGGTTCGTGTCGGGCCGGGACTCACTCTTAATAAAGAAGAATGGGTAATTTGGCCCAGAGTTCCAATGGCTGCGACTTAACTGCCTCCTCCAATGAATGGACCGTTTTAAGTAGGACATTTGTCACCATTACGGCTCATCCCGAATATGTGGCGGCCTTCGAGAGATAAGTTCGATTAGCCCCTACTCACCGTGCGCCGGGGCCCGCACTACGGACACTACTCGTTGCGGGTCAATCGTACAGACAAACGCTGCTTTATCGTTTATTTAGATTTGGTTCCGGCGAATCCAAAAATAGTATTAAGTTCGTCATTCATTGATAAGTTTCGTCATCCACGCGAACGAAGTCGCTGGCACAGCTAGTCTATAATATGTATGTATTTAGAAATATATAAGTATGTTTATCAGTTGTCTGGTTACCTTATGGTAACATAATGATAACACAAGCTCTGCTTAGCTTGGCCGATATATTTCGGCGGCGGAATATATTATTGGAATATGATTTTCCACTTTGATCACCTAGGTGAACAAATGCGATTAGTTGAAAGGACAAGAATTTAATTCATATTAAATTTAAAAGATATTATATTTTTAAAGGATACCTACACACTATAGAGATGTTTTAGTACAAGTGTCCAGCGTGTAAGAGCACATACAGGAAGGCGTCGAGCGCCGCGAACTCCACATCTACAATGTTTCTGTCACACGCACGGATAAATAATAATTAAAACTAGAGCTATTGGTGCTTGTATTCCTAATATTACATTAAATTTCTATTTATTAACCAAGTAACCATAGAAGTATATGTTTTTGAAACGACTGATACTCTCGCCCAGTAGTCCCTCCACCACCTTTTGATTTGACTTTGACTTTATGTATTTTACCATAACCTAGTACAAACCCTGGGTTTAACTCAAGTCAATATTACATAAAATAAATACTTAAAGAAACCACAATTAAAGATCATAACCACCAATCGAGTCAATTCGCTTCAGTCTTAGTGATTAGACCAGTGATCCCCAAACTGTTTTGTCTCGTAGACCACTTGCCATGTTTTCTGGATTTGGTTTAGAGCATTAAGGGCGCACTAAGGCATTTCTGTAGACTGCTTGGTTAGCTAATTATGTATTTTAGCAAAATCATTTACTTTAGGTTTGGTTGCAAAACAATAGAATATATACTCGTACCTATGATCAGTATTAAAAATTGAACTAACTATCAATTTCTTCTTTTATTTGCTATATTAATAAAGCAGACTCTGCTTGCGACCACGGCCGGTGTAACCCGGTCGAAACGTCAAGCCCCAAAAAAGGTATTTATGCATGTACGCGCTTATTCCCGTGAATTATATTATTATAAACATGCAGCGCGATGGTTTAAAATGTAATATTTGCTATATTATTCTATGTACAATATAAGTTGGGCTAGTTTCACCATTCATAACTTAAGAACTGGTAGCTAGGCCGATTTTCATGATCTTTTATTTGTTGATTCGTCTCCACACTCTCCGCCCCGAATAACCATGAAAGCACTACTTACGTAGGTCGCATCGCAAAGAGATAAAATTAACTCTTTTAAGTGATAGAGGAATAAACCAGATAACTTAATAATACCTTTTCTATATTTGGTATTAATCTGAAAAGCTTTAATCTAAAATATAAAGTTATTATGCGAGATAAAGTAGTTATAGTATTGTTAGAACACGGCAAGCGGCACAGGAACTGCTTTCCATACAGCTTGCTTCCACGGTCCACCCTACCTAACTAATATGGGTTAGATAACATGATAACAGATTTAAGGCCATACCTAATCCTAATACATAGCCTATAACAGTACCTACACAGGTCTATAACTAGTCGGTGGTTTGTTATATTTTCAAGTAAAAACCTAGCAATCAATTGTAGTCAACTTATGTGAAGTTAAAATTAAAATGACGACCTGCTTACATTCGATCGACTCTCGTGGCCCCCGATAACATTTTACAGACCCTAATACTTTTTTTTTTATTTTCTATACCTCCATGTAGGTTGTCTTCGACCCTTGGGGGACGCTTTAGACCAGTTTGGTTATCAAGCTCAAGACGAAATTTTTCTTTTTATACTTATCATCTAGATGTTTCTAATTGTATCGCGCTTTTCTCTGAAACTAGTACTATTCGAATATGTATTATTATTTTTAGTCTCGGTTATGAAACATCACCCTAAGACCCTCAGGAGCCGAGCTTAGCTTAAATTCAATTGTGGGCCATCAACAAAGTTATGTGTAATTATAGTTGTTTAATGCAAGAAGATTTGCGTGAGTGAGAGTGACTGCTATGATCAATTGATAATGTTCAACGTGTCGGTAAGATTGGGTACGGCGGCTGTCGCCTGACTCCTACCACAGAAATGTATTCGTGAACAGGAAAACTTTCACAACTTCTACTTTTATATAAACGTATATTTTTAGTTACTTCAGAGTCTTCCTATTCTTGCAATGCCAAAGTTTCATGTTTTGGAGAGGGTTTGTAACAATGTTTGAACGATTTAATTATTTCTTTTATAAAGTCATAGTAGCTGATATTACCCAAGAAAGTAAGTAGTTGACAAGATGAAAGTCGGCCTGCAGAAGATGGAGTGGCATCAAGCAGGAAGCACCTGTGTGCGAGGCAGCAGCGGAGCCGGCGACGGTGCCGCTAACTTAGCGGAAAGTTTTCCCGCGCACTACAACAACTTGAACTATCACTGAACAAACAAAACGCAGCGTAGCACAGCACTTGGTAGCACTTCACAGACGGGTTCGGCGGCGGAGTCGAGTTCGGTAGCGGCGCGGGCGGGAGCGGCAGCGCGGGCGGTCGGCGCGGCGCGGCGGTCGGCGGTCGGGGCCGCTGTGCGCCGCGCGGCCGGCCGCGAACGTGACGCCCCCCCCACCACCACCCCCCTCCCCCGCCCCCACAGCCCCGCCTGCGCCCCGCACGCCAGCCCCGCGCGCCATCATCATCAGCACCACCACTTGTGACCAAAGCAATGCACATCGTCCTCATGTAACAAAATCATGATAATAACAAAGTAAAGAACAATAGAAGTGGTTGGACAATACCAGCAAGATCACCTTTGTACCGCACTTTTTACGCCTATAGCACATGTTCCACCTAGTTCAAAAACAAATCATGTTTATTGCTATTAGGTAATTAGTGAAGTCTTATAAATTGTGTCAACTCAACGTCAACGTCTTCTACAACAACTCTTCTTAAACTCAAGAACGCATGCACCGATTTTCATGATCTTTGATTTATTGAATTCGTCTTCTTTCCGAATAGAAGAATAACAATAAAAAAATAAATATATCTTACGAGAACGGGGACTGTTTCCGGCGGCGGTTAAAGGACGAAGAAAAGATATATATAATATAATAATAATATAATATGCTGGGACAACTTACACACGGTCATATGAGCCCAAACTGCCCCAAACTAAGGAGAGCTTGTATTATGTACTATGAACTCGTACCTAACCAGACAACTGATAAAAATACATATATATTTTTAAATATATACATGTTATAGATAAATTACACCCAGATACAGAACAAATGATTACGTTCATCACACAAATATTTGTCCTAAGTGGGAATCGAACCCACGATTTCCGGTATAGCAGTCAGGGTCACTAACTACTAAAACCAACAAGTCAGTCGAATACTCGTAGGTATGACCCCATGTGAAGGCAAATGTTTTGCAGGACGCAGTAAAGGCCCCACCGCTGCACCGCTGCACCGCTGTCAGCACGCCAGGTCTCCTGCAGAACCTACTACTACAACTTTCAATAATCATTAGTGGAGTGGATGATGGATGCAGCATGAGATATGTTTTCATGCCCATGATGGATGGATTACTATTTTTCAGTATCGTGAGTAGAGAGGGCCGGGTGGCGCGAGACGGAGAGACTGAATATATATTTGAGCTCGGGCGTACAAGTTGAATGATGCCAAACGCACGCCATTACAGCGCTCAATAGACAGGAGTTAATTCATTCTGAGAACATTCATTCTCATGTGAATTTGTAAATAGCAATACTGCGGTATTTACATAGCTAGATTATACGCACGCGTCTCATATAAGCGTTGGCAGCAGTTATAGGTTGGTATGGATGTTCGAGAAAATCAAAGGAAAACATTTTATGTTTCACAAGTTCAGAAAGTATTGATATAACGTAGTAAATGTGAAACAATCTGACCGGACGTGGGCACATACATCACGCAGGGCGGCCTCGCATCTGCTGACTCCACGTGAAGGCCGCCGTCACGCAAACCTGGCTCGGGTGACATATGTCTCCTCCGCGACCCTTAGGATGTAACGGCCGCATGCTCCCTCACAAGATGATACATATTGATTTGTTATCGACACAGTTACAGCAAGACTCATCTCGCGAATCATGGTGCGTCTACACTAATCTTCAAACTATATCTTGTGGAGCCACCATCTCCACCAGCATAGTATGTTAACCTATCTCTTATAGTGAACCTGTAACCTATTAGGAAAATAACAGTTTTTTGGATTGTTTCACTATTATGTTAGACCTCTTAGTGTTGGATATTACAGGGGGAGGGGTCATTACAGCGTTGAGAATGTAACGTTGTTAAACTTAAACTTTTAATAAAATGCTTGACATATTCAATGCATAATAATTATTAGGAGGAAAATCAGATCTATGCAGAGGCGGGCCGGCGCGAACACGTTATAGTTGACACTTGAGAGTAACGTATTGCTCTAAGTTGAAGCGGTAGGTGGCGCGGGCCAACATTCAGCTACAGTCCCACAGAGGTTTCGGAAAGACCAGGTTATTAATATTCAATTAGTCGACAGTGTGGTGGCATCATCGCCTGCTTCATCAATCTTCCAAGTTAATCCGGCGGCTAATACCACTCCTGCTCGCAGCCGGCCGCCGCCGCCTTGACGCCTCTACGTCACTTATATCTAGACAAACTTTGTTACAGGCAGCATAGACATGTTTTTATACGTAAATCATATCTGACATAAATAAAGGGAAAATAATAGCGACGTGTTCCGGCGCGCGGCGCGGAGCTAGCCGCAGTGCGCGAGCCCAGGGACAGATGTTTACTTGGATGTAATCATCGCGACACATTCTTTATCGTTATTTCTTCTTCTAAATCGTCCGAAATGCTATTGCCCTTTTTTACCCCACAGAAAGTGTAGAACGCGAATTATTCCTTCTAATAAAATATGTTAAATCCGTATAGAAACCCACAGTAACTATAAGCAATGGAATTTAATCATTCGGATCTTTTCCTCCGCCTATTTGAATTTATTATAGTGTATTTCACAATACACTTTTTATCACGTATTTACTTAAATTCTTTAAGATTTTTTTTCGGTATCATCGAGCAATGTAAGTAATCTACGTGTGCCGCTTTGTGAACTAGACGGTCAATTTAGTTACAGTAATGGGTCTCGTAATGGAATATTTTAAGTATACTGACGTTTGCTTTGATACTTTGATGCAACCCATTTAAACAAGCCAGACAACTACCCGGCAGAGTGAGTGCCGAGCCAAGCGCCATGACCAGTTACCGAGTCTATATATTACCTCTTTTACTTAACTAACACCTTCATTTAATAACGAATCTCTCAACGAGAGCTAAAAGCTCTCAACGAATTTTATAGACAGTTAGGCTAGTGTGCTATATTATATATTATTTAAAGTCTGTTATGATCATTTCCATTAGCAGCCCACACACTTATTTGATTATTCTTTACGAAAATGTACTTGTATGTATAGCTATAGTAATAAGCGCATGAGCCAGACTTTGCTTCCGCGCCACCTCAAATGTTCTTCTGAACATGGGCCACCTCAAATGTTTGTGTATTGTAGGTTTCTACCCACAATACACAAATTAAAACTACCAAAGTAGTACCTTTTTACGAGTGATCGAATTGTTACGCGTGAAGGGATTGCCAAATACATTGGAATAATACGTGGTCATGCACAGAGCGAGATCATATACGTCGGCTACGTCATGTATTGGTGTAACGTAACACTAAGTAACCCCCTTCATAGAATTGGTTCTTGGCGAGAGGCCAACGACCTTATCTCTCATTGTCTTTTTTAGGTAAATAATGATATTATTTAGCTCACGTTCGGCATCCGAAATCTCAGTGTGGCTCGCTAAGTGAGCGGAGGTGGACGCCGCCGCCGCGCCGCGCCGCACCGCGCCGCTACGCGCTAATGAGCGTCGCGTTACGTGCGTCGCGCGAGCTTCACGCGCGCGACCTCCTAAAGTCTCTGATTTCGAGTCAGTCTAGAGCGGCCGCTAATTTATGAACGCGTCAAACACTACACCCACTGATACAATAAAACAGAATAAGTACCACACTGTTCTCACCATTTCTTTTCTCTTTCAGATATATTGACTTGAAAGATGACACATTTTATTTCATTTCATTTCATTTATTTATTTTGTAAACACAGGTTACAGAGATGGTATAGTTATAATACATAGGATCGCCATGTTAAATAATAGGCTTTATTTAGAAAGCTACTTTTTCCGCTGAGCAAGCATTAGCGACCGCGGGCGACTAACTTTGCTCATTAGCTGGCCCCCGCTGCGCCGCTGGATACACTGACGTGACGGTACTAAGGGAGCCTTGCTGCTTGACCGCATCACACAACTTAGTCTACTAAATATCTATACATATATGTATATAATAAAATGGTAGGAAAGTCAAAACTGTACATTGAGTATGAATATTTTTTTAAAACAACACTTGGGTTATGATCTACAATCGATACCGAAGCCAAAAAAACTAATAATTAAAAAAAATAAAAAACACGCCTGCCATGACAAAAAAGTGAACTAAAAAATTAAAAACAAGTCAAATATTTGCAGTCGGGTGTAATGAATTGTTCCAAGTAACCGTCCCCCGACTGCAAATATTTGACTTGTTTTTAATTTTTTAGTTCACTTTTTTGTCATGGCAGGCGTGTTTTTTATTTTTTTTAATTATTAGTTTTTTATTTCATACCTTTTAGTGACATAATGACCAATATTGCGCAAAAAAAAAAAAACATTCGGATCCCTTTGCAGGCGATTTCGACTCACACTTGACCATTTTTTAATGTCCACATAGCCTATGTCACTCGGGATAACTCAAAGCTTCTAATGATACCACAAACATTGAAATCGGTCAAGCCTTTTAGAAGTTATGGTGGAATAAAGAAACTCACAAACATACATACATACATACATACATGAACCCTGAAAACATAACACTCCTTTTTGGGCAGTCGTGTAAAAATACAGTTTTTAGAATTTTTGTCTGTTTGTCTTTTTGTCTATATGTATGCCCGGGATAAACTCAAAAAGTACTGCATGGATTTACTTCAAATTTGGCACAAATATAATTAGGAAGTCGGGTCAACATATTGGCTATATACATGTGTACAGCTGATTCCATAATGTTCATGGCTCTTGCATCCTCAGTGGTCCACACAGGTCGCAGCGTGAGGGCATCATCAATGTCCGCTTCCGGGTCCTCCATCATGTGCTGTCAGCCGCAACGCACGCACACACGCACAACGCGGCTCACACCCAAGCATTTTGAATAAAAACCATTATGATGCCAAAAACGTAGATTTATAAAGATTACGATTAGTGACCCATAATTTATGTCGGAATAAGAACAGGGAAGCTTTTGTGCGAAGCTCGTACAACTTTTGTAAGGACGCGGCGCGCGGCGGGCGGCGGCGGCGGCGGCGGCGGCGGCGGCGGCGCGGCGGCGGCGCGGCGGCGGCGCGGCGGCGGCGCGGCGGCGGCGCGGCGGCGGGTTGATGCTTGTTACTTCTGAAAACCTAAATATTGAAACATACAAAATTGAGATAATTTTTTCTTTGCATAATAATATAATAAATTGGTTACTAATTAATGAATTAAAATAAACTAAGAAATATTAATATAATGACATTTATCAAAGAAGGGACAAACCGAATTTAGAAATCTGATTCTAAAGTAAAGGAAAAGATTTATTTTTAAATTTTTAACACCAATTAGTCAATTTAATTGGAAATGTCACGTAGATTCAGTATCAAAATAAAATAATCAGTACTCGTATGCACTGAACAACCTATCAAAAGTTTTAAGTGACCTGTGATGGCTGTGGTTTTAGTTGCTTACAAAGCTTATGTGTCTTTAACACTACGCTTTGGAGTAACATTTTGGGGTAAATCTACGGACAAAGAAATTGCACTTAAAGCCCAAAAGTAATGCATACGGGCATGTTTAGACCACAGCCAAGAGATGCTGTATTTCCATTGACATGACACTACCTAGTATGTATATCCCCAAAACTGCATTTGTTAAATCCAAAATGAATTTGTTCCAAACACTGAAGACTAAACGGCGCAATTATGAAATCAATTCTAACGAACACAGCACTGCGCTCAATGCTGAAACCTTTTTAGGTAGGTAATGGCACACAGATCATTGAAATAAGTTTAAAACAGTTCTTTTATAATTTTCACATAATGTATACATAATTGTAGTAGTAGCAGTTTCCTAGTTATTGCTCTGCTCTATGAGCTGTGTGGCCGACGCGTCGACGCGGCGCGCGGCGCTCCGCATGTAGCTTCCACCGAATTACGATCTCGATCAAGTTGGGAAGAGATCTCAAGGATGTAACCGATACCTATCCACTCTTGTGATCTAATTAACTTATTTCCCTATTTGATATCTCCAGATAAGTATTTTCAATGGAATTTTCCTTCTTACTTCTTCAAGGACATTATAAGTTGATATATTATTATAACTCATTGACTTGTAAAGCCTGGCTGCGATAGTTTTCCTTTTATATTTACTATTGGCATATTATATTTTGAACACCCGAAAACAACCGTTTAGCTGGCACCTGACGTTGATAAAAATAGGCACTTTAAACCTTAATATATCGCAAACGGATCCCTAAATCGAAAAATGGTTTTCGCACGCCCGCAATATCGAACGACGTATCTAACGACACCCACACAACGTGATAGACGATAAAGAAATCATCCCCGCTTTGTGTATAAACATTTTATTTCCATGATATTCGTTTACCAGTTTCTCACGTGTTTCGTATAATACACCAATTTCGAATTACAACCTCAGACAGAAGTAAAATTGCTTATGTTTTTTAAGAATCAATTAAACACAAGTTATTGCCTATGCAAGGCGTTTAAAACTATGGCAACATGCATAGTAGTTAGCTTTGTAACCCTTCATACTAGTCCACCATTCGCTGTCGAGACATTAAAATACTATGTGTTTCACGTATACTATATCAAAGCGTTAGACGTTCTGGCAACAGACACGATCGTGAGAACACGAGTCGTCGCTATATATCAGAACAATTTAAATAACATTAATTTAAATCAAGTTTTTTTAGTAACAAAATAAATGGAACGGCGACTGGCGACAAAAATACCGCGACAGTGACCCACCGCGAAGGTTAAGTGCCGACGCCGAGGCCGAGCAAGAGTTTGTTACTATTTATTTATCTAGCTACTTTTTTTCAGCAATAACTAGATTACCTGCAAAGGTACCGGTGATACTAAGGTCTTGTATCACTTCACAAATGTGTCATTTAGTGTAGCTCCAAATAAATTAAGTCAAATGGAGAGGGACGCCAAAGCACATTCACTATACTGTCTTCCATAATAGACTGCTCGCACTCTGACGTCTCAGCTCGGAACGAACTCAGAATGTGATGGTTTGGCGCAATGGCATGACGCTATTGAAATCAGAGTGTTAAGATTTGGATTTAGATTTATATACTCAGGATGCAATTACAGCTTGCCATCAGATCATTTGGCAAAATGGCTTGTGCGTGAATACTCTATTTGAGGAACTAATAATTCAGCTATTGACATAAATTAACGAATGGTTAATCTCAATCACCAGCCGCAACCATAATGAAGTAACGTGACGCGGGCCGGAATCCCCCGAACGCACCCGAGCGCAGCCGAGCATAGCCGAGCGCACAACTAATTACTTGGGTAATGATTGTGACCGCATCAAGTTGGTGGCGCAACCGCATCGAGACACCAGTTTGATAGTCCAGTGCCGCTACGACTTTGCTTTTCAGGCATCATTAGACATATCGCTCTGCTTACGTAGGGCAGGGCCTTCTACGTAACAACGATACGATCACGCCCAAGGTTCAATTTACACCTTGCGTAATGGGAAAGGCCTGGAGGGTGGAATAGTGGCTTAAATTTGATCAATTTGATCAGTGAGGAGCAAAAAAGGCTACACAAATCATGGTATCCTCGTAGTTATGTCATTTAGTAATGTCACACTCACGTTTGATATATTATAATCCTTAATAACATGAGTAAAATTACATTCACTTATCAGTCCACGACGGTTAAAAATAATAATAAAATATGGACACCACATAGGCACATTGCCCTGAAACTAATATAAGTAGTGAAAGCACTTGTGTTATGGAATCAGAGACCACAAAACCTTCGTTGTCTCCACAAACACCCAGACTAGCAACTATGTAGAAAAGTAATAATAATACAATCATTTATTTTCGGGCTACTTAGACCCATAGACATACACCTTATAGACTAGCATACATAGTTTATACAACTGTCGTTAATATAATATAAAGCTTAAAACTTAACACATTGACTCGTCAGGGGATCAAACCTGGCACTTCAGAGCTTGCGAAACATTTAAAACCAGTGTGTACGCAACTCGACCATGGTGATCGTCAAACGCAATTAGTAGTAAACTTAAACAAACTTCTAAAAAATGGTTTATCCGTTCTTGAGTTATAAATAGAGTAACTAATCAGTCTTTTACTTACTTACCAACAACAGTATTGTAAAGTTAGATATATAAATCAATGCTGAAATGTAATGTTTTGAAGTGTTCACCTGCCTACCAGTGAGTGAGTTACAACAGTTATGGTTAGTCGCCGGGCCGAGCCGGCCGGCGCCGCGGCGGAGGCGACTCGTCTCGCTGCGGTACGCGCGCAGCCAGCAGACAAACACCAATACACACTTAGCACCAACATTTTCCTTTATTTCACGTAAACCATAACTACCCAGTAGGTTATAGTTTCTTCTAAACCTAAATTTATATTTTATCCACATAAATAAATCGTACTATTTTCTTACTCAGCCCAGATTAACTTTTAAAGAAATAAAAAAAAAAAAAAAAAACAATTTAGTCCACCACTTAGATAATCAAAATATGATAGACACGTATTTTTTCTTTTATCAAATCAATTACAAAATACGAAGATAAACCGCTGGGCTTGTGACGTCACGGCTTGGTACAATTTTTGCTTAGAGGTGACGTCACGCAAGATTTGTACTCACTCTATCTTCATAAGTTTTTGTTTACGGGACAAACGAAAAAATACGTGTCTAAAATTTTTTACTTATCGAAATGATGGACAAATAAATAAAAATTAGTCATCATCCCTATTATCATTAGTTTAATCTTAATTCTGGTTAATTGGATTTTCGTTTTATGTAATGTTGGTACAATGATGTGTACCTAGGTACCTAGCGACAAGATATTTGACTTCAACGAATATAGCTACAAGCTACGTTTGCTGCTACGAAACTTCGTAGCACTACAATTAGAACAGCGGTTGCTTTCTGTGACACCGTCATGACCGCCAGAGAGGCAGCAGAAAGAGTAAGGGAGGCGACGAGCCAGCTCTCTTCTCGCCGCAGACGCCATGGCCGCCGCAACACTGTGGTGCCGTTGGCACGCAACGACCTCAGACCACCTTGAGGTCGGGCCTGCAGGTGACCGGGAGGGCACCCCGTCACCTGATCAGCTGACAGGCCACGGAGAATACGGACGCCATGTCCCACGCGTCCGTCCTCGGAAGGAACGAGAGTTGGGCACCTTAGACCCACCCTCTGGAAGGGGTCCAGTTCAGGACAGAAGCCTGCCGGAGCCGCGCAGTGATTGCGTAAGCGAACCCGTGGCTCTGACTAAGGCTAAGACGGGACCGGGGTGTTTTTAGTCGGTGCAAGTCCGACATATCCCCACGCTGTGCCCTCAGTGTGGGTTGAAATCATCAGAGTTTCACCCCGAAAAAAAAAAAAAAAAAAAAGGTCCCAATATAAGTATTTACAATAATATTTGTGAAAGTCGTTGCTAAAATACTACATATTTACTTTTGATTTGATATTAACAAGTGGAGCAACAACAGTAGCCGAGCACGAGCAGTCCCGCGCATCACACATGACGTCATCAGCTGCGAACGTCACACAAGCAATTAATATCATTTAGGTGACACATCAATTTGTTGCTCACTAAATCCTGGCGAGGCTTCGTCTTGTGTGTGAGGGCGGATGACGACCCGCGCCGGACCGTGCCGGACTGTGCCAGACCGGGCCGGTCCGAGCCGGGTCGGGCCGAGTTGGCGCGACACGCTCGTGCGTGGCGTCCGCGTTATTGCCCCTGTTAACACACTATAAATTACCAAAATACATTGTACTCGCACACTAAAAACAATCTGCTTTCGAATTTACGTTAACTGAAAAGTGTCGGGTGTCGGGTGTCCCGTCACTCCCGGCTCACCTTAACTGTACATTCAAGTTATTTTTGTGTTTTACGAGTTATATGTCGTGTCTGAACGAAACATTTGTCTTCAGAAGTCAAGTTAGAATTGCCGTTATTTTTGGGTTTTAAATAGATCAATTTTAGGTATTGTACGGTTGCAAAACGAATAAAAGATTTTCAACAAGAGATTCATCACTTACTTACTGAATGTTGGCAATATTACTACTAATAGTATTTTTAAGCTGATACTGAGCCCGAAGGTGGCTAAAGGACGCAATCGTATCGTGTTTAACCTCGATTAATTTGTCTTCACGAGTACTGTAAACTAATCTGATAAAAAAGCTTGTGCTTGCAAATAAATATAAAAAAAAAACATAATTCAAAGTGCTCTCTGTCTTGCAAATATTTTACAACAAAATATTTCTCATGAGATCTTAATACTGCAAGAATTGCTTACAAACTAAAAAATGCATGATAAATTATAATCCAATTCGCACAATGTAGGCTTATAGAAAAATGACTAACAGCTATTACTTTTTTGTATAAACTTTCATAAAATAATTTAATGTTGTGTGTTTCCTATAAGTACGTATTTCGTTGGACAGTGTAGTAGTTTTTGAAAGACTATATATGTTGTATTTCTTTATAATATTTTTTTTTTATAATTTATTATAAAAATTTTAATTTATATAATTTTAATGATAAGACGATGTTGATGCAGGCGTCTACACACTCACTCTTACTCAATGGTGCGCAAGTTGGACATGCTCTGTATTAAAATTAGCGCGCGTAAGTAAAGCTAATCTTTGTTGAGACTTTAGTAATTTAATAACACATTAGCGACACGCGGGCGCTGGGCCCGACGGAGGCGGGTGGCGTGGGGGGAGCGGCGTTGAGGGGGGGGCGTCCCGACGCGGGAACGCGCTCGTAAATTCCTTTAATACTCAATTTACGAGCCCCTACGTCCCGGACGCGTGTCGGAGCCGGATCGGGCCAGCATTGTGCCAGACTCAGTTAGTTTTATATCCTCAGTTTCCTGGCCGCGTTCGCCAGTAGCTGTTTAACATCTAATTTCAATTAATTAGTTGCAACAAACTATCAATTTAATTATCCATCAAAGTTAGTTGTGAGTGGAAATGAGTTTCCAAAACAAATGCCGGTTCAGGCGGTGCTGCGCAACAGTTACTACAGATATTTAGTTTTCGCACTCCCCCCCGTCCCTCCCCTTCCTCACTCCGCGCCCTGCCCATCGCAAGCTATAATGAAATTATTAAAGACTAGCTTTTGCCCGCGACATCGTAACCTTATCTGCAGGTAATTTTATTAATATCTTGACTTTACACAAAACACAAAACATTTCACTGTGAAAAGTCATTGCGTTGCGATTGCCCCGAGGTTTCACCCGCGTGACTATTTCAGGCAATATTTCAAAATTTTCTCCGTAAGAATCATCTTCGTACTTCAAGGAATATTTTTTCATTTTAAAGAATTAGTCAAATCGGTTCAGCTGCTCTCTGGATTTGCGCTTAGCAACACTTTCAGCGATTTATTTTTATAGATATTTATACCTACACAGAGACAAAATAATAAGCAACTTCTTTGACGGCAAATTATTCAAAAGCATCATTTCAAAGTTACGAATCCAGTGCTACTTGTCTTGAAACAGTTTCAGCGACTGAAGTTTAGTAAATAAAATGTCCGCAAGCGCATTAACTTTTAATAGAAAACTTTTATTACAGGACAAGCGTCGCCAGCAGATACCGCCCACTATTATTCTATTATGCTCGCACTAACTAGCGGTAATCGCTTTTGTATTCAAGTTTATTCAGCCGGCAACCGAGTGCCTCTTTTGACCTGCGCTCAAAATGCTTAAATATAGATGCACCGGATAATATACCACTGACAAAGAAGCTACCAAGCATTACCTACCCATGTATGTACATACATATTCGAAGGTATCAATTTCAGATGAAAGGTATTTGTAGTAAATCACGGCGAGCACATATTATATCGGACCTAAGTCAACAGGCGCGCGCCCGCCGCCTGTCAACACGCGCACACAGGGCAGCGGCTCATCCCCTAGCCTTTGGATGTAAAGCCGATACGTACAAACATGATTTCCAATAAATATTCAGGGTACTGTATTCAATTAAATAAAAATGGTAGTAAGGAAAAAAATTAAGCTCAAGAAACGAAAATAATCCTTACTACTATCTGTGTTTTTAACCCCCGACGCAAAAAGAGGGGTGTCATAAGTTTGACGTGTCTGTCTGTCTGTCTATCTGTGGAATCACAGCTCCCGAATAGATAAAGCGAATTCAATTTAGTTTGTTTTTTTATTAAAGGTGACTTATGTGCGAGTGTTCTTAGACTTGTATGGTAACAATCGGTTGAGCCTTTTAAAAGTTGTGAGGGGTTAAAGTGGGGTAGAACAACCGAAAGCCTGCAAATATACTCAAGTCGGGTATTGAATGAAAGTGCACTGAACAAGTAATATGTAATACTTATAAAAATAATACCTATAAAAAGTAGAAAATAAAAAAATCAAAAAAAGAAATTATTAAACCTCCGACACCTAAGATAGGATAAAATATTAAAAAAAATGTATATCTTAAAGTATCTAAGTATGTAGGTATTAATAATTAAAAAAATACTTTTAAAGGGAAATTAGGTTTTTGTGTCGGAAGTTTTATAATATTTTAATTATTACAAATAATTAATCAGTCTGCGTGCGTTACTGCGTAAATAATAATCGTCGTCGTTGATGGCTCAGTCTTGACATCCATTATTACCTGAACGTTACCGCAGTAAACAAACTAGTGCGACTGTGTGTTACTTATTGCCATGTGTGATCAACGTCTTGCATGTGTCGCACCCACGCGTTTGCCGGCATTGGTCACACTAAAATACCATGTGAGTTGCAAATACAAACCTCCAGCCGAGTGCACACGAGGAGTCCCTCGCCGCGGACACATCTCACAAATTATAATAAATAAATAAATAAATGCGGACAACATCACATACATTGCTCTGAACCCAAAGTAAGTAGCTATTAAGCACTTGTGTTATGGAATTCAGAAACAACGAAGGTACCACAAACACCCAGACCCGAGGCAATGTAGAAAAGTTGGTTTCTACATTGACCCGTCCGGGGATCAAACCCGGGACCTCAGAGCTAGCGACACCTTGAAAACCGGTGCATACGCCACTCGACCACGGAGGTCGTCATTTCACGTCAATTAGATATCCGTCGCTCAGTTTTAATAGTTTTCGACGACCTCAGAGACAGCTGTCTAATAACTCACTTTACATGTGTTAAGCACATCTGTTATACCTAACGGATTTCAATATTTCTAATTACCAGTTAGTTTAATTAAACGTTCGCACTGGGCAAATATAAAACGTCCCTAGCCTGGCGGCACCTGAGCCACGAATAGGCTTCGCAAAAAGCGCCTTTATATCCCCGTTCACTATTCAATCGTCTTTACTTACTATCTAATTGAATTAATTGGCCGCCAGAGCAAGCGCCGAGTCCCCTCTATCTACATAGTAAAGCAGTACAGAGTTACCGCGCGGTGGTCGAGGCGACTGCTCCCAGTGCAATGTGACGTGCATAATATAAAGCGTGTCGTGAACAGGCCGACAGAGTAGTCGGAGAGCGAGCGCCTACATTAAGGTACATTACACAAGTTGTGTGTCGCTAATGTTTTAAGTGTGTCTGCGAGGCCCCGGAGCGCGGCTACGAGCCCCGCGGGCGAGCCGACCACCTGAAAGCATTTGCAAGTTAACACAACTTGTACCGATCCAATGCGTTATTAACGCTGCGTTTATTTTTGAACATTTCAAGATAATAAAATAAACGGGAAAATGTCGACAGCCCTATAGGAAAATCCGGTGCGAGCCTGAGGAATGGAGTGAGAGGGGCGCGTAAATCGTGCATCGCTCGATATTCCTTCACAAAAATAGGATTGAAAAACTGCGTAAAGTACGTCACAACACACTGATCACATTATACGTAACGGACTGTGTTCCGTGTGTCATTTTTTACATATTTTTTTATTTGTTATTTCTTTGAAATTAAAAATTAATTATAATTTAACACCATTACAGTAACCCAATGCGATGCTATATATAAACTTGAAGCAATAGAAAACAAAAACAGATAAAACAAACTTACATTAACAATAAAATATATGCATTTTATTTTCTATGTATTTCGAGAAAGTAATTAATAATATATACCTGTCAACTTATTGATTGATGATGCTCGCGACATTGCAGCATTGGTGCAAACTTGAGCAAGTTCGTCCTTGCTACGGGAGGGTGCTCCAGCTGCCCGCGCAGCACACCGAACATGTATTTTACTAGGGCTATGTCCCTTCTAGTCTCCTTTTATACTAGCGTGCAACACCCCACCATGCTTACTAGTTATTTTTTATGAAAGTCCTAAATGCATAATAAGCAATATCATTAAATTTCTGGCTTTTCGGAAGGGTACTAAACTACGCAAGCAATAATCTGGCCGAAAGTCGTATGGCCACTTTGCGTGACCCACCTTGGACAGACTTCCAGTCTACAGTGATGTGGACGAATTTTATTGTCGCCATATTTTAGTTGAATTAGGAAGGATTATAGATTTTATTTTAGGATATACCTAGTTAAGTTATAGTTCAATATATTATGTAATCTTTCAATAAGTTTTTATAACCGTATATAATCCGTAAAACCAACGTCAGATGAATATAAAGCTAAACGCGTTGAATACTACGATGTTTTACTTCTCCGCTAACTAAGTGATTCCGTCGGCGAAGTTGGTCTCCGTTCAAACTTTTGTTCTAACTTGAGTGACTTGCGAAGCCCCACCGCGGTCACATTTTTTGCTCAATTTGGTTGAATTTGGTTTCGTAACTTGAGCAACAGTTAGATGAACCGCTCAGTGTCGCGGGACATCTCGAAAAATAGTCGTAATCCGGTTTCGCTTGTTCGACCAATAAGGTCCGCGTGCAGACTTGTGTTGTGTGTACTCTTTACATCGGAGCCCGCAGAGCTTGGCTCACCGGTCAACCTAACTGAAATGAATTGTTGAAGGCCAAGCATAATATTATAAATAATATATTTCAATGCATTATGTAGTCGACGGGTCGACGGCGAACAGGTCCGGTCCGCGCCCAGAGAGCTTCATTCAACCCCACTTCGTTTTTGAGACACGGTTATAATATAATAATAATAATATAATCAGTCTTAAGCTGGATTAATAAGCAGGTTATTACAAGTGAGCATACGACAGCCGCCGTGTGTGGCGGCAGCACTGGCTTGTTCTTACCGCAGCACTCGAGCACTCGAGCACTCGCCTAGAAGGAAATCCTCTGTAAGTTTGGTTTGTTGCGTGTGACGGAGCGTTTTGTACCGCTAACTGGATTTGTATTGTTGCCGGTGGAGTTGTGTCGGCCGCCGCCGCCGCCGGGATCCTGCTATTGTTGCTTCGTGCGGAAACGATAACTTTGTTGAGTGCTGCGAGTAAAACTCGTAAATCTAAATTTGTTGGTAAGAGTATCAAATTTTAAGCCAAAAAAGGAGAGATGTTTAAGAGCTGTATGTACATTTCTCATCTCGATCCCGCGCTTTAAAGTGCGGGCAGCTTTTTTTTACTTGTTTCTATAATATCTCGATACAACTTTCACGTCGTGTCAACTAACTTAAAAGTAAGACTAAAACTAGTTTGATTCGTTTGTCGCATAATTTTTTCACATATTGTTTTTACACTTAATAGTGTTTGTTTGCAGAACATGGAAAGTACAAGTTATCGTGAACTTTTGTTATCATCTTATTGCAATACCTACATTCCATACAAATAAAAAAAAATATTTAATTCTGTTTACTTTATATAACACTGAATAGCGTAGCGGAACGCGTAGTATCTGGCGTAGCAAAATGCTACAGCGTTCACTTAAGTCGCTCTCGGAACGTATCGATCGGAATGCGATATTAAAGAAATAAAGACATCATTTTTATAGTGCAGATCAGTTTGCCTGACAAAAACATGTGCCTGTAAACTGTGATATGTACGAGTACATCCGTACGTCGGTGCAGCTCTACCGATATCTTGATACATAAAAAAAAAAACATACAAACATCCGAATTGAAAACCTCCTCCTTTTTTTTAAAGTCGGTTAACAATACAAATTAGACGGACACACAGATACCACAACGATAGTGTAAAAGCCTGAGCCAGTGCTCCTCTGTGGAGTTCAGGTTTTTACACTATAGGAAAAGAACCGTTTCATAAACATTGATTGTGTTTGATGTGATTTATAATGATGTAGTTGTTAAGTAAACTAGCCAGGTTTGAAGCGCGCGCGGTCTGTTCCATCCTCCTGTTATTCTCTCATCTCGAGGCTCCGGTCGCTCGCGCGTTGCGTGCGTCTATCAATACATGCGTTGCGTATAATTATCTAAACACTACGCTTTGCTTCAGCGTAACAGAGACTTGCGAATCTAACGTTTATAGTTATTTACTTTTCATTTGTCCTAATTAAACTGAATAGATTCACCCGCTGCAAGAGCGTGGAGGACTCGCCCGGTGTCTTCAGTACAGGACGACATTTAGAGAGTTAATGCTATTTGGTTGAAACGACAAGGAGGCACAATCTCCACAGCCTGCAGTCCTAACAGGGGGATAATTTCGTTACGATATAAATAATACAGCATTGTGGAAGACGCGAGTAATATAGTTGTAAGATATGTAGATGTATGTGTGAAGCATTGATTATTTCCCTCGGGAGGGCGTCGCACCGAAGTGCAGCGCATGCATATGTATGAGCTGGCCCGCCACACATGCACAGCACGCCGCCAGCCACACGTGCACAGCTCGCCGCCCCCACACAGCTCGCCGCCCCCACACAGCACGCCGCCCGCACACAGCACGCCGCCCGCACACAGCACGCCGCCCGCACACAGCACGCCGCACTCAGCAAAGCACAGCTCAGAAAGGCGCGGTTGCCAGCGCCTGATCAAGGATCTCTTGATGAACTGTAATTAGTTTTTAAATCAGACATGCGCATATGCAAGTATGTGCGACACTCGGTAAAATACGTCGAACACCTAAAGAGAAGAAATTGTTTACATCTTGTAGAGTATGTGCTGGTCGAGCGTATAGGTTAGAAGCGGAGTCTGTGCCCGGCGTCGTCCTCTCGCTGGGATCAACGACCCGGTGGCGCCTCCTGCCGCTGGAATTTCTTAATTAATTTCAGTGCATTTATTTATCAGCAGAGAGCGGGAATAGTTTTCAACTACACACTTCCCGCTCAGTTTCTAGCACTCCCGATTCAGATTTCTAGTACGTGCCTAGAATTAAGACATTTTTGTTGAAATCACTGTACATTATATATTAACCTGTCGTGGAGCGTTGAAGCGCGGCGGTGGCCTAGTCGTATCGCGTTACTAGGTATACTTGCATAAATGAGACGCAATCAAAGGCTTAAAATAGATTTTATTAAAAATAGAACAAATAACTTCTTTTTAGGGTTCTGTACCTCAAAAGGAAAAAACGGAACCCTTATAGGATCATTTCGTTGTCCGTCCGTCCGTCTGTCAAGACTTTTTTTCTCAGGAACGCGTGGAGGTATCAAACTGAAATTTATATCTAATACTCAAGTCTACCGTCCCTTAGAGCTGTGAAAAAATCAAACTTCTAAGCCAAAGCAATCAAAAGATACAGCCGTTTATGCCGCAAATTTTCGGAATTCGCACGGGAGACACAACCTACTGGGTACTTCCCGTGATCTTAGAATCTTGAAATTTGGTACGAAGTAACTTAACGTCTTATAGTACAAATAAAGGAAAAATTGCGAAAACCGTAATTTTTTTGTTTTCACAAACTAAAAAATATTTTAAAGTTACTACTATTTTTCTCATGAACGCGTTGAGGTATTAAATTGAAATTCATATCAAATACTCAGGTCTATAATACCTTTACTGTAACAAAATCAAACTTCCATGTCAACGCAATCAAAAGAAATAGATACCTACAGGTTTGTACGGAACCCTCGGTGCGCGAGTCCGACTCGCACTTGGCCGGTTTTTTTAAGTTATGTGACTACTTCGACATCCTATGCAACGTTATTATACTCGTGGTTACATAACGTCTCGACTCTCGTAGCGCTCCTCGTCTCTCCTCTACGCCGCTGCTGGCGTAGCGCTACGAGATCACGAGTCTCATATTGAACCTACTTGTACGGCATTTACTCGAGAACAAACTTGACTCTAAAGACTGATGGTAACCGTCGAGCACTCAGGCCAGGCGAGCGAAACACGGTGACACATTAGTTTCAGTAACAACATTTTTGACAATATAACTGTGCACATACAAAAACAAATTCGCTATAAAACATGTTATATTTGCTTCTCGATTCCGTAATCATGCTAATAATTTTAGGCGTTCATTATATTATAACTGTGCCTGACATAGAGACAACAAACTTGTGTTAATTCGCAGCTAACTAAAGTTTTGAAGTCGAGTGATATATCCGCCGCACCGGGCCGCGCCGGGCCGCACCGGGCCGCACCGCGACCAACCGAGCCTCAGCGCTCGCAAACCTCCCCACTGCCAATTCATCTGTCCCTTACATGTCAACTTATAAACCTTTCTAAGGGATACGGATTTTTATAAACTCCCATTTTCCGACAACGGCTGTTTGGTATCGCGCTGACGTAAGCTGCTGCCGGCACTTTACTCCGCTACGTTCATAAATTATAATATAACGTGCAGGTCGCACGTCGGCGCGTCGGCGAGGCGTGCTACACGTCGGTGGCACGACCGATCAGCTGTAAACGTTGTCGCTTTGAATACTGTCAGCAATTAATGAGCGACAGTAGAAGAGGCAATTTGTGTAGCTCGTGTTCGGGCGCCGCGCCTGTCCCCGCCCCGCGCCCCTCCCCGCGCTCGCCTCGTTAGTACGCGACACGAGCGGCGCCGCGCGGCACAACAGGTTATACGCTGAGAATATATCGAGGAAAACATGGACGAGGCACAGTTTGCATTATTTAACTTTTTCAGACTTATTAGAAAACACTCCGGATAAAAGACAACTAACATATTTTACGCAGTCGTTACACTAGTTGCGGTTTCTGACTTTTTCTCCGTGTATTTAATACATCACAAAACTTCTGGTTTACCTATTCGAATTAAGTAAAAGCTGTATTATTGTCATTAATAAAAATCGGATAATTATATTTTTACCAAAAAAAAAACGCTAGAAAACTACTCCACAGAAAGTAACTAAAAAGGCAGGCGTTAATGTAACAGTTATAAGGTTGACAGAAACATGCACTACTGCTTCCCATCAGACTAATTTGAGTACAAAAATTTATTCTTTGTAATGATTTTATAAATTGTATACTGTACAGTAGTGTACAGATATGATTATTGTATAATTGTAAAGGACAATGGCGAACTCCCATACAAATTTTTGTTGACATAGTTTTGTTGCGTCTACTAATAAAAAAATCCTAAAGTATAGAGTTTGAATTTCTGAACAATATTGTCTTAAGGTTCCCTGATGAACGAAGTCACGAATTAAAGATCTTGGGTAGGTATAGTTAGTTATCAAAGTTTTTGATTTCATGTTTTATATATAGGCTATAAGGAAAGCAAAAATAATACAAGGTGTGTTATTCGGCTAAGCTACGATTTATTGTTTTGTATTATATCATAATAATAATTAAAGTAGCAGACGCCAGCGTCGCGTCGCGTCGTGTGGCCGCAGCGGCCGCGCGCTGGCGGCTAGGCGGCTGTGTGCTGCGAGGAGGAAGTCCGTGTTAAATGAAAAAAGTTGTGTCGCTCTAGCGATCGGTGTTATATCGACAACGACAAGTTGTTTGCTATTAAATGCGCTGACTACGAGTTTCTAACTGTTTCCATTACGGTCGCGTATCGCAAACAAAGTGCTTATTATAAACTTTAATTTGTTTGGAATACTCTACGACGCACACTGCGTGCCTCACATGCCGCCCGCGCCCCGCCCGCCCCCCGCCCACGCCCATCCGCGGTAGCCTGCTTCTGTCATACACTAATAGTCAACTTATAGCATACTGTGTTCACATTTGATTTTGTCTTTCAACTGATCTTTTGCGATGTGCTCTTCATTAGTGTAAAAGGAAATATTTTTCATTGAGGCTGCAGACGCAATGTCGGCGTGGAACAAAGCGAGCTCTTACGGCGCCGACGTGACTGCGGGACGTGAAAAATGTTAATGGAAGGTCTTGTAATTAGTCTCCGGACCCACCCGGCGGCGCCCGCCGAGGCCAGCTCGATGCATAATGTATGACGCAGGCACTCGGCTGCAGCTGCCAGTGCGCTCTACAGCCACGAGAGGTCTCGGCGTCACAAGGCGGGTCCGCGCTCACCCACAGCGCCGGCGACCAGCCTCAGTCTCCACAGACGCACAAACCGTATAGCATAGTAGAGATCGCTTCAGGAGAAACAAAACAATACAAAAAGTATCTAACTAAGTGGGTCATTGTCGGTGATTAATAGATAACTATTGTCCTACCACTACACTCTGTGTTGGACACTTTTCTTTTACCTAGGCTTACCTGAACTTTATTCGTATTTTTTGCTTAAAAATACAAGTTTAAGTTCGTAAAACGTTTCTGTTCACCAAAATGCATAAGTTACCCTACCTTATTAACGCAAACAGTTTACATAACGTCACTACCCAGCAGTACCCGCGAGGCGTGAGGCCGCTCTCCGCCGCTGCGTCGGCCGTCACCTGCCGCTACATTATTGCGTATACAATAAACTACACAATCACATATGACGTATACATTGGGGAATCAATCATTTACGAAATACGAGTAGTATTGCTATAAGTTTTGGGTGCTGTGTATCTACTTGAAGAATGTTATACATGACACATTTCTATCATTTCCACTGCGAAAGTATATAAAGAGTTTCAGCGAAATTGTTACTATTAGGTGATTACTGGTAAAAAAACAATTATTTGACAAACTATGCAATGCTTTAGTATATTGTATGTGTGAGATGTCCAAGAATATTTATTGTACTTGAGGATGGTAATTTAATCTCAAAATAATCGTATTAAATATAGTAGTAATATATAATATATAATTTTTAACGTAACGTTGGATGACCGAGTTTGGGCCCAAGCCACGCTGCCGATCCGATTTTGTAAGCAAGGTGTGCGTAAAGTTTCCAGTTTAGGCTTACCAGTATTTTTGTGTTCGGTCCACAGCACTGAAAAGCTAACCAGGCAAATCTTAGGGTCTTCTCTGGTTGGTTTTTAGATTCTGTGCATGACTGAGGCAGTAAATAGTTGGGAATTGTCCTGCCCGATCACAGATCTACCCGAGCAACGTTCTTCTCAGAAGCAGTGGGACGAGCCGCTTTGCAGTTTGATACGGAAAGAATTAATTAATAAGTCAATCAACACTGCAGAGCGCGCGCATCTCCTGGCTGTGGGAGAATGGGGACAAGGCCTCTGGTTACAGGTACTTCCGTCAACCACTCTTGGTACGATTTTTGATGACAATACTTTCCGGCTCGCTATCAGTTTGCATTTAGGTATACCTTGTGTCGCATGTCATCGTTGTCAATGCGGTGAAACAGTAGATTGCCTTGGTCACCATGGCCTGTCCTGCAGCAGGAACGCAGGGCGTATATCTCGTCACGCAAATATTAATGACATTATTCGTCGTGCTCTTGTCACTGCCGGTGTACCAGCTATTTTGGAACCCAATGGTTTAGTGCGCAGCGATGGTAAGAGACCTGACAGTATGTCATTGTTGCCTTGGAAATTGGGTCGGCTTTTGGTGTGGGACGCAACGTGCTTCGACACCTTTGCGCCATCCCACGTTCTAAGTTCGGCGGCCTCTCCTGGCGCTGCTGCTGGAGCTGCGGAGACCCTTTTTTGACGCGTTTAGTTTTATTTTATTTATTTATATAAGTTTTATTTTATAGTATAATTTTAGTATAGTTGTAAGTAAAGTGTTGGTTGTTATATTAGATTTAAGTATTGAATTGTAAATAAAGAGGTATATGTATGTTAAAAAACATGGTTAAAAAGGAAAACCTAAAAGAAGTATGTCGTATTAAAAGTGACATAATTCTGACTAGTCTGGTTTTAAGCACAAATCAAGTTTAAAATAAAAAAAACTGGCCAAGTGCGAGTCGGACTCGCGCACGAAGGCTTCCGTACCACCGTCGTATGAGAGCCCCGCTTAAATATTCATTTTATGTGGTTTTTAGTATTTGTTGTTATAGCGGCAACGGAAATACATCATTTGTGAAAATTTCAGCTTTCTAGCTATCACGGTTTATGAGATACAGCCTGGAGACAGACAGACGGACAGACAGACAGCGGAGTCTTAGTAATAGGGTCCCGTTTTACCCTTTGGGTACGGAACCCTAAAAACGATGTCCGAGTGATTATACGAATAAACAATGTCTGAGTTCGGCCGTCAACGTACGAGCAAAGTTCGTCCGATAACGGATTTGTTGTACGCGAGCCATTAGTTACATACTGTCTGGTTCTATAATGACTATCACTTATCTCTCATACCATCCAGCTGATCCAGCTCATCGAGGAGGAACTTTTAAAGACCTTTTTAAAAAACCTTGAGCAACCAACTTACACAAGTATTCAATTTAAATCAACTTCAATAAAGAATTTTTAGATGATATAAGTGTTGAACAATTTGAATTCTATTTATTTAAGCGCCAATTTTATTTTTTTATATTATTACTTTTAGTTCTAGTAAACTAACTTCTTGTATTTTGTAGGCACTGTGATTTTCATTTGTTTTATGTTTGTACGCCAACAGGCAGAGCATGTTAAAACGAAATAATGTATTTACACCTTGTTAACTTCACATGTTTTAACAAATAAATTATTATCTTATCTTATACGGCTAGTAAAAGCAATAAGCACATACCTAGTTAACATTCCGTTGGTTCTTGATTTGATTTGACTTCAGCCAGCAACCAAATATTGTGGCAAGTGAAACATAACAAGCACTGCTCGCGGCGCGGCGGTGCGCGATCGAACTGTTATTATTAGTTAAAAAGTTAACTGGGGCGCGCTACTTTAACAAGATAACTTTACGATATTTATTTATAAGAAATGACAAGTGCAAAATATTATCATTTATTATAGCTGCTGAAGTATCTATTGTGTAGGATGTCTCTGGCGTAGGGTAGTATGAAGCATAAGGCTGCCTGCCCACGTCCGTTAATCAGTGGGAGAAAAATAGAACCCAATCATAACAATAGGTCAATGCACACGTCCTACAAAAAGATGGTCAGAATTAAAATCGGCGCATCCCGACCGATCTTTTCCCTCTTCTGTTCCTCAAAAGCCAAAGACAAACATTCCTCTGTAAATCCACCTTCTTTCTGTCCATGACGTGCTGTTTCCACATTAGCCACAGACGTGACCACAAAATGAGTGAGTCAACCACAAAATCGGTCCTAAGAATCGGATTAATAATGGGCCCGAATATCTGTCCTACAAAAAGTCTGACGTAGGCGGGCAGGCTTAGTGCCTGGTCTCTGTTGACACCTCGTGGTAATTTTACTTACTCCTAACCGTGAAAGAGTAATCCCGTCATGAAATGAAACTCCTAACTCCTAACTATAACGAATATACTAGAAAATCATGTTATCTAGAAATCTCCTCGAAGATACATGAAGTTAAAAAAGCTACATAAATAAATGGTTGTACTTAAACAATTTTATTCTTTACATGAACTAACACTCAACACACAATGAGGCACATGCTGCCGCGTTCTTTTAGAGTAATATCAAGCTCTAGAAATGGTCACCGGTGGGGACGTACTCCCACTTGCCGTTGCGGCGGCGGCGGCGGGGGGGGCGCGCGGTGGCGTTGCGCGCGCGCGGCAGCCGCAGCAGCTCGCTCGGCCGCGGCGCCGCGTCCGCCCGCTTCCACGCCGCGCGCAGCTTCTTGTCGTTCAAGTGGTCGCCAGTTCGTATAATCACTTTCATTCGCTCATGGATGTCCCCCTTTTTTTCTTTTTTAATGAGCATTTCTTCCGCCATCAATATCAAATTATCAATCTCCATGCCCTTCTGTTGTATTCTAGTCAAAGTATGAATATTCTGTGGAGTGAATAGATTTAGGATTAAATTGTATACTGGTATAAGGACTTTGACAAAATAAGTATTTCTTGGAAAATTGGGGTAAAATATGTAATTTGGACGACTCTCTGTCTAGCTCGACCTGTCTAGCCCTAACGAGCACGGCCCTGAACCCGACTCAAGTTAGTCAAGGCATAGCGTGGTAGCTTGGTGCAGCAGGCGCTCCGGGCCGCCGCGTTGCGTACCTCGCGGTGGTAGAGGCGGCCTTCCGATATGTTCTTGCTGGTGAGCTGGTAGAAGATGACGATCTTCTTGAACTTGTCGCGCATGTGGTACACCATTTCGGCCAGCTGGTATTCGAAGCTCTTGTAGTACTGGTCGCGGTAGAACTGGATCGCGGTCACCTTCATCTGCGCGTCCTTCAACAGCTCGAGAGCCATCCTGTTCATCATCCGGAGTATTCTTTGTTCCGTTTTGTCCCTGTAAAAAGTGTCGCATGTTCTCCATAGCACTGGAATGATGCAAGGCAGACATTTTTTAGGCCGCTTATGTTTTTTAAATTTGTTTGGAAGCTCCTGAATAAGAGTTATTTAATCATGTACGAATAGACTTAAGATCCATTAATAAAACTATTAGCTAAGAACACAGATGTTTCATTAGTCCCGCCCTTATACTCCAACAGAAATTTAACACTCATTACAATCATCACCATCATCGAAAGCCCTTGTCATTCGATTGCTAGGTATATAATAGGTCTCGCTTCTCACGGGCTAATTTCACCGGTCCTATTTAAGTTCATCCAAGTCCGACCCGAAACTTGGTTGTATCGTGAACCCATATTCCCCAGGACTACCGTATTTTACACTACTGCTATTTGAATGAAGTGTCAATTGATAAGAGACTCATAATTAATACTCACTTAGACTAGAAACAAGCAATGTAAGCACTAGCTGATGTATCATATTGGTCGCACCGCTGCACCGCCGCCGCGCCGCCGCGCCACGCACTACTGACGATACGCACGTTATCACACTTAAATAGTAACAGTTTATTTCAAACAAATTGTGTAATTAACACTTATCAAATAATTACTTTGTTCGCTTCTCATAAACACGAGCATTCACAAGCCGGACATGTTTTCACGGTGTTTTGCACTCTGCAGTAATTTCTGCTGCTAACCAACTATGGATCACCGTTATAATATGGCGATTGAAACATAAAATAAGTACACCAACTAACCACGTGCTACATCCAATAAAATTCCTCTTTTTTTTTTATTCACTTAACTATATGCTTAAATAAAGTTTGAGGCCAGAAAATCGAGCCCTGTTGTCGTGAGCCGTGACCTGTCCTTCTGTAGACGAAACATACGAGTTTGTGTAAATATACAAGTTTAGATAGGGTTCGATATTGCGGCGCTGCTGCTCCGACGGCTGTGCAGACCGGCCTGCCGCCATGCCGGCTGACCAACCCACGTCCAGTTATATATAGTATCCAGTCGACACTAATTTTATTGTCCAGTGTAACCAAAACAATCACAACTGTGTCCCGGCGCGCGCACCACCTTAACGCCGTGTGTGGGAGCGCAACGTTTTACTTTTAATCAAAGCTATTTATAAACACTGCGTACACAGCCCGGACGTAACGCAACTTGCAGGGTTCTCGCACTGAGCTACGCCGCCTTGAAGCTAGACCGGCCTTTGATCTTACTTCATAATTATGTGAAGTCATTCAAACTCTGTTTAGCCGCCTCTCAAGCGGCTTCTCTATGTAGCAATTGTAGTGTCTATAGTAATATAATTCACGGGAATAAGCGCATAAATACCTTTTTTGGGGCTTATTCCCGTGAATTATATTACTATAAACATGCAGCGCGATAGTTTAAAAGTTTAAATTGTAGTGTCGGTAGGACTGGTTTTACCTTCAATCTCATTCTTATCGAGTCAAAGATCCAACTTTCAATAAAAAGAAATGACTTACCTACCTAGCTTATAATATAGACAACTTCAGACAAACTTTAAAATAATTAAAATTATAACACTGATCATCTACTTCATGACTCGCCAAACGTAGTTGTTTCGGCGATTTATTCGGGGGAGGTGAGGGGAGCTTCTGACGTGAATACCACGAGGTCATCGTTTTGAAGTTATTTAAGTTGTCTCACACTTCCATCAATACCACGAATCACCTCAATCGTGTGTATTGTGTACTTTTGTTGTAACAATTTTGGTATACATTCGGGCTTGAATTTGTAAGTTTTAGCCCGTTTTGATATTCAGCGGGCCGCACAAAAAAAAAATAACTTTAGCCAATATAGGTGCTAGAACAGGGCTGCGGGTTGAATCACGATTGATGAAGCGCTCTAATTAACGCACTGGTCCAAGTTATTGCGCTGCTATTCGGGCTTGGGAGCTCATAGGACACCCACAGTGTATTTAAGAGAATCTTTAGGTAAAATAGTAAAAAAATACAGAGACTGTATTTTTAAATACTTAAATTTCCATGTTCATTCATTTTGTATATGGGTGATATAATTCTACTCGAATAACCCAAACGATCGCATTTGATCACCCAGGTGATATCCCTCGGGTGAACAAAGTGGAATATACCCTCCCGCTAGCCGCCGCGCGCCGCGCGCCGCGCCGCGCCGACCGGTACTTTCGTGTTAGCTCGCAAGAGCCAGTTTAGTTTTATTATGTTAAAGTTACTCACGTCTTAACTTTCAGTTATGAACATCGTTACAAAGGCACCGAAGTCGTTAATCGATAAATCAAGCAAGTCTGCGCGAGTAGGAGAATATTAATGAATATTATTTACTTGGGGTCTCCGCCCTGTCTCCGTAACTCGCGCAACACGATCGCAAGCGCCCGCCCGTTTCTTGGCTCCACTCAGTATCGCGACTCTTGAGAGCACAAATTAATTAATTTCCAACACAAACTTAATTAATTAATGTTATTATTATTAATTTATTAGCGCCTACCCAAAGTTACAATCTGAACATTCTTCAGGTTGGAGCAGAGCGGCGGGGAGCCACGCGGCGCTCGGCCTGCAGCGGGTTACACGGAAGGCGCGCTTCTGAAGCCATTCACATAACTATTATTTACACGATCCTATATGAACCGTATAAAACGGCCATCGCGCGACTTTGCCGTTACAAACTAACATGTTAGGTATTATGATCGCCACACACTCTCACTGGGTCTAATCAGATAATAATTATTATTTTATGTCTCCCTGAATAAGGAAGCCGAAACTTTATGAACTTTTTGATCACAATGTATGTCTTTCTACCAAAGCGAACGACGGATAACTTCTAAGAAAAAAAAATATAATTAGATTCATTAGGCTTATAGGTAAATAAATATACATATTTTAATCATAATATCATCGTGTCACAAATTATCTCATCAAATCTCATGGCTATATCTATAATAACCTTTTTCCTACTTACCGGCCTAGCTACCAGCGGAGGAACTTTTAACCTGATGGTAAATAAATCTACGCTACCAATCAAAAATTAATCATCAAATCAATATTCATAGAGACTAAAAAATATCTTGCTGTGTTTAAAATATATTATTAGATGCTTAAAAAGACAAACAGATGACTCACAACACTCCCTATAAAAGGCGATGCGCAGGCGGCGCGCGCTCATTATTGTTCGAGAGTTTGTGCGGAGCAGACGTATTTTCTGAGTTGTATTGTGTAGTGCATATCTTATTTTTCTTATTTTTGGTTATTTGTTAAATGATAATTTTGTGATTTAATTAAATTCTTTTTTTTTAATTCAACCCGCTTTTGATTTCTAAAATCAGAAGTGGGATTGGAACTCAGCTCACAGTTAATTCTCAAAATTAAAAAAACCGCGTACATTGCTCCGAAAAATAAAAAAAATAATTAAATATATACGTCCGCAAAGCACACACGTTACGAATAATAATAATCTTTTGGTTATTTTCTTGTTAAGCCGCGTTTCATTTTTGTGCCGTCATGGGTCGTAGGTCTCACTCTCGCGAACGGAGACACTGTTCTCGTAGTAGTAGTTCGAGTAGCGGGCTTTCAATAGGTCGTGGAGCACGTGGTTCGTCGAGAGGTTATACTCCGTCGCGTAGAAGTTATTGTCGCAGTCATAGCCGTGATCGCAGTCATAACCGTGATCGCAGCCGCAGTCGCATTCATCATTCGAAGCGCCGAAAGGATACAAGGTACCGACGTGAGCGTGAGCATGATAGCCAGGAGTCACGGCGTACCATTATGTCTCGCATCCGTGCTTTAGAATCACGTTCGCTCAACTCGTCTGATCAACCTGTCGCAGCTGGAACCTCGATTGGAAACGGAACTGAGCAGATAGTTGAAGCTATTAATTCATTAAAATCTGTAAGTACCCACAATTACTATGTCTCGAATTTCGACCCTAACATTCACGATGTTGACTCGTGGTTCGATGAAGTAGATAGGGCTAGGCTCGTTAACCGCTGGGACGATCGTGAATGTCTCGCTCGTATTGGGAGATGTTTGAAAGGAGACGCAAAGTCATGGATAGACGATTGGGTCACAAGTGATCGTTCCTGGAGTAATTTTAAAAAGGATTTCAAATGTTTATGTATTAAAAAGATTGATGTAGCTAACATCTTGTATGAAGTTATGTCAACTAATTCTAATAGTTTTACTACTTATGCCGAATATGCGCGTAAGTCATTATTACGTCTGCGTATTGTTAAGGGTCTGAGTGACGATCTTATAACTGCCATAGTCCTTCGCGGCATCACACACCGCATGTTAAAGCAACTGCGACAAATGCTAGTCTGTCCCCAAATGACCTGGTAAACTATCTTTCAACCTTTGTAAAGCCTCAGACTGAAACACGTCGATCGGTGACCACTGGGAGTAACTATAAAAACAATCCTAACAAAAGGCATTTTTTGACTTCTAGTACCAACATTAAATGTTATTTATGCGGTAAATCGGGACATAAGCAGGTAAATTGTTTTAAAAAGTCCAAAACAGAGACTCCTTCTGACACGCATGTCCCCGAACCAAGTAAACCTCCAGCTAAGATAGACAGCGCCATGACGTGTAGCTATTGTAAGAAACCGGGTCACCATATAAAAAATTGCTTTGCAAAACAACGTTCAGATTCAAACAAAAGTAAGGTTAACTTTTGCTCAGGCGTTACCGCAAGCAGGCGGAATGATGTTGTTTTGGGAGTTATAGACGGTATTCCAGTTGACATACTAATAGATAGTGGTGTAATAGGTGTGTCCCTCATATCGTCGTCAGTAGTCAATCATCTTTCTTGTTCAAGAAAACCTATCAGCCGACAAATTAAGGGGGTGGGTGAATCGATCACTTATGTTGATTCTTTTGTGTCACTTGTCGTTGAGTTAGAGGGTATATCATTGGACATAGATTTTCTAGTGGTCCCTAGTGAAAGCATGAATTCTCCCGTAATTATTGGTACTGATGTTTTAAATCGAGAGGGTGTAACTTACGTTCGGACGAAAGATTCTCAGCGTATTTTACGTGAGCCCAATACATCTAAGGTTTCAGCCTTACAGGTTAGCGAACAACGTCCTATTAAAACTTCAGTAACTGGTGATAAATTAGCTGAGCTTAATAAGGTATTGGATCAGTTTTCTGATCACATTATTTCAGGCACAGCCACATCCACCGTTACCACGGGCACGATGCATATTCGTTTGACTAGTGACACTCCAGTTTGTTACCGGCCATATAAAATGTCTTATGATGAGAAATTAAAGGTACGTTCCATCACCCAAGACCTTCTATCTAAAGGGATTATACGTGAGTCGGAGTCACCCTATTCAAGTCCTGTGCTACTAGTTAAGAAGAAGGATGGCTCTGATCGTATGTGCGTTGACTTTCGTGCCCTCAACCGAATAACGATAAAGGATCGGTACCCGCTGCCTTTAATTGATGACCATATTGACCGCCTAGGTAAGAGTATTTTCTTTAGTGCACTAGACATGGCCTCTGGTTTCCACCAAATCAAACTTGATGAAGAGTCGATTCCACTAACTGGCTTTGTAACACCAGAAGGCCATTATGAATACATGAAGATGCCATACGGGTTGGCCAATGCACCCATTGTCTACCAACGCATCATTAGTAAAACTCTCCAAAAACAGATTTCAGAAGGTAGAGTTCTAGTATATATTGACGATTGCTTAATTTTGTCCTCTTCAATTCAAGAGGGCCTTCAGACGTTACACGAAGTGCTTAAGACCCTAACTGAAGCCGGATTCTCATTAAATTTAAAAAAATGTTCCTTTTTGTGCACCGAAATTGAATATCTAGGTCGGGTGATTGCTAACGGAGAAGTACGACCTTCTGCTAGTAAGGTTCAGGCCCTTGTGAATTCTACGGCACCACGAAATGTCAAACAGGTGAGACAGTTTTTAGGACTAGCGGGATACTTTCGTAAATATATCCCTAACTATTCAACTAAGACTGCTTGTATTGCACGCCTAGTTTGTAAAAGTGCTGTATTTCATTGGGGTACAGATCAAGAAAAAATACGTCAAGAGATAATCAAAATTTTGACTTATGAGCCGGTACTTGCTATATTTGATCAAGAATTACCCACGGAGGTGCATACCGATGCAAGCAGCCTTGGTTACGGAGCAATTTTGCAACAGGTACATAAGGATGGCAATCGTCGTGTTGTGGCTTACTACAGTCAGGTTACTAAGGGTGCCGAACCAAAATACCACTCTTACGAGCTTGAAACGTTAGCCGTAGTAAAAGCCTTGCAACATTTCAGGCATTATCTAATTGGTATACAATTCCAAGTTGTTACAGATTGTAATGCTTTAAAGGCAACACAAAATAAGAGAGACTTGATACCGCGTGTGGCAAGATGGTGGATCTATTTACAAGATTTTAATTTTAACATCATTTACCGAAAAGGCACCATGATGCCTCACGCGGACTATCTGAGTCGTAACCCTTGTATTGTGAACCAAATCGAAAAACCTCGTAATTGGGCACAAATTGCTCAAGCAGGTGACGAGGAGACTCAGACCATGATGCGGTCATTAGATCAAGGACAACTAGATCCTACAAGGTACGTAAAACGCAATGACATATTATACTACCGGTATAAACCAATCGGTGAAGAACCGAGACTACTTTGCTATATACCAAAAGGTCATCGTCTGAGTCTCCTTCGCATCTTTCATGATGAACATAGCCATATTGGTGTAGATAAAGTAGTAGACTTACTATTAAGACATTTCTGGTTTCCTGGCCTTAGAGCCTTTGTTAGAAAGTACGTAACTCATTGTTTGATATGCATCTCCCATAAACGTGTACCTCGCGCTCCTCTCCAACCTATTAAATCTTGGGACAAGCCCGATGTTCCATTTGACGTTTTACATGTTGACGTTTTGGGACCTCTTCCCGTTTCGAAGGGTTCAAAATTTATCATGCTTGTGGTGGATGCATTTACGAAATACTGTTTATTAGTACCTATTGTAAGACAGGATGTTGACGAACTAAAACGAGTTTTTAAATATGTTTTATCATTATTTGGTAGCCCTAAGTTAGTTATATCAGATAGGGGACGTATGTTCGAGTCGGCAGGATTCACCTCATGGATGCAGAGTCTGGGAGTACAACTTCATTACATAACTCCTGAGATGCATCAAGCCAACGGCCAAGTGGAGCGCTATATCCGCACGGTTCTGAATATGCTTCGCATTTCGACCAACTACAAGAAGACTGAATGGGCTGACGAGCTATGGCAGATGCAACTCATCCTGAACCTAACGAAGCAGAAAACTACTCAGAGCTCTGCTCTAAACCTCTTGATCGGTCATGAGGGTGCGACGCCTGCTATTCAAGCCTTGGTGAGAGATGTTGCTGCAAACCCAACATCTAATCGTGAGTCAAGACGAGAAATTCTCAGACAAAGGACGGCCGAACGGTTGGCACAAAATCAGTTGCAACAAGATGCTGCTGTTAACAAAGATCGTAGGCCGCCTCGTGTATTTCAGAAAGATGATCTGGTGTTCGTCATCAAGTATGCCCAGTCTCAGGGTAAGCTGGACTCTGGAATGAGAGGACCCTACCGCGTTGTGGGTGTTCTTCAGAATCATCGTTATGAGTTAAAGTTACTCACTGGTGCTTATGGGAAGACCACCTATGCAGCTGCACAGTTCATGGTGCCTTGGAGGGGTGAATGGACTCCTGAAACCTGTGCTGCATTTTTTGATGGTGGGTTTGCTACCCTTTATATATGTATCCACGTATTTCGACGTTAGTGATACCTTGTGAAAGCTTTTCGCGGTACGAAAAGTCGTTGGGGGTGTCAAGACCCTTTCTCCCCCAACGTGTTGAAGCTTCTTGTATGGCAGGAAGTCACCGGGGGTGTCAAGACCCTTTCTCCCCCGGTGTGTTTAAAGCCTTTCGGTATGGGCCCTACCGAAGGGTCATTGAGCATTGTAAGTGCTCAATGCCTGTTGTAATTTTGAATACGCATGCAAACCTAAGTCTTTAATTCGTGAACGTATCGACCACGGATTGAAGGACTTGGTATACTTATTTTAATGATATTGGGTGATTAATAAACTAACACGAATAATTATTCTAACTGAGATAAATTTTCTATATTTTTTAAAATCATTACCAATCTAATTTCAGATGACAACGAACGCCTAAATTCTGAAACAGATACACCTGAAGCTGGGCCTTCCTCAGGACCTGACGGAATGAGCGTGCCCTCAAGATCTTTGCCAAGACTCCTTTCTGAATCCTCCGAAGACGAAGAGCCTGTCGAGGACGCCAGGATGTCAGGAGGGGCCGTATTAGATGCTTAAAAAGACAAACAGATGACTCACAACACTCCCTATAAAAGGCGATGCGCAGGCGGCGCGCGCTCATTATTGTTCGAGAGTTTGTGGGGAGCAGACGTATTTTCTGAGTTGTATTGTGTAGTGCATATCTTATTTTTCTTATTTTTGGTTATTTGTTAAATGATAATTTTGTGATTTAATTAAATTCTTTTTTTTTAATTCAACCCGCTTTTGATTTCTAAAAATATAATCTTACATACTACATACAAATAACTAAGATGTCACGACAACGTAGTATCGAGTTGACTAAATTGTAAGTGGCTCGTAAATTGTACCACTTCAAAATCCACAATACAAGAGACATTCTACCGTGACATAACTCTGGTATCAACCAGAAGAGGATCTCTTAAATTAAAAACCGTTGCGCGGAACGGTGCTCCGCCTGCAATTACTGTTTACTATTTTAAAACAACTTGTTTTTTTCATTGTTGCAGGCCACATAATAATTTTATTCATAATTATTTTGGTACTTAACTAGTTTATTTTAAATCATGACATCCTACTGCACAAAGTAAGAATTCTAAATAAACAGCCAAATCTGTTCAGGAATTTAGAGCAACATTACTGGACGGGCCTGTTGGTCTAGTGGTTAGTGACCCTGACTGCTATACCGGAGGTCGTGGGTTCGATTCCCACCCAGGACAAATGTTTGTGTGATGAGCACGATCATTTGTTCTGGTTGTCTGGGTGTAATTTATCTATAATATGTATGTATTTAGAAATATATAAGTATGTTTATCAGTTGTCTGGTTACCATAACACAAGCTCTGCTTAGCTTGGGATCAGTTAACCGTGTGTGAGTTGTCCCGGAATATTATTATAATATTATTATTATTATAGTAAAATAAGGAAAACTAGGTTTAACAAGGATCGTCGCAAGCCCCGAAGTAAGAAGACGTTCTCTACAATAGTTATTTCGAGTTAATGAAGTGACTGCTCCTGAGTGAGCACGGAGTTATCGGCAGATTCTCACTTCATTTCTCATAACATAGTGTGGCCGTTATCGAGAGCCGGCGCGCGTCCGGGGCGGTGGCGGCGCGGCGGCGGGGCGGTAGCGGGGCGGCGGCGTCACTGTCCCGCTACAAGCGGCTATCTGGCTAACCTCGACCAAATCTATTTATAACAACAGAAAACAAAACAAAAACTGCAATTAATTAAAAATTCGTCCCACTTGTTTTCATTATCCGTTTTAGACGAACCCCTTACGTAGATGGTGGGGACTCGGGAAAAGAGGGGGCGGGCTGCCTAAAACAACTTTATGAGCCTCAACTGAACGAGATTGTAATTTATTTGTACTTATTCTTAGGCCGGTGTTTACAACCTAGAATATACTCTTGTATATATGTCGTATGCATAAGATTGCCTGTCCAAACTTAAACTAGTGTGAGTACACGCAGTCCGCGAGTGTGTGAGTGCGGTACACGCCGTACACGTCACAGTACACAATCACAAACCAATATTATAGTTGCTCTCTGAGTTTTTTTTTAAGGACTCATGCTATACCAAAACCTCTTGTCGATAATAAACTGGACTAAAGTTTCGAAATATAAAGGAAAGTTGAGGTAGAACGGTGGGTAAGACTTAATTGTTTTTATCACAATCTTTGTCTCTTCGGCACAAAATGGTCGTAGTTTTCACATAAACCTTCCATTAATCTTGATGAGTGGCGGAATTAGAATAATTAGCTAATCGCTGGACGAAGTTCTCGTATAAATTGTGCAGCAGTCGCGCACCCTCTCTCACAGACTCGCAGAAAAATGTCCCTCTTCGTTAAAATATCTGTCGCCCCTAATTTTTCTATTAAGGTACATACAAAACCGCAAAAGTATGCGTCGACAAATAGTTCCAGTATCACCATGGCAACCGATTTACAATATGAGATATAAGATTTCTACGTGAGAACCAGATAATGGACGACTATTGAAAGTGTACCAGAAACCATGGAACTGAACAATGCTCGATATTGAAATGTACAGCTGCCATTTACGTTGGTTTTATATCCAATTTATGTTATCCTCTTTGAATTTATGTGTCTCAGTACATAGCGGGATATGATATGATAAGTGTGTCGGACCGGCAGCCCGGGCCGGGCCGGCTCCGGCACGCACGCCGCACGTTTCATTGGCAGTAATCGACGGACAGCGCGCGGTGCCGGCGGCAACCAACTGACCGCGCTCCCGAATTGTTCACATCAATAATTACATTTTAGCTTCATTAGCCATGTGACGCGGTTGAGCCCGGTCCGTACGTGCAGGTAGCCCGCGCCGCACATAAATCATGCAGGCCGTCAGGACGCGAGCCGAGAGCCGCGCCGACCTGCCGACCTGCCCGCTTTGATTTAGGCTTAATACGATCCCAAGACGCTCGGAACATGAGTGAGGAACGTAACAACTACAAAATAACTGCTATTTACATTATCGTAGTTCATAATAGAGTTGGTAATACAAAAATCTTGTCCATCGTGCCCTTACACCTGCACGATGGACGATTTAATGCAAGCTACTGACAACGCAGTTCTCAAAGCAGAATTTTGGGCCGACACAATATAATTTTGTCATCGACACTATAAGAAGAAGAATAAAAAAATATTATGGTATAATCGCAATATAATATCAATCTAATCGCCGAAGTTATCAATTAATGCATAATGTGTGTTTTCTAAGAAACTAATTAAGCTTTAACATAGCATGGGAGACACAACATCTCCTTCATCGAAATTCAATTATATGAAATAAGCCAGGTATTTTTATATAGTCTTTCAGGGCCATTTTCGGGGGTGAAAAGGAAGCGTGGCATCCGCGCGCAGCGTTCCTGTAACAAGCATGGAATATACATATAAAACCTCCTCTTGAATCAGTCTATCTATTGCCGGAACTTGCATTAAAATCCGTTGCAAAATTTAAAAGATATAGAAGAGAAGCGTTCATACAGGTTTAGTGTCTTTGTCTAGTCTCTTTTATACTATGTAAAAAATATTAATCGGCGGAATAATAAAAATCTTGTAACTCGTGGACGGTTGGCTGGCACTCAGCACGGGCAGCGGCGGCGGAGAGGCTCCATCCATAACTGTCACCGTTTCGCAACTCATTCAGTGACGGGTGAACAACAAAAGACGCGCCTTATTTATAAAGACAGTCGAGAACCTCCGCAAATTGCGAATTCATACTCTGAGAAATATCTCTCATCTCTCTTCTGAGGAAAATGCTGAATGTTTATGACATTAAATCGGCAAGTTGGGACGTGGGCATCGATTGATAACAAATGTCTAGTGCAAGTCACTCGGCGTGGCATTAATGTGCCAACGTTATTGATGGACCGCTACATCGCTGAACAATTAACTGACGCTGAAACGTCACAAACGACCTACCTCCGGTGACGACTCCGGCAATATCTCCGAACTGGTTAATGTGGACACATTCAACATTGTTCGGGAACCGAGATGACAAATGCGCTTGACAGCCACTGGTTAGTGTGTATCGGTGACATTAGTGCGGTACGTGCTCGGACTCCACCGTAGTGATGAGACTCTGAAGACAACACCAGCGAGTGCCAAGTGTTGTGTTTCCGCCACCGGCATCACAGTACTGATGTTAGTGAAAGCTCGGACCGGACTGACGGACGCACGCTCTCCGGACAGACTTCATTTACGAATGTTGTCTGTCTGTCATTACGCGATCGACATCTAGTTAGTCCGGACTCTGGGACACAATTCAATCACAGTTCTGTTGTTGCACAAAAACATTCGGGTCGAGTTAGGTCGTGGCTGGCGGCGACACTAATCGAACTGATATATTTATAGAACACCCAGTTACACGGATAGCGCGCGCATTTAGTGCGATCGTGCCGCTGACCAATGGAGCCGACATCGAAAGAAATCCATAATCCCGAAAAGTACGCGTCTAGGCCAAGATGACAGTAAGGAGTGGGGTCTTGAGTGTCGTCACTTCTTCAGTGCGGTCCATTACGTGGATTTCCGTCAGGGCATTTAGCATGATGTATGGTCTGAGTAGAGTCCACTTACGGCACTACAATCCTGTTTTAATCAGTCGATCGTGATAGGAAATTAATTTAATAAACATATTGAAACTCGTCCAATGAGTAATTGAACCAATTAACTACAGAGCGCTATCAAACAAATACTTACACAATGCAGCCATTTGTATAACACACGCTATTTACCGTCCAGTGTGCGGCGCTAGCTATTGTTAGTGGTTACGCCGCCAACTAACTACAAAGCTAGCCTTCGCGTCGATAACACTATTTTACAGTACAATGACTACAGCAGCAGGTCTTGCGACTACCTACCAAGTTACGTATTGTGTGCAGATACCACAGCACGAGAGCTCCCTGGCAGGGAGGATGCTTCCTCACAAGCAGGTCGAGATCAGCTGGGCCTTAACCTTATTTAATAAGTATCTATTGCTTACGTATTTTTTTTATTCTTTACGCTTTAGTTTACTAAATAATGTTAGCGTAAAGAAAGTTTTGCACTAGATATATTTTAAATCTGGGCCCCACTTGGTCCGATTCCCATACAGCGGATGATTTTTTCTTTCTTCCTCTTTTTAACCCCTTAGGGGGTCGATTTAAAAGAAACGCTGAAATATAGTATTTTCTTCCTAATTAGATGCCTGTACATGATTTTTACTTTTAAAATGTCAAACTCCTAAATTAAACTTTCACGCCCTATTTTAAATGATGAAGAAATAAAATCGATAGCCGAATCAACTGGAAACTCTACTTTTTTTCATCTATGATCTTGTCGGAAGAGAAAATATAATTAACAAACGACAATGGACATTCTGGCCAATCTGCGGCCATTCATGAAATTAGCATCATTTGATAGGTAAGTGCTTTTAGAGCAAATATTGCTCAAGGAGTACGATTAAATATCATTGGGGATCAAAAGATATAGGTAAAATACTATTTTTATGTATTACCATATTTTTTCTTACTGCAATTTGTTTTTTTTTACAACACAGACGAAAAGTATGTATAATTTGTATCGTTTGGTATTCAGGGTGGGCGCCGGCGCCGGGCGGGAAACCAACAGGAAGAAATTCCTTTGCCAGCTGTTTTTTTAAATGAAATAATCTTTGACGATGATTAAACTCCAATCATATTGTAGTAATTAAGATATGTACAATATTGTGTTATTGTAATCTTGAATACATGTTTTCATTTCAATAAATCAACACCTTTATAAAACCTAAATTTTAGAACCTATCATAATCTTATATATGTGTAAAGTACGTATAAAACAACATAATTATATCATTATCATATACTTAAATTAATTATTATATCAAAGTTACATCATCGCAAGTTGTACAAAATATTATATTTAAGATACAAACTGTAATAATTCCTTTAAATGATTTAATTTGATATTTTTATTAAATATTATCTACCTATGATAACTATTTATCCATGGAAGTGACAGAAACAATCTTTTGTAATCTTATTATATACATAATTGCTGGCTGGGAAATAAAAAGTACAGCCGCCGATGGGACGAGCTCCATACATTTTTGCCCATTGTCCTTTTATAACATAACGGAGTGACGAGACATAAATATGAACTTAAACTTAACTTAATTTAAGTTGTTCTGGCTGTCTAGCTTAAACCAAAGTTTATTATTATGTGCTGGACATAAACCGGAGACTGCTCTGCCATCCCAAGGACGGAGAAGTGCTTATTCCGGACTTTTCCAAACGCACGTGAGAACGCACTACAATGGTCGTAGGAATACCGCAGCACGCGGCGCCTCTTGCTGGGACGAGCTTGGCGTTCGTCCCGCGCGGATGCACCTGATGCGTGTGCCGGGCGCGCTGCGAGCGGTCGCCGCACTCTTTGCTCCACGACGCCGCGACGGCGACGCACACTGAAATAACTAAAGTAAAGCCAACGATGACGATGGCTTCCTAATTTACTCGTATGACCCACAAATGTGATTGTACGCTCCCATTGCAGTCTTTTGTAATAGCGGTCGGCCATTTTTAGGTAACCAAATCTATAGTCTCAGAATAACTACTAAAAACAGATCGTGCCCTTTTTCATCGGCGCTCGCTTATTTAATTATTAATAACTCTTAAAAATTAAGTTAATAATGATGTCCTGTATGGTTAGGGCGACGCAAGAGGACTCGTTTAATTTACTAACGACACAGTTCAGTGTGAGGTCAACCTTCTGCGCCTCGCCGGTGGCTGCCGCCTTCCTCACACACGAGAGGCGCACCAAACTTTTATCTACAGCATGGGGTCGACCCTACCGCCGCGCTGCGCCGTATTGGACATATTTATTACAAAACGTTCAGTGTTTATGTTAAGATAAGCCCGCTCAGTGACCCAGTTCTCTCACTTTTGCAATAATTTAACCCAGTACAAAAAAAAAGGAATAATAACGAATATTGGTTCCGTTTTATTCATAATAATATATATTAGCTAGGCTGAAGTCGGCGGCGATCGTGGTCCGCGCCGCACGCAGTCAGCCGGCGCTAGCACCGTCGGCGATGGCGTCTCGGCGTGTACAAGGTAGGCATGTTCTCTGCTATTCCTACCGTGTGTCCCTTTCAGCGCTCGCAGACAGCAGGGTATCCTTTACGTTTTACAGTAAAGTGCTACAAGGTTATTTGAAAGCTAAAGGGTTATAAAGTGTATATAAAAGTAATTTTAAATTTTTAAAGATTTTGATTTCATTATAACCCCGTGGTTTCCAGATAACAGAATAAGTTTAAATAACATTTTTTTTTAAACAGGTATACCTACGGGTTGTTCATAAAACCCTGTCCGATCCGTTAAGGTGTTGTTAGGTATCGATAACTGACACCATTAATGTAAAAAAAAAGTCAAAAGGCCGGCGTTATCACAGGTGATGCCACATGATCAAACAAAAGGCTGCCAAATAATACCGACGATAATGGTGCAATAATTATTGTTTTAATCTCAAATTTAGGGAATTTCGCGGCAAAAAATCGTTATTCCAAATTTAATATTTAACTTGGGCATGTGATTGTGGAACCTATATCACTCTTTCGGGTCGGACAGGGTTTTCTTAACACCCTGTATAACCCCACTTTACAATTTTTTACCAAACCAAAACTAAGTCACGTTTCTCGACCGAGAGTCGCGGGCATATTGATGTCCACAGCGTAAAAAAAATAATAACTCATCCGGCATTTTAATTGAAAAACCTAATTATGTTTCCCTTTAAGCCGGCATTGGTATTAGTGTTATTACAAACATGATGAGTTCGATGTTTGCCGAAGTATTTGTGTTCTCGTTATAACAACATATTGATTGGGATCCCGTCGGGGGGGGAGGGGGGGTGCAGGGGCTCGGGGCCTGCTCGTGTGGTCAGCTTCATACGTATTGAGTTACGATGCGCTATCATGGTATTTGTTATTTCAAATAGTATTTTATATGTGTGATGATTGATGAGGTTATATAAAACTTACCGAAAACTATAATATCGTTGTATGTAGGAATTACCACGCGCGTGTCGGCACTCCACGAAATGACATGGATACGGGAGACAGCGTTATGTTGACCATGAAACACGTGTTCACGCTCAGCGAAACCTGTTATTATATTCACTTGCACAGCTTGAGTAGACAATGCAACACATTACCTTCTTCTTCTCTGAAATAAACACAGTTGACCTGAAACTTTAAGTAGTTAACGGGAGGAAGAGTAGAATGTAGTGAAATAAAATAACGTGAATACAATATAAGTCAAATAACTTTCAATATATATATTATATAATTTAAGTATACATAAGGAAATGTAAAAGTGATAAACTCTATGTGATTGAGCTACATTAACTAAATGTGCTAATATCATGGCAACCATTTAGAGTGGAGCTCTGCCCACACCGGCGAAGCCGCTCAGCCTCGATACCACCAATTACCTACATAATGTAAAAAAACTGTTACTTTGTTGGTAAGAATCGACGGCGGAAGAAGCCTCGCCCTCCACCGCCTTGCACCGGTGAGAGAGACTTCTTCCCGAGTCCCGACATTACCCATCTGCGGTGAATGCTACTTACATGACAATTTGAATATTAGTTTGCCATAAAACTATATTTTTCTCCATTATCTATTTCCTATCTAAATAAAAAGCATAGCAGAACGGCTTGACCGATTGTTGTTGTGTTTGTAACTGTCAGGACAAGGTTTCAATTTCCGGATGTTTTCCTTCAGTTGTGACGTTAGACCTAGCATCAAGCCCAATTTCACGATTCTGGGTCTACGTGAAGTATCGCATTAGTTCTGCGTTTTTCGGAAGCGTATGTGAAATAGCATACATGGCTGATTTTTATAGAAAAATCAGCCATTTATGCTATTTCAGTACGAGCGCCGAGCTATAGAGCTCGTACTGGGAAAAAAAACAATATAGACAGACCAACAGACGGATAACAAAGTGATCCTATAAGGGTCCCTTGTGTTTCTGTAGAAGTATGGAACCCTAATACTAGGCGTACCGACAGGACAGGCGGTGTATGCCATACGCAGAGCTCTCCTCGTTCGGCGCACACGAGAACCGCAGTTGATTGTTTTACTCCACCCAAATTACTGCCATAACGGACAACATGGTTAACATTTACTTGGTTAGACCGTATATATTGCGAACCAAAACGTTAGATGAAAAAGAACACAGAGTCGTGTCCATTATGATAATTATAAAACATAATCAGCTGCTGCTTCTTACGTGTCCCAAAAGGTAATCAACGGTAAAAAGGTAGGTCTGTACGTACGAGCCGAGTTAATTAAGTTTACTTGGTGTCGGTACTTAATAGAATCAGCGCCATTACCTTATTAAAACATAACGTAATAATTTTCAGTGTATATATTTCACGATTACAGTAAGTATATAATAGGAACGTAATAAAAGCGAGCCTGAACCGCATGTTTCACGAGTAATCATAACGAGCGGGGTGAACGAGCGGCAAAATAAATTCAATAATATCGCAAGCTAAATACTATAGAACGCTCAAAATCAGGCGCGGGGTGGTTGTAGCAATTTGAATCAAATTATGATTCAAATTGCTACAAGCGTTCAGCGTCTGCTATTTTGGCACAAACCGGATTAATCTGAGACTCGAGTGATCTGTGGATTAATAACAAGCGCGGGAAGCGCGCAACAAGCAGGTGGCGCGACGAGCACGCGGCGCGCGGGCTGCAGCGCGACCCGCGCGACCAGCGCGCCTGCTGCCGCGACACGCGACTGGTTGAATGTTCACTTGCTGATTCTAGTAATTGCTAATAAATAATTGCGAATCCAAAGCTCGCATCTCACCAAAGACGTGTATTCTTATACTTAATTCCTATTTACTACTGGAAGTGCTAAAATTAATATTTGTATAATATTACCCTCAACGGCTTACTTTAGGCTTTGACAGCATCGTTATATGATTTTAGAATCAAAAAATTGTGTTATAGCGTAGCGGGTTTGTTGAGTTATTAGTGCGACAACTTATATAATGCTATATATTTTCAAATATAGGTACACTCACACGTTTTACGTTTTGCACTTTAAACTGAATAAGCAAACTACTTGATCTTCAAAGCATTCTCACACTCAGATAAGTCAACCATGAAGCTCTCGAGGGCACATAATCTGTTAGTTAAATGTTTCAGAATGTCTCTCTCGACATTGCGGTGTGCTCGAATTGACAATAAGTGCGCGCCGAGCTGCGGCTGAGCGTTCCATGAACACTTGTCGAGTTATTATGTAAATGTACCGCAACCCACATGCCACAGCCCGCATGCCGCAGCCCGAAGTCCGTAGCGCGCGAGAGAGTCGCCCTGTTCGCGTAGTTCATGTCTGACATAATGTTGCCAGAACATCAGCTTATTGAACCCGAGCTCATGTCCATAACACCTTGTGGATCGGCGCCTCACACCTGTTATCTAGCATATGAACATTACTGGTCTTTGTGCTATTAATAATTTAAAAATAAATTAAATTGACTTTATAACTAAAATAAAAGTAATGTTTTTATTTTGTAGATACACGTAGGGGGACGATGGGGGAATTGCGGACGCGGGGTAAATACGATCTACTCTATCCCTGTCGCCCGCGTCGCGTCGCCACTATCACGAGTTCCGCCATCCTCAGTGCCCACTGAAAATGCCCGTCTAACGGCTGCACACGTTTCAAGGTAATTAAAGTTTAACGCTTTTTTTGTGATTTTGATGTAATTTTCATTCATGTTGATTTAATAGGTAAATAACTATTGTTTAATTATTAATAGAGATTATTATAAATAGTTAGAGTTTTATTTGTGATTCCGTGTAAGCCCTCTTACGCACTAGCGGTTGGCCGCCTAGGCGGTTCGTTTGAGCGGCCAGCCGCCTGATGCGGTTGCCATAGCGGTTGACCGCTACGCTAACCGCACGGCGGCCAACCGCTATGAAACCGCGTAAAGCGGTTGGACCGCTTGAAGGCGTGTTTTGTCTAGTAAAGAAATGGACGCCGTCGAGGTAGCTTGTGTTATCTATTTTTACTACCGAAAACAACGAAAGAAAAATAAAAACAGATACTGGATTCACCCTTTAATAGAAACACGCAACGAATTTGGCCACCCTTTTTACTTTTCTCTATGGGCGGCTCGCCGCGAACTGAACCGCCAGGTGCGTATAAACAGAATGGCGGCCAGCCGCGAAGCGGGCCGCAGCTATCCATTCAACCGCCGCGGTTGAAATTTTGTGGCGGTTAAGTGCGTACAATCACAAGCGGTTGCATATTAAACTGGAAATGCGGCTAACCGCGCGGATAGCCGCCCCCGCGGTTAACCGCTAGTGCGTAAGAGGGCTAAGCGTCCGCATCCAAATACGAAATAGGAACTAGGTAGCGTTGTATGTAATCTTATTTTAATCTTTATTGGTCTAAATAATATTCTATACAATACCTGTCTAATTAATGAACGCACGTTGTTAGCGCAGATATATATTTTACAAAACTGTCACAAAACACAAGCCGCGTGTGAAGTCGACTACACAACTGTGGCAGGTAAGGACACGGCGCCGGGCGGCCGGAACGCGCCGGAACGCGGCAGGTCGTTTCACACGACACCGATAAATCTCTGCAGAACAGCGCGCCTCGCTGGGAGGCACAGATTACTGCGTGACGCCGCGACAGTACCGCCTAATTTACTTATTTCCGTTCCCTTTGAAGACGACAAGTATTCGCGGAGGGATGAATTCCCAGCTCAGGCGCCCATTCCAGCCTTATTCAATTGTAGTGGCTAATCGCGCCGGTACGGCCCCCTCCCCGGGCCCCGGACCCGCGGCGCCTACCCTCGGGCCGCTCCGTGCTGGTGTACACTTTATCTATAAGCATCGCGCCTACATGCTTGACGCTCAGGGACTATGTATTACAAAAGGATTTTTTCAACCGATTTCCCGCCGAACTGGATAAAACTGGATTTAGATCGAACGAAATATACGTACATAAGCACATAAGTAAACGAGATTCTCCCGAATTTATCTGACAGATTAAGTGATATCGTAAAACGACTTTAACGAGCCCGCTTCGCCCCCATTAACTGATCATAATCTAGTTTATATTGCAGTGCATTAAGTTTTCCGTTTACCTATTTAATGTACATACTTAATAAAATAAAATGTGCTTATATAAGTTACTAAAACTAAGAGAAACAACCAAAATATAAATGCGCAGTTGCTGTTACTTCATTCGCGCCAATGCCAATGCTGCAATGGTCCTTATCATCTTCATATTTTAGAGGTGCGCTGTGTGTTTCTATGAGAGTCATGAACTCGTCTTTTTCAAGACGGTTGCTTCCTTGTTTCTTGGGACGCGACGTCAATAACGTAAGGTACTGGTTTTGGTGGTAATGGTATATGGTACGGTATAAGGTAACTGGTTATGTGGTAAAGGTGGTATAAGGTACTGACTTCGTGGTGATTGTGTGACAGGTACTGTGTCACTACAATATTAACAAGCGACAGAACATTAAGATCTTTGTAAAAAAGCCTTAACCTTTTAATAAAACTCTTTCAAAAATAACTGACTTCAAAATAAGTCTTATATGGTTTTCTTATGGATCCCACTGTCAAAACTGGACCAAATTGAAATGGAGCCACACGGCAAACTTGTTTTTAGAAAACAAAACCTTTTTTGAAAACAAGCAATTTAGGACTAAATTTAATGGATTCCTATTTAAAACAACGTTTTCAATGTGTAGATGTCAATGGCGCTAACTCTGGACCGCTTCCAGTTACAATAGGTGTACCCCAGGGATCAATACTAGGCCCTTTCTTATTCCTAGTTTATATAAATGATTTGCCATTCTATTTAAAAGGTATCTGTGATACTGTACTTTTTGCAGATGACACCTCACTCGTATTTAAAGTGGACAGGAATAGGACAAATTTTGATGATATTAATAATGCGCTTTTACAAACTACTAATTGGTTTACGGTTAACAATTTAATCCTAAACGCCAAAAAACCAAGTGTATTAAATTCGCGCTACCAAATGTAAGAAATCTGGGCCCCAACATTATTGTCAGTAATGAAATGCTGGAGACTGTTGAATCTACCGTTTTCCTTGGAATTGCAATTGACAGCGAACTTAAATGGGCAGCTCACATGTCATATCTCGCTAGTAAGCTTAGCTCAGCCGCCTATGCTGTTAGGAAGGTTAGGCAGCTGACTAACGCGGATACAGCTCGCCTTGTTTATTTTAGTTACTTTCACGGAGTCATGACTGTTGTGGGGTAAAGCTGCAGATATCGAAACTATATTTGTTCAGCAAAAACGGGCTATAAGGTCTATATACCAGTTAGGCTCAAGGGTTTCTCTTAGAGAGCGTTTTAAGAAAATTGGCATTTTGACTGCTGCTTCACAATTTATTCTGGCCAATATATTATACATCCGACAAAACATTCACTCGTATGCTAAAAATAGTGACATGCACAGTATAAACACTAGAAAGCATAAACTATGCAATTCATCATACCGGCTACACAAGGTACACAACTCGTTTGTAGGGCTTGGTACAAGGATTTATAAAAAGGGTTCTCCCTCGTTTGGTATAACAACGTTTCGTCGAAAATCGTTTCGCCGAATTTCAGTTAACATAAAGTCATTTCGTCGAATTATTCATTTGATCGAATAATCAATAGGTCGAATTTTATTTGGCATAATTATTTCTTTGGCATTTCATTTCACCGAATTTTCATTTGCACTAATATCATTTCACCGAATTTTCATTTGCACTAATGTCATTTCACCGAATTTTCAAGCGATCGCAAGTAATTTAAGATTAGTTTATGTGTATTCTTTTACAAATTAAAAAGAAATGCAAATATTTACTATGTTTTCTTTTCTGCATAATATTACACCAATTGAATATTACAAACCAACATCTACCAGCTGGTAGATGTAATCTATAAGTAAATGGCACGCAACTGTTAATAAAGACAAATTTTGAATTGAAATGGACCATTGCTTGGTTGGTCCTTGAAACAAGGCTATGTAAGAAAGCCTATTATAACTACATTAAATTCATTATTTAAACGATAAAAACAGTTGGTCGCCTTGATAGGAGAACAGTAATTCCATACGGAACCGTCTTGTCGGTTCCGTATGGAATTACTGTTCTCCTATTAATATTTTTTTGTTTTTTTTTTTTCATGTTTATTGCCATACAGATAGTATGTTACAATATTTTTGACATAATTACACTATTGTATAATTACTTTTTTTTATTATTATTATACTTGCTGACATGATATTTTAATAATTAGATTAGCGTTATGTAGATTTGAATTATTGTTTATTTTTTATATAAAATTAATTAATTATTTTTATTACAGACTACTGTATTTTTATTACAGATTTTATACAGACGGGCCTGTTGGTCTAGTGGTTAGTGACCCTGACTGCTATACCGGAGGTCGTGGGTTCGATTCCCACCCAGGACAAATGTTTGTGTGATGAGCACGATCATTTGTTCTGGTTGTCTGGGTGTAATTTATCTATAATATGTATGTATTTAGATATATATAAGTATGTTTATCAGTTGTCTGGTTACCATAACACAAGCTCTGCTTAGCTTGGGATCAGATAACCGTGTGTGAGTTGTCCCGGAATATTATTATTATTATTATTATTATTATTACAACGTAATTTATTTAATTTGATAGGCATACAATCTGTATGTAACAATATGTTGCCTTTTTTTGTCTTATATCAATGCACTTAAGGCGTCTTAGGTCGGGTCTCCTCCTTCCCTCTAATATGGCGAGGAAGGGGATGGCTGATCCCTGCGTCATACTCGTGAACGGGTGCTGCTTGCGGTGACTGGTCGTTCTGCTGACCTTGGTCTCTGTAGTGTAGATATTATACCTTTCATTCTATAATAGTATGGTACCCATTTTACTTTAAACACTTGTTCATTTTGCACGATCCCTTATTGATATTATTTTTATTGTAAAGACAACGAGCTACTGGGGAGTTTGTTGCGCTGTTTCTTCTTCTCAGCCGGAGCACTTAGAAAGCGGTGAAGGGTGGGCGAATTGGGGTCGGTTCATGTCTGGCGGGGGTGGCGGCGCGTGTTGTCGGTCGCGCGGCGCTGGGGTGGGCTTGCGCATGGTGGAGCGTTCGGCCTTTCACACTGTACTGATGCGTGGGTGCGTCTGGTGTGAGAGGTCGGATGTTTTATCGTGTGTTCGTTTGTTCTGGCGTTGCGCGGCCGGTATTGCGCGCTGCCTCTGCCGCCGGATATGAACCGACCCCTAGAGTGCTGTCCTTTTTAATAAGTGCTACTTTGTAGCCTTAGTTATAAATGATTTTGAATTTCGAATTTTGAAGCTGTATTCTTTTTTAATAAAATAAATTAAAAAGTTCAATATAACAACTTAACTCTAATAAGAACTCTATAAATCTTATAAATATATTATAAAGCGCGTTACGTTTTCATGGTATAATTAATAAACATTTAGCATCTTCTTTTTCCTCTTGCTGTCATAATGTAACACGCTTTTATTTTTAGAGTTATAAGTATATTATATTTATAAGATTTATAGAGTTCTTATTAGAGTTAATTTATTTTTAATTTTTTTAGTTTATTTTATTAACAAATAATAAAAGCTTGATTTTATAAAGGTTTTTTTTCATTAATTTTATTTTTTAGTATTTTTAATTTTAGATTTTTTTCAACTTTGTTGGAGTTGCATATTCATACCAACCAAGGTTCTCGTCAAGACGAATCAAACGAGCTCGAACTCGATGGGGTTGTGTCGTTTAATTACGGAGTTCCTATGGCCACCTTCCAGGTCCATCATCCGATCAGCTCTATGTCATAATAATATTGCATTGTCATCCGATTTATCCATGCATACAAAATTTCAGCCCAATCGGTAGAAGATAACTGGTTCAAACTTCAAAGTTAAGTTGCAAGATTCCACCCGGAAAAACACAAACATTGCAAGTTAAATAAAAGCTTGTAATAATAAAAACATATCATCAAAATCGCACCCAGTCGAAAGTTATGTGGTAACAAACATAACAAAAAAACAATACAGCCTTTTGCGTGCGTAACAACCGAAATGTATATCTAGATAGCCGGGTGCGCTTTACACGGTGTGATGTGAATGTGACGGGGTCGCTCCAATGTACACAATATGTACGTACGTGATACATACACGTACGTAATGTACGTATCTACTGCGAGCCGTCGCCGCGTCGGAACGCACTCCACGCTAAATTGTTTGAGAGACAATTTAATGAATACGATCCACCCTTGATGTCATTTGCAGAGAGATATATTCCATTTGAACTTATTACGCCTTTTTACGGAGTCACGAGCGGAGCAAGTTCGCGTTGCGCTCGCGAGCATTGCGCGCGCTCGCGAGCATTGCGCACGCTCGCGAGAACCTAGCATCGGGCTCTGCAGTCGTGAATGTCACTGAACGTACATAAAGGGACTTTATTTAACGCGGCCAAAAATAAATGCATATATTATGATTACTACGGTAGAAGTAGAAGTTTACGTGCAGGGGGCGCATTCTCTTACATAACTTTTCAACTCCTATCATCGGATGTCCGAATATATTTCTCATACCATTTAAAGTCATATAGATCATTCTTCATAAAAAATTAAAAATTAAATATTAAAATATATAATCATTGAAATTCATAATATCACTAATCATACATTTACTTTTATATTATGAATTAAAATATATAATATAAATAGAATAATAATAAATAAATAATAAAGGCGGACAACATCACATACATTGCTCTGAACCCAAAGTAAGTAGCTAAAGCACTTGTGTTATGGAATTCAGAAACAACGAAGGTACCACAAACACCCAGACCCGGGACAATGTAGAAAAGTTGCTTTCTACATTAACCCGTCCGGGGATCGAACCCGGGACCTCAGACCTAGCGACACCTTGAAAACCAGTAAATACGCCACTAGACCACGGAGGTCGTCGAATAATATTTGTTTCAATATCTTTGTTTATAGTCGAAACTCATTATCATTTCCATAAATAACTATAATATTCTTAAATGTGTTTTATTATAATATTCGTTTTTATGCATTTCTTAATAAGAAGTGTTTTTATCCATAATATTAAAAATCATAATCATCGACTCCACTGAAAAACAAATTGGCACCAGAAACGAGATGCTCTTATTTTTGGTCGAAGGATAAAAAACACCAGGATTCCAACTTCTATAGGTCAGGTTAGGTTAGAGCTGTGACCACAACGAGCATGAGCTGAGCGAGCGAAGCGGGCGTGCCGCGGCAGCGGCCGGCGCAATGCCAGAGCCAAATTCCATACAAAAAAAATCATACAAAGACACCCCGACAAACCTTTTCCTTTAATGGATTCGGATCATGGTTGTGTTCGTTGGTTGACGTTGTTACACAGTAAGCTATTCTGAACAATGACGTTATGAGTTGAAGTATGTTTCTAGTAACAACATTATTAAGTAAAGCAATATGATCATTGAACGTCATGAAGAAAAAAGTTCTGAAAAAAAATATCATTTTAAACTGGTTCTTGGTAGTAACAGTATTAATAAAAAAAATATGATCACTATATGAGATCCCTTGGTAGTAATATAAATGTATGAATAAAAAAAGTATGAAAAAAAAATACGTGTGGCACTCGGGGACTGCCGCGGTAAAGCTATTGCATAGCATTTTTATCAACTTATGCAATTATAATATTTAAGCAATAATTTTTTTTCTTTGATATTAATTCAAGTTACACTATTAATACACTTTTTATACACAAATTTTACGCGTACAGATATTCACTGTTGTACATAGATGATAGATACCTATACTCTTATATACTTTCTCACAAACAGCTGCTTACGTATTCGTTCGATTTCGGAGCAGCTCGTCTCGATCCGTGCGAGCTTCGTACAGTCTACACGCATACGTCTAGTCGCACACACCTAAACACCGTGCCGAAGTCTGTCGAACTGATACGACGTTAGACGATGCACGGCTTTCAACGCTGCACTGCTGTGCCGGTCGGAGTGGGGGGTGTTAGGTTTATTTTCGTTACGGAATTTCTTCATTCGGTCGCCGCGCTCAAAGCCCAAGATAAAAGCTATGCAATAGCTTAAAAATTATGAATAGTGATTGTTATGAGCACAGACCGGTATAGCGGTAGTAAGAGCAAGAATAGGATTTACAATTTTATGTGAGCCAATATGGACCCGGACGTACATTATCTTCTTTTAGAGTATGAATTCAGTTGCAAATCAGACACAAACTCATACAGAATGACATAAACTAAAGCTCACGCAGAGGTTTAGTGCTAGTTATCGATTGATATTGTAGATATGATATTCATCGATTTATCGCCATACAGAAAACTATATTTTGACGTACAGTATATGACGTACAATACAAGTAGAAAAAGCAATTTAGAAATTTAGTCCAACGAATCTCTTTGAGGAAAATGGGTCGATTTGTACAGAAAATAATGAAAACCACTTGAAAGGAAAGAAGCCGGATAACAAACATGCCAGGAGACGCGATGTGCGCAGCAGCGGGACACCGCGGGGATTAGCGCCGCGCCGAGCAGGCGGCCGGCGGACGGCGCTTTGTGATCGGCAAAAAGTCAGAAACTACGACAAGCATAGCTTCTTTTGTTCATGTAAGGAAAAAAACTTTGAAACACAGATATATACGAAAAGTTGCTGCGATTCGAGTGTCGGATGGCCGAGCCTCTTTATACATTCGCTCTGTAACACAGGGACGTATTGACGCGTCGAGATTGTAGGAACACACGGAGCGCGAACAAATTACTGAAACCAACGTCATCTAACGTGCGATCGTTTTAAAGATCAAAAGAATTTGCCACAAAGGCTTTCACTCGAAGGCACGTGTGCGGTAATGAAAGAAGAGCGGTGATCCCGGTCCCGCGAGGCCGCCGCGCGACTGATTGCCAATTTGAAGCCATCGCCAGCCGCCTGCCACCGCGCGCCGGCACTTGTTCATCAGGCACGCCGCACACTCGCACTGCACTCGCCGAGTGCACTCCCTCCTCCCGGCCGGTCGCTCGTCTGTGAGTGATATACGACGGCTAAAGTTGTTCACATATTATACAGAATGGGCCATTATTTATCCTTCCTTTTTTTTGGTTTTTTCTCTTTGAAAAGCTCGGGGACTTGTTTTCCGAACTTACAGAATTTGTTCGCTCACTAGCACATACAACTAACCTTTTACAATTTTAACATCTATTCATTTTATAAACTTACTGTTGTAAAAACACATTTTATTTCATATAAAATATACGTCTTGGTTTTCTTAAATATTTGTATAAAAATAATCAAACGCACATTTATGCCTTTTACCCCTCACAAATTACTTACATACTTAAACTCCATGGCAAACTAAATTTATATGCACACGCGAGCGGAAAGAAGTTACGCTTAACATCCGCTCAGTTAACCGTGAAATCTTTGCATTTTTAATTAAATGACTCGGAACTTATTTAGCCGTAATGAAGTTGTGTCGAGCGCAAGCTTGAAAGCGAATTCTTCGTGAACTAATTGAATATTTAAACGTAAACTAAAAGTGGAAGGCTGGTTGTGGGTCGGCCGCGAGCACGTCCTAATGTATCGTAACGCGATCGCTCCTGCTCGCGGCAAGGGATGGCTTCAGTGACACGCGGCTGACGCGGCGCTAAGCGCTAGGCGCGAGACTCAAAGAGGGCGACCGACTCGTGCTACAAAGGACGGACTGAATTTTATTGTTTTAATCATTTGTTGATATACAAGAAATTATTAAAACAATAAAATTCAATGTAGAAACTAAGGCAAAATCGTATGCTGCAAAAGCAACAGCAGCCGTGCTATTCTGTAACATTATTTTCATGTCTCGACAGCGGAATCCGCGGTGAGATGTCAAATACGTATTCTCGAATTTGAATTCTAAATCAAGGCCAATTGGGTTCACTTTTGAAGTGAGCTTTATTGTCACTTCACTTTCACCTGTCACCGAAATTATTAACAGAATAGACATACAGGTTACCGACAGACCCACAGACGACACGCAACAACATAACAAAAATTGTTTTTAAACCAAAAAAAATATAAATATTCAACACCTTCTTGCAGTAAAATAAATTCTTGAAGTGTTTTATTTGAAGTGAAAGTTGTGATAGTGAGTGTGTGTGTGAAACATTGTATGAACGTATGGCACGTGCGCGCACAGCATCAATCACAACTCCGAGAGTGATAGATGCGCGCGATCCCAGTATCTATTTAAATAATGTTCTCTAAACGAATGAACGTTATAAAAGTTCCCATATATCAGCGCACTAATGTGGCAGGAGTGATGTGGCGCTGCTCAGTCGGCTGGGACCCTCAGCCTTGAGCCAAATTGTGAAGTATTAATACGAAGGCCGAGACATTCCCAATAACGAAGGTAGCCGACCCTCGCGGCCGGCAGCTGCTATATATCATATAATTGACGCCATTCATATTCACCGAGACCTAAGCTCGAGGACTCTAGTTAGTCCGACAGGAACAGCTTACCATATACAATAACGAAATCAACAAAGTTGTACAGTCATATTTTTATTTGCCGCCCGACCAAACTTTTGGAGTATGTGGGACCTCTCCCCAGAGTCGTATTCGTTTGAGCCCGACATAAGTAAGAGGCCGATAAAAGGCAGTAAATGATGATATAATTTGACATATATTATAAAGTACAGCGGTGAGCGGCGGCTGCGGCGTGCGCGTGTGTGTGTGTTATCTGAGCCGCGGGAGAGTTGGCAGTCGCGCCACGTCCGCGAGTTATATTGTCTCCTCCCCCCCCCCCCCCACCGCTTCAACATCGCCGCGGTAAACACACATTGATGCTTAATAGAGTGTTCCTGGAGGGTCGCTACGTGGCCCGCAACGTTTCAATGGCGAGATTTTACAATTCGTTACATTACATTATTACACAACATTAACCGCGAAAGTCAAACAAAATGGAAAAACCCGGTTTTAATGCGCTCATTGTTAAGTTATATAAACGTTGTAAGCATTACTTTCGCACCGCCGACCGCCGCGCGCTTGAACTGAGCTAAACAAATATCTACAACTCCTCGTTTTAGAAAGTTTTATATTTTCGTAGCATTTCTTTCAGGTTTTGGTATAAGGCCATTATTTACATGTGTGACTATCATGTGCTATTATCACATGCAGGAGCAGCACCGTCGCCGCCGGGAGAGATGTCGTTTATCAATCCGTCTCCAATTCCATTCCGTTATGTCTGGGAGACTTGAAAGTGTCGTTTTTATAGCGAGTTTCGAGCACCGAGTGCCGAGCGCCGAGTGCCGAGTGTCGGGCGGATATCGACATTTCTTCGCTTCGTTTAATATTAGAGTCGTGCATATCTGTGACTCCTCATTCGTGCACTTATCTCAGACAGTAATGACTACTGCGCACACAAAAATACTTGATGTGTTATCTCGGTGCGCCAATGCTGCGTGACGTACTGCACGCAGACTGGTCTAGACAAGTTATTATGTCTAGACCACTTTCAAGATATTCTATTTAAATGCTTTAGCTATATTTTTTATAAATTTGTTGTTAATAAATATTTCCAGATCAAGCAATGTTATTTTTACATAATCTGAATTTCACAAAAAAGACATAAATATAAAGTTCTAGCTAAACCACAATACAGCACCCCAAGAGAGGCCTGCCGAGCAGTGAGAGTTAACTAACCGTCACCGCGTCGGTCACCTCGGCATTATGTATCTACTCTCAGCCAGATTACTAATTGTCTTAATAACTCGAAAGGATTAAAAACATCCTAGTTGTTTGTAGGAAAACTACGTTTTCCTGCTAATCTATACTACGAGGATAATAGTGGTTTTTTTTTTGCTTGTACCAGCTGTTCTTTGACGATTTGACACAGTAAATAAGAAGAAGAGAAGAACATCATACATAAATGTAGCATTAGCCCATAAAAGCAAAAAAATAATTTAAAGGTAAACGTAAATCAATTACATAATGAAAAGAATGTCATATTTTAATGATTATTTTACTTTCCTTTTGTTATTACTTGCACTACGTGGCTACGGCGCGCGGCGCGGCGCTTCTCAATGTTCAAGTTGTATTCATTCAATTAATGTTTATTTTATTACTTTGTTAAAAATATAATCTCATCATCATCATCATGTCAGCCCGGAATCACCCACTGCTGGGTATAGGCCTCCCCTTTTTTCTGCCATTGTTCTCTGACTTGCGCGTCCCTCATCCAGGTGGTTCCCATTACCTTGGCTATGTTCTCGGTCGTCCCTGACTTCTTCGCCCTGTCCTTGACCACCATTCTGTCAAAATTCTACTCCATCGACTGTCAAAATATAATCTATAATGTTTAAACCGAATTGAGAACTTCACCAATTTCGTAAACATAATAGATTTACGAAATTTACCATACCTTTACCTATTTCATTTCATCATATTGCCCTTTTGTCATATCCATACTGTGGGTATAAGAGACTAATACATTAATGGCAAAAAAGTCATACAGCTTTATCTAGTATTCACAACATTGCCGGTTTCTTAAGTGTTACAGCTTAAAATCTGAAAGCGATGAGAAGTAATGTAAGCGATATGAATATAACTGTCGTTAAGTTCGAAACTTTATTCATGTATCATAATTTGCCACGAAAGGGGAGAACAAAACTCAATATTCCTTTGAGCACAACAACGACAGCCGCTTTCCACACTCGCATTCGGTCGAGAAAAAATACAAACCAAGTTCGTCGAGAATAAAATTAATTCGGGATAAAAGTCCCTCGGCGCGCGCCTCCGCCGGCCGGTTCGCTTTGTTTTGCCGTCGTTTACGAGTCGCTCGCAGCCTCCGTCCGCCGACTTCACTGGAAAAGGTAAAGCTCGGCGACCCCCCTCCGCCCACGCCAGCCCCCGCGCGACCCCTCCCCTCCCTCTTCCCGTCGCGTAGTGACGAGCTCTGCGGACGCCACAAATCAAGTGAAAGATTGAGCGGCCACCAGCTACCTGCACCATTTGTCGCGGCGACACAAAGCCAGCATCCGGTCGCTAAGTTACCTCCGACGTGTAATCCGCTTTGATATCCGGCTGGCGGCAACCCGCGGCGACCCGCGCCAACTCGCGGCTTGCCGACACACCGACACTAACGCCGACATGTGTTGTAACTGTAAGCATCAAATCCAACCCAAACAAAGGTTTGTTTATTTCACGGCAACGCGTTAAGCTCCTGCTTTTTGTATTGTTGTTATTATAACCAAGATAGTGAAACAGTTATATTCTTATATATTTTCTTAAAGAAAATCTCCATGACAACTTAATCCCTGTATTGCGAAGGCTTACCAAAATAATCACATACACCAAGAATGACGAATCTTAGAAGTAACATTTCCGACCACAGATTTAAATTGGAGATCAACCACAGCACGTGGCGCCGTGGTTATTATATGGGGCAACTTGCGACAGCACTGTAGATCCTAAGGTTTGGCCGTGGAACACAAAGTAGGCTGACCGCGTCTAAACCAAAAATCATTTTATGTAGCACTTTTTGATTGCCAATAAATTCAAAATAGACAGTACCGATTTCCCTCACTGCTTTCTAAGTGCTCTGGCTGCGGAGAAGAAACGTCCCAACGAATTTCCCGAGCTGCACGCTGGCTCTATCAGTTTACAAAAAACAACTTACCTATTGCCCCTTGGAAAAATGACGAAATATAGTTTTTGATTTTATAATTGTTCATACTCACTGCAGTCTGCACTTACAATTAATACTTCATTAAATTGAATCTCTGTTATCCCTAATGAGCTAATATTAGAGCAAACTCGTACCGAGAGCAGATGTAGCCGCGGCGGCCCTCAGCGACCTCGGCGCATTATAACTATAATAGTTTAATGGCTGATTACAAATAGACTCGAATGGTGTTGTCCGTCAATTCTCAGAAATAGTGATGCGGTCAATGTCATATGATTTGAATGTTATGAATTATTGTGTCATTTAAAAACATGATTTTATTTCAGTGTTAGTAAAGTTCTATAGCATCGTACAGCAATAGGGATCAACATTCCTATTGCTGTACGACGCTATAGAACTTTTGTTCTATAGCATCATATAGTTGAATGTTCACACCTAGTCAACACTGGGTGTGAACATTAAGAAACCATTTATCCGTTAATTAGCTAATATAAAAAATATTAGACACGTATTTTATCCCTTATCAAAACAATAGAACTAAAAAAACATAAAGCGCTTTAAAGGTCATGAGTAGGAGCTCGTGGCGTGTTACGTCCGCCGCGGGCCGAAACTGTAGCACATAGTGACGTCACGCACCATTTTTTTTGTTTTTAAGAAAGGAATCCAGCTACAGAATAGTCAAATATGGCGTACCCCAGGGTAGTGTTCTCGGTCCCTTACTGTTTCTTTTATATATCAATGACTTGCCTCGACAAATCAACCAGTCTATGGTATTATTCGCAGACGACAGCACGGCAATAGTAAAATGCGAAAATGAATCAATATATGAAACTGATATAAATAATACATTACAGAGCATAATAAATTGGCTTAATAGGAATAATTTAATTATAAATATCCAAAAAACAAAGGTTATGCATTTTTATCAGCGTCTAGTAGCTAAAGATTATGATGTTAAATATAATGGTCAAAAAGTAGATTCGACAAATGTTACAAAATTCCTGGGTGTTCTAATTGATAATAAACTAACTTGGAAACCGCATTCAGAGGATGTATGTAAGAGGTTGAGTAAGGCAGCGTACGTTCTTTATAACCTAGCGAAAAAAGTAAATAATCGCACCGTACTTGAAGCTTATCATGGTCTAGTAGTTTCTATTTTAAGATTTGGGGTTATATTCTGGGGTAACTGTACTGAGAGGGAAAGCATATTCAAAGCCCAAAAACGTTGTATAAGATCTATGACTAGCCTTAAAAATACCGTCAGTTGTGCACCTTTGTTCAAATCCCTAAAACTACTCACCTTTCCATCCTTATACATACTTGAAGTTGCAATATTTGTTAGAACAAACACTCATCTTTTTACCCTAATGGACGATATTAGAACACGTCCGGGGTTAGTTAGATCCCAATATAAAAATCTAATGTTTACAGGTAGGTACAAAACAGCCTTATTAAAAAAAAGTGTATTATCAATGGGGCCTGTCATCTATAATAAAATACCCCAGACCTATAAAGAACTAACATTAAATATGTTCAAAAAGAGGCTAACATCACTTCTTATAGATAAATGTTATTATTCAATACAAGATTTTTTAAATGATAAGAGTCTGTAATGTTATAGGTTATTGCATTATTGTGTACACGTAATAATAATAATGTAATTTTAGGTTTCTTTAATAATAATATATTATGTTTGTTTGTATATAATTAAGTAATTTTCTCTTTTGCATGCCGTAAGGTAGAGTATGTTGGAACTACTATTTCAATGTTTTTACACCTTATTTTGTACCCATATTCTTTGCAAAATAAACTATTTGATTTGATTTGATTTGATTTGAGTGTATAAGAGTTTTATGCCGGCTGTACTTTGAAACTCAGCTATAACACAATAGCTATTAAGAGTTCTCCAAACTAGATAAGTAATTTCGAAACCACGTAAAGCCAAGCTTGCTTTTATAAATATCAGTATTATAAATATATAATATATTTAACGCAACCAGTAGACTGGTCTCGTTGCTCCCACAGTTCATGTCAGTGTCAGCGGAAACAAGCAACTCTGGCACAACTTATATTAATTGTGTTAATAATACTTTACCTCGGTTATCTCACTCGCTACATTTCAACTTTGAAACCATACTCAAGTCGAGTGATAACCAGTTCGTCACCTACTGACTCATTATATAATGAACGTGACAGAACCGGCGCCCATCTCCTGACGCCGCGGCTGTGCTCCTCGTATTCCGTTAACAATTATGTCAGTGGTATGTATCTGTTACTTATATTCTAGTGATACAACGTTTTATATCAGGTCCACAAAGAACATTATTTTTGTTTATTGAGTGTGCGAGTTGTCCCAGAAAACGAATACTTAAATGACGATCGGCAGAATTTCGTAAAGCTACGAACAAGCTTCGTAGCATCCGCTACACTGCATCTGCTACGTGATTAGTGCTACGTAGTAGGTTGTACTCAGCGTCGCGCCGCGTCGAAAGCGTGGCTTGTGCTTCGTGGCTAGTTATCTGCCTGACTCTGTGTGGCAGTGGCTCTGTGATATATAGAACCTCGGTACTGTTCAATACCTTAAGTGGTTTGCACTACGTAGCATGTTTTTCGTAGCGCTTGCAGCGTAGCACCAGCTAGGTGGTTAATGCTGCGTAGCATGTTGTAAGTAGCGTCTACTCTGTCTTTGTGCTTCGTTGCATGTTGTACATAAGTTTTGCTAACAGGTCTTACGTAGATTGACATAATGCAGCATGTATGTAAATTTAATGTATATATAAATTTAAAAAATATTTGTGTTTGGTTCGAACAAGCAAATACATTTATACAGTTTTTTTTTAAATAACCGTCCAAATTATAAGGTTTTATTTAAAAAAAAAGTTCTTATAGTAAAAAAACAATTTATATTCGTCTTTTTTTTCTGACCTCCACAAAAATCTAACGCATGGATATTACAACTCAGTTCAGCAACCTATAACGGTAGCAATAAACACACACATAAATACGCCGGTGCGCGCACGCACAACAGAACACTGATTCACAATAGGCACGACGCGCCTGGCTGTGAAGTGTGCAAGCGAGGTAAACACACAAAATGTACCTTGAATTCGTTATCAAGATGTAGCTTACTAAGGCTAATAAAAATAAAGGCCTTTCTTCTATTTGTATCCTTTCATCGGTGTCCGTCACCGGAATAAATCAAGCCATCGGAACACAGTGGCGACGCGCCGCGCCGGTGACGCCGCTTCCTGCCGTGTGTCCGGCGACGGCTCCCATCACCAGCTGACAAGGAACTCGTGCCGATAATAATTGGCTTGGAAACATGCCTCGCTCGTGACCGGCTGCGTGGAGCCAGCGACCGATTTTATTATAAAGTACAACGGAGTCGACGTAAAACGATTGGTCGAGAGCCGTGGAAGGAATATCTAATCGCACTCAGCTCCAGCTGGACACTGAACATAAGAAGGCACTCAGGGCGGTGCGCGGGACAGACGGGCGGGGGGAGGGGGGACTCATTACGTGAACAATGGATTTCATTTCAATCTGCAGCCACACGCGCGCGTTGCTTGCGTCTCTGTCGAGGATCGTCCAGCCGGAGCCTGCGGCGAACGTCACCACAATATATTACTCGCACAGCAACAGGCCTCAGCGATCCGCAGTTGAACAAATCAAGCGGCGACCAGCTCGGAATAAGTTCTTTGTTAGTTTAGAGCTTGTCAAAGTAACATTGAAAATGCTAATATTGTTTGTTGGCCCGTTACTTAGAATGTAGAGGCACAAACTTGCCACATATTAGCATAACTCGCAGCTCGCGGCGGAGAGTCCGCAGAGGCTGCGACCGCGGCGTCGCCCGCCCATCAATCAGCCGCCCGCCCCACCGCGCCGCCCACACATTTTTTTATTCCTCGAAGTAATTTAATTAAACTCTCGAAGAATCTGAGTTTTATTTGAGAAAATAAGCGGTTTTCACAGTCCGAGAATGCGTAAAACATTAAACGTAATTGCTTTTACACTTTATTAAAGATTTCTTTTAAAAATTGGTCAAATTAAATTTTCCTCCTAAACAAAATAAAACTGAAGAAAATAAGTATAATTATACCAATCGTAACGATCGTAACTCGTAACGTTTATTGTGAAATCGTATTAACGTCGTTGTTCTGAAGGCGACGCAGACTTCAGCAAAACCTGTACCATAAACAAGGGTGATGCGCACCGGCCAGCGAGCGCAGACGGCGCCGGGGGGCGCTAGTGATGCGTGCGACCGGAACAAACAACACCACATTACTGCGACACACCTCCGCCGGTACTCAAGCTCTCGCCACACTCGCACACCAGCTCAAGTTCTAAGCGATTCGAAAGAACCGAAACCTATGACATACTACATATTCTAATATACTATTACACAGGTCCCGCTGACTAAATACAGTGTACCCACCCGCAGGAGAAAAGATCTAGTTTATGAATTTTAGTATAAAAGTTATCGTTTTATCATTAAAGCAGGAGAATTTCCGACATTATGATATTTTATCCAGAGCACTAATCCGGAAATTAAAGATAAACATTAAGTGAGCTGGAGGAAATTGGGTCATGTCGTAGTGAGGTGAGGACGTGCCGCCGCTGCCGCCGCTCCCGCTCCCGCTCCCGCTCCCGCTCCCGCTCCGGGCTGGCACGGCTCGACCACACTCTTTACCTTACAGCTATTCTTTAAATGTTACAGAATTTGCCATTAATTACATTTATTATCAGTTAAGGGACACAAGTATTTATCGTCTATGGGAATTACGAAACGTTATTTTATACCTAAGGCCTTTACATATAGGGTTTACTATAGAACGCACTCCACGCGGGCGTTGAGATTCTGAGTGTTCATAAATTCTTTCAATATTAATAAAGTAGTGACATTGGAAAACGTGGTAAAGACAATAAGAGGCAGTCTCTGGCCGCAGCCGACTGAGAACGTGACTACCATGATGTATGGTTTTATTCCTTTTATTCATATGGGTAAATCTCATAGTTAATGAGAGAACATGATGTCAACGTCGGGTGACATCACAAGTACCAGTGTGAGTCGTCTCCGGGTCTGTTTGTACCACTTGGAGGTGTATATTGGATCCGATCAAATACTCCTTTTAGTTTAAGTAAAACTTTGTAAACTTAATTTGCATCACATTATCTTTTATATATAGGTATATCTTCTTATATATAAAATTCTCGTGTCACAATGTTAGTTACCATACTCCTCCGAAACGGCTTGACCGATTTTTATGAAATTTTATATGCATATTCAGTAGGTCTGAGAATCGGCTACTATCTATTTTTCATACCCCTAAGTGGAAGTAGGTAGGTAGTAGGCAGGTGCTAGGTAGAATTGCATTGCAACGCATGCCGGGTACAGCTAGTATATACATAAAAGAAAGTCGTGTTAGTTACGCTGTTTATAACTCGAGAACGACTGAACCGATTTGTTTGAAAATTGGTGGAGAGGTAGCTTAGAACCAGAAGACGGACATAGGATATTTTTTTACCCAAGTGTTAATAAAAGATTTTTCCCTTTTACTGCATATAATTTGGACGAATGGCTAAAGTTAATACGAGATAGGCAAAAGCGAGACATATTTATGACATAAAATAATATTGGGTTAGTTACAACATTTATAAAATCAAGAACGGGAAGACCTATTTTCATGATCTTTGATTAGTTGGATTCGTCTCCGCCCGAATAACTGAATAACTATCAAGACATCGGGAACGGAACCTAGGTATTCACGCGGGTGAAACCGCGGTTAAAGCTAATTTATACACAAATAAACATGAGTCGTCCTTCAAAACAGCGTAGAGATGGGTTTGAAAGGGAAACATTTTTTATGCTCTGTAAAATACTAGTTATTCATTATTTTCAGTCGATTAACATATTGTTGTTTACGGGAATAAGAAGATTGATTTAGACACAGCCTTGAGAGCATGGCCCGAAGTAATATTTTTTTTCAGAGGATGGCGAGTGTATATGGTTCCCATGGGGTAAGGGCCACTTAGTTCGGCGGTAAAACTGCGGGCTCGAGTTGTTGCCCTGCCCTTAAGGAGCCGCGCCACACACCGCGCCGAGCTCTCTCTGCTAAACTTGACGTTCGTAATTTTACATTATTTTGTTATAAAGGTACATGGTATTCTTATGAGCTAACAGTGTCCAAAAAACAGTACAAACTGTTGGACTGTGAGATTAATTAACCATATGTTTTAGTTCATTAAGTTATAGTTATTTTTGAAGACGATCGGGTAAAAACTTCGTCTCTACATATTATAAAACAATGATATGCGAAGATCAGTTTCCGTTCACTTTAAAAAGAAAACCAATTAAATGAGTCAAGTAAAAACTCTAAAAACAATAATGTGAACAATAAATTATAATAAAATATCTCGGAAGAAAATTAGCATATTTTAGCATAGACAAACTGGTTATCTTCTCGAAGTTTGGGCAATATTGTTCCGGTGCCAGAACCTACCTGAAAAATATAAAACATAAATCATGTTTAATTAGAGAACAGTTTGTAAGTGTTGGAGTTCGCACAAACAAACGTTTGATTTATTTCAGAAGCGGTAAATACATTACCGACGCGCCGGAGTCGCGCCTTAGACGGCCGCCGCCGCCGCCGCCGCGGTGTGGCCGCGTAGTGGGAACTTTACGAGAGTGGTCTATGGATAGGAGCACTATAGCGACGATCCTTGCATCACTTTACTCCAATGACTTGAAGCCACATGTTTAATATTGAACCTACTAAAATCGTGGACACAATAGTCGCGGGCCATTTGAGAAAGCTTTTATATTGATGTCAGATGGAAGAGCCATGTCTTTCATCTATCATCAATACAAAAGTCGGCATCCCCCAATACATGTATACTTAAGTAATTTAATATAATCTTGCATGCCACTACGTAAAAGTAAGAACGATGATATCATTATTACGATGTATATTTCATTTGCTCCAATTTATTACGTTGAAATTTTTTGTAGATCCTACCGTGACTAATAATACAACGAGTAAATATATTTAGCATCCAATACATCACACAGCAAAGAGCGAAGATAAAATGAAAGTTGAAATGTTTGAGTGCTCTTGGTGATAATTAAGTATGTTAGGTTGTATATTATGTTATGTGATACTACTCAATATAACAACGTGTCGAGTAGGCGTCGGGTGCTGCGGGCGGCGCGGCGGCGCGGCGCAGCGCGCGGGCCTGGCGCAACCGCCACGTGGGTGTGCCGCGGCAGCTTACCCCTCTGAGGAACACATGAATATTGCATGAGACAAAAACAAATTGGCATAAGTTATAATATAAATATTATATCTAGGCCCAAACAAATACGTAGCGAGCCGTATACATCCATACATTAGTAATGGTAATCTTTTGGCAGAGCTACTGCCACATAAACATGTCGCCAGTTTAAGCAAACAACAAACCGACTGTCAAAGCGATACCTGTGACCGCAACACTTGGTACTAACAACAAGGCGGGCCGGAGTGCGGCGCGTTTGATGTGTGGCGGTAACCTCGCTCGGGGGATAATTACCGATGTTCTGCCGAGGATCAACACGAGCCGCAGCGCGCGGGAGACGCCTAATCGCGCGTCGTTTATTGCGGGAGGAGGCTGACTAACGACTGTAATAACATTCCGCAGCCTCCGACGTACCTGCTGCCGCTCCCGCACCTTCTCGCTCTCACGGTGCCGTCTCTCACGTGCTGCTCACAACTATGACTTTAACAGTCTCACACATATCACAGATATGTGCAATAGAGAGAAGGGCTACAATCTACATGATAACTTCGTAACCTCGTGCTCTGCCCACACAGGCTGGAAGCGCGTACGTCGCGTACAACGAGTACAGAATATGTAATCATGATATCTTCTCCTCTGTGTGTGTACACTGGCCTCATTCTAAAAAGATTCGTTTGCCAAAACTTTGTTCATAATCATGGTCAAACAGAACATACCATTACAAAGGTGGACTAAGTGAGTTATCCTGTTGGCCGGCTAATCGTTAGAGGTGAGTTTAGACGGAACGAGCAGTTAACCGGCCGAGCGTTGCCTTTTTCTATCTTTACGGGATTAACTGGAATCGCTTTTAACTGATTTAAAAAAAGAACTGACGACTTGTTTGAATAATTATTTTTATTATAAATATTTTACTTATACGTGCAGCAAAAGAACAAGAGTGATTTATATTGCGATTTAATACAAGAACAAAAATTTACAACTACACTAAAATTAAATCTTATATAAATAAATAAAACTAACACGCGTCAAAAAACTCATCGTCATCCTTGTCAATGGCGGGAAACGTGCCCAGAAGGCTGGCAGCATTGCCACGTTGAATGGCTATGCCGATTCTCTGTGCAAGGAACAAACCAGGTCTCTGATCACGAGTAGAAGAGTCTACCAAACGTTTTGACAGTTCTTTAACAAGATTTCGTGCACTCGGACCCCATGACCCGAGCGATTCAACCCCAAACGGCTCAAAAATATAATTACCCATTAGGTTATTATACTTTCGCCGTTTAAGGGTCTCCGCAGCTCCAGCAGCAGCGCCGGGAGAGTCCGCCGAACTTAGAACGTGGGATGGCGCAAGGGTGTCGACGCACGTTGCGTCCCATGTATGTATACCCAAATATTCGTCTTTCCGTGTATTATTCAAAAACTAGTAATCACATACTATAAACAAGTTTAGTCACGCGATACTATCCGAGATGCCGGCTACTTCCGGAGCCGAGCCTTAATCATGACGTGACGCGGCGGTATCGCGCGACACGCCGCGTCATGCGATAACATTTTAGTATCATCGACGCTCGTGATGAACGAACTACATCTATACATACACACAGCACAGCTTCGCCGCAAGCACAGCGCATTAAAAATAGCTAGTCCTTATATCACAAACTAACAAGACACACAACACTTGACTTCTGAGTATTGGATGAAAAATACACGTCAAACCACGTTGTCGAATAGGATTTCGAGTAATACACTAATTGTCTGTTTCGACACATTCACATGACATAATAAAAAAACACATTGCTTTCATTCAACAAGAAGTAGAACACAAAATATAAAATGTTTTTATCAATGTACAGTCCTCGGAATAAAAATAAAGCTACATTCAACTTGACACAAGTTTCTCTAAGTTTTGCAAACAAGTAAATCTGTATCACGAGAAAGGGTCGCGAAGTCGGCGTGACACGGCTCGGCGGGATCGACGGGAACCGGGCGGCGGGCACGGCCCGGAGGCGGCGCGAACCGGCGCGATCCGGCACGGCTCCGGCCCGTCACGTAGCACTCACGACACGCCGCCGCTTCCGGCGCGGCTGCGGCCGGCGATCTGTGTCACTTCCACTCTACTTCAAACACCTACAAATCTGACGTAAATACAACTCCTCTGCAAGAATGTACAATGTTAGTTCCGGCAAAAGATCACACTGAAAATATTAAAAAGAATTCAGGACAACTATTTTTAAACGGCTTTCATTTTAGTTTTCTAGGGTGAGGAATTTTTAACCTATTATAGTGTACATACTATATAAGTTACATATTATGGATTTTTATACCTGCTTAGTCTATTTAAAGATGGCTAGTAATGTAAAACTAACCACGACGTTGCAAGGTTGAACTATTCTAATACAACAAGACAGACAAAGTATAGAAGATTACCCGTTCATAGTTGCTTTTTAATTGACGAGGAAAGGCTGGTAAAGGAACACAAGTTCTCGTATAATAATCAAGAGATCCGGCAGCTTTGTTTTTTGTGGAGTAGCTTATACTATAGCACCACAAGGCGCTTAGGTTAAACACACGGCACCATATAAGCACAGCGAGGGAACACACCGCCTCATCAAAGTGAGTGCCGCACGGCAACTTCAAATCCCGCAATCAGCGCGGCGCACACCGGCCACGGTGTCCAAAGTAAATATGTTATTGTAAAACAAATTATTGTTCGTGTACTCGGATTACGTCGGGTATTTACAAGCTCTCGTAACGCGGTTACGAAAACTAATCTATATTTTCAAAACCCTTAGGCATGCAGCGGATCGTCGGATAACAAAAATGGTTTACGATGCCCTATGCCACTCACTTATCGACTATTGCATCACTTCCTGGGGTGGTGTCGCCAAAACCCACCTTATTGAAGTCGAAAGGGCACAGCGTGCCGTTCTGAAAGTTGCCGCCGGTTTTCCTTACTTATATCCTACCGTAGATCTTTTTAAACATTGGGATATACTCACCGTTCGACAATCGTTTGTACTACGTACGGTTCTCAAAGAACATTCGCTATTGCAGTACGACCCCATTCTGCATGAGGATTTGCGGCGTAAAGGCAGGGTTTGTCCTACAAAATCTTTTAATTCTTCACACTCGCGTAATTTCTTCTTCTTTCTCGGACCTTATTTGTATAATAAACTAAATAACATTCTTGACATATATCCTTTAACTAAATTTAAATGTAAAACCGCAGTCACTACATACTTAAAAACTTTAGATTATAACGACACGGAAAAATTACTGATCCCCCTAAAATAGACCAACAGCAATTTTCATTCATTAATATCAATTAAAAAAAAAAAAAAAAAAAAAAAAAAAAAAAAAACGCTGCCTACATCATCATAATATCCTTGCACCACATTCACACGAACAGTTTTATTACACACACTCAACACACACTCATTTACACTTACACTGGTATTCCAAATTCTTTTAATTTAATTGCTTTTTTTCGTGTATTCTTATATTTTTTGTTGTTCTTTATTTGAGTAAATCCCTTCGCATTTTGTTATCGTTTAAAACACTGCAATGTAAACAATCAGGTCATAACAGGTGTCTAGCCGCGGGAGGGCCCTGGTGACCTGTGATACAGGTTCTAATGAAACCTACTTCAGGCACCAGTCTCTCACAATGTTAGCTCCTCGTTCGTATTTTACCTAATGTTAAGCCTAGTGTAAGCAACTTGTGTAGAGAAAATAAATGATTATATTATTATTATTATTATTATTTATTAAATTGGAGTGCGGCCCGGGTGTCGCTCCCCCTGCCTCACACGGTCAGCGAGCTCATTCCATAAAATACGAACAAACAAGAAAAGTAACTCGCAACATCCATCATCAATAAGTAAGAACGTCGGGTACCGAAGTTCAGTAATGTATGTATTTAATACGAATTATGTATTCGTCTCGTGTAAAACTAACAGAAATCAACTTTTATCCTGAGCATCAGGATTGTGGTAAAGGAGAAACCCGCTCCCCCCTCCCTCCCCCTGCGCGTCTCTCGACCCTCCCCGAATGACGTCACACACCAATTTGACTTTCAGCAGACGTTATCAGTTTACTGGGTGAAGCCGAACATGGCATATTACATTGGCGGTGTCGGGTGACAAGCCCGCGCTGCACGACAGGTGCCGGTCGCTTCTCTCCGTAGTCCCCTCAGTACGCACCTAACGCCGCTCAACACACGGAGCTCATGTTTATATGTAAACAGAGACTTGGCTCAATTGACGTCTAAAAGCATAAAGCCATTGCCCTCAATTGACTGTGAAGCTTACAAAGGGGTGAAAAACAACACTTTGTGTATTTTCTTGCCATTCGGGGACGCGATCATGTGAAATAAATGATGTAACATAAAAGTTAGCGACACGCTGCCGGCGCGGCGCGGCGCGGCTGCGTGGCGGCGTGGCGGCGTGACGCTCGGTTACAAACAACGCTGTGTGAGGAAAAGCCCGGCCGACACAGGATTTGGTTTTTCGCAAAAGGTAGTTATATATCTGTAGTTATAGCTACTGCGTGCTCGCAAAGCGTCAAATATTACATGACAAGGAAACAATTTATATCCCATGCGCTCCCCGGGGCCGGCGCTGGAGGCTGAGACGCCGCCGTGATTAATGTGCGCCGCACACACGCCCGGCCCGCCGATGTCATTTATGTCCATTATTATCTTAATAATTAATCAAGTATTGGTGGTAGTGGACTAGCTCTCCAAAACTAGTTGTAGTTTGCCAACAGATAGAGTACATCATATACGATAGATTCAAATGCAGGCAATGCTATGATACTGTGTGTCTGAACAACTGGATCTATATGTCGCGGTCGCCAAGTGAGATAGCCGTCATACATCTCAATAAGAACTAGTTGGCGACGTCGCTGGCCACGTCGCCATGGCATCTCGGTGAGGTATGGCCCTAAATCATTCCGACATAAACTCAATAATTCATCAAATGATGTTAGTGACATCCTAATCTAAATCGTCATAGAGTTTCAGAAAAACACCACTTTGGCTTCGGTTTGATACGGATGTACAAATATTTTTTTGTTTCATCTTTTTGCGACGCTGGTATTAATATAATAACAGTGCAGTAATTTCCACGTCCATTCCTGACTGCGTCGAGACCAACAAAACTGAATGCATTGGCGACGCGATTCGGCGACTCAGTCTGGCGACGCAGCCGGCCCTTACACTATACTTTCGTATGCTCGGCAACCCGCCCGGTCCTCAGGGGACGGCGCGGCGGCGGCAAACTTACAGCTCTTAAAATATAGTAATGAAAATATTTTTCAAGGGTCATTTGATGTCGGCTGCACACTATCGTCCAACAGTACAACAGTTCGTCCATCCACCCTCGTGTGGAGAGCTCCGAGCGCGCGCCTGCTGGGGCGGTCACGACGGTCGCGGCGGTCGCGGCCGAGGCGCGGCACGCTCCTACGTAGCTTATCGCCACTAAATCTACACGGCCGACCGAAAGCCACGTTCCCAAATTGATTCAAATCCCTGTTTAATTATAACTTTATTCACTGCTAAGTCAAAAATGTTCTTTATTTGTTACGCAATTTATTTTATTAACTTAACACAAATGTTCATCTCTCTTTTTACTGCATAGAGGGTCTATAGAAATGAGTATTTGATATTAACTTCATACTACAACCACACGATCTTGACAGACTTGACAAACAACCAAACGGACAATAAAGTGATCCTAAATGGGATCCTTTACGGAATTCTATTAACTAAGTAGATCAGCAACTGCAGTGTGATAAGCTGTCACGCCGACCCGAGCTGAACAAGCTCGAAAATGCCGCACTAATGTAAGGTCAGTGCGGGAAGGCATATCGCAGGCTTTGAAGGTTCTGCTGTGTTTAATAACTGGGGTGCGACTGTTACATCCAGATATTTATAAAATTAAGTTAGAACATAATGTTTCATAAACCATCCAGAATGATTTTAATGTTATCATCATCGATATTCGATACCCATTTTAAGTCACACAGCGGCGGTTTTATTTTCACCTAATAAAACTGTTCTGTCAATGTTCGGAATATCGTCGAACAGCCTCACAATTATGTAGCGGTTCAAAAGGTCACGGAAAATTGTTTATAATGCACAAGCCACCTCTGACCACGTCGAGCCGATGTTGGTTTAAAGTTAAGCGCTTTAACGCTTGCCGTCGAGTAACAAATGAGAAAAAAAGAATTTTCAGTCGGCTGGACAAGTTGTAGCAACTTTCATCATTTTTTTAAGCGTGTTTGCACACACGACTATTGTTGAAGCCCACATTTATTCGGATCGGTCTAGTACATGGTCTTAGTTATATTCAGACGTAAAGTGAACTTTATTCCAAATGAATTGATCTAATTAACTACATAACACCAACAGCTTTCAAAGCTATCGCCAACTTGCATTACTAAACTATTGTGTGGCATACAAAGGCTTGGTATTACTCGTGCTATAATATAAACATCGAGTAGCATGGCCTGACTACAGGCTTACAGGCCCTCGCGCCCTGAATAATTAAGTGCCCATCTCTGAACTTTCTCGACACACGATATTAATAGGCTATTGATACCATTTTGTGGCTTCCATAACGAGTGTGATGTATGTAGCGCCCCGCCTGGCGTGTGGTCGCGCCGCGGCGCCGCGGGGGGTTGTCTGCGCGCCACTCGCCGCTCGGCGCTGCACACGTCATGACGTTACACATTACCTATGTCCCTCGGTTGAATCATCTATCTGTATCAACAAATGGTGACAAAAATGAAAAGTTACACGATGTTTATGTTTCATGCCCGGCAGAGCGTGAACCATAAAGAAATAAATTCTTAAACAACCTTGTCTATGAATACATAAAGAGATTCGGAGCTCTATAAAAAGAGATACGTGAATATTTTAAATCTAGAGAAAAACACGAAAATGTAAATTATTATAATTTATACAGAGTGAGGACATGACTGAAGCGATAGACTATCTAATGTAACTCAGCCGCTATTTCTTGATTTTACTATATGAGTATTTTTAATGATATTTTATCTTGAGTTTTGAGCTTTACGCGAATGTTGGACATTGAAATAAAACTACTTTTACGGATTTTATCGCGGTTTGTATTTAGATTTTAAGTCCCGACGTTGCCCGTGACCATGATACCTGCAAAGGTGTCGAAACGTCGGCGTCGGGACGTAAAAGGAGTTTTATTTCAATGTCATTATATCTGCTAAGCATGCTGTAAATACCACCTTTATTTATCAATTTCTTGAATTAGACTAGATTACAAAAGTTATTCATCAATGCAGGAAGAATAAATGAAGAAGCTGATGATTTAAGATGAGCATGCATTTCCTTAGTGATGTGCATCATTTTCCCGTAAGTAAGTATTCAATAAATAATGTATTTACGAGTGCGCGAAGGACTCCGCTCAATTATGTCTATGAGTCAAGGGCCGACAAAGATAAATTGTTTATCGACCCTTGTGAGTTTGATTGAAGAACGGCCCGTGGACAGCAGTTATAATAATAGATAGATAAACTAAATATTAGTCAAATGTCTGAAAAAATAAGTTAATCTGTTACGACATGCCAATATAAATATACTTTAATAAAAGTAACTCACTGACATTCATAGCAGTTTAATGTTTTGGTCAACGAGCCCACACCATAACAAAGTAATGTTTCATCAAACAGCTGTAACATGAGTCGCGCTATTAATGATAACGACAGCTCAAACAACCGGCGCGCGGATACCACCCGGACACCACGCCACAGCCGCTCACCTCTCCACTAGTTTCATAAGTCAGGGCCGGCCATGTTATGACTCATAACATTTTGCTAAGTCATTTTTAATGAAAGATCCAAATTCTAGATACTTACATAAATACTTTTTAGGTATTCAATACCACAAAAGGAATAACAAAACCGCAAAAAACAGGGTCACTTGGTTGTCCGTATGACTGTCTGCTTGCCAAGACCTTTTATCTCAAGATCACGTGGTAGTATCATACTTAAAATAATATCAAATACCTACTCTTCTTCTGCCTAGCCTTTTCCCAAGCTATGTTGAAATCGATTTCCATTCTTACCGGATTCAGCTGAATACCGTATGTAAGAACATGTAGCGACTGCTTATCTGACCTTAACAACTTAAATCTATACTAATATTATAAAGCTGAAGAGTTTGTTTGTTTGTTTGTTTGGTTGAACGCGCTAATCTCAAGAACTACTGGTTAGAATTGAAAAAATCTTTTTGTGTTAGATAGTCCATTTATCGAGGAAGGCTTTAGGATATATAACATTACGCTGCGACTAATAGGAGCTAAGCAGCAGTGAAAAATGTCACAAAAACGGGGAAAAATATTCATACTTGAAAGCTTCCGTTGCGTGCGCTGCGTAAACGGTTCGAGCTACCCAAAATATATGTATGAAAGAATTGTTCCTCTTTAAATGATCTAAAAAAATGTCTGCGACAGTATATGTCTATCTTTTAAGATTGACTCACTATAACCTTTTTTAAGGTTATCATTTGGTCGAAATTAATGCATTATTGCCAATTATTTGCTACAGAGTTTTATCAACATAATATTAACTAAAATTATCATTTACGCAGAAATACTTTTTTTTTAACTTCTTAATCGCGGTCATAATAACAGAAATTGACGCGGACGAAGTTGCGGGGATCAGCTAGTACATTTATATAGTTTTTAGCACAGGTACAATTCCGAGTAACTCTGACCTTAGGTGTTAGGTCTAACGTCAACTTGTTTATTTGTAGTTTTGTTACATAAAATATACGTTATAATAAATAACGTAAACGCTCCTATTACCGCCAGTTTAAGCCACGTTCACATTTATGTGCAAAAAATAAGCACATGCTTATAAATCGTGTAATTTTTTATTTTTTTTCAAGTACTGAATTTAACGATCTTGATAGTCAGATATAGAAATCAATTGAAAAAATGAAATAAAGTTTAAAAAAAAATATGAATTGATGAAACGGGCTATGCTCCTATTACCGACTCAAGCAATGGGTGTGTTCCTATTACCGTTTTTGTGGCATCTATTACCGACCGCTAAATGAACAGAACAAATAAATGCGGACAATATCAACTTTCAAATTTACAAATTCTTAACAGCCTTTAATCAGTCTCAAGAAATATGCTAATCGAAATACTCATCATCATCATCATCGAATATACTAAGTCAATAACATAAACCTTTGCTTAGCAGAGGATTAAGAATTAAAGTAAGTGGACGTCAATTGATTTTGAAGTGTAAGTAACAATGATAACTGAATTATTTAAATTATATTTACCCACTTGTAAAATAAATAAAAATAATTTCTGACACACTATTTCCTAACTTACACAGTAAACTATAAGGGGTCCATAAAATAATAAAAAAATACGTACAGGCAAATTGAGAATCTCCTTCTTTTTGAAGTCGTTTAAAAAAGTACAGCCTAGGTACATGGGTAGTAGGTTCTATTAAAGAAAATCTGTATAACTTATTACCCGACCCAATGAAATGAATATGGTATTGAGTAAATGTATTGTTTTTTAGTATATTTGTATGATTATACAGGTGCAGTAGCTATGCTAATTTTGTATGGCGCTAATAGGTCAAATACTACTTGACATATTAACTAATCAAATTAGTATAGCCAACTGCTTATTAATTAATGCATTATGCCATAAAAAGTAGAAATAAAAACATTTGTCAAAAACCTAACAACGACCTAGAGGTCGGTAATAGGAATAAAATTGAGATTATTGTTCCTATCACCGCCACATTTTAATATTGAATTTGAAGCTAAATAAAGCTATATTTCATTAAAATAAGTTACCATTTGTGTTTATGAAAGTATTAAGAAGGTATCAAAAGAATTAGAAGGTTCATTAGATTGCTTTACAATTATATATTAAGCTAAGAAATAAATAGGTGTTCTTACGTAATCGGGAGCGGGACACTACCAAATATGGAGTCCAAAGACAAACTATGAAATGATTCTTTAAATCGTTTATTTACGCGCACAAGCAAGTAATTAATATTTGCATTATAAATACATTTATATTTTCTCTAAAGCAACGACTTGCCTAACTTTAATGCAACTCTTTAAAATGATAGTTTTATGAAACGGACGGTAATGGGTGCCGATTTTGAGGGGTCGTTATTAGGAGCGTTTACGTTAGCTGCTAGTTTCTTTTCGTTTTGGCATTTTAACTGTCAACTCTTTTTGCGTATAATTAAACAACATACAATTCTATGCTTCCTATTAATAACTAACCATACAATACATGTATACGGAGATGTAGGATAGCCTGTTACAAAACGCAATCCCATGGTACTAGAACCTAGCTGTTTTGAAAACAAGGTTTAAAATCTTATCACTTATCACTACCTCAACCTAGATCAAACCCCGACAAACAGTGTCTGGCACTCATATTGTGTTCACCACCACCGGACAAGTGGGGACCTATTTCATATCTTTTATTATTTGTTAGGTTTTGGTGGAGATTGGAGGTCACCCATCAACGGACCAACTGGGTGTAACGCGGCTTAACCTTCGGTCAAACCGTACGGCTAACACTCATCAAATCCTACTCAAATTTAGTATTATTTAATAAAAGTTACATTAGTGGAAAGTCAAATATAACTGGATGTAGGAACCTAAGATGAACGTTTCACATTTTATTTATATTTGTTATAAAATCCGTAAAATCTGGGACTTTGCAAACGCCGCCAGTACAGATTAACGGGGTGCGGAGATAGGTACGCCATGTTTTGACAAATATTCAACTAGGTAGATGGAATTTATTGTTTGCGCGAAATTGAAAAGGATCATCTTACCTCTTGGGATCGACTCGTACACCCTTCCCCTACAGCTAAGTACGAACTAGGTAAGTACATAATAGAAGAGGAAGTCAAAAATTCCTAATAGGAATGTTATTGCAAAGGTCTCGCAGCCGTTACACGTAGGTAAATTATAAAGTATCGTGATGATTGTGAGAGATTTTGTGTACATTGGTCAAATCCATCCGTCAGTTTCCCATCGTGTATTTTTTTAAGATTTTGTTCTGCTGTCTAATCCGTCAAACCCTTCAGTGCACCGAGAAACGTTACAAGTACTGTAGTAGCACTAATATTATACCATGACACTATTTCGGCATAACTACCGGATACTTATTCTTGGCCGCCTACTTAAACAACTTTCTTATGTCTAGATAATGCCATTATGTCGTAATAACCAGGCACTCGTATTCACAAACAGTATATCGAGATAGTATTGACTTAGCTAGACTTAAATGCTGAGCCTGTTTCCATTCCAACAAAATTTCGCGACAACTAATATTATGTAGGTACTAGCTGTGCCAGCGACTTCGTTCGCGTGGATGACGAAACTTATCAATGTAAAAGGATGACCACAAAACACACCGAATATACAGCAATATATACTTATTTAAATAATGAGCTAATGTTTTAACACAAATATCACAACACTTGGTTTTAACACGCTTTTATTTACTTTAATTTACATTAACATTAAATCCAAACTATTTTATAACTATTGTATAATAATAATAAGCCAGAAATCTCTACATGGTAGACACCGCTAAGACTTATGCCAAATTAATGTCGACAAGGACGCGTCGAACGCATGGCTGAGTCGAGGCGAACTCTTCCCGGAGACTGAAGGCTTTATGGTAGCAATACAGGACCAAGTTATAGAAACTAGAAATTACAGGAAGTACATTTTAAGAACTTAGCCAATGATAGCTGCAGAAAATGTAACAGTGCTCCGGAGACGATACAACATAACAGGTGCGTGTAAGTCAATAGCCCAGACTGATTATAAACACAAACACGACCAAGTGGCCAATATTATACATCAAAAATTAGCATATCAATATAAATTTGTAGATTCTATAGTTCCGTATTATAAATATAGCCCAGAGACTGTTTTAGAGAACCACACGACAAAATTATATTTTGATCGAGCCATCCTCACTGACCGAACTATTCACTTCAATAGACCAGATATAACTCTTATTAATAAACAAACAAAACCGGATACCTTATTGATATTGCAGTGCCAAACACACATAATTTGCAGACCACCATAGCAGCGAAGGTGTCTAAGTACACTGAACTAAGGGATGAAATCACCCGCATTTGGCATCTGCAAAAGGTTATAATAGTACCAATAGTATTGTCCACAACGGGAGTATTATACTCTGTCAACTACACCAATCCTTTTGTACGTTGAACCTAGCTCCGAATACTTTTCACCTACTGCAAAAAGCAGTAATTCTAAATACATGTAGGATAGTTAGGAAATTCCTGCAGTGTGAGCCTGAAACCTCACAACCCACTAACACACTAACAAATTTATCTGCTGCTTAGTAGCACTGATGGACACTTGGCCTAGGCCCGTGCCATCAGTTATTCCGGTTCGCCGAGAAATGTAAAGATACTTAAAATAATAATAATAATTTATTGAAATAAAAACGTTTACATAAAGTTGTACAATTCAGCTTACAATAATAAGTTTGTAGACAATTATAACTTAACATAAAACTAATACTAAGATGAAAATTTTATTGGTGAAAATATGTTGGTTTGGGATTGCGATGTTCGGCAGCGACCCGCCCGAGCTAGGTTAATTTAAACCTGTGTTTCAGGCCATCACTATCTAGTCCAAATAAGTACTTTGGGATAGAAGAGAATAAAGTTAAATATAAATATGAGAAAAGCTTAATGGTAAATTATTATCTAAAAGTAAAACTTGAAAATTATACAAAAGTAAACAATTACAGATCAAGTGTCGTCATGCCAAAATTTCTAAAAACTTTATTTTAAACTGTTTTATATTTAAATCTTTATATGCCTGAGGTATTTTATTGAAAATAATCGGTGCCATACAGAAAATGATTTTTCTTATAAGAGTAGTTTTTGCTGAGTGAAGGCAAAGTCTGTCCTTATCTCGTCTGTTTCGTACTAAGGTATCGGACAATCGTTGAAACAGATCAGGATTTGATTTAACAAAAATGGCGGCTTCAAGAATATATAGACACGGTACCGTTAGTATTTTAAGTTTTTTAAAGATTTTTTTTAAAGGGTTGATTTATGCACTGTGGTTGTTCAATAACTAGCACCGTGTGAGGGCGACACGCCACGGGTCGGCGGCGGTTGACTTGAAAACATACAAATGACACATACTTTTACTGTTGTAACACAAACAATTATGTAGAACTGTGTGTTGGCCGCAGTTAGCAGCTCTGCAGAGCGAGAGCACGTGACGTGGGCCATCAGTGTGCTACAGCTGGCAGCATATCGTGTGCCGATATCGCAGCCTAGCCCGCAGGCACATCCCTCACACACAGGGGTGTTGTGTGCAGCACAATAAGGTAACAAGTAATTTACGGAAATAAAAAGATTTCTGAAACGTTGATTACAGAACATAATAATTTATTCTTTAACATCGCAAATCCGCAACTTCACTTAGTAGTTCCCGCTGCCGTAGATTTATTAGGATTTAAAGTTTACCTACGACTTATCCTATGTCTCTAGATTATAATATTTTATTTGTCACTAGCTGTGCCTGCGACTTCGTTCGCGTGGATGACGAAACTTATCAATGAGTTTTTAACCGCAAAATTAAGTTTGTTTTTTATTGTTTATACTTTTCCGGAATAAAAACTACCCAGTGTGGTGCCCAGGATAATAAAGAATAAGTATACCGGTAGTTTTTGCGTGATAACTGAACAAACAGACAGACAATTTTTTTTTATTTTTCACACTTTTGGTTTCGGTGTCGGTCTAGTAACACCCCCCGCCATTTATTTTTTTGATATTTTCAATGTACAGAATTTTCACTTCTACAGATTTATTATAAGTACCTATAGATTTCGTGTGAAACAGTTTACACATTCATCTACCATCCTCACAAATTATTTCATTTAAATTCATATTGAACATCAATTATGAAAAAAAATATACCTCGAAATAATTACACCAAATAACCTACTGGAATAGCATTCTACATCTTTGTGAGTTATCATCATTTTATACGCACGTAGAATTATTTTATTTAATACGCTATGGGTGAACAGCAGCGATGAACGACAAGCAATAATCAAATAATGGACTTCATTGAACAGCAAAACGTTAAACGTTTCCGTATGGCATTCCGCTATCGATCCCGCTGTAAAATGTAACGAGCAGCTCCCTAATAGGTGTTCCCGACTCCGCTCCGCTGAGAGGCAGGATTAACAACTATTGAAAACGTATAAATATCGAATGATGGCAGATCTAGATCCACTTCAACAACTCTTCGCGGCTCACTTGTCTTCTGTCGATCTAGGTACACGGGAGGCGCATTTGAAACACTAAATGTAATTTACTTTATAGGAATATAAACTTTGTTAGGGTCTAAGAGTCGCGCCGGCTTCAAGATCCTTACATCTTCCCGAAGTCATACAAGATGGTTTAAGTAATAGGCATTTGATTGTATTCATCAGTATTTAGTTTGAGTGAAGGAACATAGGTAGGTACACTATAGTTTCATAATTATATTTCGAACAAAGGTTTACGTAGTTTTAGAAGTTGTTGATGTAAGGGTTATGAAACCCGTAAAACTCTTAAATGTTGGTAAGGGCTCTCTCGTTCGAAAACGTCTCGTTTAATACCGCTGCCCTAACTTGTAAGAGTTTTTTTTTATGAAATGGACCATAATCCATACAGAAATACGTATAACGGCAAATAAGTGAGGTGAACAGCCACCCGGAGCGAGTCGCTCTCCGGCGGGATACCAACCAGCCGGTACGCACTGGTGGCAGTCGTCACTGATGGCACGTGACAACGGCTACTTCATGCAGATTGTAGGTCCCTATAACTCGCCACCACGCGGGGCTATGGCCGGCGGACGCTCTTGCACTCAAGGTAATACCGTAATACAATCCACTTGCCATTTAGGGCTGTAAGTTTGCGAGTGTACTTGAACTGTTCAGTGAAATACAAACATATTTACTTTTGTACGTGACTTTTTTATTTTATTTAATTATTCTTAAACCAATTTACATTTGTGTCGAACAGTGGATTTAATAATACATATACACAACAATTAAATTATCAACAAAAAGCCGGTAAAGAAAAACACTATTAATATACATTATTAGTCTAATATTAATATAACTAATTATAATTTAACTTAATAATAATTTAAAATTAAAATTTATTCAATTCAAGAAAAATATGTATTTCAATAAAATTCAATTAAAATGTAATGTCATGATGGAATGTAGGATATTATATTACTTGGTCATTAAAATATAATCACATATTATTTCAAAGTACTACATTTTGTCTTTGAGAAACATTGCACATAAACGTTAAAAAACCGACTAACCAAAAAACTAATTTTTTTATTAATGTTTTCATTTTTAATTTTTTAGTAACAAGTTTTAATTTCAATTCATATCTTTTCAATTTATTACCCAAGTTGTAAAAATTTAGAAATATATAAAATCACTTTTGAAATTGGTGTCATGCATGTACACACATCCATACATAAATACACAGCAGAAAACGTAAAAAAAATAACTTTATCAGACAAACGAATTTAGAACGGGAAAATAATGAAGTACGTAAGTATTGACTCCGTGTCATTTAACAATTAGAAACAACACCTAATAAAAGCGTGTGCCCACTCCTGTGAAATAAAGCACCGCTGTGGGCCTGCAGAGATACCCGCAACGTACACAAATAACAAGTCGGTGGAGAAAAGAGATCAACTTTGCGTCACAAATACATTTACTTTACCTTGTAGGTACCTTTTGAAGTAAGTAATGTAATTTGAAAGGTTCTCTCACTAGTCACTGGTCACTAGAACAGCTTCAAAGGTTAAGTTCAATTTAACTTGTGTTTGGGAAGAAACTTATTTTTGGTGTTTACTACCTAATATAGGTATGGGTAGCTAATACTCTCCTAATACTCTGAATAGGTATTATGCTTTTTGTAAAAATATAATGACTAGACATCAGGGGCCCGATGCCGCTATTTTAAATCAGTGAGTGGCGGGTTAATAAACGTTCCGGTGTACTTGTTATTGTGCCTAATATTCGTATTCAGATAATTTTAGTGTAATGACAAATGTACACCTACTTGCCACTGTTGTCATTGTAGCATTGCAAGTGACTGTTCTTATCTGAATACGTTGGTGTTGACGACCTCCGTGGTCGAGTGGCGTACGCACCGGTTTCAAAGTGTCGCTAGCTCTGAGGTCCCGGGTTTGATCCCCGGACGGGTCAATGTAGAAACCAAAAATTTTCTACATTGCCTCGGGTCTGGGTGTTTGTGGTACCTTCGTTGCTTCTGAATTCCATAACACAAGGGCTTTAGCTACTTACTTTGGGTTCAGAGCAATTTATGTGATGTTGTCCGCATTTATTTATTTATAAGCACATCTAGAGCCCAAATTTCATGAAGCTAGCTCAAACGGTTATTAAGATATGAAGATCAAAAAGTCGTAAATTTTAGCACTGACTGACTGATTGACTGACTGACATATAGTACCTAAACCTAACCTACTTCCAGATGACCTAGAAGGATGAAATTTGGAATCCAGCTCGGTAATTGTGTATAAACGTAGGTAAATCAAAAAATAAAAAAAATATATAAAAAACTGGGGGGTCCCCATTAAAAAAAAAGTTTTTTTTTAATTGTATAGTTGGAACCGTTACGAGCAGATATTTGAAACTATCCCAATATATGTATTATTATATTAGCTATGTAAAAGAAATATAAAAAAAAAATATAATAAAAACGCCTGCCATGTCAAAAAAATATAACAAGTCAAATATTTGCAGTCGGGGGACCTGTAATGAATTGTTCCAAGTAACCGTCCCCCGACTGCAAATATTTGACTTGTTTTTAATTGAAATTAATATTTTTTTGACATGGCAGGCGTGTTTTTTAATTTTTTAATTTAATACCCTTTAGTGAACAAGACAAAAACATGACACAACACAAAAAAAAATCGTTCGGAACACTTTGCAGGCGATTTCGACTCACACTTGACCATTTTTTAATGTCCACATAGCCTATGTCACTCGGGATAACTCAAAGCTTCTAATGATACCACAAACATTGAAATCGGTCAAGCCTTTTAGAAGTTATAGTGGAATAAAGAAACTCACAAACATACATACATACATGAACCCTGAAAACATAACACTCCTTTTTGGGCAGTCGTGTAATAAAGTAAAGTAAAAAAAAATAAGTGGTGTCCCCATACAAAAACTTGTAATTAGTTGTAATACTCGCTAAACAACCGGCCAACGGTGTGTTGTCGGCGGCGCGCGGCACCCGCACCTTGTAATTATACACAGAACGACATAAAATCTCAATACCTGCTTAGTTTTCTATACAAAAAAAAATATATCCCACCAAAAACAAATGTAAAACACTCCTAGGCAGTCGTGTAAAAAAGGAAAAGGTTTTCCTTTTTTAACCGACATTAAAAAAAAGGAGGAGGTTTTCAATTCGGATGTTTGTATGTTTTTTTTTATGTTTGTTCGCGCATAACTCCGTTGCTTTCCAACCGATTTGAAATATTTTTTCTTTGTTGGAAAGGGTATACTTCCCAAATGGTCCCATAGTCACCAAGTCGGGATCTGATGATGGAATCTTGGCGAAATCGAGGGAACTCTTCAAATTTTATAGAAAAACGTACAGCGATTTTGGTATATTCTACAACAAGTGAAGCATTTGCGTTCAATAAGAACCATTCTACTATCAGATCTGATGATGAAGCCAAGATGACCTCGTGAATGTAGCGGGAATTCGTTGGATGTGAGATGCGTGGCACTGGATTTCGTTTAATGGAAATTATCATGAGGATGATGAAAGGGTGTCAGCTGAAGGCCTACCCATATTATCTACGATTAAAAATATGTCACTAAAAATAAACAAATAATTTTTTTTTTTTTTGCAAAAAAAAACCGTCTTCAAAAATCGATAAAAGCACTAAAAAGTTAAAAATAATACTATAACCTACCTATATTAATAAACCTAACCTAAACTACGATTAACCTATAATACAATTTAACAATTTTTTGGAGTGGGTGCAAAGCAATATACAAAACTTAAATCACTATATACCTACAGACTAAGAGCAGAAAAAATAAAACATAAATCTTACAGCTTCTAAATATTAATAAAATTCTAATCGGAAAACAACAAAAATACTTTATGACAGATTACCTAAAATTTATTAAGACACAAAGAAAAGTGTAAAAATAAATTTAAAAAATAAAAAAACCCGACTGCATAAAAAACACTTTAAATAAAAACTGAAAAGTAAAAAACTACACTTCTCATCAAAAAAATCGAAACACTTTCGTTTTTATTGTTTTTGTCCTAATTTTTTACAAAAGAGAATTAATTCCATGAAAAAAAAAACATTATTGTGTAGCTGGCAGTTTGGTCATTACAGTAAGAAGAAAAAAATCAAAATTCGAAATTAGAATTTCATTTGTTTATCCTATAAATGAAATTAATCACTGTTTTGAGACAAATGTGTATTTAGGGTTGGAGTACGTTTCTCGTTTAAAAACTAAAAATTAGCGCTTGTCTTTAAACTTTTTGTTTCTTATTTCATTTACTGTGACTTTGGGACGTCTGAAAAAACTTTTTTTTCTAAAACATATGGATACTTCGCCCGCAGAAGCCGCCCAAGTGGTGGCATTGCTGGATTCTGGACTTAGTCAGCGTGTTGTGGCTGCAAGATTGCATCTAAGCTTATCATCTGTTCATAGAGTCTACAAACGCTATCGGGAGACTGGTTCGTTCACGCGCCGTTCAGGATCTGGCAGGAATCGGGTCACTTCTGAGCGAGATGATCGATTTATTGTAACAACTTCTTTACGAAATCGACGCCTTAACGCTTTTCAACTGCAGCAGCAGCTTCGCGTTGTACGAAGAGTAGCTGTAAGTGACTCTACAATAAGAAGAAGGTTGAAGGAACGCGGATTGGCACCGTATAAGCCAGCGAATGGGCCGAAATTAACTGCAGACCATCGAAGAGCGCGCCTTAACTTTGCACGCGAGCACCTAACTTGGTCATACCTTCAGTGGAGCAAAGTACTGTTTTCTGATGAGTGTAAAATTATGCTGTATGGTAACGACGGAAGGAACAAGGTCTACAGAAGAGATGGAGAACGCTTTGCACAATGCTGCATTGAAGAAAAGGTCAGCTATGGTGGCGGTTCGTGGACGGTTTGGGGAGGAATCAGCGCCGACGGTAAGACAGAACTTGCCTTTGTGTCTGGGCCACGGCTGCCTGCACTAAACTCTCATCGGTACATCGAACAGTGTCTTGAACCTCATGTGATGCCCTATGCACATTTTATTGGCAACGACTTCATATTCATGCACGACAATGCTAGAGCTCACACCGCGGGCGTCGTACGAGATTATCTTACCGAAGTCGGTATCTCCATTATGGTATGGCCAGCAAGAAGCCCGGACATGAATCCCATTGAACATCTATGGGATGAATTAAAGAGACGAATTCGAGCAAGAGATCCAGCCCCAGAAACACTTAGCCAGCTGCAAAATGCAATCCAAGAGGAATGGGATAATATACCACAACATGTGATCGTGACTCTCATCCGATCGATGAAGAACCGTATGGAAGCAGTAATAAAAGCTCGCGGAGGGAATACAAGTTATTAAATAAACGTTTCTTACATTTTTTTTTCATTTACGCGTGTTGTTTTACCCATTTCCTTCATATTCCATACAGGGTAAAAATTACTCATTATACAAAATACGAAACCTATGAAGACTTAATTTGAATTTAGAACATTAACATTAGGATTTAAAAACCTCATACTACTCACTATTAAATGACATTTTACATTTATTCCTAAATATACAAATTTTTCTGATAATCCTTATCAAATCATAAACTGCGAGGTGTTTCGATTTTTTTGATGAGAAGTGTAGTTCAATAAGTCTAGAAGTGTAGATAGCAATGTTATTAGTACAAAAATTTAATAATCAATACACAATCAATCTAATGAGAAACAATTGACTGTCACAGTCGGGACCCATAATGAATGATTATAGTCTGGCTTATTTAATGGGTCCCGACTGTTACAGTCAATTATGTTTCTCATTAGATCGATTGTGTATTGATTATTAAATTTTTGTACTAATAACATTGCTATCTACACTTCTAGACTTATTGAACTAGTTTTTTACTTTTCAGTTTTTATTTAAAGTGTTTTTTATGCAGTCGGGTTTTTTTTATTTTTTAAATTTATTTATTTTTTATTTAACACTTTTTAGTTAAAATCATAATACGTCTAGCTGTTTCTTAAGGTTTCACCAGCGTACCAAGAGAACTACTTCCAATACCGGGATAAAAAGTCACACGAACAATTTTTCACATAGTGTTTTTTTTTTTATACGTAAATGATATACCATTTTGGAATCCTCGTTACAAGCCCTTTAATTTGATACCCATATTGTAGCAAACATATTTTTTTTATTTTTTTTTACCTCAATCTATGGCACCTCGTGGCCGCCATGTTGGTTTTTGTTTGACGTGACATATCTAAGAACACTTGGGTAAGCGATACGAATCCAACGATACCCTAATTATCGAAATCCATTTGGCCGTTTCGAAGATATGAGGTAATAAAGAATATTACACACATACATACATAGGCATACATACAAGATACGCGCGAAAAACATAACCCTTCTTGGCAGTCGGGTAAAAAGATACTAACGTTTACACTAAGACTTAACAATATTAATAATATATTTTTACAAACACATTGGCTGGTTAATCGTAGTTTAGGTTAGGTTAGGTTATATAGGTAGGTTTTTTACATAAAATTTATGTTTTTGGTGGGATTTTATTTATCTGTAAAGATTCCGCTTTTAGACGATTTGTACGCCATCTTTGGACATTTGAAATAGACTATTGAGTGAATGTGAAAACCTAAGGAAACCAAGCAAGCAAGTAGTTTGAGTTTTCCTCGCTAGATGGTAGTACTATATCAAAATCTTGTAAAACATCCCGTTTCTTCAATGTATGCAATCAACAAAACCTTCTAAAATAATTGTGTTAGACATGCCAAAATACTAAATAGCAAAAGATTATTATTAGGTAAAAAGCTGTAAAAAGCTGATATCCACTTCCATCACGCTATATGCACAGAGCAAAGTAATAGGTAGGGCTCATCTATATTAGTTAATCTGTGGTAGAAAGGAGATGTCTGAAATTCAGACATCTCCTTTCTTCAATTCATCAACTTTTGCGTTAACCAATGAAATTCAAAAATTTCGTCATTCAGACTTTGAATGACGAAATTTTTGATATCTTTGATATATATTACATTTTGATATCTTTAGAAATACGAAAATAAAGCACTGCAGCGCCCTCAATCCCACGACGATTCTCTTTCCGCCCCGAATTAACTTACTGGTATTAACCTAAGGACCAGTATACATCACTTGGTCAAATTTCCACGAAACAGCAGTTTTAAGTAAAGTCTATGCGAAAAGAGAACCGTCATGGAAGTGGGGGCAGGGGGCGCTGCTGTGCCTAATTATCGTATTTCAAAATGGATCAAAAACTTTTGCGTTAAGATACTGAGACTGCAAAAACAAGATATTTATGAAATTATGTTAGGTCTTAATAGTTTCAGATTCCTTCCTAATAATCATTTTATTAAATGATTTAAATATTATTTATGTTAGTTCTATTTAACGCCACGACGTCGGCGGCGGTGCTCTTTCTACCTTCTTTCTACACAGACTCTAGAGACGTCATAGTAATTTTAAGCAATCTGTGGTTGCAAAACGTATTCTCGTTCACCAAATCACTACTTCATTCACCTTCCTTACTGTTACTTCACTTCATTCAGTTCAGTTCAGTGAATCAACTTTGTGTCATCGGTTCCGGTTGTGTGAAGTGTCTGGTGTTAGTAAAATATTATTATTGTTTACTGAACTAGCCCATAATAGACAACTTATTTTTAAAAAGGATTTTTATTTTTCTATTTCTGTGAGTGAAGTCGAATGTGGCAATAAATAATAAGTTCATAATATATGTGTATAAGACCGACCCGTCGTGGGTGATCCAGGGTGAAGTCTAAAACTATTCAAAAGTGCGTGTGCTTAGCTCTAAGGTGTTAACGAATTATAAAGATCGAGTTTATGTGAATGTCACCGTTGTGAATATTTATTAAATTGCAAGCTGGATCTAAAGTGTGTCTGGTGTACGTCAATGGATTTTTAGCAGGTAAGAATCGATATAGTTATGCGAAGTATGGGGAAATGGAATGCACCGGCTAGCGAGTGTCGTAGCTATTGTTTTCGGACGTGCTGGCAGAATGGACGCGAGGAAGGCGCGTGCCGTTTAAAAAACCACTCGTTGATTACGTTTAAACGCCTTACCTGGTGTAACGAGGCAATAACTACAGTTAGACGAGACGCTAGTTAGAACGCTGGCCGCGGGGTCAACGACGTCGGCGACGTGCTCTCAACGCCACCGTTTTACTTCTTATCACTAATTAGTATCAAGTGCAATCTGATGAACATCCATCATAGTGCATATTGCAGTTGCAATCAGGCTTCAAATTATATTGCCTTTCTTAATTGTAGGATTTATGATAAGGGATTTACCATGGCAATGTTGCACAATAAAATAATCCTTAAATACATTGATACTGTAAATTACTATTTTCTTATGAATGTAGAATAATGATTGCGATGATAGCCCAACAATTCTGCATAGAAATGGTAAGATTGTACATCTAGAATCATAATTAAAATTTATCAGGAACCTGCACTAATAGGTCTAAAGACAGAAAAGTATATTGATTATTAATACATACTGACTTGTTGTTACAGATGTGACAACCATTAATATTATTAATACTACCTACATTACAGAACTAGTAGCAAGTGTGACGGGCCTGTATTCCCAGTGTGGAGTGTGTATGTTATCACATTTGTGTAGGAGTATCTTATATATATTTGTCGCTGTTGTGTGTAAAGCTTGTTGGTGATTTTGTTTTGCGTTTCTATTCAGTTGCTTAAGATTGGTGCGGCGACACAAGATGATGGTGGAAACCATCCTGGAGTCCACTCAGGACTTTGGTAAGTGTTGATATGTCTGTAACTCTAATGTAAACCTCATTTTGTTCTGGGTATTATAATAAATTGTTATTTGCTTGTTGTGTATGTAACAGGAAACTGTTATAAATAGATGTGAATTAAATCCTGGTATCCTGTTACACCATATTTCTCAGAACCACAGAGTATCCTATGAAATGAAAAAGATTGTCAAACAAAATAAGCATTTGTTGTTTACTTAAAATGAATACCAGAATTGCAATATTCATCATAAGTAACCCATTTCTAACTTAAAACTATTATTAAACTATTTACTTCTAATTTTGTTTTGTACTGACCTGTGGTTTAAGCAGTTGATACAGATTTACTCATTACTCTGACCAGGAAAATACAAACTTCGACATAATAATATGCATATTATAGTTTTTATTATTATGTTTCATTAAGTTATAACCACATTAAGAATTTGGTTTTATTACAACAAGATGGTGTCTAATAACAAGAAGTACAATATGACACTCAAATACCAAAACGGGCTCAAATTTGTCAAATTTCGTTTGTAACAAGTGCTTAACTAAAGAGAGGGGTTAAACAGTTCACAGCACACAATAACCATACAGTATGTGTCACAATATACTAATTACTTTATGTCAGACCACAGTACTAACCTTTTTATTTAAGTTCAATGAATTTTAAATATTATCCCCAACAGTAGGTCTTTGTATGTTGTGTTCCATTTAAGTGTGCTTTTTTATATGAAAATAGACTCATCATATTTATATTAATTAAGAGACCAACAGAGAATCAGAGCCATTTTGCTTTTTGAGTACAAACCAAATGTACATACATTGTTGTACTTGTATGGCACGCAGGTATGTCGAACGGATCGCTGCCACAGTGGAAGCGCGAGCTGCTGCAGCGGCGCGCAGCGCGGACCCGGCCCTCGCAGCCGCCGCCGCTGCCACCGCCGCCGCCGGCGCCGCAGCACGATGACGAAGACGAGGAACTGCGCTATGGGCCTGGTATCGTCAAGAGACTCAAATCGCGGTATCTTAGTCTCGCGCTTCGTGACGCGCCTCGTCGTCGGCCATCTGTGCTGCGGCGCGCCGCCTCGCTCGAGCACCTGCTGGACGAACGGCCGCCTCCAGCGCCTGCTACGCGTTCGCACCCGCGGCCTCCGCGGCCGGCGTCTGTAGCTGTGCCGCCCGCTCCGCTCGCTCCCGCCGCGCGCCGGGACTCCGTTAAGCGTGCGCGTTCTGTGGACGCTCTCAGCCGCCTAGATGTGCGAGATGAACCCCGCGCGCCTTCTCCATCTCCGCCGCCACCTCCGCTAGCGCCGCGCCCGCCGCAGCAACCTCGTGCCGCGCGTCCACCTCGCCGTCCGACCCCGCTGCTACGAGAGACCGAACGGCCTCCTCCTGACGTTGTCCGCTCAACCCTGCGTAAATTTGAGAGTGCTCCTACACGTCGCGCTGCGCCGGCGGCTCGCGTGTCTGCTGTCCTGCGAGGTTTTGAGGGGCCTCGCACCTCAACACCGGAACCTAACGACTTGTCAGAAGCGCCACCGCTCAGTCCTCGATCACCAAGTCCGCTGCCGCCGACAGAAGCAATGTCACCAGTGCCGACAACTCCGGTACCTGGTGAAGAGCCCGAAGTCACCACGGAGCCCGTGGGGGCCCGCCAAGTCTCGCGCGCGGCTCTAGACGGTATCGCTCGCGCCGGACTAACTGTACGCTATGCTTTTGAGGCACCCCGTGCGGCTTCACATTTGCCACCACTGGCTGCCACCAACCAGGTACTCGTGGGTAGGGCACGTCGCGTCGGTGTAATTCGACCCATGCCAGCGCGTGCCGCTGACGTTTCAAACGATGAAACATTTGAAGACGTGGAAGAAAAGACCCCCGAGCACACAAGACTTGCATCGCCCTCTCCGCCACCGGCCGAATGTGATCAGACGCCACCAGCGCGCACTGAGAGACGGGATCCTCCGCCTGCAGCACTCGTGGAGCCCATCCCGCGCCCGCCTCCGGAGCTGTCACGGCCGCTCAGCCCACCGCAACCAGCACCACGAGACCGCAGTCCGAGCCCAGACCCGAAGACTAAGCCGAAACCAGACACGGTATCCGTGCCATTGTTTAACGGGCACGTCGCCACCGAACGTCCACCAGAAGCCAAGGGAGCTATATCGCGAATAGGTGCGGCTGGAATCGAGCGCGCCTGGAGTGGCTCTGGAGAGAAGAAGGTTTTGGAAAGCAAGGTCACGGAGAAGCGCGAGATGGCAGGCGGCGCGTCGTGGGCGCGAGCAGGCAGCGGCAGCCCGGCAGCGACGCGGCGGCCGCGCGCTCCGCCGCCCGCCTCCACCTCCGTCGTGTTCAACTTCTCCAACCGCAAGGAGGTGCCCGACTACATCGAAAACGACGGCATCATCCTGCGCGCCAGCAGACGAAACAGAATAAAGGTCAGTCAACTTTAAATATTTTTGTCATATAACATACCATCACGCCTGTATCCCCGAAGGGTTAGGCAGAGGTGTACCAATGTACACCCACAGTTCGCCGGTATGTTTAGGTCCCATGTAATAGGGGGCGAGCCTATTGCTACTAACCGGGCACAAATCCAAACTCCGACCTGCTACTGAGAATTTCTTAGAAAAACCCAATAACACCTTGGTCGACTTGGGAATCGAACCCAAGACCTCTAGCGTAGCAGTCGCGCTTAGAACCACTAGGCCAACGAGGCATATTTTTGTCATAACTAAGTAATTATAATTTCAGACAATTCAAGCATAATCGAACATTCTCTTATCAAGTTTTGTACAAATATAAACGTAATTACCTCAAGTATCACATTCCGGTATTATCTCTGTCAATGATAATGTTAGGTATTTAGTTTTATTGTTAATAATTTGATTTTAGACTAAGTGTCTAAAATCAAATAGCCGCACGATTTCTGAAAGATCTGAAATTAAATGTATTCTTTAGCTCCCGCTCCTGAGCTATAATTCGCTTTTTCTACTTCGTTTTCTGCTATATTCGAGAAGAAAGTCTGCAATATATTTTATTGTATAATTGGCAACTAAATCAATTTCATCTTTTAATACTCACTCAGCCTCGCATGACTGACAAGTATTAATTAGCCCAAATTTAATTATGTTTTTAATAACATACCGCCACGTTGGTGGGAGATCCTTCTTTTTTTTTTTAATTTACAAGAATACTCGAAGTAACGTTTAGTTAAAATAACAATTTCACATTTGACCGCATCCAATCTGATTCTGTCGTCGACATTAATGAGCCCGAGCAGTATCGCACGCTCGAGCTGCGTCCATTACGCGGATCAGTCGGCTTGCACCGGTCCTCTTACTTGTAAAAGCTTTCGTTCGGCTACTGAGCTCAACTAACAAAAGTTATTGCAAAAACGTTAGTTGATTACGCAACATTTCATATGCAAATATATAAATTATTTTCTACAAACGGTGAAAGTGATAGCGTAGGATGGCCCGGTGTGTGGGAGCGCCGGACTCCGCAAGACGCAGTTCGACGCTCGGTTGAAACCAGCGGCCGCGATCGTCCGATGCCCGAATCGAATGCCACTCTCGATTTCGTCAAGAACGTGTCCGCTCGAAAGTGCCCTGCGCGGTGCGCGGTGCAGAACAGCAGAATGTTAACAAGGCCCGGGCGCCGCATGCCAGCGCAAGGCATCGGTCCTCCACTGACCTTATAATACAGGGTAAGGCATAGGTAAACAGTAATCTTCCTCATATCGTCATAAAAGCCCAATATTAATTAGGATATTAAAATAGACGAGATATATGACTAGAATTTTCAGACAAGGCCCCGAACTCTGAAGTTGTAAGTGAAGGTACGTCCGGACGTGCCTAATATCCGGGCCTCTTAGCGCATAACTTGTGATAGTGGCTGACCCGGGCGCGCGCATGGCTTTCACTGCGTGCCCGCGCGGTCAAAGCTCGTTACTATGGATGAGCGATCAGTTGCGTCGTAACAACTCGTAACTTTATTGCTTTCCAATGTCCTAACAATGCGCTGCGCGCATACTGAGAGTTGTATCACGCAAAGCTTGTAACAAGCACCCTGTTGAGAGTTTATGATTGCAATATTGGAGCTAGATTACGTCGCTCTCGCTTCAAAATATTTTTTTACGCCAGATTTATGAATGACGTACTTAAGAAATAATTATCATGCCTACTCGATCTTTTATAAACGAATAAATATATATACATATGCATATAAGGAGTACTGAACAAGTTTCTCTAATTCGTTAATTATAAACTTTTACTCCGCGAATTATTCTAGAACAGCAACCTCCTCCGTCAGCATTTTATACAAATTATTGTGGTATTCATTCTTTGGGTTCTGGTACACTCAGTATATATATCGGTTGGTAGCACGCTCCCGCTCGGCAGAGATGGCGGCCGCTGGCGCTGGGCTCTTATCTGTTCGATTACAATTTGTATTGCACCCTAGGTTTGTCTTATCTTATATCTGATAACTTACAGGTAAACCCATATTGTAATTATTAACAAACATTTGAATTTGCATATCAGGATTACGTCGATAACAGCGTTTAGGTATGTACCCGAATTGGAAAACATTAAAATACATATGTAGCAGTTTATCTTCAACTCTTGACGATACGAGGCACATTGAGGAAACGTGTTTAGTAATTAGCAATTATACTAATATGTATGCTTTCCAAATGTAACAAAAACGCATCTGCGGAACGGTACGACAATAGAAGTTGGTTGCCAAAAAAGTGCGTTCCCAGAGCACGGTGTGAGAGCGTAACGATGCGCCAGCGCAGCGCTGCGTGCACTCCGTGTAAGGGTCCGTTCACACAGACCGGGTCGGAGAGGAGAGAAATTCTTTATAACCTTAAAAATATTTTTGGGTCATTCAAACAAGGTTGATTTTTTCTTTTCTGGGTATGCCTATCAATGTGATAAAAAATTGGCATTCTCTCCGAGCCGGTGTGTGTGAACGGACCCTTCGAAGGCGCGCGGTGAGCCCAGCTTGGTGGACCGGTTCGAAGCTTTTTTTTTTATTTATTGCCTCGTACTTTTTGATGCGGCCATCTGCGCCAGCGACGCTGATCCGATCCCTTCTAACGTATCACCGCGATCATAATAATAGAAAGAGATACAGATAGTCACTCAGTATATTTGATTGATAGCCGAACGTATCGAAAAAGTATAAATGCATAATCATACGTCTACCGTATTATAACATCACTCACTCCAATCTAATATGCGTTGTCCACAAGATTGAGTTGTCTGCTTGAATATCGGAAATCGTGGTATATTTATAAGATGAGGTGTTCTAGCTGAAACGCTCTAGAACAATGACGTAATATGACCACATCGCTAGGCCGCCCACGGAACCCCTTGCTCGAGTGGAGATGTAACGGTGGAACTGTCCTTTAATTCAGTTCTTATTTTACGTTATACTTTATCTCTGACGTTAACTTTAATAACATACGTAATAGATGACAGTGCGGAAATGCTAAATGTAGGCTAGCTATTTCATAATCAGCCTAATCGACTAATAAGCAAATTAGAAATGTTGTAGATATCGATGTAAGAAATTAAGTAAGTTTGTGAATGTTATTATTAGACGAAAGTGAAATCCGCGGTATCCGAGGCGTGGTGTAACGAGATTATCGGGCGCCTGGAGGTCAGCTCGCGTGGACACCTCACGGCTCACCTGCTGTACGTACACGTACACAGCGTACACTTGTCTCCTCATAGAGTACCTGCAACATCTATACATAGATTTACATTTAACTCATAACTAAAAAAATACTTCAATTTCCATGTTCATATCATTTTGTATATGGGTGATATAATTCTACTCGAATAATCCAAACGGTCGCATTTGTTCACCCAGGTGATATCCCTCAGGTGAACAAAGTGGAATATATCGCTAATTCGCTACGATACCACGGACAGAAACAGACCGACACGTCAAACTTTAACTCCCCTCTTTTTTTATCGAAGATTAAAAAGTGAATAAGTGATTATTGCAGTTGGAGAACTTTTGAGATTTAAAATTATAAATTTAGTATAATTTGCCCATGAAATTGAGAAGTTTTTAAAATAATAAAAACATGAGACGCACAGTGACACCCATAAGCCTGAGCATTATTATCTTTAAAGAACGGTTTGAGACGTGTCCCCGAGCCAGCCGCTACATACGCTTGTAACACGCTGAGCATGCAGTATGTTACTCATGCCGACCGCGCGGCGCGACGGCGCGGCGGCGGCGTCTGTTGACATTTATCAAAGTGGTTTGCATTCCAATATGACCTTGGTATTTGAGTAATTTTATACACAAATGAAGTAGTGTGAAAAGTCTGCAACATCTGGAATACGAAATTACTTGCAAAGCCACTTTCGTAACAGTTGGTCTCCACCCCGACGCTACCTAACTGTTTTCAACACTAGGACCTTGCAAAGCCATAGCTTTTGTGTTCCTACAACCAAATAGCTCTATTAGTCATATGTATAAGTTTTACATGACACCAAGCTTTTCATTTTAGTTTTATAGGTTCAATGCTTGTTTAAAAATACATTTAAAATAATTGAATTATTACATACTTACTAAATAATTTTAACTACCGGTTCACAGTTGAAGATTTCTCCACTTCGACCGAATCATTGACTTAAGGCAAATCAAAAATTCGTAAAAACATCCTTGTTTAATAAAGCTTGCGGATCATCAATGATAAAGCTGTATCCGATAGGGCGCTGTCGGTGATAAACTGTTGGCCTATTAGTCTGCGTCGCCCATAAGGACCCGCTTTCAAACGACGCGTCACAAACGTCTGCCTGATTGATATGCAATATGTCGTCAAAGACATACATCGTGCTTTAGGGAGCTGGCCTATTTTCACTGCATATAATATGGCGATAGTTTAGAAAACTGTCACGCCGCGCCGGAGCGAATTTTACAAATTTCACATGCTGCTTTCAAACGAATAGTTCTTGGACGATTAGTCGGACGGTTAGATACGTCAATTTATGTTTTTCGGTAACGACTAACGAACTAAGCCCTTTTATATTCATTATAATTACCGTTTCTTTTTGTTTGGTTGTATGCTTAAGGTCCCTAAAAGGTAGGGCGGGTGTACCTGTAGGTATTGCTAGTGTCCGGCACCCACCTACTATACCAAACAAAATTTGTCCCATGTTTTTGAGGTAGCAAAGTGGTAATCATACAGCGTTAGTTTGTCGTGTGGTGGCGTGCCGTCATCGCGCCAGTCAGAGCTGGTATCTCTGCAGCACATGGAGCTCCGACTCCGTGGCTTCGGAAATGGTATAATGGCACAAAAACACTGGTGCGGTTATCAACGTTCCGCTCTGGTTGTCCGTGTCAGCGCCGCGCGCGCTGCTCTCTACGTGATGTATGATTCGCCCCCGCCCGCCCGCACCCCTCGCCCGCCGCTCGCTCATCCGACATCCTTACTTCAACGGTATTTCTACTGTTCCTTTTCTTCATTTACAGCTGCTCTTTTTTAAGAAAGTTAGTGTTCCAAGGTACGCTAGAGTTATTCAAAGGTGTATAAAAACTTTTTCGGAACTGTAGAGTACCTTCCTGGGCTAAATCGACGTCAGCAATGTGCCTTGGTGGAGTTAGTGAGCTGCCTGTGCGCGCACGCCTGGTTCGTTCGGGGCAGCGTGCTGCCAATTTGAAAAATATCACGTATCTATATTGTTATGACAACATTGATAGAACCGCGACGTGAGTCAGGCACACGTCACGCAGACATCAGTGTCGCCAATCCGGACCACAACGATAACGAACACTTTAGCTATTCTACTCAAACGCTCTATAGATGCAATGGAGTGTTTCGCCATGCAAGGTCTGCTGCAAAACTGTCCTTTACAAATTAATTACTTCCTGTCCTGCTATTGGAAAATGTCACGTACCTACCCAAATATTGCAAATAACTTTTGTGTAGCATAACCACCGCGACCAAGGCAATGTGTGTATTTGTATTTACTGTACAGGACAGATTTTTCGATAGCATTGTGACGTAACGCAGAGGTGCCATTACCTTAGGATTTAATTTATCATATCGGGAAATTCAATCTTTTATACAGGTACCTAACCTATTTTAGAAAAGCATAATATAGCGTGTTCTATATACTATCCTATATCCTAGTTTTTCAAATCATCAAATCATTTATTTTGATAAAACCACTAGATCCAAGAAGATCCATGATGGAAGTTATTGTAACATTTTATTAAAATGTAAGCAGGTAAAACTCAAATAAAATTGATTACACATCAATATTAAAACAATCCCACTTCTACAAAACGGAGGTACTCAATACTCATACTCTTCGAGTAAATTAAAATAATTTCAAATCTATCTACGATATCAAGTAGTACAAACATAGGTACATAAAAAAACATCGATTTTAGAATCTTCTAGTTTTAAACTCGGTTAAATATCGTCAAAAATAACCATACTGTATGAAATTTCCCTAAACAAACCTATTTGAGCCTAGTTTTAATTACTCGCGCTACTGCACTAGCAGCCTTATCAGTTACAGTGGAACTGGTTTGTTGCAATTATTGTTGTTTAACGGCAACCGCCAACCACAGATGTTTAACTGATTCTATCATAGAATTATTATTGAGAGTGTGTTGGAGGGCGGTAAACAATGTGGTCGATGTTATTGAACCACGGCCACTAGCGGAGTATGCTAGTAGCGCGGACTTTAATCTTTTACTTTCTCTCTTAGCGTCGACGTATTTTAATAAGAATTAATAAGAAAGTCAGCTGTGATGAGAAGACGCGCTGGATCTGCTATAGTGAGATGAAGTAAAATCCGTCACTGTAGGCTCGCGCGCACAATTTATCTAGGCTCACCAAGGCTGTTGGCCACCACTAACCACTGCTAATTGCCCTTAGTTAAACAGCGCATCCACCAGCTGACATTATACTTACTGTTAATATGATCTAGGTTAAATGACTTGCTTCTGCTCTTAGAGCGAGCACATATTACGTCGTTAACTCTATTTTGTAATATAAAAAACAGCAATTTTGTTCATCTTATTTAAAAATAGAGATAACTTGTTCTGCCTTTTAGATAATAAAGATTATTATTATTATTATATCTCGGGACATCCCTCGTGTTGCAGAGACTCATGTTCCACAACATGTCGCCCCATTTCTCTCCAAGTGTATAAAAGGCTTAATACTCTAACAAGTGCGCACGCTCAGTTGCGTATCATCGCGTTTTGAGTTTCAGCGGTTTGAGGCTTGAGCGACGCGGCGACGTTGGCATCGGTAAGTGATGCACAGGTGAGTCGTCGCCACGCTCATCAATATCATAGGAACACCTTTCAAAAATAAATAATCCTAACTGTTTTTTTTTCTACCTGGAAAGTGTTATTAAAAATAATTGTAACACAAAAAAAACAGACTTCAACATAAGTCTTATATTTATTTCTTATGAATCCCACTGTCAAACGTGGACCAAAATAAAATGGGACCACAAGAGAAGCACCAGCTTCAAATCAAAAAAGAATCATCAAATTCGGTACACCCAGTCAAGTTTTGTGGTAACAAACAAAAAAAAATACAGTCGAATTGAGTACCTCCTCCTTTTTTGAAGTCGGTTAACAAAAGCTTTTCCCAGCAATACTTTAAACGTCGCGCGCTCCATTGCTCCAAATACGAGCCCAAACGCATCTTATGTTTACAAAATTAACACTGATGTTTATGAAACTAAACCTATGAAGTGATAACAACCTAAAAGTAGGCGTTAAGTATACGATATGTATGTACCAGAAACGTGAGGGTAAAACAGCGCGTACCTCGGCCGCGGCTACGTCACACTATCGCCACATTGTGACCGCCATCGGAATGCTATCGGTGACGATTTATAATGGAGCTTATAGAAATTAAATGCGCGATCGGAAACGATAAGCGGCCACATCAGCACACATGATTGTGTGAACACGTTGCAGCGTTGGTATGATAGTGTGCCAGTCTGCGAGCCCAGACAGACTTGGATCGATAGAGGCAGCCGGAGCAGGGGGACAGCCAGACATACCTACCGTGTCGCTAACACCAGGCTCTCACTTATAATGACTCAACATTTAATAACTTGTTGAACTAACGAATCAAATGCTTTCACGTTCTAAACTGAATAACGACAAAATTTTTAATACCTAATGTATTGTTTTATCACTTATTAACCAAACGCTGACAACGCAACGAGGTGTGAGTTATGTTATTGATCAATAACATCAGTATCGGCGCTGATCACATGCTTATTACCAGTTAGATCATTATCAAAGCGATACAATCTCGGTCGACCATCTGATACGATGATAATAGAGCATTGTACTCTCTAGTTAATTAAATTGTTGTACACCTGTTTCACTTTATGTAATGAGTATTTAAATTTTTCAACAAATGGATCTATATCTAAACCACATAAAGTCCTGTGTACCTGCCGTCTTTTGTATAATTATCTCCAATTAATATATTTATTTCCTTTATAGAAGTGTAGGAAATAAACGTAGTGTTGATCAGTACAATGAAAGTAAATTGTAATGTGGCCAGATTATGGAAGGCGTGCGGCGGCGACACGTGCGAGGTGCGCGTCGCCCGCCGCCGCGCGCTGTACGGCGCACATGTTAAAGGGGCAATTACACGAGACAATTTCCAGTCAAGACTAGCTAGCCTGGCTGACAGACTAACTAGCACGCTCGTTATTACACCGGACTTAATATCGCATGCTACTCAATCGCCAGTGTGAAGTTTTTGGTGTTGGTCGTCAGGTAAACAAGGTGGACGATGTCGATATCGATATTTTTAGTAATGCGCTAATAAGTTATTATTTTTTAATAAATTTAGGTTTACCAACATTTTTACACATACTTAACGTATAGACAAAGATTTAGTTTTAAGTAATATTATGTTGTATTCGCATTATGAAAAATATAATTATTTGTTTTATAAACACATAAAATTAAGTACAGAATATAAAATTAAGTACAGAAAATAAAATCAAATAAAAGGTACGCGAATAATAGATGTCTAGTCTAAAATCTACTGAATAGTTACAATGTAAATGTTTTTCAATAGTGGAGATGAATTGACAAGTAAACAAAAATAACCATTAGAATTATAAAAATAATGAGTTTCGAAGGTGCAATCAACGCAAAATCCTAAATAGTGTATATTATATTTCATCCTATTTTTCCACATGTGAATTATTTTAGCAGTTTTGAAACTGCACATGTCTTACGTAAAGATTGTGCAACCCTAGGTGTATCCGTCGGGCGGTCGGTAGAGGTCAAATCGCGTGCTTACAAGGTTAAAAAGTGCGGCAGCGTGCTTGCTCGTCGCGAGAAAGTCTAGTCGAGACTTTCTGCGGGCTAGCTGCGTGGTGTAGGGTTGCCTCCTGCAATTTATTATATAGTATCGTACTATGTTCATTATAATACAGTAAATTGTAATATATACAATATAATAGGAAAATAATATGGTACGAGAAATTGGTACTACATTTTCAACGGTAAATCAACTGTAGCACATTTTTATTTTCAAATATTTAAAAATATACTGGAATCTTTGCACTAAGGTAATATATAAGACATTCATGGCAATGCTTAGTTTCAATAAATTTAATTAATTACTTTTAGTTAACAAAATCATATAAAAGATAATATTAAGCAAATAATAGATATTTTAGTCTCAAAAAAAACTACTGAATAGCGATAAATGCTTTTCAATAGCAGATATCAATCGAGAAGTTAAAACGAAGTACTAAAAAAATAATAAGTTTCAAAAGTCAAATCGCAAAATCCAAAATATGAAATAGAAAAGTAATCAAGGTATATTGTAATTTTATCCTATTATTAACAATTGCATGAAATAGTTTACTGCACTTGTCTTACGTAAAGATCGCAACCCTAGGTGTATTCGTCGGGCGGCCCGTAGAGGTCAAATCGCGTGCTTACAAGGTTAAACAGTCCGGCAGCGTGCTTGCTGGTTTTCGAGAAAGTCTACAGAGACTTTCTGCGTGCTAGCTGCGTGGTGTAGGGTTACCATTTATAAACCACTCCACATCTTTTTTTACACATTACTGTCGATACTAATATGATTAACAGGAAAGGGTTTTTTTTATACCAAGTTTAAAGGTTTCGATAGTACTGGAAATTCATTATTTGGTGTGCGCTGAGAAAACTATTAATGATATATAAAAAATATGTTCTACGTGATTAAAGTACTCATTCCTACCTACAAATAAGTCCGCGAGGTACTATATCTAGCTATCATAGTTAAGTCATAATAGTATCCTTCGTGTTCCTAAAATATGTAATTAGATCGCCGGTAGAAACAGAACTTTGATAAATTCGTATCTTAGTATTAAATCTTATTTAAATTAACAGTTTTGTTATAAAGAGTATTTATGAAGCAGTGAAATAGTGTTTAGTATAGGTACTTACTTTCAAATAGGATATTATTATCACTATCACTACATAGTATAAAGCAAAGTCGCTTCCCGCTGTCTGTCTGTCCTTGTATGCTTAGATCTTTAAAACAACGAAACGGATTTTGATGCGGGGTTTTTTAATAGATAGAGTGATTCAAGAGGAAGGTTTATATTATATGTATAATACATGCATAATATAGTAGAGAAACACAGATAATCCTAGAGGTTTTTAATGTAAGGTCGTAACTAAACACATTTTTTTGCGCTTACATTGCAAACGCTGGCTGAACCCTACGAGTTAGATCAAAATAATGTACTACAATATTGTGCACCTTAAAAAGGTCTAAAAAAAAGTCCGCGATGGTATATTATTATGTCTATCTCTTGGGGTTAACCCACAATAACCATTTTTTTATCCTTTACTTATAAATTATTTACGAAAAACGATTTAGAGCACTACAGTATTAATTCTTATCCAATTATTATATGGCCCTTTACAGCATGTAATTTAAATGAATATTTTCGAAGATTTAAAATGCAGGGACATGGCGGTACCGGCCGGGGGGCCCCACCGGGGGCCGGGGGCGCGTGCCTATACCAAATAGTGCGTCGAAGGCCGCGCTTCGCGCTACAGCACTTTATGTTTATCTACACTAATATTATAAAGAGGAAAGATTTGATTGTTTGTTTGTTTGTTTGTTTGTTTGAATTGAATAGGCTCCGAAAGTACTTGACCGATTTGTAAATTTCTTTCACTGTTGGGATGCTACATTATTTCCGGTGAACATAGGCTATATTAAATTTTCATAAAAGTTAGGGATCCATACTAAAACTTCAATAATGTAACCCAAGGTGTGAAAAAATTACCAAAAAACTTTCTTACATCGCGTGCGCTGCGAAAACTATTGATTAAAGAACAAAATAATGTACTACGTTTTTGTAGAACATATAATTATCTAGAAAAAATATCGCGACAGCATATGTCTAACTATTATAGTTATGTCACAATAAGTGTCTTTTTCATTTTTTTAAATCTATATAAATGCCACCGCTCTAAAAGCTCTTTTATTTATACTTTGGAATTAATCCTTATCAAAATAAATGACTTCATATTTAAGTCTGCTTTAATACCATTATATGACTTTTTGAATTATTCAATTTGGACATTCCATTCAAAAGATATCACAAGTTTAAGAATGTAACCTATTAAAAAAATTGCTCACGCCGCTCGGTTAGACGGCACCATAATAATAATATATAAGCAAATTGATAATAATAGCAATTTAGCCTTTCGGGAATAAAAGTTGTTTATTATTCCATAGTAAGTTTACTATTAACAAATTAGTAAAGGAACTAACGACGTAACGGGGTTAAAGAGGTAGTACGAGATAGGTATGGAACCGCGAGGTGTTAGTAACACTATTCATAACTCAAGAACGGGTAGACCGATTTTTTAAATCTTTAATTTTTTGAATTCGTCTCCGTCCCGTATAACAAAGTAACTGTAAAGACATCGGGAACGGAGTATAGGTATTAACGCGGGTGAAACCGCGGGGCACAGCTAGTGTAGTATATTTAGTATCAGCATTGCACCCGTGCAAAGCCGGGGTGGGTCGCTAGTATTAGATAATTAATTTCTTAGTAATCACGCGTATAAACATTCAATACGAGAACCGTTCGGCGCCGTGCGCCGCCGCAGCGCTATAAGCTTTCCTGAAATTATTTTAAGGGTATATATGCTTTGTATTGTTTGTATATAAATATATACTTTCACTACAGTATAGTATCGACAAAGTAAATATCGATAGTTGACGACACTAGACTGAACAAACCGGTGAGCTACCGATCGCACTGAGAAAGCACGCTAGTTAGCTTGCTTGCTGGCTTACGCTTATTACACTATGAGTTGTCTTATTAAGACAGACTGAAATCGTCTCGTCTAATAGCTGCTTTACACTTACACGCGGATGCCTTGCCCACATTGTCGTATGTACATTTAGGAGCAGTCACTGGCTGTTTTCATTTCTTACCTCTTGTCGCCGCATCAAATAATAACAGCAATAGTAATAATCCCAGAATTTTATGATTAGGTACGTGATTCCTTCTGAATGTTTGACAAGCAGGTAGTATTGTTACATTGTCATGATACGATGGTAGAGGAGAAGGTGGATATGTGCCTCCCTACTTTGTTTTTGGAGCCTTTATAATGAATGAGTTGTAAACAAATCTAGTACTTAATGGATAATCAGATATGTTATTTATTTTACAATACGAAACGGTGCTATAAATATGACAGATAGTTGAAGAATATGTAGACCAGGTACCTACATCGAATATTATGTATGTTGAAAAAGTAAAATGTATTGAGTTCGAATGGAGATCAACAACAACAACAACATGTCCGCCGCTTATTCGGTACAAACCCTTACCCTACCGTAGTATTTTTTACGTGACCTGCTGTTTTTTTACGTTTTTAAGTTAATGCAATTTATAAGGCATGTTTGTCAGGCAAAATCTTGCAAGTTGAATTAGAACAACTTTTAGCCTTCACATGTAAATGCAATTTTGCATTGGTACTTATTCAATTTAGGTAACGATATAATATTATCGTCTTTGACTATGGTGTAAGGTTTGTAGAGAACTTTAAACGGATTCACATCCGAATCCTGTTCCTCATTAATTTAGGTGTTTGTTTCATACCAGCAATGCTAATCTATACTTATAATAAATCTGTAGAAGTGAAAATTCTGTACATTGAAAATATCGAAAAAATAATAAGCGGGGGTGTTACTAGACCGAAAACGAACCGAAAAGTGTGAAAAAAAAAATTTTTGTCTGTCTGTCTGTCTGTTTGTTCAGGTATCACGCAAAAACTACCGGTTCGATTACAATGAAACTTGGTATAATTATTCTTTATTATCCTGGGCACCACACTGGGTAGTTTTTATCCCGGAAAAGTATAAACAATAAAAAACAAACTTAATTTTGCGGTTAAAAACTCATTGATAAGTTTCGTTATCCACGCGAACGAAGTCGCAGGCACAGCTAGTAGAATAAATAAAATAATAACTTCAAACGAAGTCGTTATGCTGGTGACAAGAAAATTGAAGTTTTTATTGCAGTCCGTAGCGGTGTAAAGCTGATCCGATGTCCCGATGATAGAGCCGGGAAGATGGCCATAAGAACTCCGTAACGAAACGTAACAATATCATCGTGTATAGGCTTGTTTAATTTGTCGTCTCTAGTACTGTAAACCTATTCCCCCTTATTACAAAAGATGGTCTAAGAAAAACCGAGGTTTTAGAATAGCCCCGTCTCTTTTTGTTATATGACATAAGAAAGTGATGGGTATATTTTAAACCTGGGTTTACCTTAGTCTTGGTTTAAACCATCTTTTGTAATAAGGCCCATTGGGTTTAAAAGCTTGTGAATAGAAATTCATTTTTAATAAAAAGTTATTTAATTGAGACTATCGATACGAGGCCACGTCTGCGGGGGTTATATTGTCAGCTTCTTTCCTAACATAGCACAGCCTTATTTCTCTGGAAAAATATGCTTTTCTTATAAGATTGTTAATTTTTATGTATGCCCTGTTTGTATGTTGTTGGTTATGAGCGCGCGGCTAGGAATCAATTAAACATAAAATATTCGTATCAGAGAAATTTTTGTTAACTAGGTACTTAATAAAATATCGCAATTCTATAAGTAATAATTACATGACTCAAGCAACGTGTCGAAATGTCCGACTGCAAATAATGAAAGACATATAACTGCCTACTGAACTAAATTTCAAGCCGACGACATAAACACACTTGTAACACATTAAACACGTCATTGTTTGTACAAAACGGATTCAATCGTTTTTAAATATTTTCCTTAAACGAAGTGTATGTAATCGGAATGGGATTAAAGTAAACTTTATACAGCGATAAATGAAATAAAATACATGTGGAGGAGCTAATCACTCTTTTTATCCATGATTAAGATACCTACGGAATTACGGATAGATATGGTATCAATGATTCATGTGTAGCGGTCGCGAGCCTTGTAGGTAGTGCGGCGCGGTTGTACGCACGAAGCCGACGCATTTGCACCGGCTGCTAGACGCTGGCGGCTGGACACGTGGACGACCTGAAATAACCTTCAATTAGCACCAGACGAAATGCTTCAGCGCGACCAAACTTCCCGCGACGAAAGCCCACTGTTTTTGATTAAGGTATTAAGAAAAAACCGGCCAAGTGCGAGTCGGACTCGCGCACAGAGGGTTCCGTACAAACCAATTATTTGAAAAAAAAGTATGTGACGTAACTAAAAATGTAAGGATTTCGAAATTTTTCCTTTATATGTACTATTAAACATTGCTTCATGCCTCAAGTTTCAAGATTCTAGATCGACTGGAAGTATATACCCTTTAGGTTTTGATTCCCTCTCGAGTAGTTGCGAGTTTGTGCGAGTTTGAAAATATGCGGCTTAAATTGCTAGGTATTTCTTTTGATTGCGTTGACATAAAAGTTTGATTTTGTTACACCTTAAAGGTATTATAGACCTGAGTATTTGATATGGATTTCAATTTAATACCTCTACGCGTTCATGAGAAAAGAAGTAGCAACTTTGAAATTTTCAAAAATATTTTTTATTACATGATGTAACTAAAAATTTACGGTTTTCGCAATCTTTCCTTTATCTTTATTTATTTTGGTACGAAGTAACGTTTTATAGTTACTTCGTACCAAATATCAAGATTCTAAGTTCACGGCAAGTACCCTGTAGGTTCTGATTACCGTGCGAGTTTCGAAAATTTGCGGCATAAACGGCTGTATCTTTTGATTGCTTTGGCTTAGAAGTATGATTTTTTCACAGCTCCAAGGGACAGTAGACCTGAGTATTAGATATAAATTCAGTTTGATGCCTCCACGCGTTCCTGAGAAAAACCGTCTTGACGGACGCACGGACGGACAACGAAGTGATCCTATAAGGGTTTCGTTTTTTTTCTTTTGAGGTACGGAACCCTAAAAAAGAGCGAGCAATACATAAACCTAGTTACTTGCTTCAGATACAGATCGTAGGTACTTATGGCGGCTTAACCAGTTCTCTGAGAAATTATCTGCATATTAATCTGGCAGTCGATATTTAAGAGCTCAGCTAGATTAAGATATGTCATATGTGCAAGTTCATAAGGATTCGCGCCGGCCTGGCGGCCGGGCGGCCGCCGTCCGTTCAGGCGCCACTGTTGCGTAAGGTTTTTAAGTATAATATATATAATATACAGCTTTGAAATTTGTTTGGAAACTGTTTTATCAAACCGCTAGCCTGGCTCGCACCAGGATAGTTACTTGATTTGAATAATATGTGTCATCGTAATAATAATATCGCAAGCAACAAACATCCCATGATAAACAGCAATTGTTCACAATATATCCTTGTGGTTAGTCCTTATTAACGAGTTATTTATATATAATTATTAAATGTAGGTGACTGTTGTTTACCATTGTTGTAAAATTATAACTGTATGCGGATTGTTAAGTTGTACATTGCAATCAAACTTTGAAACCTACTATTATTTCGACTTATCGTACTTGGTAAGTAGATGTATTCAGTAAACCGCATTAACCCATATATGCCCAGAACTACTTTTGGATTCCGATTTATTTTACATTTTACTGCACTAATAAACTATTTATTATGCTTTTAGGAAAGTACTTCCTTTTGTTTCGTTTTCGAATCAATGGGCATATATGGGTTAAGATTTTCACACAAAAATAGAAAAAAAAAACAATAAATTTGGGGCGTTCCCAATACTTAGAACTGAAACTCAACTATTTTTTTCATCCAGCCCATACGAGTGAAATATCTATGATTATTCTTCAAAAATGTATAGTAGTTTAGAAACCTGATTCTAATATAATTTTTTCTAAACTAAAAAAAACTACTCTGGAAGTGTCTCTCGCAGCTCGCTAGACACTTCCAAAGTAGTTTTTTTTTTTTATTTATTTAATTTTTACATTTTGCTTAGAAAACTTATTAACTAAGCCCCACAAAACCGTAGTAATGGTTTGACTGTGTGGTCACTGAGTCTCTGCATTACTTACATTTATTTTTATACTTATAAAACTAATTTTACAATGAACTTAAATTAAATTTGTTTTATTTAATTAACAATATGTTTCTAAATAGTATTTTATTATGTGATAAATCGGTAACCGCAATTTACCTTTCATTCAATCAACTCAAATATACGGTACGGAACCTTTCGAGCGCAGGACTCGCACTTTACCGTTTTTTTAATATTATATACTAATATAATAATAATAATATTCCGGGACATATACTATAGTACCTGCTCACCTATCAAAAGTACCTACCTAGTGTTTGAGTATTTTATTGTATTTCGTGATGTGATATGTGATACTTCATAGTATAGGTACCTATCTAGACTATCTACTATTTATATCTTCATAGTATATATCTAGTATTATCAATGTTTCATAGTAGCTATAGGTATAGTAGATGATATAGGTAGGTGAACTTGAATAGGGAATCACACTGCGTGCGTCAAGCGGACGCGCATGTCATTGGGCGAGCCGCGAGGACACCGCCGAGGGCCAGCCGCGCCGTACCTACTTGATACTGTAGGCTGTAGGTACCTAGGCATAAACGGGCAATGTTTTGTGTTCGCTCACGTTCGTTCCCTCCCGGCTTATCTACAAGCGGTCGCGCGGACGTGGCTACACTTGACTCCTAGTTAAGTTATCCTTTAGGTACCTACATAAAATTACTGATATTTTTAAGTTCTGTAATGACATTCGAATTTCTTAATTGATTCGCTTGTCCTCGCTTATGGAGCATCAAAATGATAGCGGGTCGAACTCATTCTCGAATAAAAGTGGTTAAGATCAATAATAAACAAATACCGGTAGCTGTAGAAATGGTGGCTATGTACATGTACACTATGTACAGTGTCGGTCCCACAAGTAGACGCTGCCGCCGCCGCTGCGCCGATACCGGAGCGTTTCCCTTGAACCCGGCGCTCGCCCGCTCAGGATCGTCACGGTCACCGGACGCCGATCATCGCGCTGGACGAGATTTAGTAGCTAATCGTCACAACTCGTTTTGGTAAATTTGTTCCGTCAACTGAGTAACTCCAGTGAAAAATTAATGTTCTCTATTCAGCATTCCGATAGTGAAAATCAATCGCAACTGGTGTTTGTTATTTACTGCTCGTATTCAACCGGACAGCAAGCACGCTTGAGACATTTCGGCATCGGCGGCCGCGCTACCAACTGGCGAGTAGATCGGGGCCGTGCGACACGGCGGTCATGAAGACCTAGCAGTTACTAATGTCATGTCATAGTACAGATACATACGATATAATTATCAGACCACACGTGTTATTCTTGCTACATAAGTGCCTACGTAGGTTCTTACTTACCGTCACTTAATAATCTCGTAGAACACACTTAATTTAGGATGTACCTGCATCTGTTTTGATATAAGCTTTTTTATAATAACCCAGTAACTTGGACTTGCTTATCTAGTGAACACTGTAAACTGAACTCGTTTAGTGTCCGGAAGAGCAGTCCTCGTTAAACGAGGCGAATAAATATAATTTATTCTTGATAAAATATCCGCTTGTGTTCAACCCAAATGAATTAATACGATGGAATCAGGCTATGACGCTGAGGTTTTTTATGCTATTTGTCTATAATTTCCTATGAATTGTAACTAACGTGTTACATCACCTTCGCGCGGCAGACGAATGCGTTAATTGGTCGGTGGAAGTTCCACCGGGCACCGACCAAATAACGCACGTGGAACGAAACCGAACACTTGTCGTGCGTTACGTATAATATGCATCGCGAATCGATGACCGCCGCGAGCTGTGCTCCAGTCGAAGGTCATCACCACACATGTAGGCAATACTACAACAGGCACCTAGATGTAACCAGGCTCTGAATATCGACCGAATATAACCTTGTTATACTCGGTCGATATTCAGAGCATGCTTTTTTTGACATTTGTTTATTTATCTTTTTTTTTCTAAAACATTGAGGTATACCGAGTCCTAAGGCTAGACTGACTAAATCCAACTACCCACATAAGAAAATGTCATAATGTATACAATCAAGGTGTTGGTGTCGTAATAAGAATATTGTGTGCGTAGTTTCATGAAGACACTGATCTTTTGTGGGTTTTGGCGGTGAAGAGGTTCTATTGAGAATTAATGTAAATAGGCAGCTCCCCACTGGTTTCTTGCACTCGTCTATTGCTGTTTATGCAAACTGTTCATTGTAGTACGGAAATATGTTTTATTTATGTTGATGTCTTATTAACAGTGACGAGAGTACTCATACTTGCTCTGCAGCCCTATCAATATGATAACAATGTGACAATCAATTTAGTATGCTTGTTTATGAGCGGTTGATATAGGACAATGGCGAATATTTAATGGTAAGGTAGGTACGTAAGTAAGAGATGGGCTTGTTGTTTCCAGGCGGGCGAGCCGGGCGTGGTGGTGCTGCGCGCCGAGGCGCTGGCGCGCGACTCGGACTCGGACTCGGAGGTGGACGGCGCGCGCTCGCCGCCCTCGCCCTGCGCCGTGCGCTTCGTCAACGACAACGTGCTCATCAACGGGCGCTCCTCCATGCCCGCGCGCCCCGACCGCGACCGCATCGCCAAGGTACCAAGCTGACAACCTGCTCACCACTACACCTTTTCGCGATTTTAACATAATTGTGTAGTTTGATCATCTCTTCATCCCTTTACGTAAAATGGGTGGGAGATGTTTCTTAAAATACTCTCAATTCTACACTGAATCGCTTTCGACATGCTGTGCACATTGCGATTCACGAACTAGCAGGAACAAGGAACTCAGTAAGGTCCTGGCGCCTCGCCGACGCGTGCATCTCGTTTAATATTGAAAACAATAATAATGTAAATCAGAGCAACTTGTCATAATTTACGTTATTTCAAACAAAGAGGGTTGCTAATAGGCAAGGAGACCGGTGCGCCAAAGTTCACCTAAATTTTCAACTCCTATAATTGGAAATCCGAAAATTTTCTTCCTAGCATTTTTCATCCTAACAATCACAACTCCTAATTTCTCTGTCTCTAATGTTCATAATTCCGAAGCATTTGACTTCATAATGTCAGTATCAATAAACATCTTTCATACTTTTATTTGTTGTTCTATATTTTCTCAACATAACCATGTTTTACACTATTATTCAAAGTCATAATTAAAAAAGTTTTACGATTTTCAAACGGGAGCCATAAAAAGCCGTGGACAAATACCAAAGTTTTTGAGGCTATCGGGCACCTAAAAAATGCTAAGGTATCAGACTCTGGGTCGCGAAGAACTCCTGCAGAGTAATATTGGTCCAAAAAACATGTTTTTATTTTATATCGAATGTTCATTTGGTGTAATCATGGTGTAATGTAATAGTATAGAACTGACATAGGCCCAGAAATCCATTGCTTGGTTAGGTTCGACTTTGTGACAGAGATCAATAGGTTAGGTTAGATATTGTGACCTTGCAACAGAGCGAGCGAAGCGAGCGACGACGTATGTACCCACATACGTCATCTTCTACCCACATATATTTTTATATATTAAAGAAACATTTACCAAGTGTATATAATATACAATTGGTAAATGTTTCTTTCTGAGTATGAGTGAAAATATTATAGTAATAATGTTTAGGGATAAAAACGTTAGGAGTTAAAATAATTATATTTACATTAATGATAATTATTGATTGCAATTTTCGGAAACATGAGTGTTATGAACATCGTCGGTAGGACTACAAATAGTATGAATGAAAACTTTAGGATGAAAAATTTTAGGAAGAGTGATCATTCGGATTAAAAATCGTTAGTAAGAACATTTTCGGCTAAAGAACTTTAGGTGAGCCAATATGGACCCCAAGGAAACAGGTCGCGCGTCCCGTCATGCGTCGGGCTGTCGCGATGTCGGCGCGCGGTCATTACCGTCGCCGATCAATTAATAACCGGTGTAACCAGCAGTCACGCAGTGCAAGCGGCGTCATCGCATTACACAACATGCATTGCTGACCATGCTTTTATACTTAGCAGTTACATTACGTGGTCAAGATTTAATATATCTAACCTTCAACACATAATGCGGTTCTAGTCTGTCTATCTATGCATTAATAACGCAAGAGAAACCTTTTTATGAACCTAGTTGTTTTTAATATGGAGCTCCAGTTTTTGATATCCAATTCGCATTTTACCAAATAAACTGAGCGCAGATATGACTTCATCAAATACTTAATAATAATATAATAATATTCCGGGACAATTCACACACGGTTATCTGATCCCAAGCTAAGCAGAGCTTGTGTTATGGTAACCAGATAACTGATAAACATACTTATAATAATATATTTCTAAATACATACATATTCTAGATAAATTACACCCAGACGCAGAACAAATGATCGTGCTCATCACACAACATTTGTCCTGGGTGGGAATCGAACCCACGACCTCTGGTATAGCAGTCAGGGTCACTAACCACTAGACCAACAGGGCCGTCAATCAGTTGAATAGGGACATGTAAAATAAACTATGTTTGCTATACTTTTTTATAAAATTCTCGTTTGAAGTTGAACATTCCCGAAATATGCGCGTTTAAGTACCGCCGAACTTCACTCCCCATCATCACTCCTTTAAACAGATACTTTATGTTATATCGGCAAAAAACGTACATACTTTTTGATAATATCCTTTCATGTGTAACATACCACAGTGCACAGCAATGTATAGTTTCTTAAAAGAACGATTTTGATTAGCTTTACTATCATATTTATTAGCCAGTTAAAAAGCGATTTTTTTTTACCATTGTTAGGTGTACTCATCTACGTCATTTACTCACAGTTCTATGATGTTTTTGAAATAATGCACTTTGTCTCGTCCCACGTTATTGTTTTGAATGGAAAGAGAATGAGAAAGGCATTGTGTGACCATCTAAACAGTGTATAATATATGTGGTGACCGTGCGAAGTAAAGGGCTCGCGGTCACGTGTCGCCGCCGACCCGTGACGAACTGGGCTGAACCCGGCGCGGCGGCGCGGCGGCGCCACACTCACTACACTCACTAGTCACTACACATTCTCCCGACTCTGAAGCGAAGGTGTGTTTATGTGTATCTCTTACGATGTGGTTGACTTATATGGTTACATAAAAATTAATCAAATAAAAAAGCCTGAAAAAATATAATATATAGACTAGTGTTCAAATCTTAGAATTTATTTCAGAGGGATGGCACGTATTAAACTTCGTCTTCTTTAATTTTACAGCTGAAACTGCAATTTGACGACTCACTGACGCGAACGTTTGAATACCCGTCGGAGACGTCCCTGTGCGAGGAGAGCCCGACCGTGCCGGCGCGGGCCGGGCCGGACGTGCCGGACGTGCCGGACGCGGCGGACGTGCCGGACGCCGGCTCGCCGCAGCTGGCCGAGTCGCCTCTGCACGCGCCGCTCGCCTCCAACACACATATATGTAAGTACAGCGCAGTAGCAATAGACAGCGCAAAAATATATACATACATATAAATCACCGCACTTCAAGCCCTCATTAAAGTTAGCAAAGAATTTAATTTGAAATCAAACATGAAATCCCGACGATGGTTTCGCTCATAAATAAGAAAAATTATGACGAACAGTCAATGAGAACTGAATCCCACCAAAACTTCGCCGCAAAAAGAATGGAGATCTAAATGAGTGCCAAGTTCTATGCAAAATCCAAATATTTATTTATAGGAACAAAATAACATTATGAACAAGTATTAAACTCTATTTCTTTGCTTTATTGGATACTTGTAACAATTGCTGTTATTTAAAAAAGTGAGATCCTAAAGTAGGTTAGATTTGACTTGGCCAATTTTCATTACATCAGTCATTTTATAAAGTTATTTATATCATCTCACATATGATATATATGTATATATTTTAATTCTGATAAAAACCGGCCAAATCAAAACTTTTTTTTTATTTTTTCCTACGTTTACACACAATTACCGAGCTGGATTCCAAATTTCATCCTTCTAGGTCATCTGGTAGTAGGTTAGGTTTAGGTACTATGTCAGTCAGTCAGTCAGTGCTAAAATTTACGACTTTTTGACCTTCATATCTTAATAACCGTTTGAGCTAGCTTCATGAAATTTGGGCTTCTAGATGTCCTTATGGATATTATTAAACACACTTAGTTTTATGTGTTTACGTTAAAGAGGTTTTGAATTATAGAAGCGCCAAAAGTGGCACCAAGTGGTTCGTGTAATATTACACTTGGCGCTGGCTAGCCAGTTCCTTTGCTTGAACTTGGCTTGACTCGCTGCCGCGTATCTAGATAATTATGTCGTTGGATTACGCGAGTGGAATACAGTTTTTGAATAGAATATGTATGGGCATGTAACATATTTTGTAATCAGTCTTCCCGTGCCCAACCAGAGCTTGCTTCTTACAATTCAAAGAGATTCGTAATTGTATATGAACTAGGTATATGCAAATAATTATAACGAGTCGCAACGAATTGCAACAAGTCGTTTGAGAGAAAGGCCCGATATTCGGTAAAAAAGGACTTCAAACATGTCAAAAATAAATTCAAATATTCTTTATTTAAAATAGGCTACACAGTAGCACTTATCGAACGTTAAAAACAAAATAAAATAAAAATAGCACCCGAAGGGTCGGTTCATATCCGGCGGAAAACGCACCTCGCACCATCGGCCGCGCAACGCCAGAATAATCGAACACGCAATGAGACATCCAACCCACCACGCATCCGCCTGCCCCGGCGCCAAGCAACCGACAACAAGCGACGCGCGCCCCGCTAGAGATGAACCGATCCTAATTCGCCCACCCTTCACCGCTTCCTAAGTGCTTTGGCTGTGGAGAAGAAACGGCGCAACAAACTCCGAGCAACACGCTGCCTTTACAATAATATTGATAAACAAAGCAAATCGATGTCTAAAGGCACATGAGTAGATCTACTCATGTGTCTAAAGGTGCGAACGAACACGCCCTAGTCCGCGCGATTGTTTTTTCGACATTGACTTTCGGTATCTGAAGTGATATGATGAGGCGGCCTATCTATCTTCTGATAAGGCGGCCTATATTGGCCACGATAAGATTTCAAGAGCAATAAGCGCTTCACACGAGGTCAGGCAACTGCCTTCCTGGAGCAGGCATGTGGCGTCTCCACAAAATTATAATATTTAATTAATTAACAATTTATATGTGTATAACCTATAACTTGTAATTTAAATCCATATGAATTCTTAAGCTCAATTAAAATGGTTAACCCAACCTAGTCACACTCACAGTAATAAAATGTATAGATTGTCGTTTATGACAATACAAATAAATCAATCACAGATTTTGTATAAAACTTATCTAACGAGTCGATAAGGAACTGTCTGAAATCCAGTATCGTAACGTTGTCCTCGAAGTTAACATGATATAGGTAAAGCAAATACATTTGGGAGGCATCGTAGTGTAGCGTGATGATAGCGTACGGTATGGATGTGACGTGCGGGTCGCACTCGCCAGCAGCCGAGCCGGCCCGCGCCGAGGCCTTCGTGTGACGTCACACGCCGCCACGCCGCCACCCGCCCGGCATGACCCCCGTCACGGGTCACCCACGACTCACGACCTGTGCGCCCAAAATGTAACCTAAACTTTGCTAGACAATCATTATCATCAATTAGCTTGCACCCAGGGTGAGATATGTGTTGTTTGTTGCACAAAACAATTTTAAAAGGTATATATTTGATTGCTGCTAGATTAGATAGCAGAAGATCAAATCTCTGGTGCGATCGTCACAGAAAGCTCTTTGCAGTTGCACAGGTCCATACGCTAGTTTATACATGCTCATGTGTCAATTGCTCTGTGGTAATATTAACAATCAAGATTTTTAAATCTCTAAAACGTTAGGTTACCTATTAAGTTATTTTCTACTTACCGTGTTCAATACCATTTTCGATCGAAGCTTTTTAACTTCCTTCGATTATTATCATATTAAGGTTGTTTTTAGCATGCAAAGGTTACTTAAGGTACCTTACTTACTATACGCATATTACCCGATTTAATGTTATTTTTTAATTAATTTAAGTTCCTAGAGTTAAAAAATTTATGATGTTTCGACTTTCGACGTGATCTCGCAGTTTTTGTATGGTATGGCAAAACAGGGTATAATTTTACTACGTAAAATAAGTCATTTGTAGGAATATATTTCATGACATTATATAATCAAAGATTTCATGACTAGTTTGATTTGAATATAAGTTTTCATGTATAATAATAACAACGGCTTTTTGTATTATAATTCGTGTCATATGTCATCACATAACTATTAATCAAGCTGTTTTCACATCAAGAAGGATCTAAGCTCAGTAATCAGCCTGCTGTAAACTAGTAATGTAACTAATGCATATTTTATTAGGATAGTTCCATGTTCTGCCGTATGTTCAGTGATGTCAGTGACGTGGTCGTGTAGTAATGTGTGTGTGTGTGTGCGCAGCGTCGGCCGCGCTGTCGCGCTACACGCCGCACAAGACGGCGGCGGCCGCCTTCCAGCTGGGCGTCACGCGCCGCGCAGACTGTGAGTAACCTACCCATGTACTAACCACTGTGTAACAATCAACATTGCATACAATCTTGAATGTATTTAAATATGATCGCCCACTCGAATGGTTCGGGTAAATAAATTAACACACGTTGTGCTGTTTTGCACCGCTAATGTGGCTGGCTGGGTGCGACGAGCGGCGCCGGCTGCGGGAGAGAGTGAGGTCTGCGGCAAGGCCCACGCCGCGCGATCCGCCTCGCCTTAGTGCAGCGTGTCAAACTGCAAACGGTTCTTAACAACTTTCGACGCCATCTGACCATAAACAGTTTTTCAAATATTCAATACTAGCTGTGCCCCACGGTTTCACCCGCGTGGATGACGACTCATACACTATCTTTAAAAATTATAGCCTATGTGTTATTCTGATGTATAAGCTACATTATTGTAAAGTTTCATTAAAATCCATTCAGTAGTTTTTGCGTGAAAGAGTAACAAACATCCAAACAAACTTTCGCATTTATAATATTAGTAAGGATTGTCTGTGCGAAAGCGGAACTATCACCATTTTATCAATATCTAGGTGTTACAGTTGCACTATAATAACGCAAAACAACAGTGTTGTCAACATATCAAATGTTTCGCCCAGACTTTAGTGGATGTGTTTAATGTGATTGCAGCTGCTGAGCGGCGGTCTCCGTCGCCGCCGGCGGGCGGGGGCGCGGGGGGCGCGGCGGGCGGGGGCGCGGGCGGGGGCGCGGGCGCGGGGGGCGCGGGCGAGGGCGACGCGCGCCCGTGCGGGGCCGACGCTCGCTCGTGGAGCGATGCGCGCTCGCACACCACCGACCTGCTGTTCTAGTCACTACACTACAGGTTCGTGGGGAAACTCGCACAACCTAAGTACTGCTGTTTAATACATAATATATAAAAATACTATAATACATAAACTAGATTTATCTGTTATTCGTAACAGCGAGTACAATGGTAAATACATTTGTTTGATATTTCATTTCAGGTCGCTGAGACGCCAGTTGAGATCCGAGACTGCCGGCCGCCGCGTGCCGAGCGCCGGCCGAGACGTTATGTTAGGGTTGCTGCTCAACCGTTCTGCTCAAGTATGTGACAGTCCGCGCATAGGTTAGGATACATCGAGTCATATCTGTAGGTACCTACTTAACAATACATTACGGTAATCAAAAAGTAATCGCTGAGTACGAAGCTCGACTGATTAGCTGATAACGACTTCAACTTAACCTTTTCAAATTTTTGAAGCATTTATATATATATGTATTTAATGTATTACTGAGTAGATAATAATTATTGTTAGTCTGTGACGGGGGCGATGGAGCAAAGACAAGCTGAGAGGAAATTCCATATGAGCGACAGCCCATCAGACTGTGACTGTATTGTGATCCTTATACTCATTCCAAAATATGTCATTCCTGCATTTTTTTATCAACTTTAACTAATCATTTTATGAGCATTTACATTTAATTAATTTGAATGACAATTTAATAAAGTATATTTTTTTATAACACCTATATCATACAAAAAATATGTAATTAACGAAACTTAAAAGCAAACTGTTTTTACAGTTGCTAAGTAAATGTATTTGTAGAGTATAGACATGAGCTGTGCCTCAGGTGGAGACGCGCTGAGGTCGCGTGTCGCGTGCCGCATGTCGCGTGTCGCTCGCGCGGCAAGCCTCGCGTCGCTCGCCCTAGCTGTAACGTTATTGTGTACGTAGGTGTATGTTTCGCTCGGGCACGCTGTAAGAGTGTCATAATTATTATTATATTGTTTGTGTGAACGCCGGCGCCGCGCACACGAGTGTTGCGCCGCGCATGCGCAAGCCGCCCGGCCGACACTTGCCAATGCCTAGTTATATGGTACTTTATGCATATTATGACATGTATTTTGTAGGTGATTACTCATAATCAATTTAGTATTAACTGATGTAAGAATTATGTAGTAATGCAATATGTTGCGTTTTTTGTATTTATAAGTAAACTGAGGCGCGGTTCGGTGAGTTCTTGATAGTGATTTGCAAGACATTGTGTACAAAAAAAGTAATGATTAGTATTGTATAGATAAAGCCAGCCGTTCGCGGCCGCGGCAGGAGCTCGCCTGATCGGCCTCCGTTGAAACAGAATGACATGAGTGAGGAGTTAGAGTAACATTGTGATGTCCTGTTCGTGGGTACAAAGGTTCCGCGCCGCCATTCACTGCGCTGCGTGCTACCGTACTTGTATTGTATATCCATTATGTATTGAGATCCTGAATTGCAATAAAATATATAGAAATCAATAAATAAACCTACGTTTTATTGGACACCAATTCAAATTACATGATTCTAATACAACTCACAAATTTCACAAGTGAAAAGGGCTTCGCGCGTAGAACTCTGAGGTAGTGCCGGCGGCGGTCACTTGATCATGTAGGAGGGCGGCATCTCGTCCATGTAGGAGTACGTGACGCTCGTGCTCGTGCACAGCGACTCCTTCAGCGAGCGCTCCGTCGCGAACTGCAGCAGGTACGAGATGGAGCCGGCCTGCGGGCGGGAGCGGGTTAGTCTGGTCGGCTGTGTATACCCACACACCCTGCTGGCCGTGTGTACACTCACCTTGGCGCCGCTGGAGCTGGACTTGCGCGTGCCGCCGACGGACTGCTGGCCGGGTGAGGGCGGGTTGGGTCTGGTCGGGTGTGTGGGTGTGGCTGGCCGTGTGTACACTCACCTTGGCGCCGCTGGAGCTGGACTTGCGCGTGCCGCCGACGGACTGCTGGCCGGGTGAGGGCGGGTTGGGTCTGGTCGGGTGTGTGGGTGTGGCTGGCCGTGTGTACACTCACCTTGGCGCCGCTGGAGCTGGACTTGCGCGTGCCGCCGACGGACTGCTGGCCGGGTGAGGGCGGGTTGGGTCTGGTCGGGTGTGTGGGTGTGGCTGGCCGTGTGTACACTCACCTTGGCGCCGCTGGAGCTGGACTTGCGCGTGCCGCCGACGGACTGCTGGCCGGGTGAGGGCGGGTTGGGTCTGGTCGGGTGTGTGGGTGTGGCTGGCCGTGTGTACACTCACCTTGGCGCCGCTGGAGCTGGACTTGCGCGTGCCGCCGACGGACTGCTGGCCGGGTGAGGGCGGGTTGGGTCTGGTCGGGTGTGTGGGTGTGGCTGGCCGTGTGTACACTCACCTTGGCGCCGCTGGAGCTGGACTTGCGCGTGCCGCCGACGGACTGCTGGCCGGGTGAGGGCGGGTTGGGTCTGGTCGGGTGTGTGGGTGTGGCTGGCCGTGTGTACACTCACCTTGGCGCCGCTGGAGCTGGACTTGCGCGTGCCGCCGACGGACTGCTGGCCGGGTGAGGGCGGGTTGGGTCTGGTCGGGTGTGTGGGTGTGGCTGGCCGTGTGTACACTCACCTTGGCGCCGCTGGAGCTGGACTTGCGCGTGCCGCCGACGGACTGCTGGCCGGGTGAGGGCGGGTTGGGTCTGGTCGGGTGTGTGGGTGTGGCTGGCCGTGTGTACACTCACCTTGGCGCCGCTGGAGCTGGACTTGCGCGTGCCGCCGACGGACTGCTGGCCGGGTGAGGGCGGGTTGGGTCTGGTCGGGTGTGTGGGTGTGGCTGGCCGTGTGTACACTCACCTTGGCGCCGCTGGAGCTGGACTTGCGCGTGCCGCCGACGGACTGCTGGCCGGGTGAGGGCGGGTTGGGTCTGGTCGGGTGTGTGGGTGTGGCTGGCCGTGTGTACACTCACCTTGGCGCCGCTGGAGCTGGACTTGCGCGTGCCGCCGACGGACTGCTGGCCGGGCAGCTCCTCGGAGCAGCGGTCGTTGAGGTACAGCGTCGCTGAGAAGTCCCGCAGCGCGCCCACGGCCCACCTCGTCCACTCCTTGTCCTACATTCCTTACGTTTCGTTTTTAATGTCTTTAATTTAATTAACCCTTTCTTACCCTCGTCTATCTACATCAATTTCGTTACTATTCATGACAATTCATTGCTTCGTTTTAGGCACGAAAGCCTAAATGTGTTTAGGTTATACAGAAGTTTATTACAGTCTGGACCAGAAAGAAAGAGGGGCAAAACTAACAGCACCGCGCGATCTCCGGAGCACTTTCACATATCGGGTTTCCCAGCATTTTAAAGAAATGCCACATCTCGAAAAGTAATACCTTACTGAATCCACAAGAATTAGGAGGTTTGGTGCTATATTAAAAAATACTTACAAGCTTTGTCCTCCTAGTAATTCATTTTATCGATAATATCGTGGTATGTCATCGATAAATTATTGTATGAAAATTCAGAATTTTTAACCCTGGATAAAATCACGTGCAGCGGTGCCACAGCTTTGGTGCCATATTAAGAAATGCTTAGGAGGACAAGCTCTGTCCTCTTAGAAATTCATTTAATCGATAATATCGTGGTATTTGATCGACAGACAGAGCTTGTCTCAAAATCAAATTAGGTACCTACTTGATTTTGAGACAAGCTCTGTCAGAATACAAAATTTTTTTTTTTTTGCCGGCTTTCGAGTTTTTGACCAAAATGGATGATGTCCTTTAACAATAAAACTATATTAATAACTAGATAATGCCCCGCGATTTCACCCGCGTGAATACCTAAGTTCCGTTCCCGATGCAGCGATGTCTTTATAGTTATTCTGTTACTCGGGGTGGAGACGAACACTTTTGTTTTAGACTATTTCGTGCAATTTTTTCACTCCGTAAGGACTATCCTCGTACTTCAAGGAATATTATAAAAAAATAATTGGCGAAATCGGTTCAGCTGCTCTCGAGATTTGCGCTTAGCAACACATTTTTAAATTATAGAAGATATGTTGCGGACGTTGCGGTGGCCTAAGGGTTCAATGAACGGAATTGTATGCACAAGGTTGCAGATTCTAAGACACTTCTGACAAACGGTGAAGGAAAACATCGTGAGGAAACCTGGATTCCAAAATTTGGGATTTGAAATCGCCAATCCGCAGAGAGCAACAGTGGTAATCAATGCTCGTGCCTTCTCTATATGGGAAGAGACCTGTGCCCAGCAGTGGGACGTTTATAGGCTGGATTATTATTATTTTATTACTAGCTGTGCCTGCAACTTCGTTCGCGTGGATGACGAAGCTTATCAATGAGTTTTGTGTGTAAAGTGCTATTTGTGTAGAACGTTATCTATCGAGCATACCTCTGGCTAGTCTCATTCGCCTAGCGTGTCTCGATATAATATTAACTTTTTTTAATTAGGGATGGGTGAGAGTATTATAAACGTAAGAGTAAACAAATATAATCAGAAAGCTCCGAACTGCTAAGCTATCGGGAGTTACACGTGTTATTGTGAGTCAACCATAAAAGATAGACATATGCTGTTGGGGAATATTTTTTATATAATTTTATGTAGAGCATTTCCGCCATTTATGATTTCTATGTGGGTTTAACCATTAAGGCTGCACACGCGACGGAAGCTTAAAAAATGGAATAACTTCCGTTTTCCCAACATTTCCCATCACAGCTCTGCTCCTATTGATTGTAGCGTGATGAAAAGTATACTATAACCTGCCCAGGAGTATGAAGAATATTTGTACCTAGTTTCGTTAAAATCCGTCGAGTAGTTTTTGTTTCTATATGGACAGACAGACAGACAAAATTTTTACTGATTGCATTTTTGGCATCAGTATCGATCACTAATCACCAATGATAGTTATTTTGAAAATATATTTAATGTACAGAATTGAGCTTTCTACAGATTTATTATGAATAGATTATTATAGAAGATATCTTGGGACAAATCACTTCCACACTTTTTCACTGCAAAAAGTTGTAGTTTCTACTTATTATAATAAAAATCATATACCTACTGGATGTTAAGAAAACCCTGTCCGATCCGTGAATGTATTGTTTGGTATCTCTCTATCTATATCTGGTTCTATTAATGTAAAAAAAACAGGTTAAACAAAAAAAAACTACATCCTTAAAAAAACTCAGAAGACCGACCAAAAAGGTGTTGTACCTAGTTTTTGTTTTAATCTCATATTTAGGTGAATTTCGCGGCAAAATAGGATATTTCAAAATTTAATATTATTATTACTATGATAAATATTCTAAGTCACATACTTGGGCATGTGGTTGTGAAACCTATATCGCCCTTTGGTGTCGGACAGGGTTTTCTTAACACATTGTACAGATAAAACAAAATCGGGTTTTTTCGAACACTAAGTATAACTCGACAACGGCTGGAGCGAATTTCATAGGGCTTGATTTGTCTCAATTTCGAATAGCATAATAACTAAAATCCTCGCGCGGGTGAAACCATAGGGCGCTAGGCTCTTTAAACCTACAATGAACAGTCAGGTAGGTAGGTGTACATTTGTCATTAAACTAAAACTATCTAAATACGAAAATTAGGTACAATGATAATTAGGGCCCGAGTCCGCTATCTTAAGTCAGTGAGTGGCGGATTAATAAACGTTCCAGTAGGTATACTTGAATTTGTGCCTAATTTTCGTATTCAGATAATTTTAGTTTAATGACAAATAGTACACATATTTGCCACTGTTGTCATTGTAGGATTGCAAGGGACTGTTCTTATCTGAATACGAAAATTAGGCGCAATAACAAGTACCTACACTGGAACGTTTATTAACCCGCCACTCACTGACTTAAATAGCTGACTCGGGCCCAAGTACCTACACTGGAACGTTCATTAACCTGCCACCCACTGACTTTAAAATAGCGGAATTGGGTCCCTGGTACTCAGTTGTTAGGGTTAGTAGGCAAGTAACAAACACCTTTATTTTAAGGAAATATAAAGATTTAGTCATGATACGGTAGAGGTATGGTCTTGTGTGTGCTGTATATATTTTGTTATGACACATAGGTAATATGTTGTGTCATATCAAAACTTCTGCGGGGGAAAAAACTATATTGAAAATGCCAATGGAAAAGACCAGCTTTCCATTTGTCATTTGCTTAAATAATTAAAATTGTATATTGTACATACTCGTGCAAATATAGATCCACTAATGGCATAAGGTGTCTGTGCCATCGCCCATACGAGAGCTTGTGGGTCGTTGTCCGGGAAGCTGCAGACTGCGAGCACGGGCCCGCGGATCTCGTCGCACAGCAGCTCGTGCGCGGGCTCGCGGACCACGTACACGGTGGGCTCCACGAAGTAGCCCACCTCGGGGTCGGCGCGCCCGCCGCACACGCGCTGCACGCCGCGGTCCGAGCCCGCGCGCTCCAGCACTCCACACAGCTGACGACAACATACGTACAGTTTCTTTTATAAATAGACATTTACGGTGTCGCCACGTTCAAGCGGCAGCGGGGAGCTATATATCTGTTATAATTTACACTGTCTTTCTAGTTTTAATTAACAATTTTTTTTAGGATTACTTTAATAATTAATGAATGGCTACATTATTAATAACCTTGCTTTCTTGTAAATTTGCGTATTTTGGTGTAGTTACTTTATTTCGCTCATAAAAGTCTCAGTATCTATGTTTTGCATAATTATTATAGTAAAACTCAGAAAAACAAACACTAAACCAACTTTATATATAGCTAAAAATTATTATCCTTTACCTAATGACTACACATTTTGTTTAAAATAAAAATTCAAATTTGTATTCCATAAAAAATCCGCTAGACGCTCAAAGTTACACATTCAACTGAGCAGGTGGCTGTCGCTCGACGCTCCCGCTGTTCGCTCCAAAGTGGCCTCCCTCGAACGTCTAGTGGTTTTGTTTTTCTTGCTCATCGCTGTTGCAAATTTTATCGCCCTGCTCCAACGTGGCCTCACCGTTAGTCTCCTGTTTATACCGAGACATGAATAAGAAAACACAAGTAAAATTATAAATACCATTTACCTTGTCATACGCATCCTGCGAAACGACGGCGGACATGAAGCACCTGTAGTCAAGCGGGTGGCACACTACGAGTGATGGTACCACTTGTGACAGCATGTCTGTAAAGCGATGCATTAGAGACTCTGCAACAAACACACGTGAACACGATGACGACTTTTGCCCCGCCATTTCAAATGCGGCGCGCACCGTGCACGCTAAGGCGTTTGCCAAATTAGCTGAAGAATGTACCACGTGGAAGCTCTGCCCGCTGCCGGTGCCGACGAGGCGCGGGAACCGAGCGTAGCTCTGAACTCGAGCTCCGATCGTTCGATAAATGTGTTCAAGGGTGCGAGTCGTGCCGGCAAACGATATACCTGCTAGATCCGGATTCGAGCAAACCGCCTCCAAAAAACAATTTTCGTCAGCCGGAACAAAGTTTATCACGCCAGAAGGTAGTCCTGCGCATAACAGACACTCTAGTACACGGTAGCAAGCGAGCACTGAGTAATCACTTGGCTTCCATACGACGCAATTCCCTATGATCGTTGGCGTGATCGCCAGTTGTGCGGCTTGAGACAGAGAGTGGTATGGCGTGATGGCTGCCCAGAATCCCTCTAGACCGTGGTATTGATTACGGTTAATGGATTTGTCGCCGCCGTCTATAACACAACGGCTCTTCGTTAGCTCCCGCATAAAATAACAACCGAATCGCAAGTAATCGATCAATTGACATATATTTAACTCAGCTTGAATCGCCGTCATGGCTTGACCAATCATAGCGGCTGCGATAACTCGCTGCCGGAACTCCCCGGCGAGCAGGTCGGCGGCGCGCTCTAGCACGCCGCAGCGTTCGTCGACCGAAGTTCGCTCCCAGTTACGTTGACAAGAAGTTGCAGATTCCATGGCCTGTGAAATGGTCTCTGGCCATGCGCAATGATAATACGCGGCAATCAGTTGATGATCAAAAGGCATCGCCTGAGCGCAGCAATCTCCATTGGTTGTTCTTTGGGCACCCACAATAAGAGGTATAGATTCAGGGTTCCCGCTTAGCACCGTGAGCTCCTGGGTGAGGCACAGACGCTCAGTTGTACCCACACAATGTTCTAGCACACGTTCGTTTCGCGGGGCTATCGGATACACGCTGCATTGCGACTCCAGCGCCGATGCCGACGCACCTTTACAAGCCGCCCACCGCACTTGCAGCAAGCCGCGCAGCTGGCACATGCCGCGGGGCTCTACACCTCCTAGTATTAACACTCTCAACATGATATACGAGTATTTTACTAATTAAACTACAAATTTGGAATATTTACAAAGGCTGTTTGGTACTTCTAAAGTTAATGACAATAATTTGTCAGAAGTTAAATTAATGACATGGTATATTCTATGGGAGAGGCTACTCTCAAGGAGTTTTATTGCTATAGAAGTATCAGAAAGAAACTGTTTTTTTTTTTCCAGACTAAAAAAACATAAAACTGCCGAATGCAATGTGTGTGTATTATATTGGCGAACCTGGCGAAACCTAGCAAGACTACGTTCTTGCCACAGATGGAACCTACCTATCCAGATTGAAATAATTTGAAAATACTATTGGTTAGGCTTAGATGACCAGTCCGTGGAAGAGACTTTAATTAACAGCATCAGCTACTAAGCCCGTATAAACTTAGCATTACGGGAGCTTAGTGATAACACGTGAAGTGAGCTCCGGTATCGTGGTATTGATTAGTAAGTAATCAGTAAAGTGAATGGAAGCGAGTACCTACTATAATTGTTGTTCCTGCGCATTTACTCACAGCAAGCTTACTTCTAAACACATTTGAACGTGCTTGTATCTAGGTGTAGCAACTATTTAACAGCATTGGAAACAACTCGCACTACAAATTTGAACTAATTAGTCACTTACAATCATTGACAAAAGAGGTTGAATAGATCGTTTATCTATGAACTTTTTAGGAAGGTACATAAGATAGCTTTTAAATGTTGTTTCAGACACTTGGCTTGAACGCCTTGGCCGTCATAATGGTCATAATAACATTGGCTTAGCATACTGATGGGTAGGGGAGAAGAGGAACACTTGATCCTGAAGGGAATCATGGGACAGTACTCTTGCAAAACGATTGTAATTATCTTTTACTTAAAACTAGGAATGGTAGGTTGAGTAGTATTTCGTTCGTGTAAAATTTACCTTGAAATAAAATAAGCGTAGGTTATGGATAATATTTACTTTTATTGACACAACTTTATCGATTTTAATTTCAAAATATGAATATGAACCTATAGAATACAATTAGCATTTCAGTGTTGTCTTATAAGCTAGGTAGGCCTTCAGTGTGGCACGCAATTCACACATATGCAGATACTCTTGCGCCATGCCATCCTCTTTATTGTCGTGCTGTGCTTGTGCTGCTGCTGCGGCTGATTAGACCCTTATACAGCGGAAATATAAGAACCTAGATGGTAGTTGCTCATTTAAGCCGCTTGGGCTGCCAGTGCTCATTATATGTAAAACGTATTGTTGACATCTCACATGACCCAAGACCTTTTAATTTTTAATTAACCAACCATTTTACCTTGGACAGAGGAAAAGCGTTTTCATACGTGGCCATGCCGCCAACCCTTTTGGGAGTCAGCATTTTGGATACATTTCTGTTTCCAGCGCTGTGGCCGTCTTCGTCCGCGTGAATCATCAGTTATCGCGATTGGGTAAATAATATTCCTACAATAGGTATAATGTCATTCCAAGCTTACTCTATACCTAGTCTGTACCAAATTTCGCCAAAATTCTCCTCGCCCGCCTGTACCCGAATATACCTATTACTTACATAGGGGAGGTATATTAAAAAAATGAAATCCCCTGAGATGTTGATCGAAATTTAGTGATGTCAATGATAATTTTGCTCACAATTAAATACCTACTTGTGGTAAATAAAATATTTATTTGGATGAAGAATATAATGTTGATGAAACACATTCGCAAGTAAATCACTACCTACTTATTTTTTTATATTTATTGAGGAATATTTCCATCATACGTAATGCGCCTGCCACACACTCGACGAGTGGCATGGGAAGTAACGAGGAAAGGAGGCAGAGACATAGTGTGGCAACATTACTCGTCATGCCACACGTCATGCTCCTCGTCCTGCCCACTGCTCCCTATTTTGTCGGTTTTTGCGCGCGAGTCAAAGGACCGGCAATACGAGTGCAAGTGGCTGGCCACATAATCGCGCGGTCGCAGTCCGCATCGAGCGCTCGCGCAAGACGCACGCGTATGCAAAATTGGAAATTATGTCGTCGCCTAGCGTGGATAGATGTGATCCACCATCTCCGTTGGCGAGGACGACGACGACGATGTATATTTCTTTTTACTACATTAATATAATTAGCTATACTAAAAATGCATAGCGCGCACGCTGCCACCGTTTCAACGTCCATTGTCTCACCAAGGCAAATGACAAGTGAGGAGCGTCGCGATTAATTGCGCGAGTAGAGCAGAGTGTGGGCAGAGAGGGCAACATATATATAGCTAATTATATTAATGTAGTAAAATTAAATATACATCGTCATCGTCGTCCTCGCCAACGGTGATGGTGGATCACATCTATCCACGCTTGGCGACGACATAATTTCCAATTTCGCATACGCGTGCGTCTTGCGCGAGCGCTCGATGTGGACTGCGACCGCGCGATTATGTGGCCAGCCACTCGCACTCGTATTGCCGGTCCTTTGACTCGCGCGCAAAAACCGACAAAATAGGGAGCAGTGGGCAGCACGAGGAGCATGACGTGTGGCATGACGAGTAATGTTGCCACACTATGTCTCTGCCTCCTTTCCTCGTTACTTCCCATGCCACTCGTCGAGTGTGTGGCAGGCGCATAACCGTTTACGCAGCACACTTATACTCTGACGAGTAACGCAGCGAGCGCAACGGAAACTCTCAAAAAGGAATATTTTTTCCCGTTTCTACATCATTTTCCATTGATGATTCGCTCCTATTGGTCGTAGCGTGATATTATAAAGCCTAAAGCGTTCCTCAAAAAATAAACAATCATGACATTTTTTTTTTTTTTCTATTCCGTCTAGTATATAATAGTTCCTGCGATTGGCACGTTCAGCAAACGGACAAACTCTTCTGATTTATAATATTAGTTTAGAAGTATACATTATATTATGAGTTTAGAGTTGTTTTAACTTAAAGTGTAGATATACATAATTATGTACATTGTTGTCTGTAAATATTTAAGTGGCCCACGGAGATCCGTTTCGCTACGTTGAATGCAAGAGGAGAAATAGATGGTAAGGTGGATGAAGTATGTCAGATGATGGATGTTGAGACAAAAATAAAGAAATATATGCTGAGATGGTTTGGCTATGTCGAGAGAATGAATGAAGAACGATTGACGAAAAAAGTGTATAAGGCGAGTGTGAATGAAAAAAGGCCAGGTCAAGAGTACCATAAACCGAACAGCATGTATGAAGGGAATAATGAAAGTGGACAAAGCGAAACAAGTGTGTAAGGATCGTAGCAAGTGAAAAGAAGTGGTCTCTGCCTACCCCTACAAGGGAAAAGGCGTATGTATGTAAACATTTAAATTAAAAAAATTGTTGTAAGTGGGTAAAAAATAAGTAGTGTTTTTTTTTTTCCATCCTATACTGTTCCACTGCTGGGCAAAGGCCTCCAGCAAGTGCTTCCATTCAACCTTATCCCGCGCCACTGTAGTTAATTAGCGTTAGATAATATATTCCTAGCCCTTCAATAGCTCCCAAGCGTTTGGGTTTTGGGAGAACAGTTTGTTTAGAATGATACGTGATATAATATAATGTTTAAAAATTATGGGAGCAATCTAATCTCGACATAAAAAATAATTAATTAAGACATCGCGGTAGACTGAGACGGAGATGGCGGAACGAGCTGCACTCTTTCGAATATGGTACCTATGTCTTTTATTTAAAAAATAATAATACAGTTACAAAGACGGGCCCTACAAAACCGTATAAACGTTTTATCTGCAGCTTATTAGGATTAATTAGTAGGATTGATAAACCACATCTTTAAACAAAGAGAGATGGAAGAAGGGTAAGGTAGAGAGGCCTTTACCCTGCAATACTGAAAAAGAAATGGGAGAACTCAATGAAAAAGATTAAAGTTAAAAATCAAATAGTAAGCTTGTAAAATAAAACAAAAGCAATACACATTTAATATCAAATCAATTATGATTAAAACTTTCATTTCGTGCCCGTGCCTAGACAAACTACTAGCTGATTCGTTGACGGGTAGGGTCAGTGTGTTTAACAACCTGTCAATAGTGCTTTGTTGAGTGAAGAAACAAGAGTCCCGTCAGAGTAGCTCTCATTGATTTTCGTTTTACGTGAGATGTTTTACGGTACGATACGAATGATTACGGTTTTGAACGAAGCGCTATTACTGCGCAAACGAGGCACAAACAAACCATTTTTAAGGGAGTGAGAAAGACAGATATTGCTAACCTGGTTTAGCGCATTTAGGACCGCTTAGTGTACAAGAGACCACAATACTTCTTATATGTTCTCCATATGTGATTTGGACTCAGGATTTGAACTAATTCCCGAACCGAACTAGGACAGTTCTTTCTTGACGTTCTTGTTCGATAATTTGCGTGTTGCAGTATGATGGTCCGCAAAACGGATTTTTATAAGCGCTAAGATAATGCAAATGTCAGCTGAGTTTTGAAGGAAAAACATCAAGTTCTTCAAAAAAAGTACTAAACTCATTATTTCTATAATTAGAAAATGTCTGAAACCATGTTTTAACGTCTATAAAAGTGATAACATCTCAAAACCTGACTTTGTTTTTGAAATTATACAAAACAAAGGTTTGAGCTAAAAGTCAAGATTTTCGGAGCCATTTCCTTTCGTTATAGAATGTGATGGATCGGTGAAGGTCGCAGCTTCTGTGAAAACGAATATCGACGTCAGTTACCGTGCGCTTTCCGTCCGGTCGTGTTTACGAACGACACGTTTTACGTAACAAGCTCTCGTGACAGAACATTGCATAAAGATATTATCCTTAAATTTGATTGAGTGTACTATCAGCTGATAGATCTAAGATGTTGACGGTGTGGACCAGGACGGTACGTGGCGGGCGCGCGCTCGAGCGGTCGCTGTCCAGTATTGTGGAGCTTCCTAAGTTTCAAGACTTCGGCGTTCAAAATGAGCCCGTACTGGAGTACCGCCAGGGCAGCAAGGAGCGCGCAGAGCTGGTGCAAGAGCTCAAGCAGACGGCGTCTGTCACTGAGGAGGTACCCATCGTCATCGGCGGCGAGAACATCAAGGACGGCGAGCCTCGCTACCAGGTCATGCCACATGATCACTCGAAAAAGATAGCAAAGTACTACTATGCCAGTGAGAAAACTATTCAAAAGGCAATCAAGGTCTCTGTAGACGCTCAGGCGCGCTGGGACCGCACTCCTCTGCAAGAACGAATCCGCATTTGGCAAAATGCTGCTGAGCTAATGGCTGGAGCTCAGAGGCAGAAACTGAATGCTGCCACAATGCTTGGGCAGTCAAAGAGTGTTGTCCAAGCTGAAATAGATTCTGCAGCTGAACTAATTGACTTCTTTAGATTCAATGTGTACTTTTTGAAGGAAAATGCTAAGTATCAACCTATTTCTGAAAATCCCTCAGTAACACGAAACTCTCTCAGATTCCGTGGTATTGATGGGTTCATAGCAGCAATCAGTCCTTTTAATTTCACTGCTATTGGAGGCAACTTGGCGTACACCCCAGCACTGATGGGTAATGGTGTTGTATGGAAACCATCAGACACAGCCCTATTGTCTAACTGGAGGATCTTTAATATCATGCGTGAAGCTGGCATACCTGATGGTGTAGTCAATTTTGTTCCTGCTGACGGCCCAACATTTGGCCGCACCATCACCTCCTCCCCGAGCCTTGCTGGCATAAATTTTACTGGCTCTGTGCCCACATTTAACTGGCTCTGGAATGAAGTTGGAAAAAACCTTACCCAATATCGTAACTATCCAAGACTCGTCGGTGAATGTGGAGGTAAGAATTATCACTTTGTCCATCCATCTGCAGATGTCCAAACTGTGGTAACGGCTACTATTCGCTCAGCATTTGAATATTGTGGACAAAAGTGCTCGGCCTGCTCAAGAATTTATGTTCCTAAATCTCTTTCGGATGCAATTAAACATGGCCTGTTGGAGGAACGTGCAAAACTAAAGATTGGTGACCCAACTGACTTCAAAGTTTTCTCAGCAGCTGTAATTGATGACAAAGCTTTTGACAGGATCTCAGGCTACATCAAAAATGCCAAAAAGAACTCAAAGAATAAAATATTAGGAGGTGGAGAATTTGACAACAGTAAGGGCTACTTTATACAGCCTACCATTATTGAGACTTCAGATCCCCATGATAAGCTCATGATAGAGGAGATCTTTGGCCCGGTGCTCACCATGTATGTGTATGATGATCGTGATGTCGACAAGACCATGGCACTTATTGGTTCATCCACCAAGTTTGCTCTGACTGGAGCAGTGTTCTCAATGGACAAGAATTTCCTGCAGAGGGCTCTACAGGAGCTTAAGATGACTGCTGGTAATTTCTATCTCAATGACAAGTCCACAGGTTCAGTGGTGGGCCAGCAACCATTTGGCGGTGGCCGCATGTCTGGGACCAATGACAAGGCGGGAGGCCCTAACTATGTGATGCGCTGGACCTCACCTCAGTCCATCAAGGAGACCTTTGTTCCCCTGCGTGACATAGACTATCCCTACATGCGAGATTAATTATACAGTAAAAACTTTGTCATTTGATATCAGTACAATAATAATAACTCAAACATATTCAATAATTATTGTTATAACATAGATAAGATTTGCTGAATAATTAGGCTTAATAGATATTTTAATATTTTTCTCATGATGTAACTTAAAGTATTATAATTTTGTTGGTATATGTACTGATTAAAAAGATTTATTATATTTAGAGTAATTTGAACTAGTGAGTTATTGAGTAGCTTACTTACACAGAGAACAATGGATGTATAATTCAAAAGTAAACTTGTTTGTGTATTTATAGGTAAAAATAAAATACTATACCTGTTATGTGAAGTAGAAACACTTAATGAATAGTAGAGTTAATGGCTGTTTAGGTGACATGATGTTACTATTTGTGTGATACTAGAAATGAACGCACGGCGTCTCTCCTCGCTTGCTATCGCCTTGTGACTGTCTTATCAGACTGCTATTTGCTCTTTACTTATCTCTGTTACTGTTATTTATCTATGAAATATTCAGCTTTCCATGCTCTCTGACACAATGTATTGCATTTAATTTTTGCATTCTACTTCTTTTGTTTCACTTTTGTTATATGGAAAACCTATTGTTATGTTTATTTGTTATTCGTCATTTCAGGTGCTAGTTCCTGTTACTTGTTTGTATGACTTAAGTTTTAAAATTCCAATAAATATATTGATTGAAATATCAAGTTGTTTGATTCACTTTATACATCCTTAATTCTTTATTTTTACACTATACATTCCATTTTATTAGAAAGCATTTGCGTTGATTTACAGAGGCGAGCGTAACTCAAAATTAAGTTTTCTTCCATCCTTCTTGGCCTCGATTTAGCTATTTTAAATGCATGTCAGTGGTCGGTCAGTGTACTTGTCATTGTACCTAATTTTCGTATTCAGATAAGCCTACAATAAAATTCCATTGAACTTTCGAAGAGAATGATCGTAATGACCAATTAATGATCGTAATGACAGTTAGAAGAATGCCAATTATCGTAAAAATGACCAAATGAAGCAGGTCATTCGGTCAATTCAAGCAACTCTTAAACAGCTGAATCGAGGCCCTGGAGCCCGATGCCGCTATTTTAAGTCAGTGAGTGGCGGGTTAACAAACATTCCAGTGTACTTGTTATTGTGCCTAATTTTCGTATTTTCGGAAGCGACTGGCCCGATTATGATGAAACTTGTTGTAGGTAGGTACCTACGTTAATTTTAGAGTACCTAATTAAGAAAATGGTCAAGAATTATATAGTCGATCGTTCGTGATTCAGGAGAAGCGCGGAGAAACATAAACCTATAAAAAGTAAGTATCAAATCAAATAAAAACAATTTATTGGACCAAAACCAGAAACATTCATTGTGCTTTAACAGCTACATTAGTTTTTATAAAACATGGTGTATTAATATATATCTATATAAATAGGTAGTTACGTATACCTAAGTTTATCAAATGAAAGGAAAATAATTATGTTTATATCCGACTGGTAGCAGTTTATATAGGACAGCCTCCTCGCAGTCCTCGCTCTTTTGTAGTTTTCCTAGGTAGCACAGAGCAAATTAATCTGTAGGGAAGGTAGAGTCTGTGTGGCAAGAGAACCGCTGCGGCGTAAAATTTAACTAACATTATGATAACAATAAAATCATTTCATAAAATAATTATGAAGAAGACATCTGAAAATATTACGTTATATAAATATCCAGATTTTACACGCAACAGTGTAATTATCGCACATACTCTATTCTATCTAGGTATTATTCGGCCGCTAAGAGATTGCGATCCTGACATATAATATATCAGTTGGTCTTGATTTGTAAGAAGAAATCTGATAATCTTGCCTAAGTACCTAATGATATACCTAGTTTTCAATTATATTATTAGCGGGCAGCGGCCGGACCAGTCACAGATTAAAGACTAATAGGGACTAGTGTCTACCTAGTTATAGTATATTATCTATGGTGTCTACTGTCTAGTACGTACGGCCGCTCTAAGAATGCGTTCTTGACAGGTCATGGCCAAGCCAACAGGAAGATACAACTTTAATATGGCTAAGAATTTACTACAAATAAATTACTATCACTTATTTTTCTTATAAGTTAGATAAAACGAATAATATTATTCAAAACTAATAATTAAATTATATCAAGACTATGTGTCAGGAATGCATTCTCACAGACAGTTTGAATTTTTATTTATTTAAAAAGTATATATATTTTAACATTATTTATATATAATTTTTATATATTTTTTAAATGAAAAATTATAAAGCATTTTGTGCAGTGTAAATCGATACAGCACAAATGTCATGGAAAAAGTAAGACATCCGGACATCGTCTGGTGCTTGTCTGGTGTTCTCTATCTCACTCTGACTTACTGTTACTGATTTTCATTTTGACAATAAATAATGACAGCGCCGCCGCTGCGCCGCCGCCATATACAGATTATAAATGTTTCGTAGATGTGTAGGAGAATGTTTCTAGAATAAAGTAGAATTTTGTTAAGCTTATTGTTGTGTATTGTGTTTATTTGTAGCTGGAACTATTAAATTAACATAAAACAATGTCTAACGTTTTTGGATTAATTGTGTCTGGTCGTCTTGTAAGTAGAATAAACAATAAGTTGATCAATACCGAACAGTGAATGCATACTATATTAAAGATCTTTTTTATGAATTATACAGGTACAGACGGACTTTGCAGCTTTGTCAGAAACTCAATTTCTAATAACGATATCGGAGGCTGACAATATCAACCACGCGGTGGTATTCTTGACGGGCTTGGCGCCTTTGCCGCCGGGAACGGTGGGCATGGTCTACTGGAGCTGGCCCGACCCGGCGGCGCCACCCAACTGGCAGCTTCTCGGACACATATCCAACACAAAACCCTCGGCAATATTTAAAATAGGAAATTTGAAGAAGCTTCATGAACTATCTAGTAAGATTCTTTAATTAACATGTGGCATCTATTTTACAATGTTGTTTTCTTTAAACTGGTGCTTTATCTACTTTTCTCCTTATGGTTCACAGGTGACAATAAATTCATCACTGCATTTGGGCAACAGCAAATATGTCATAATGCACAAATTGGTATAGCTATTGAACCAGAATCAAATGTTCAACTCCTCGCGTCTTCCGTCGTAAGTTTTACTTATAATTAAATTAATGTAAAACTGTAAACTTGTATTAAGGTTTAAAAACATTTGTTGCAGGCTCAACAAAATAATTACATAACATTTGCTCAGAAGATGCTAGAGCATCTTGTCAACTTTGTGGCTTCATTCTCCGTGACGCAGGACCAGATGACGCCGACGCCGGGCGTGTCGTACATACCACTCAACACCTTACACACTTGGTACCAGAACTTCGAACGGAGACTGCAGCAGAATCCTAACTTCTGGAAGAACTAGCGTCACATCATTAACATGCTACAATATGGCAGTTTATGAAGCTTTCCTATGACAAGTAACATGTTCAATGCAATGAAACTAGAATAAATTTAGGTTTTATATTTCGATTTGTGTGTGTGCAGGTATATTTTTATATTGATGACATACAAGATTTCACATGTTTGTATTGCTAGTAAATGTTTTGTGGTCATCAATCATGTAAAATAGCTAGCCAGTACCTTTAGGATATTGTGTCTTTTGCTGCTGACAGACTATGAGAAAACCAAATGGTACATAATACATACAAAAGAAGTAGAAACCAATGCTTAACAGCTGTAGTAGGTAATATCATTTTTTTTTTATAGAGCTATGTTCTATTATGACTTGAAAATAACTTAAGCCTGTGTTTAGCTACAAAGACAGTATTGTCAGTGACACCTGACATGTGTAATGCATGCAAGACATTTTATTATGATATATTATCTAACAGTAGGCTTATTTGCTATCTCCAGTTAACCACCCAGGCAATTTTCACTGTATATAAGATTAAAAGTTAAGCAAGAATGCCTACTGGTTTTTAAAATTTGCGTTTACTTGGACATTCAATTAATTATTTTAATCCAACTATCTGTGTTGTACTTATTGCCTCAAAAATGGCGAGTAAAGGACAACATGCAGTTTACACATTCTACAAGTAGGACAATCATCATCTACTCCCGAGCCTTTTCCCAACTAAGTTGGGGTCGGTCTACAAGTAGGACAATAACAAATATAAACAAATACTTACTACCTTCTGATGACTACACATAATGTATTCATTTGAATAATAGTAAAACAGTAGAAAAGTCAAGCATTTCTCTTGATTAGCATTTGCATTTTTTTGTGTTGTGGCATCCCTCAAGTGCCCAGGGGCCAGGTTCACTTGTGTCAGTTTGATTAGTGTCAGTAATACTATTTCTTTTATATGACTGTACATTAGACGTAAAGACTGCTTAAGAATAACAAATTTGGAAATAAACAAATATAATTTTAAATCGGAAACTGTGTTGTTTTTTTTAGTGCAAAATGTAGGTGTTTTTTTCTCCATACAGTTGCTATCTATTTTTTTCTGGCTAATGACCTGTCCCACCACCAACGATAAACAAGATGAGACCAAATCTATTAACTACATACATGCTGGTTTTCAAGAAGGAAGGGGTGAAAAAGTCTAGTTACTGGGCTCCAAGCGATTGTGCGCGCGGGTAGAATGACCACTGTTGCTGGTTGGCCTCGGTAAATGTTTTCGATGTAATATGCGTGGGAGAATCGCAGCCAATTCACCGTTTCTGGGCAAACTAAGCTTTCTACTTGTGCTTTATTGGACGCACACTAGCCTAACTAAATAAATGAACGCAACCATAATATTCATTTATGATATCTAGTGTAAAAAAAATGTAACAACTAAGCCTTATGTAATATGTAAGTAGGTAAATAATAAAACAATTCATATATCTCAGCCTTTATTAGAGAAGTTGCTAACAATGAGGTAACATAACAACATTCTCCTGAACACAAGTACAAAGGCACATTTTAAACATTTAATAAATAGTAAGTCATACATCGCGCGCCTCGGCTGACGCCGCCGTTATTACTCTATTTTGTACTACATGTAACTTAAAGTTAACTCTGAGATCCCCATTACAACTAATCAACAATTAAAACTTATATCAGCACCTCGTGACGTCGCCGCGTAGTTCTCCAACAAGACAACTGCGTAAGGCACTCACCGTCAGCCACGAGCAGCCGAGACCCGCGCCACTTCTCCTCGGCACAATGACAACAAACTTAAACATGAATACTGTATTGTATATTACAGAGAACGTAAAAAGGACAGTCAACGTAAATAAAACACGTTTCGCTCGTGATATCTATTTCATCACTTCCTCGAGTGTCCTTGACAGACTATAATCTAAACATTAGGTTTCGTGGCAAACTAAATGTATTTTATCTACCTAATGATATGTGACCTGGGGCCCGAGTCCGCTATTTTAAGTCAGTGAGTGGCGGGTTAATAAACGTTCCAGTGTACTTGTTATTGTGCCTGATTTTCGTATTCAGATAAGAACAGTCCCTTGCAATCCTACAATGACAACAGTGGCAAGTAGGTGTACATTTGTCAACTAAAATTATCTGAATACGAAAATTAGGCACATAAACAAGTACACTGGAACGTTTATTAACCCGCCACTCACTGACTTAAAATAGTGGACTCGGGCCCCTGGTCAGTTCATAAACTTTAAATGGTATGAAATTTATATTAATCAGATATTAGTTAGAACAGCTCTACTGCTGTGAGGCAGCCGTGTGATACCGTTAGGAAGTTAAAAATAGTTAATGAATTGAGGCCTACAAAACATTTTCAAGCACTATAATATAGCACTATGCATTGACAAAATTTGACGTGACATTTATTTAATTGTTTAATATTAGAATTTTTGTAAAAAACTAGAAGTAAAATATTTTAAGTAAGGTAAGTTTCATAAAATGAAGTCAGATACAACAGGAAGACTTGCGTCAGTCGCGGTCGGCGAGGAAGGGGTGCTCGAGAGCATCGCCGGCGGAGATGCGCGAGCGCGGGTTGGGGTCCAGCAGCCGCGCCGCCAGCGCGAACGCCGCGTCCGGGAACCCCGCCACGCGCCGGCCCGGGTCGAACTCCTCCGCCTGCGGGGCCACACGGTTACTGCGGGCTCTCACACGCTAGCCTGCCACCCTAGTCATATATACCTTCTGGAGCTCGTCCCGGCACAGGCACTGGTCGCGCGGCAGGCGGCAGCGCGCGCAGGCGGGGCCGGCGGGGGCGCGGGGCGGGGGCGCGGGCGCGGCGGGGGCGCGCTCCCCGCGCAGGCGCGCCGCCAGCTTGCGCAGGCACAGGCCGCGGCGCGCGCTCGACGTCACCACGCGGCGCCCTGCGTCACACAACTGCAGTCAGAGCGGGCTCGCACGGCCGGGGCGAGGTCGCGGCCGCGGTCGCACGCACCCAGACTCTCGGCGGCGCGCTGCAGCGGCTCCGTGCCCACCAGGTCGGCGAGCTCGGCCAGCGCCGCCACGTCGTCGCCGGCGCGGAAGAACGGGTACCGCGCCGTGAGCGCGCTGGCCAGCACCACGCCCGCCGCCCACACGTCCACGGCCGTGGTCTGGTGCGGGTACTTGAGCAGCACCTCGGGCGGGCGGAAGCCCTGCGTGCCGGCGCGGGGGGGCGCGCGGGGGGGGCGCGCGCGGCGCACGCGCTGCACACGGCAGCCGCGCCGGCGCACGCGCACCGCGCCCCCGCCCCCGCGCCCCCCGCCGCCGCGCCCCCAGCCCCCGCCGCCGCCGCCACGGGCCCCCCGGTACTCAGGTCTAGCGCCACCCGTTTCGCAGCAGACGATGCTTCCATCTAAGTCGAATAAGAAAGAGTAATACGTCTGTTGGGTCAGAACATCATTTATTCGTCGGATGACACATCATGAAATGTGTCCAATCGAATTTAGATTGACTGGACCATTTGTTCTGTGTCTGGGTGTTATTTATCTAGTATATGTATTTAGAAATAAATAACTATGTTTATCAGTCTTGTGGTTAACATAACACAAGGTCTGCTTACTTTGGGATCAGATGACCGTCTGTGTGTTTTCCCATATGTATATATATTAATAAAAACCCTAAGGACAAATAATAATCTTTAAGTGTTTAATCGTTATCTTGTCTCTCTTGGAAGAATATTGTATGGTCGAGATATATGTACTCATGAACATATTCAATCGCGGCATCCCCAATAACTATGTTGCGTTTGGTGCTGTTGGCCACCTTGCTCTTGGACATATTCATCGTGAATCCTACCTCGAAGTTGGCGCTGCATTATAACTCATATAATAATGATAATACTTATTCTAAGACAACTCACACACGGTCATCTAATCACAAACTAAACATAGCTTGTACTTTGATAACCAGACACCTGATAAACGTTCATTTACTATAATATATATACATATTTCTAAATAAATTAATATTATAGATAAATTACACTTAGCCACGGAACAAATAATCATGCTCATCACACAAGGATCTGTTCTGAGTGGGAAGTTGGTCACGCATCAGACTTAATTCGTCTGCCAATGACGACACCAGAACCATGTCGTCTACAAAACGAAGATTGGTCAACTCCTCTCACCCGCGACAATGCACACGTCTCCCCAATATATGCTTGCGGAAAACTTCTTCTAGTGGGGCTGTGAAAAGCTTTGGAGATGGCGGGTCGTCCTGTTTTACACTTCTTTTGATAGGAAATAATGGTCCTGTGATATGAATGTTTATGGCTGCAGTGCTGGGTATATATTTGTTAGTGGAATGAGGAAAGGGAAGCCTGCGCCCTGCAGTAGGAAACCACGGGCTTAAAAAATTGTTCAATCGTTCGTTTTTCATCGTTAAAAAACGTATAAAACTATTTATAAGTGGTGTATTTACCTCTTCTCGTGTACGTTTGCGCGCGCCGTTAGAGTGTGCAGGGGGCGGCACGGGCGCGGCGACCGGCTCCTCCGCGGCCGGACACAGACGCTGCGCCAGCCCGAAATCGACGAGCAGGTACCTGGCATGCAGTGCACAATAAATATACAGTGGGGATTTTGTCAAGTGTGCATAGACGGGAAAAACAAAATGATGCTATTCCTACCTACCCGAGCATGAACTGAGATCTCTTTGATGTGAGTGGTGCCGTGCAGGCACTCGGCCACATGCACTTCTTACCGTCTGGTGTCTCGGTCGTACAGAAAGTTGCTGGGCTTGACGTCGCGGTGGATGACGCCGAACGAGTGCACGTGCCGCAGAGCGACCATCAGCGCACGCATGTAGTGCCGCAACTCACTTGCATCCATTTCACCCACATATTCCTGAAAATACATGAACATGGATAGTACACTGCGCTGCGACTACTTGTATAACTCCAACTTTACAAAACCTACTAAAATATATATGGACAGCGCCCCCATTTATAATCATTATTTTATAGCGGACTTATTTTAAAAATATTATATCTTCAAATATAGATATTGAAACCAAATGACATCAAGGGAATTTTGCGACAAAAAAAAATCGAAAAATTCAAAATTAAATATTTTTTTTTTTACAAACAAGTCTTCTTCAATATATCTTTGGCAAAATACTTATTAAATGCATTTTTTTAACAAGAAGATAAAAGAGACCCCGCTTGAATACCGAGGTATCCTCGATGTCTTTTTATTATTCGGGGCGGAAACGGACCCAACAAATCAAAGTTAAGGAAAATCGATCTACCCGTTCTTAATTTAGTAAATGGTGTAACTAACCCTAAGAGCGGTTTCGCACTATGTCCGATCCGAACCCGTGAAAATATTCAATATAGAAATCAAGGACCGAATTTACGTATCTAGTGCGTAAATTACCACGGAAATAGTAGGTACTACGGCTATTACGGATCATATTTAACGGATCCAGATCGGATTCTGATCGGACGTAGTGCAAAACCGCTCTAATTTTTTTTATATATTAAACTAGCTGATCCCCGCGACTTCGTCCGCGTCAATTTCTGTTATTATGACCGCGATTAAGAAGTTTAAAAAAAAAGTATTTCTGCGTAAATGATAATTTTAGTTAATATTATGTTGATAAAACTGTGTAGCAAATAATTGGCAATAATGCATTAATTTCGACCAAATTAATACCTTAAAAAAGGTTATAGTGAGTCAATCTTAAAAGATAGACATATACTGTCGCAGACATTTTTTTAGATCATTTAAAGAGGAACAATTCTTTCATACATATATTTTGGGTAACTCGAACCGTTTACGCAGCGCACGCAATGGAAGCTTTCAAGTATTAATATTTTTCCCCGTTTTTGTGACATTTTTCACTGCTGCTTAGCTCCTATTGGTCGCAGCGTAATGTTATATATCCTAAAGCCTTCCTCGATAAATGGACTATCTAACACAAAAAGATTTTTTCAATTCTAACCAGTAGTTCCTGAGATTAGTGCGTTCAACCAAACAAACAAACAAACTCTTCAGCTTTATAATATTATATAGTATAGATTAATCCGTTTTCTTTATTCTTCACATTTCAATGACCCTTACATTTATTTTGACCAAAAGTTCCCAAAGTGAAGCTTATTTGTTTCTACCAACACTAACACCATTTAACAAGTTAATAGTAACCCAATGTTTCCTATTCTAGATTCTGTTACCCAGTTTATAGGTCTACTTAATGTTCCCAAAAATCTAATAATTATTCTTAAACAAGTGTTCCTTATAAGATTATCTATCACACTAAAAAAATAAACAGCTATCTGCCAGTGAAAATACTGACAAAACTGATTACAAAAACACATTTCTTAGCTAAGCCAGGAATAAAGTAAAAAAGATTTTAAATATTTCATTTTCTTACAAGTATACTTTTATATGCATCTAGTAATAAGTTGTTATTTTGAGATCACACAGTTATACATATGTAAAGGTACATTGAATCTAAAAGCATTTCAATACTATTAACACTTTTATAGTAGTAGTTGACTTACTGAAAATTTTCTATGAGGTATATAAGGCATTATAAAAACTATTGTGTCTAAATTACGAAGGCACAGCTCCACTCCTATCACATGGTCCTTGCCACTGAAATAAAAATACACAATTTAAAGCTTGATTGATTGTTAACATTGTTTACCAAATGTAATGTGTGTATTGAATACAAACCCCATATCCTGTAAGCAGCGCAGTTCATGTTCTATCCTAGCGGGATGTGCTGTAGGCACCAAATGCTTGATGGCAAACCATCTTTTCTCAGTTTCAGGCAAGTTGGCATGTTGCCTTAATGATCCCAGATACACTGAACTAAATGTGCCTTCTCCGATTTTTCGGTGGACTTCAAATATTTTATCCAACCTTGGTAACTTATGCAAAAGCTCTTTTATTTGATGCTCTGTGACAGAAAAACCACACACATGATTCACGAGACATAACGATATATTGCTATGTGACAGTTCATTAAAATGAGGACGTTATTAGCAATTTTCCTGTCAGCAATAAATGAATAAACATGCAGATAACAATATAAACCTAACCTTAAAATGTTGTGAAATTGTATTCGATTAAAGACAAAAATAAGTATTGGTTTAAGCGACAAAATAAATTCTTATTAACTATGCAACTTACTTTCCACATCATCTTTCGAATTAGTAAACTGGTCCTCATTTTTCTTTTTGAGAATTTCATTAAGGCCATATTTGCGTGTTTGTAACACTTCCTTTTGAACTTTAACTTCAATTCCTCTAATTCTAGACATTACTTACTACATAACATTAATTTCATTTTATAACTATAAGCTATTTTTTATTTTTACCACGTACGTGCATGAACATTAAATAACAAGATTTTGTTTGATAGACAGAACAGACGATCAACGATGTCTCTGTCTGTCATCTGATGTCATGCATGATGACCATGGATATAGAAGGCACCACAGAGTACGAATAACTAATGGATAATGGATTCTCTTTCTACGAATAGAACTATGTTGTACCTTTATGAAGTGTGAACTAAATAGAAATATAGAATAAATAAATTGTTTGTTTGTTCTAGACGCCTAGTGTGTGCGAAAAGAGAAACGTCGCCGCGTCGGGGCGTAAAATGGAACTAACTAACATTAAAATTATTTATTAAACATTTTTAAAGATGAAAACATTTTGTTTTAACATAATTTTATAAATATCCGGTAGTTATAGTCGAACGATAACGACAATACAGCATCCTCAACATTAAATATTTTATGCGATGAATGATGATTAAACACCAGCGCCCTCAGTTCCAGTTACACAATGGTTTTCTCTCCGCACAGACAGACTCTGTTTCCATTCATGTTTTTGTTTTGCAGGTAAATTCCTTAATAAGGACTTTACCTGCAAAATAATATTTTATGCTTTATCGCTAGTTTCCTATTGTGCCAATCGAAAGCACTTATTGAGCTGGCAGATCTCGCTCGCTTAGGAATGTCCGTGCGATAACGGACGTTCATGAGAAAATATAGATGGTTGCGAATATTAATAAAGTCATTAAATGGATTTTAGGTTTTGAAATAATAACAAAAAACAAATAAACTAACAGTACAATTTTATTAATAAATCTAGCAAACACCAGCTTTCAATTTATTAATTAATACTTACCGAAAATTTACATACAAGCATACTAACCAATCAGAAACATAAATACAAAATAATTCTAAAAGATTTTGTATAATTTCAAAAACCTTTAAACATATTCTTTTCATCTGCCTAGCCTTTTTCTCTAACTATGTTGGGGTCGGCTTCCAGTCTTACCGGATTCAGCTGAATACCGTATATTACATGTAATGACTGCCTATCTGACCTCCATAACCCATTTTACTGGGTAACACAGTATCCCATGAGTACTTATTCTCACCTATGATCCCATGGTACGACTAGGTACGACTGGTTGTCAGTCACTGTAGAGAAGACCCCCCCGCGCGTCCCTCGGCTACCCTTGGTTGGTTCGGCCTACTGAATTAAGATAAAATACGTTAATTTCTATAAAAATACTATTCAATGAGGAAAATAAATGTTGATATTTTTTTTTATTTTGTTTTCGTGAATCATTTTGCAAATCAGTATTACGCATTTTAGTATTGTTTTTTAAATAAATGCATTTATTGCTCAGTTTTGATACTAAATGGACGTGACATTGAAGTTCATGCGAGTTCGTTCACGTTCTTTCGGATACGTTCGTACGTTGGACTCGCTCTATGTATTAATGGAATCTCTTTGGTTTAAATTGTCAGTGGTCCCGTGTCATGTCAAATCTCGATCGATGTTAATGAAACTGTCAAAGTCAATCACAGTTCAACAGTTCAACTGTTCAACCTAAACTACAAATAGATATGCCTTATTAATAAAATCGTATTATAACTAAGGAAAATATAGCTATAAGCACACTCGGATACTACATTTTCTAGATAGAAAACTGTGTAAGATCATGTTTGCTAGAAAACCGCAATTTATAAGAGTAGTTACCAATTTGATAAGATCGGTAAGTTTATTTTTATTTTTAATCGTCTTAAATTAACGCTTTTCTTAGATGTTTTTAGTGTTAGTTCAAACATAAAGCGATAATATTGTATTGTAACAATAAATCGCATAAGATAAGCTTTCTAATATGCCCGTTGTGGTCAAGGATTTTATAACCTATTCTTATTACCATGATTGCAGGAAAACTATGCCACCAAAGGTTCGAAACCCGAGATACCAAAGAATCCTCTAGCATCAGTATACACTGCCTCAAGCCAGAATGATAATGGTATTGTGTATGACAAGAAACCCTTCAAATTGGTCCTGGAGGAAGGGAAGACATATCACTGGTGCCTCTGTGGAAGATCTAAATCACAGCCGCTCTGTGATGGGACACACAAAGATGTCTACCTTAAAGTAACACAAAGGTTTATATTTTGGTTATATTGTTTTTATTTTGGTTTAGTGATTTTACTTGTTCTGTAAACAAACTATAACTTCTGTTTTCGTTTTTTTACAGGCCTGTGAGATTTACAGTTGAAAAGACTAAAGAATATTGGCTGTGTAACTGTAAACAAACCAAAAACAGACCATTCTGTGATGGGGCGCACAAACAGAAGGATGTCCAAGAAGCAGGTTCTGTCCGAATATAGAAAACTTGACTGGATAACACATAGCATTATGATTAGTTAGATCATGTTAGTTTAGTTATATGGCTCTTTAGTAACTGTTCTAAGTACACAAAAGAATGCTAAAATATTTATTGTCTAATAAAGTTTAGTTATTCAAACTTTGACTCTTGTGCAGTTTTGTGATTATTTACTATTTAGGTATATCAAACATCATTCTCGGACAAGTGGAGGGGAAGCGCGCTAGAGGAAGAGCGCCAGCTAGATGGGTGGACCAACTCAAGGAGGTGACTGGAGGCCAGATATGGAGAGCGGTACATATGGCGCAGAACCGGACCGAGTGGAGAAGATTGACATACAGTCACGATCCTCAGCATTAAGGGAACGACCAGAAAGATATCAAACATCACCTAAATTATAGAAGAGAGTGAATAGTTATTGCTCAAAATCATCTTGATGACCTTACTCATTAAGCGTTATAAACTGACCAAATTTTTGTAAAAAGAAACTATAATAATGTTAAAATCATTTTTAAACAATTATACAGGTTGTTAAGAATACCTTATCTATCTGATCCCTGAAGGTATTGTTAGGCTCAATTTACACCGCCGCAGAATGGAACGGAAGCGACTTTTTGCAATTAATAATAATGCTTTTTGAATATAATAAATCTGTAGAAGTGAAAATTCTGTACATTGAAAATATCAAAAAAATAAATGGCGGGGGGTGTTACTAGACCGACATTGAACCCAAAAGTGTGAATAAAAAAATTTTTGTCTGTCTGTCTGTCTGTTTGTTCAGGTATCACGCAAAAACTACCGGTTCGATTACGATGAAACTTGGTATAATTATTCTTTATTATCCTGGGCACCACACTGGGTAGTTTTTATCCCGGAAAAAGTATAAACAATAAAAAAACAAACTTAATTTTGCGGTTAAAAACTCATTGATAAGTTTCGTCATCCACGCAAACGAAGTCGCAGGCACAGCTAGTAGATAATAAATTAACTTTGTGTCAATTGTATTAGACACAAATTAAATACTCTAGCAAAAAGTCGGAGAATTCTCGAGACTGCGCGAGGATTCCGCGGAAGACGCGCGTCCAATTTTTTAAGTAATACATACTTCCTATGTAATACATACTGCCTTATGTGATACATACCTACCCCCTATGAAATACATAGGTACTGCCTTTTGTAATACATACTGCCCTATGTGATAATCACCTCATATATTATGCATACCTCCTTGTGTGATACATACCTCCTATGTAATACATACTGCCTTTTGTGATACTTACCCCTATGTAATACATAGTGCCTTATGCATAGAGAAAAGTAATAAGTAGGGTAGGCCTTGTATTACACAAGCGGACTCTGCTTCGGAACCATTTCACCGAATCACGCAATATCGAAATTACTCTATACCGAATCACGCAATATCGAAACCACTCTATACCGATCATCGCGACCACGAAATCACGCTATATAGAATATCGCAACGATTCGGTGAAATGGAATTCGGAGATCCGTAGCAGAGTCACACAAGAGGCATGTTTATATTTCATATAAAACATATCTTATTATTTATTTATTCGGCGTTCCGGCTCTACTCGAACTCAATAAGTAGCCGGATCCACACCAAACGATCCATCGCGCTCCGATCGCGCGCGGCAGAAGCGCGCTCCATAGGAGCGTTTGATGTGTACTTGCCTCGCGCGATCCAAACTGCGTGGCAGGAGCGCGCGCTCCTTGCCGCGAGCGATTCGTCAGTTGTCAGTTTTTATTACAAGCACACAGGAGCCTCAGTCTCTCGGAGCGCTCGGTATAGACGTTTGTGTGTGGAGCGCGCGATCACACTTAATTTTGGATGTCGTCGTCTAATAGTAGCGCCTTTTTCGTTTTTGCGATTTATTTCGTAAATATTTAAGAAGAATGTAGGTAGTTGCTGCCACAGCAATTCGACGTCGTTGCTGCACGTGTGACTCCATAGCGACCGAAAGTTCAACTGTGCTATACATAGGCATTAGGCGGATCAGTGTGGATCGGTTGGAGCGTGTCGGTGCGAGGCGACGGATCGCAAGAAAAAATTGTTGGATCGACCTAGAACGATCCACGCTCCACGCATCACGATCTTGGATCGCGGGATCGCCGATCCATTTTGGATCGTCCGGTGTGGATCCGGCTAATGGCCTGGTACGCGACGATGGCAAGATACCAGGGGCCCGATGCCGATATTTTAAGTCAGTGAGTGGTGGGTTAATAAACGTTCCAGTGTACTTGTTATTGTGCCTAATTTTCGTATTCAGATAAGAAAAGTCACTTGCAATCCTACAATGAAAACGAAAATTATCTGAATACGAAAATTAGGCACAATAACAAGTACACTGGAACGTCAAGCGGCGGAAATATACCAACCTAGTAGGAAGCTATATATTCGAGCCGTTTGGGGTTGAGACCCTTGGTTCGTGGGGTCCGAATGCACACAGATTTTTTAAAGATTTATTCAAACGCCTGGTTTACACTTTGCGTGACCCAAAGGTTTACTACCTATGTCAAAGAATAAGCATTGCTAATAAGAATTGCATTGCTTAACGTGGCTATGGTGCCAGCCTTTTGGTCACACTCCCAGTCGACAGCGATGCGGATGAATTTTTTGATACCTCATTTTAGTTTTTAGGTTTTATTTAGTTTTATTTTTTTCTTATTTCTATTGTACATATTATGGCTTAGTTTTTATATTATTGTAAATATTTTAAGTCTAATAATAAATATTCAGTGGATTTAAGTATCTTATAAATAATATTTGACCTGTTTACTATGAAAACCGTATAAATAGTTGTTGTATATTTGAAGCAATTGTGTGCCCATCTCTAGTCTCTAGTGTGAAAACCTGTGAAAACAGGTGAAAACGTTGACGTGACCGGTGACGTTGACGTTCTCATGACGTTCTCGGCTCTCGCTCGCTCCGCTCGTCACTCGACACTACTACTGTTTTATCTGTGCTCGACACTCGGTGTCTCCTCTCGGTCTCTGTCTGTGACGGTGAGTGAGACGATTTCTAAATTCTATGTATATAATAAGTTCTTAAATGTATATTGAGATTGAGACGCTGTTAAGTGATCGTAGTGAGACGTAGTGCTTAGTTGCTTACGAACAGACGTCAGTCGTACTAAGGCTGCGCGCTTTATCTATAGTGCTTGATGTTTTAGTGTGGTGTGCGGCGGCACGAGCAGGCTTACTTGCGGTCCTCGACTTGTAGCGATACTAACCGACAATGGAGGAACAGCCCAAGTTATTCACGCGCGAGGAGCTGAAGTCCCGCTGCACGCGTAAAGACGCGGTGCTTATCATTCACAACGAGGTGTACGACGTCACCAAGTTCCTCGCAGAGGTCAGTTTGTCAATATATTACTGGTGCTGTTTTGTGTATGCTTAATAAGTTGTTCAATATTAATCAATTGCATTAAATTAGTTAAATGTTAATAAACATATTTCCTTAATAGTATTCTAATTGACAATTAATTGTAGTCATAACAAGAATTGTACCCTTATTGTGTAATAAGAAGTAGGTAAAATAAAATAATAATTTATTTAATGACAACAAATTGATCCTTGAACGTAATATCTGCTCATTATTTGCTATTAAACTTCCTCATTTAGATTATGTGGGTAAAGATATTTCAACAAAGTTGTAACAAAATATTTCCACTTGTAGTACAGTGGCAATTATGAAACTAGGGAAACTTAATGTTATTAAATGTGAAAAGAAGCCTATTTGCAGGTCCTCTAAAGTTAAGTCTAGTAATCCACTTAGGTCACTCTGTAAAACAACAGAACTTATATAGAAACAGTTTAAGTTTTTAAAAATAATTTCTAATTGTTAAATCTTGTAAGGAAGGAGTAAGTAAATGACACTGATATTGTAAGGAAGGAGTAAGTAAATGACACTCTGATATTGTAAATAATAAGTCTTGTTAAATAGCCAATGTGCTTGTTGAGGAGGTTGGTTATCAAGGCAAAAAAATATCAAATTATATTCCTGGTGTTTAAGCTAACTTCACAGTAAACCATCTAAATTGGTTAATTGGGTTTTAGCCATGAAAATGTATAAGACTTATATAGAGACAGACTCGGATAATTCCACATTAATGAAACAGTATGGGTTACCAAAAACTTATCAGTCAAAAATTGTGTAACTGGAAGAACATAGCTGAATATATTTCAAAGGTTGAATAAGGCCAACTTAAGCACCCATGTTATCCGTGTCAAATTAGAATCTAATGTCTTAATCTTACCATGTAAGTGTCTTTCTGTCTACAATAATAAATATCATTTGGGGGCCATGCTAAATAAGCAAGTGGTGTAGGAATGTAGGTGTCAATTTCAAATTCAAAGTTTTACTGATTATTGAGTCCGTGTGGTGACGGACCTAAAGAATACAAAGGTCACCACCCCATCTCATCCCGTGGGTGTCGTAGAAGGCGACTAAGGGAAAATTGAGCAGAGCCGAAAACCACTGCTTAGAGAAGGAAAACTCGAGACCAAACCCTATGCCAACCCGTCTGGCCAGCGTGGCATTAGTAGGCCAAAACCTCTGTATGAGCCCACACCACACAAAACGGCCCCCAGTTCCCGGTAGTCCCGCTATTCCCGGCCAAGGTAGCGGTCGCGGTAACGGCGGGACAGGGGGTGCTAGGAATCTCCGGGCTACGGGAGGCTACCACTACCTCAAAAAACTGACCCTGGCGACGTATAACGGACGAAGTCTACGGCTGGACCAACACCTCACCGAACTCGAGGTAGAATTGGGTCGCATAAACTGGCACATTTTGGGGTTATCTGAAGTCCGAAGACAGGGGGAGGACACGATAACCCTTGAGTCAGGTGACCTGTTCTACTACCGAGAAGGTGATAGGCCCTCCCAGGGCGGTGTCGGTTTCTTGGTCAACAAGTGTCTCACAAGCAGCGTTGTGGAAATCAGTAGTGTGTCGACAAGGGTAGCGTACCTCTTATTGAAAATCACCGACAGGAAGTTCCTGAAGGTGGTGCAGGTATATGCGCCGACCTCGACATACTCTGATGAGATAGCCGAAACCATGTACGAAGACATAGCGAAGGCACTACATGGTACCAGGAAGGCTCACTACAACGTTGTTATGGGAGACTTTAATGCCAAGGTGGGAGTACAAGAATGCGGCGAAACGAAAATCGGTCCTAACGGCGTGGGGCGCCGAAATCACAGAGGCCAAATGTTGGTCAACTTTTTAGAGTCCCAGGGGCTCTTCTTAATGAATTCCTTCTTTAAGAAGAAGCCCCACAGAAAGTGGACATGGCGAAGCCCCGATAATGTGACGAGGAACGAGATAGATTTCATCATCACGGACAAACGGCATATATTTAGAGACGTCTCGGTGATCAATAGGTTTAATACCGGTAGCGATCATAGACTCGTCCGAGGCTCTCTAAATATCAACCTTAAGGCTGAAAGAGTTAGGATGATGAGACCTACTCTCCGACCCACGCTGCCCCAAATAGCTTTAGGTTCCGATAAGTTCCAGTTGGAACTCCAAAATCGTTTCGCACTGCTGGAAACCACGGACAATGTTGACGAAAAAACCGACACAGTGGTCAAAACGCTACAGAATGTGTCTCGAAGGTTGTTCCCCGGAAAACGCGGTAATAGGGAGTCCAAGCTCTCACCCGAGACTCTCGAACTTATGAAGGAAAGACGAGAAACGCCGGACGCCCAGATGTCTTCGTCAGATAGGCGGTCCTTAAACCTGAAAATCAGGAAACTGACGCGACGTGACCTCCGACGCTGCAGCACTCGTAATATCGAGGCTGCGATTGAGCGAAATAGAGGCACCAAAGTCTTCGCTCAGCAATTAGGTAGACCCCATCTGGCGAAACTGAGGACCGGGGATGGCAGGACCGTCACCTCTAAGTTCGAGATTCTCGAGGAAATTGAGAGTTTTTATAGACACCTATATGCATCACGGGTGACTAAACCATCGAGACAAGGCGAAGATGACCACAGAGCCCCACTCACGCGCCATTACACCGAGGACATCCCGGATGTCGACCCGGGCGAGGTTGAGGCAGCTCTCAGACAACTAAAGAACAACAAGGCGCCGGGTGATGACGGAATTACAACCGAGCTCCTTAAGGCCGGTGGGACCACAGTCCTGAAAGAGCTAGCGAGTCTCTTTAATTCCGTCATTCATCAAGGCTTAACACCACAAGCGTGGAGCGGGAGTGCGGTGGTTCTGTTCTTCAAGAAAGGCGACAAAACCTTGCTGAAGAATTACAGACCTATCTCACTCCTGAGCCACATTTACAAGTTGTTCTCGAGAGTAGTCACTAACCGCCTCGCTAGAAGACTCGACGAGTTCCAGCCACCAGAACAAGCCGGGTTTCGAAAAGGCTTTAGCACCGTAGACCACATCCATACTGTTCGGCAGATTGTGCAGAAAACCGAAGAGTACAATCAGCCGCTGTGTTTGGCCTTTGTGGACTACGAGAAAGCCTTCGACTCCATCGAAACTTGGGCGGTTCTGGATGCTCTGCAACGATGTCGTATTGACTGGCGATACATCGAGGCGCTGAGATGCTTATATGACACCGCCACAATGACTGTCCAGCTCCATGACCATAAGACCAATCCGATCGAGCTGCGTCGGGGGGTGAGACAGGGGGATGTTATATCCCCAAAGCTGTTCACCAATGCGCTCGAGGATGTCTTCAAGACTCTGGACTGGACTGGACGGGGTATAAATGTGAACGGTGAGCACATCTCGCACCTTAGATTTGCCGATGACATCGTCATAGTGGCAGAGTCGCTGGACCAACTAAGCGAGATGCTGCATGGCCTGAATGGAGCTTCACGACGGGTCGGTCTTGGCATGAACTTGGATAAAACCAAGATCATGTTCAATGAACATGTCATGCCGAGACCGATATATGTCGAAGGATCGATGCTCGAAGTTGTTCAAGAGTATATCTACCTAGGGCAGGTCATCAAGCTTGGTAGAAACAACTTCGAGCGGGAAGTCGATCGGAGAATTCAGTTAGGCTGGGCAGCGTTTAGCAAACTACGTCGAGTCTTCTCTTCGCCTATACCGCAATGCCTGAAGACGAAAGTTTACAACCAGTGCGTCCTACCTGTTATGACTTACGGTGCCGAAACGTGGACATTAACGGTTGGACTAGTCCACAAATTTAAAGTCGCGCAGCGGGCTATGGAGCGAGCTATGCTCGGAGTCTCTTTGAAGGATAAAATTCGTAATGAGGTCATCCGACAAAGAACCAAGGTAACCGACATAGCTCGTAAAATTAGCTCGCTGAAGTGGCAATGGGCTGGCCATGTCTGTCGAAGGACCGATAGCCGTTGGAGCAGACGAGTCCTAGAATGGAGACCGCGACTCGGCAAGCGTAAGGTAGGACGCCCCCCCGCCAGGTGGACTGACGACCTGAAAAAGGTCGCTGGAGGGGACTGGATGCGGAGGGCGGAGGACCGGGTGTTGTGGCGCAAATTGGGAGAGGCCTATGTCCAGCAGTGGACTATGATTGGCTAAATGATGACTGATTATTCAAGTTTTCCATTGTATAGATTACCAGTTTTTATACAATATCCAGCTAATCAATTTATTTATCAATATTATTATCATCACTCTTATGTGAATCACATATTCCTATTTTAAAAGCCTTAACTCTCTGTTCTGTTTCCCAGGCCTGTAAGACAATATACATTAATAAGTAAGGGGATGTATGTTGTAAGTTATGTATAAATTTCAGGGCCTCTATTTAAAAAAGGTTTACAATATTATTTTAAAGCTAGTATTGATTACAAACAGTAACAACATCGGTGTTCACATTCTTCACTTCTTCATTTCATATCATATGTTCAGTTCATGGCCGGCCGAATGTATGATATTCAATATCCTAGTTACAAAATAAATGATTTCATTTCAGTTATGAGATCAAATAGACCCCACAAGCTCATTACACATTCCCAATGCTCATGCATGAATACTGCTTCTATTTGATCCCAAAGCTAGTCACACATGTCCAATTTCTTTCTCTTTTTTTTAACAACTATTCGATATTTTTCACCGTAACCTTTTAAGCTTTACAGTGGTCCACATTCATTGGGTACGAAAATACTCAACCAGTAATCAGACGAAATGTTTAGTCATGCACGTGACGCGATTCTTAAGGTCGCCATCTATCGTAAAAAATGTCTTTGACCTTTGTTTTCCTAGTTTTATCAAGGTTGCGTGAAAAATGGTGTTCATTACATATTATTTTACATAATTATATTTTTATTCATATGTATACCTATTAACTTTTGTTGGGGATTCCGTTTGCTTTTATTTTAAAATTCGATCCAGATAAAAACTATGTAATGAACTATGAAAATAAACATTCATTTCGTAATGATAATCGTAAATTGATTACAATGAAACAAATTAAAGGACTTCAAAATACGTGAACTATTGAATATAGAACTAATTCGTCAAGTAATATTATAGCCGGAAGGCGGGCGCCTGCCTGACGCTACCCTTCTTGGGTGTGTGTGATGTTGTGGCAGTCTATCGAATATTTCGGGTTGGACCTTACTTGCGTCTCACGCTGACAGCGAGTCAGCATAGGACGCAAGTAAGCCGTGTTTGTTTTAAAAGTTTTCGACCTCCTAGGTGGGTTGCAGACCAATGTTAAATTTTATTATTTATTAATTTATTTTACTCATACAATTTAATCTATCTATATCTACCTATAGTTTTTTTTTACTTAGTTCGTACGTAATTAAAATATCGCGGTGTGCCTAAGTTAACACTGAGTAGGTTATTAGTAGATGGTGATTAGGTTAAGCACGTACGTTGATAAAACTAGTCCATTAACCCATTTCCAGCTAGTCTATGAACCCTTCGGTATCGCATGATACGCCTAATTGTTGTTGCGTGTTAACAAAACGGGCCGTGGTATCGTGTCGTCCGTAATACATACATAATTAAGTGTCGAAAGAGAGGCTCGTTGAGGTCGCCTCATCGCCTGATCAATTCAGTGCGGCTGTCGGCCTCCGGTCAGTGGCCGCGCCCGCCACTCCATCCCGCTCTCCCGAATGCTATCGATATAAAAGCGGGTAGTAGTCACGAGGCCGGACCTGAAGACGATGGCCTCTGGCCATACATATGTATAGGTACAAAAACACATTATTTAAAAACCTATCGCTTATCAAGATACATTAGAGAACTTAACGGCCATTTGTTATAATTATAGTTATTAGTGTTACGAAAGTAAACAATACCTAAAGAATCACATGGCAAAAATATTCTACGTTATTGTGATAAAACTCCACTTGTAGTATGAATTTGCAAGCCAAGTACCTATTATTATGAGTACCTATTGTTGAATTTTGTGACCCATACACTGTTTTTTTTTTAAAGTCAGACATATTTCGATTTTTCAATATTTTTAGAGCCAAGCGCAAAATTAATCCTTTTATAAGTTTAAGTGTCTGTCTGCCTGTGACATCGTAGCTCCTAAGCGATGAACCGATTTTAAAGATTTTTTTTTAAAGCTGGCGTGATCAAGATGACTCTTGGTTACAACTGGCAATTTTATAGGTGTACAATTTATACATGGCATGGAAGGTTACAGATGAGAACTGTTAAAAATAAAGAACAGCCAGGGAATAACGTGACTTCACGCGTATAAGGCTTTGACGGGCCGCTGCCGGCCAGACGGCTAAACAAGTAAACACAAAATCTAAATTGACATGAGAATTGTGTCTGCCAGCCTCTGGCGTTTAATTAAATCAATGCTTAATATTCTCAGCACAGTTTAATAATGCATACCTAGTTCCTAGTCGTCTGGTATGTCATAATTATGAGCTCAGTCGTGAAGAAGCGGTGGAATTTCTCATCTTGCCATTCAATATACATTGGAACGCAGCGGCGGGCGTACGGCAAGGAGTCGTCTCTTCTTGTGAAGTCGTGACCTACATTCAATTATCAGCTTTTGTCGCCCGCTGGATAAATCTTCAACACGAAGTCATTCTACAGTTATAAATCGTCACTACTCCGTTAACCCAGTAAATACCAGCAAAAACATTCCAGCTGAAATTGTTCTCACAATATTGACTAGTGTAATATACTATTATTATCGGAAGATTTTAAGGTCCTAACTTGGGCGATTATTGAATTGGCAAAACAGGCATACCGAATAGTCCAGGGCCTCGATTCAGCTATTTAAGAGTTGCTTGAACTGTCATTACGATCATTAATTGGCCATTACGATCATTCTCTTCGAGAGTTCAATGAGATTTTTTTGTAGGCTTATCTGAATACGAAAATTAGGCACAATGACAAGTACACTGACATGCATTTAAAATAAATGAATCGAGAATTAAAATAGCTAAATCTACCTACCTATATATAAAAAAAGTACTCTGTGGCTGAATCGAGGCCCAGGTCTGTTATAATTGCATGCAATTATTTTAACGCGGAGACCCGTCGATGGATTTTGAGGAAATATTTCACACACATAAATAGAGATCATAGTTTGAATGATCATACATACAGGTGTATACCATGAACTATGCAACATATCCACTAATAAAATTATTATCTATTAAAAAAAAACGAATTTTACTTTGGCTTAGCTTAGGCTACCTAATGGCTAATTGTAAGTTATCCCTAGTCGCGCTGTTGTTCATCGTCAGCGTTGACACAGAGTTCAGGTCACGTTCACGGCCAGTGCCCGTTATCTCCCCGCTAACCATGGGTGACATTGATTTATCCGCCACACAGCCTGCTTTAATTGCAGGTGCAATTAAAGCAGGTTGCGTGGCGGATAAGTGATAAGCAGATAATGATAAGGTTATCATTATCTGCTTATCACTTCAGAACTCGTCGCGGAACTAAGCAGACGAGTTGTGGCTTTGTACTTATTATTCTATCGTCGAGCTAGGAAAACAGGGCTACCAGTCAAGGGGTTTTTATATAAGATAATACCAGCCTACGTCCCACTGCTGGGCACAGGCCTCTTCCCATGTAGAGAAGGCACGAGCATTGATCACCACGCTTGCTCATTTGCGGATTGGCGATTTTAGATCCCAATTTGGAATCCAGGTTTCCTCGCGACATTCCCCTTCACTGTTTGTCAGAAGTGTCTTAGAATCATTAAGAAAGTACATATAACTTTGAAAAGTTACATTGGTACTTGGCCGAGTTCGAACCTGCAACCTCCTGCGTACAAATCCGTTCATTGAACCGCTAGGCCACCACGATGAAGAGGTTGTATAAGTGTAAGACTAAAAATAAAGTTTGCCTTTCTTTGTATCCTCGATGTTAATTAAACCTGCGATGGCTAATTTTCGATAAAAAATCACTTTATTAGGTTACATCTACATTATGTTCTAAAGTATACCCACAATCAATTTACCTACAGACCTGTACAATAAATTAGATATGATATAATCATTTTTATGTTGTCGATTAGCCGTGATTGTATGAACACTAAGTGCTTAATTGACTATAGATAGGTAACCATTTTATATACCTATATCTAATGATGATGACGCATATCAATACTGCAAGTCGTTTAAAAACGGATTCCAATTTACATGTCTGACAGGTGAGAGCATGAAACAGATCAAACGGAACGTGCGAGGCGGAAAGTGATGGACAATGAAAGCCTTATTTTTGACTCCCTATTGCGATATCTTGATATAACTTGATTTTTTTGTATATTATTATGTACTTAAACATATAATATAAGTATACATATCATTAGATATAGGCATCTATATTATCATTTACGAAATGTATGCTTTGCTTCTAGTTCAACATTTAGGTTTGTTATTCGATTACGCCGGAACTGCTGAAAGGATTTGGAAGAAACTTGGCACTCCTATACTTCACGCGTTTTTTAGCTTAAGTTAGAATCCCAGAAGTGTTTTAAATATTAAAACTATGTATTTTTTTTAGTTGTATTCCTTCAGACTTTTCTCGATTTATTATTTACCAAAAAAAAACAATAGTTTCCCTCAGGATCACATTGAAGAGTAAATACGGACAAAGGTGCGAGGAAAATATAGTGCAAAATAGACGTAAAATAAAAACTACATAGACACTAAAATAGAATTTGAGAACTAGAAGAGAATTTGATTTATTATGTAGGTACATATAATAATATCTAAGGGCCTTGGTTCGCTAAAATACTGTTAAATATTAAGAGAAACATAATTGTTTTCTTTTTGTCTTATTGCTATTATTACACACAACGAATATAGTAAAACCAAAAATGGATCGATGCTAGCTGTGAAAAGTGTTTGACGTCAGCATTGTAAATCGCCTCGAAGATACTAAAGATACACGTGGTTGCACTTTGTACCTACTGAACTTACGTTGCGTTTGCGTGTTTCCAATCCGTGAACAATCAGAGTTCGCGTTGTATTGTAATTTGTAGTTCATATCAGCTGAATAACTCCACCTTCGCTCTCACTCGCTGAAAGAGTTTCTATCCTTTCTTGAATACTACATGTCATTGTGTTCGTTTCAATGCATTAACTGTCGCATATTTCCAATTTCCATTTTCCATAACCTGTCTTATTGCAATAAAGTTCAATGATATGTGTTCTATTAGTCCAGTCATTTGGTAGTTCTACCTGGAAAGTTTTCCGGGAGTGTTGAAAATTGGTGATTTTATAGATTAGGACGATTATTATAGATTCTTTTCGAATTTTCACTTTGCCTCCTCGTAGATCCGATTCGACGAGATTCGAAAATTCACAACACTCCCGGGAAACTTTTCAGGTACCTAACCCCCTTTTTGAGCACCAAATGACTGGACTATATTATATCTATATAATATTTTATTAATGTTTGGTCCGGTAAACTTGGCCATCTGACGAATCCCATTCAAGTTTTATAAAATTAAATGGTCGATCACCTTCCACCACCACTTACCAACGATTTTTACATGTTTTTGAATAAAGTCGCATATTAAATTAACCTTCCAAACTTTAAAAGTAATACGTATCAAACTGTATATACCTACATAAATTTTAATGTAATGCGATCGCGTATTAGGCGTAACAGCCTCATTACTTAACTATTTTAATTATTTCACTAATAAATAAAATGACACATTTTTTCAAAGGTGCGCCTTAATAACATTGCAATTATTTTTAGAAGCACGTTCTCCTTGTAGAGAACGTTGTTCTTATGCTCGTATAATAAATGTCACGCGCCAAGCCACGAGGAACTTAGATGTCGGTGTGTGGTGCAATACTACAATTAACGTAAAACCTGTTCACAGGTTTAATCTCGTTTACGTTTTCTCTTGCCCTCTAATTTGTTCTGATTTCCTTGAATAAATATAAAGAAGGTAGCAAAGTAATACTTGTGTTGTTCGCAGCACCCCGGAGGCGAGGAGGTCCTGCTGGAGATGGGCGGCCAGGACGCCACGGAGTCCTTCGAAGATGTCAGCCACAGCTCCGAGGCCAGGTACACTCTAAACAGTTTTTACTATGCATATATATTCTTTAATAAAAAGTAATTAGCACCTGCACTATATTTTTTTTCATCTCAGAATTTTAGTGGGACGATATAAAATTACTTGGTAAGGATCACTACTGGTAGGTAGCGTTAAACCAGTTTTATTATACCGAAATAGGTACCTAACTAAAGAAATATTATGTCGATCCGATTTGCGCAGTAGTCAATTCTAATTCTCCTCGAAATGAATAGGTAATAATAGGTATGTTCTAAAATTTTGTCTCAATAATTATTATTGTTTCTGATTTGTGCGTGGTTGTTGTAAATAGGTACATATTAAACATTAATTGCGTTTAATGTTGGCACAGATCTCTTATGGAGAAATACAAGATCGGCGATTTGGTGGAGGAGGACCGCGTGCAGAGCAAGAACGCGTTTGCGCCGCAGTGGAGCAACGACCAGGCGCAGGAGCAGGGCAAGTGCGTAGTCGCCTAGTTCTTCCACCACTACCACCACCATCACCACCACACTCGCCACCACGCCCGCCAGCAAGCGGCACACACACGCACACCCGCCGGACGCACGCGAGCCGCGTTCAAAGTGCTAACTTCAAACAATAATTGTCACTAAACAATTATTTGTCTTGTTTACAAAGCGTGTCTCGTTATCTGGTGGGTGTACCTACCTACACATGCAGTACAGAAATAGTGCCTACTACTAGCGTATTACACGATGTTATGCTGTGCTATTGTAGATATGATGTCGATCATGTGTCTCGTTACAAATTAATGCTACCCTAATCTGCTTTACTAATTGCCTATTGTAAGTAATTCTCTTTATCTAGATAGCACACTACAAAAGCGTTTTAATAATGTCGTGTAACAACGGAATGTATAAGAATATATTTTATTTACTGACGCCACTTGGAATTGAGATATTTGTCCCCATAGGATATCAAGATCATAATACCGTTGTTATGTAAATGTGGGTCATCCGGGGAATATGTTTATAACATGAACAGATCTGATATCACGTGTTTACTTACGCTTATCGTTTGACTTTACAGTTATCTTTGATTTTAGGTACCTACCTAATACGTGTTGATTATTGTGATAGTACCTATAACCTAATATTAAATAGATAAGTATGCTCTGGATAACTCGTCAGAACTACAACATATACAAATTCCACACACCATACCGTCATAGCAGACCGGCACTGCAACACCAACTAACGCTCACGGCCGTACTCTTCCTCATGCGCACGCGCACATGGTTCTGTGTAATGACTACATCGCTCACCTCTAGTATTAGCTTATTATGCCACGTAACCGATTGTGATTATAAAGATCTGTACACGCTTGTCTAGTTAGAGTATAAGTAATTATAGTGTTGTATTTTAAATTCCACTTATTTTAGCTCGTTACGAGATCTCTATATTAATTCCATTAGTTTTAGGCAACTGCTTGTTGTCGTTATGTCACAAATTTGTTTTATTTAGATATGTAAGATATTAAGCTAGCCTTGTCACTTGGTGCTCTTTATTTTATTATCATACCTACCATAATGTATTGTGATTATTGCCCAATAAAGTGCATAGTATTACCACCGCCTCATTATTTCTATATATCCTTTTTGACATCCTCTATTTTGTTTTTGTTACACAGATCCATGTTTATTTTTAACACTACTTACTTTTGTTGACTTATGTTAATGTGTCAATTAATTCAATTAAATATATACTTAGTAGGTGTAGTTATGATAAGCGAGAGTTGCTAGGTTCGCAGGAGCGTTTAGTTTGCTAATCATTCACAACAGGTAGGTTTTAGAAATTATTCGTTAACGTGCAATCTATGATGGTAGTTTCTTCTCTGACATTACCTTATTAAATGTTGTATATACTTAGATAAATAATATCTATAAACACTTTATTATATATACATTTAATGGGGTGAGATTTGAGGACAATGTATCATGTATTACAGAAGTTTATCCACGATATTTCATTTACTTTTGTTTACGTGTGATTATCTTTATTATTAATTCAATTTAAGGAATTTGATAAATAGAAACACTATTTGTAAAATTAATCTTTTCTACCTGAAGTGTATATTTTAATTAATTGAATTCAAAACTATCATATTTTTATAAACCTAGATATTTTTTCCACTAGATTTTATTTTAATCAATGATTATTTTATAACTACGAACATTTCGTATTTTATTGAACGTGAGAATTGAGAATCTTTTCCCTTTGAGTGGGACACCGCCAGCTGACAAACAAACATAGCATAATGTAGGTAGGCATTGTATAATGTATACGAGCATGTTGTGTGTCCCGCAGCGCGTGGACGTCGTGGCTGACGCCGTTGCTGCTGGGCGTGGCCGCCACCATCCTGTACCGCTACCTGTTCGCGTAGCCGCCCTCGCCCCGCCCGCCGCGCCCCCGCACCCCCGCGACCTCCGCCGACACTGTGCTAACATTATGTATTCATAGGTAAAACAAAGTGAGCAATTATCGTCCAAGACAACGACTCCAGTATGTAACGCCACATAATGTGGATCGTTCATAATAGTAGTAGATGTTAAGCAATGTGTGAGAAAGCATCAGATGCACAAGACACCGGTGTTAATAACTTAATAAGTAGGGCGTCGCCGGTCATGTCCGTGGCGATGTTCTTTGTGGTTTGTCCGTTGTCTCTGTACGAAGTCCGTGTTATTGCAGTTAGTGATTGGCGCACAGGAAGCAAGAAGCTGGGTTGTTTTGAATATCGAATTTCAGATACAGCTTTATGGATTTTTTCATACTGGTTTCGGATAAGATATTAATTCGTATAATTATAAATATGAATATTAGATATTTCAAGAATGTCTCGGTTTGGCTCGCAGAAACCTGTTATAACTTGTTTCGTATTATCGTATGGAAACTCTGCCCCAATCCGAAATACTCCAAACTTTTGTAATAGTTATTTATTATGCAAAAGGATATCCGATGGTTTTGGTCACGGATCTCCATAACAATTCGACTTCAAGTTGACACCCCATTTTACAAAATATTTTTAATGCACACGTAAATACAACAAGTAACAATGCAACATGTTTAACGAATTTGTGGGAAGTGCGAAACGGGCCGCGTCCTCGTTTTTTTTTTGTGTTTGACGCAAGTGTCAAGTAATCGACTTCGGTATTTTAAATGGCTATGTTTAAGTAATAAATACTATTAATATAATAAAAGAGTGCATGTAGCATAACTTACGCTACCCTTCAAGCGGATATTCCGACACTAGATAAATTATGTTACATGGTCTCTAGACAATAGACACCAAAGGTTGTCGACCTATTTAACAACATAATCTATCAATAGGTTCATTTATAAAGCCAATAATATTTATTTCTAAAAAAGTTAGATGGTTTATGCAATGTACAAGTTTTATAAATCTACTAGCTGATAATGAGAGAGATAGATTTATATATATATAAAACATGATGTAAGGCTATGCTATGGGATATTTACTAATTTAATGACGTGGGAAGCTAAGGATGCTATTTCGACTTAAGCCAAAGTAACATGCAGGGGCGGGCAGAGGGCAGGCGCCCTCGTGGTATCTGTTTCGTGCTCATCAACAGACTGTTATCATTTGTTTCACCTCTACGATGCCAGTTTGCAGTTACTACTTCATAGTTTAGGTGATTTAAGACTTTATTAGATGAATAAGCGAAAGATGTATTTTTTACTTTTTCTTGTTAAAATGAGGGAAATTTTGCTATTTCATATTCAGGGATGTGAAACCAATAATTTGTTCAGCGCCTGCTTTAATGTGTATACCAACATAGCATTTTATAAACGCTAGTTGGTCTGAGTAAAGGAATAACACCTTATTACTGTTTATGTGCGAATGGATGAGGGTATATTTAGGTGCTGATATTTCTATGATAAAAATGGCCAGCTTAAGGAATTGTATGTTGATAATGTCAATTAAATAATGATATGTACAGTGTCCATTTACTTGTAGGTGTTCCTATCTAATAAAATGTAATGCACAAAAATATGTTTTGACATAGTATTTGTTTATTAGCTGAAGTAAGTGCCTAAAGACAAATATAATATTTATCATGTTATTGTAAGCATCCATGTGCAGTGCTCTTGGTGTAAGTACCATGGTGTATTTCTCTGTAGAACTTATTTTAATGGACATGGGTGAAATTAAATTTCTAATGTAACAGGAACATTATTATCTTTTTGTTGTTTTTTTTTTTTGCATAAACTGTTTTATTCTAATGTGTGTTTTATTATTATCTATACATTTAGTTAGTCTTTTATAATTTATTAAAAATACATATTTTTTTTTTTATAACTATAGTTAACCTTTATAACTATATTAAACTTAACAATAAAATAAAACTTACATGACTTATTACCTGTCTTGCACTAATATCCCTGTATTTCCTTTTTATGATTCAAATAAAAATGGTATTTGCTTTTGGGATGTCTTATTGAAGCCAGCCCTGGTCACCATAATTTATCAATAATCAGGGATTTATAAACTTTTAACACATAATATTTTATCCTATCAGTAGACTATGAAATATATTAACTTCTTAACTATAACAAGATACGCAGACTTCCGAATCTTCCAATCTGCAAAAAAAACAAGGTATAAAAATACAAATGTATGATACATACATGTATGTATATGTTCATATAAATATTTATCACAAATACACACTCATACTAAGGTATCACCAAATGTTCAGTGAGTGCCGGCCGGCATTGGGGCCAAAGACGAGGTGTCTGGTAAAAATATTTTGGAAAATCATAATCAAAGGTATTTTTTTTCAATCATATGGGTAAGCGCCAGCGTTGCTATCTGCTGGGTTGGTGGGAGGCAGCTTCAGACAGAAAAGCCTGGAGCAAATTGGGGAGACCTTTGCCCATGGGACACATAAAGGTTATTAAAAAAAAAAATGGGTAAGCACGATTGAGAGTCAACTTACATCCAACAATATGCACGGATATATTAAATAAAAGAAAAGCTGATAATAAATCTTTCTATACTATATAACATCTAGTAAAGAGTACCAGTCTGATTATAAAAAAACAATATTTTGTGCCTCCACATTGGTGTATCTTGTAAATGTAGTATCATCTACTACACCTAGGTAGATTAGAGGTGTTTTAAAAACAACATACTGTAGAATCTCACCTGATGGTAGTACAATGTAAGCAGTATGCTTTCTTACAGCGGACACAGAGGTGCTGGCACTCGGCACACAGCCCTGCCTCACAGTAAGCACACTGAGATTCACCTCCAGTGCCGCAGGAACACGGCCTTATTCCAATACCATTAACAGTGCTATTTACCTACAGTAAAATTATATAATTATGCATAACAAAGGATACATACATGAAGAGTGTTAGGCAAGATGAAACATTTTACTTGTTATGGCAGCAGTGATTAGCAGAGGATGAGTTAGGATAATTAACAATTACCTGATCAAAGGAGGGACATTTCTGAAAAATTTACTTCATAACATGAGAAAATGGTAATAATGCTAGTAAAAAGAAAATGAGTATAGATACAGAGCCTTTCTTAAATTTTTAGGAGGGTAGTTTTGTTTTTAATTTATTATCTACTTACCATGTTACCAATATGCAAGAGAGTTCCATCTTTGCCTATGAATAACTGTTTCATTCTGCCTTGTTTATCACTGTTAGGCAATGTATCTGTTCTCTTACTGTCTTCGGGATTGCATGCATCTGCTGTTGGACATTTTTTGGCACCTCTGAATAGAAGCAGCAGTGTTTTCTCTGAAGAATAATATACGGAAGTAAATTAAGACTTGTCATGATTTTTTAAATAGTATTTACAAATACAATTAATTTGATCGAATTAGGGTTACCGTAAACTTTTTTAAGTCGATCTTCATTATTATTAAACTGCTTAATGCCGACATGCATTTTGCTTTGAGGTACAAAATCTTCTATAAATGGATTAGTTCTCTTTGCCATTTCATTAGATAGGACTTAAAACAAAATAATGTTTATTATGTTACTCTTGCTTTCTTCGTTTAGCTCAGCAACTTTAGCGGTTCAGCGTCTTCGACGGAGCTTCGTATAGCACATGTATAGCACTAAGCACAATGGAGTATCAGTACCGTTGTTTTACAAAATACTGAATCAAAGAGTCAGTACAGTAATACTGAATTATACATAGACAGAGAAACATATTTTATCAGTTTAAACCGGTTTAAATATTTTATGTAATTTTAAATTGTTTATTCTGACGTACGTCAAAATTGACATTACACCGGAAAAATAATAATCTGCGCGCTCAGCTGGTAAAACAGACTATCTAGCAAATATGGAGTGGAATAAAATAATGGCATTTTGTCTCTGCAATGTTTTTTAACAGCAGTTCATTTTTTTTTTGTAATTAATATATATTTAATTTTCTATGATTTTTAAATATATTGAACATAAATATTACGTTTTTATAATTTTCATATCATTGGCGAAATTGGAGCGAATTGGTGGAGGTAAGAGGTAATTAGATAGAATGGCGACACTGCCAACAGGGCACCTTCGATCGATGGGCTGCTGTCAACAAATTCTATAAAATATTTAGAAAAAATATCTATTATAGAGGCAATTCCTCCTATACGACAATCTAATCTCGGGTCGGCTGGTGTATAAAGTCGCAAAAGTACTTTAAGCCTAGTGAAGTGACAACGTATGGTGCGACAGTGAAAGTGTTTCTTGTGAAGTTTCATTTCATTCCATGATAGTAACGGGGCTGTCGGTCGGCGTAGCATATGCAAGCGAAGCTCTATCGAATGTTATGTAAGCGGTGGTAGCGCACAGCATGTCTTGGATGAAGCGGCCGCAGGGCGGCGCTGCGCCGCCTCCCGGGCCGGACAGGCAGCCCTACGCCGCGCCCCAGGCACAGGTAAGTCGTACAGGTTATATCTGCTCAGACGTAAACAATGACGTGGACCAACCGTGCCAACTTACATTCGTCATAAATATGATTGGTACATAAACATTCACTTTTGAGGTGCATAATTGTTACACCAGCTATTGTGGATAATATTCTGTGAGTGTTTAGTTTGTACATCTTAATTTTCTTGAGAACTAATTAGATTCTTAGACCACAATACTTGACAATCTAAATCACTCTAAAAAATCTATACCTGTTTGCTGAAAATGATTATGGAACAATATTATGACTGTCAATTTATTTTTTTAAGCATATTATGTTAGTTCTAAAAAAGTTATAATTAACAAAACTACTATAAACCACAGTATTTTAAAATGTTTTGAGAACATAATAATTTTATTTTGCAGCCATTTGGAAACCAACAAAACATGTACCCCAACTATCAAGGAGGAACAACAGGCAATGTTCAACCTCAGCAGTTCTGGCAGATGCCGGCAGCCCAGCCGCAGCCCCAGTACAACCAGCAGTATGGTCAGGTCTACCAGCAGCAAGACTATCCACCCAATGCTAATCAGTTCTATCAGCAACCAAATCCAAATCAGTTTAACCAGAACTACACAGGCCCAGGCTTTACTGGTACTCAACAACAAAGTTACCAACAAAACTATTATCCTAACCAAGGAGCCCAGCAGCAGAGCTTTCCTCAAAATAAACCTAATGCTGACGTCTGGGAGGACAACTGGGACTGGGGCTGGGAAGAATCAGCTAAACAAGCTCAGAAGGCTTCTCAAAATGTTGTTCAACAGCCTGTTCCTGCTCAGCAACAGGTGTTTAATAATGCTAATGTTATACAAGAGAGTTTTGCCACTACTGATAGTTGGAACTGGTCTATGGATGACAAAAAGGATATTAAAGAAACTGTCCCTGTGCCACAAAACTATGAAAGTAAGGAACCCTCCATGTTACCATTATCAAATACTGTAGTAGAAAATAACACAGTGCCTGAACCTAACGCTCCAAGGAGTGCTAGTAATATTTCTGCTCAGCAAGCAGAAGAAGTAAGGACTCTAAATGATAGAGAGGTCGTAAAAGAGCGTTTGCCAAATCTAGCTTTAGGTAAGCGCTTTCATATAGACAGTTTAACACCTCAGTGGTCTATAGAATCACAAATGTCTCAAGAGTCAAGTGATGGTCCTCATACTCAATCTGAAGGAACTTACAGAAGTGAAAATCAGTCTAGAAACTCTAGTAAAAGTAGTCCTGGATTAAATACAGATAATTCTAATTTTAATTATTCTCAAGTTGGCCTAGATGAGGGCTTTCCTCAGAATAGTGAGTGGTCCAGGCCATCTGATGACCCAACTCTTACTGAAAGTATTCAAAGTAATAGTAGACGTGAAAGTCATGATGAGTTGTCTGGATCCATGCAAGAGATGAGCTTAACAAATCATGAAAATCCTTCAACAGATACACTGCATCTTGGCCATGAAGCAGACACTAGAAACACTCAAGATTATGTGTCACCAATACAACCACCCCCTGAAGTGACTTTAGCAAACTTCCCTCCACCCACCCAGTCTAACCTTTCCCAGTCAGCGATGTCTGCCGTAATGCCTCCTGCACCACCTGTATCTTCGGTATCTTTACCTACCACAACACCAACTCCTCCACTGATAGCTCCACCAACTTCCTCAACCTTACCACCTCCAAATATTCCTCCAACTACCTCTAATCAGAACCCATTCAAAATGAATTCGGGCCCATTTTCGCACAAGACAATAGCAAAAGTATCAACAAGTTCAACAGCCATTTCAGCATTTCCTCCCCAGACATCAAATACAAATCTAACATCTCCAGCAGTTGTAAATAAGGTGTCGCAACATAACCGGGTGCCCCTTGGATTTGAGGCAAACTTAGAAACAACCCCGGATAATTCTGAGAGGCCAGATCAACCACAAATTTCTGCATTCAGACATATGCCTGCCTCACAGCAAGTTCCTGATAATATGGAAGTAGCACCAAGAAATGATAGAAATGAATATTTGCAAACTGCACATTTGTCTAGTGGTGATTATGGGGAAAATACTGACTTCAGTAGAGGTGTACCACCACCTGGACTTAGGCGAATGGTTGTCGGTCAGCAAGAGCCTGAATATAATCAGAACTTGAATATTTCTGGTGATGAACCACCACCAGGTTTGGCAAGAATGGTACCGGGTCAGCAAACAGAAGCTGAGAATGCTTATACCCAGGCAGGGGATAATTACCTTGATCGTCACATTGATGGACAACCGACTGATAGTGGCAGTCGTCCTTACAGACAAGCCGAAGGTCAACAAACCGCCGACAATTATACGCAACCCCCCCAAAGTAGAGTAGCAGAAAGAAGGCCTATTGGATTGGATAGAATGGTACCTGGTGAGCCAAGTAACGACGAGTACCCTCAGTATCAAGGATCTAACTATGCCAGTGCAAACGACCAACGCGTTGTGACTGGATTAGACCATGAGTTTTCGATCACTACTGATGCTGGCCCTTCCGATATCAGGGAGCAAAATGTTGATGGTTCTGATTATACTGAGCAAAGTTCTAGAAATCCACCGAGAAATATAATAGGTGCGAGAGAGTCTAGCAACGACGTTTCACCAGACTTTACCGCCCCTCCAGACGAACAGCAGAGAGAGGTCACCATGGAAGGTGAAAACTTGCAAGACTTAAGCATCATATCCTCAACAGAATTGACATTTTCACGGGAGCAAGTACTTGATGGCGCCGATGTCACTATAACTGACATGGCTACGGACAGAAAAACAGACCTATCGGATTCCATAGACCATCCAGCCACTAGTTCGAGACGTCAGTCTCTTAACAGGGTGAATACTTCAGGGGAGGACTCTGAAAGGGACCGAGCATTCAAATCGTCGCCAAGGAGAGATAAGCACAAGTCATCAAGGGACAGGGAGCGCGATCAAAAGCGAGACCGAGATCGGGAACGAGACAAAGACGGTAGATATTCCCGTGGAGATCGCAAGTATGATCCTGATAGAAGATCTGTCAGGGACGACAGACGCACTGAGAAGGACCGCCGAGAGCGAGACGGATACACCCGCGACCGGCGCGACCGCGAGGAGAGCCCGGGCGCGAGGCGCGTGCGGCGCAGCACTCGCAGCCACCGGTACGAGACGGAAGACACCGACTACTACAGCGACAGGGAGAGAGATCGAAGGTGACACTACATACTTTTTTTGTAAAAACTTAACTAGCAAGCTTTATTGTTTCTGTCATGTTTAAATAAATATTCTTTTAAAAATTTTAGGCGTCACCGAGAGGGTTCTTCGAAACCGCCTCGTCCGAAAGACAAGGAGCGGCGCTATGGCGACGAGAGATACAACACGATAGAACGCGACAGACGATACGACGACGAGCGGCACGAGCGGCGGCGCGACGAGCGCTACCGGGACCGCTACGAGCGCAGCTACCGCGACATCGACCCCTCGCGCAAGTACGGCAACCTGCGCCAGCAGCGCGACAAGCACGACGCCAGGAGAGGTGACTAGCCTTGCCATCTACTAACTTATACTCAACTCTGTCTTGTACCTGCAGTTTGACATTTGAGCGACAGAGAAAGGTACCAAGATGATGCCATGCCAAGTATATGATAAATTCAGTGTTATGTTAATATAAATGGTAATTGACTTTTAGGTACTTTTATATGTAATTAATTTACTATTAGCAAGTCAATTAGGACGTTGGGAATGAACGATTTGAAACACTTGTAATTAATTTCCTTAACCCTTTTTAAGTACAGTCAGGGATGTACAGTAGGTATGTTACAAGCACAGCTTGCTACCTTTTGATATCCCATCCTATGAGTATTTATTATTTATTTATGCTTTATCTCTAAATGTTATTGTTACCTTTTTTATGTATGATTGACTAACTGACTGACAGTTTATTATATTTATTTTGCAGTTGTGACATTCTCGAGCGATGCAAAAACTAATGATAGTTGTATGAAACAAGGTACAAACACGCTACTTATATGTGCCGAGTGGTGAATGTCGCCCAGTGCCGCGCCCCTGTGTTTACTACTGACTTCATAACTATGGGCCTATACTTATTATAGATCTCTAATGTATTTTGATCATGGATAAAGTCATTGAACATTGGCGCGTGTGCACAATATGCATGCCACGTGTTTGGATCTGTATTCATAACACATTTTTTGAACGCTTTCATTCTTACACTTAATTTCATTCTCGGTAAAATGATACAGTAATTAAGTACAGTGTACCTAAAATACATAATTGCGATTAATAATATTTGGTCGTTTTTCGTTAACCTAACAAATAGTATTTTTTGTAAATGTTGATGTTGCCTCAGTGCTAGTTGGATAATTAAGAAATTATATTGCTATATGACAATCGGTTGCTTTCGTTCGATTTATAGTCACGCAATTAGCCACACGACCTCTGATACGTACGCGTACGTATGAGGAGACACTTTGCAGTGAATGTAGAAACATATTTATAAGTGTGGTTGCTTCGCTCATGAATATTCATCAATTACTAAGCCGTGTTTGGCAATGAAATGGATTGCGCAACTTTGCACTACATTCAACATTATTAACTCATAATCCAACAAACTGAGTGTTATTGATTCGCCGCGGCTCGTACGGCGTACGGTGTATGTTATCCATGTATATCTAGTAACGACTCTCCGGACTGGTTTATCTTTGTAACATATCTATCTGTACAGAAACACTTGTCTCCTTTTATCACCAAGCCACGAGGTGCTTGATAACATACTTTTTATTTATTTGATGTTGTTTTAAATCTGATCGACTAACCACATAATATTTGAATACCTAAAGTTGGCCAAGGTCATCATCTTTTTATTCTGCCTATAAGCTTACCATATACTTTCAAAAGTATACTAGATTTGGGGATACGATGTATGATATGTGGTATATGAGCGGTGCTAAGTGTGTGTGGTGTGTACAGAGGAGTTGTCCCCGACGTCGCGGCCGGAGTCGCGCGAGGCGACCGCCACGGACGAGGACGCCGCGCCGCGCCGCCGCGACCCGACCCGCCGCAGCCGCCGCACCGCCGAGCCCTTCTACGATGGTAAGCACTCAACACCACTACACAACACATTATGTCATCTTGCCCTGCTCTACATTTTATGTATTGAATCATACTACGTCAACTTTTTATCAATTTCAAATTTAAAGTTCAATGACCCCTCTCTCCTGAACTCTGACTGTAGCAATTAGCATTTGGGCTAATGAACCCAATTGTTATGTAACCATATTGGATGACCTATGTTTTCGTCTAATGATTGAAATCTAGGTAATAAATGCAAAACTGCTTGAAAAGAAGGAAATAAGCAAATTACTATGCAGCTAACGAAAAGATATTAGTTTATTTGAGTTTCTGTTGAAAATTGTAATACTTTGAATATAACACTTAGAGTATACATACAATAAGGCTATTTTAGAAATACTTTTGTTAAACCTATTTATAATGTAAGTGCGTGTGAGCGGGACTAATCGATAGTCGCGTTTTCCAATAACACTCGTGTTCTCAAATGAAATAAAACGATCGTTATGGTTGTAATATGTTTTGGTTTATATTATATTTTTATGTTACTTTCCCCCATGTATTAGGTTTGTTAATTAGTAATGATAAGGTGTGTGTTGTGTAGAGTACAGCGGCGCGGGCTACGCGGACGCGTACGCGGCGTCGCGCGCCACGTACTCGTACTACGAGCAGCTGCGGCTGCGCGACCCCGCCGCCTACATGACGCTGTACAAGCAGCTCATGGCCGGCCGCGCGCCCGCGCCCGCGCACGCCGCCAGACACAACGCGCCCTACGACGGTCAGTCCTTACCACCCAACACCTGACACTCTACATTACTAATGAGTACTGTACCTAAACATGTAACTTATAACAACTTTATGGCCGAGCACTCAGAGGCAACTCAAGTTTATGCTTAGTCTCATGACTTATCTGTCGTTACGTGTAGTGGCCTGTGGCAGATAGATATAGAAAAATCTTAAAGTTAAGTATCGTTTAAAAATATTCAAAGGTTACAAATAAAAATCACCTTTTTTTTATTTTTTTTTCGATAAAAAACGGTTTTCGAAATTCCTATATTAAAAGCTTATACTTTTGGTTACACTTTATTACGAGCGCATGAGAGTATGATGTGTTCGTGTGCAGAGTTCCCGAGCCTGGCGTACGAGGCGCGGCGCGAGGAGCACGGCAGCGTGCACTCCGGCCGCTCCAGCACCACCGGCCTCAAGGGAAACGACACGTTAGTGCACACGGCATACGGCGCATATTGCCTTACCACACGACATCTGTAGGCAAGCCAAGCAGAGACCAAGACGCCTTCACAAATATCACTTTATATACGCAAAAAAAGACAGTCAAATCCTGGTCTCTGCTTAGTTGTTTTTAAATACACTTACAAGAATACAGTTAAAACACATTCACACACAATATTTGCATTTTTGCTTACGCTGTAAATAATATGTTAGTCATAAAAGCACATAATCACAGAGGGATTGAGACCAGCCCTCGGAGCTGTCCCATGCCGCGGTACCAGGGCCCCGCGACTACTAACACACATACCATTATTAATACAATCGTCTTACACGCTTCACCGGGTTTATTTCAAGATGGTTCTATGGAAGCGATGTAAATATTGTTTCGAAATTAACACTTGATGTATTCATGTTTCACTATAACAGGCAAGCTGTGAAAACTAATTATGAACATTTGACTTCAATCTTTTCATATTTTACATCATCAGTCATCAGAATAACATCTCTCAGCCATCGCTAACACCAACATTGCACTAGGGAGGCGATGTGCGCGCCTCGGATCATAATTATGTTAATTAATACTCATTCTCCGATACGTTCTTGATTAAGACTGATAAGAAACGATATATCTACATTATTATACATTGACTCGACGGTTTTGTTAAACGACCTGAGCATATTCGTTCATCCTTGGATTAGTTTAATGTGTAAAACGTAACAATTGACGTAATTACACAGCCTACGCACTGGGAGCTCTATAGCGACGATCACTGGTAATTGTTGTGTTCTGGCGTTCTCATGTTAAAGCCGATTAGGTACTCGGCTTATTCCAAAGACCTTAAATTGAGTCTGTAGACCAGGGATGTTATGGATATATAATTTCGGATCCGGATACGGATATGGATATTGGTAAAATATAATATCGGTTTCGGTTACGGTTATGGATATTAAATTATTTCGGATTATCCGATAGTTTCGGTTACGGATATTATTTTTTTAAGGAACTGTAAGTACGAATAGCTGTGCAAGTGTGCACCTCGCGCTGTGACGTCATTAGGTAGCGGAAGAGGTGTCGCATTCCAGCGGAGTGCACAGTTAATTCGTACGAGTGTAGTATTCAGTTAGACTCCGCCCTATCCGAAACTATCCGAAACTTTTATTTCGGATTCGGTTACGGTTACGGATATTTTTTTATTTCGGATATCCGATAGTTTCGGTTACGGATATGGATATCCATAACAACACTGCTGTAGACTATAGATCAATGATGAGCAATAGATTTCCAATTACCATGAAGCGGTTAGAAGTCCAATAGTTCCGCTAGCTGATGACGATGCCCTAAGTTGGTACGTTTACTAGATTTAAAGATGCTTATTTAGCTTTGATATGCTTGTTTATATACTTAGCAGTAATATGTATCAGAACAGCTTTGTTTACACCGATTAGGTGCAATTAACTGTCCAAGCAGCCCAGTACCCACTGTATCCGGAATTCGTTCTAAATACTTGGTTCGGTGTAATTGGAACCTTAATTCAAAGATTAAATCTACAAAAGTCGAGAGCTTATGAAGTCTTAGGTCATAAATGGTTGGTATCTGAGTAGGGTGTCGTAGCGTTGGCTTAGCAGTTGAGAGATGTTGCGCTGGCGGCGGGTGACGAGGTGTGACGTGGTGTGACGTGTGGCGTGTGTAGGTACTACGGCTACCGCGCGGACAAGGCCGCGTCGCTGCGGGACGCGGCCTCGCTGCGCACCGACGTCTCCGACAGGTACACTATACGTTACGAGGAGCGAGCTCCAGATGACCGTCTGCACGTTTAATTTGTATCATTTCTTTTAAAATCCCCTGCTAAATAGGTAATGTAGTATTGGAATTTTAGGACCATCTTCTCAATTCCATAATCACAGTTCACCTGCTTGTGCATTATTTTTTTAATTTTGTATATTTTAATTTGCTTTTTCACAAACGCATTGCACCCTCGACGCTTTTCAAAGTAGATAGTTCTATAGTTAATGATACCGAATAAATAAATATTTTTTCTTTCGCATATTAACGAAAACACCCGGTGTCACAATCATTATGGTTGGCATATCACGCGCTATGCCACCATAATGTTTGTGGTGAGGTACGAGAATGCCGTGTGACCTGTGACCTCCCTCAGGGACCTGAACACGGACATGTCGCTGAACCTCCACCTGGAAGAGTCCACGGTGCGCTCCGAGAGGATGACACCCTTCCGATTCTCTACTGCACACATCAAGGTAACTTCAACAATCTGCTGCTGGTGACATTAAGGGCCCGTCACCTGAATTTGACTGTTTTTGCATGTTTTAAAACCCATTTTATTCAGCCATTTCTTACTTTAAAGATCTAAAAAAAAATGTATTCGATACATCCTTTTTAAAGGAAAGTCAATGGATAGAAAAACGATACGATACAATTTTCTCGATAGGAAACACGCCGAGCATTTATGTCCATTTCCTCTATAAATTATACCAATAAATAGGTAATTAAATTTAGGACGGTTATCAATGGATAGGGTTTTTACTAGGGCTCTGTAAAAAAAAACATATAGGTAATTTTAGAGGTTTTTGATGAAATTTTCGATTGATGAGCCGCTTGTCAGAGTTGTCAGTGTCCTCGGGGACATAAACGAGATGAGACCTATGTCAGATTTTTGCGCTCATATTTCTAGCTTTTATATAGATAAGAATGAATCAAATTGAAAACAATTATTGTTTTATAGAACCTCTGACTATAGTTTGGATAACAATAAGTAAAGGACGAAATAATATTTTTTCGTTCAAAAATATTTATGTTTTTCGTAGATCGAGATCCGATCCGGGGAACTTTGTTGGACAAGTATTACCATCTAACTGATTAATATCGTTTTAGGTAACATAATACAGTTCTCCGGTTTTATATTAAAATAAAATATCTGGCTTTATATTAAACTAGTTTACTTCGCATTTTGGAGTATGTAGTGAGTAGTTTAAAGCCCCAATCTACGAAAAAATGTCTTTATGCTAGATCCTTTATAAATGTCTTTATGCTAGATATATTAAAATAATTAATTTCTCACTGAATGCACCTACCATGTTATCTCTGCATCACCTTAAGGTTGACTGGAAAGAATGCCTGAGGCATTAAGTCCACCTATGTACACACTTGTTGCATAAAGTTTAAATAAATAAATAAATAAATCCTTTAATAAAGGTGTTTGTGGTGAAAAAAGTTATACCTTATTATCACTGTACAATATCGATCCGCGTTAAGTTACGTCTCATTTTTCCTCAGATTTACATTAGTAGAATTTCAACAAATAAGCCCGTTTGAACTTTAGCAGCTTGTTTTATTTTTTGTATTGTACCTTCCTGAAATCACCGATATACGAGCAAGTTTTTAAGATTGTTGTACAAAACTCCCACATACATTAATTTTTAACCACTGCAGTTCAAAGTTGAGCAGTAAGAAAATAGAAAAGAGAAAATTGCTAAACGAATGGCTAATTCGTCAATACATTCTTCTTTTAGATAAATATGAAAGTCACAAAATAAGTAATAAAGTAACTATTCAAGATCAATCTGATGTAAAAAAAAAGTATTAAAAAACCCATTTTTCAGCCAGAGAAATGAAAAAGTCTGTTGCAAAGTAGAAAATTCTGAAATTTGCGAAAATCGATTGAATCTCGAAACCTGTAACTTTTCGCGGAACATATGTTGTGTTCATTTGGTAGGTCCTGAGTCCTGACCTGAGGTGTCAACCACCACAGTTTGTCGGAACTCTTTACCGGACACCCTGTATAATGAATAATTTGTAAACTCTCTCTCGGATCCTGACCTATAAAGCAAGCTGACGTCTGTCTAGATTGTCAAAATCATATATGATCAGTGCCATCAAGCGGCCATTAAATGCAACTCTCCTCTTGCAAAAATAGCCCGTTTGACTGGGGTACCCTTCCTTAATAAGATAATAGGGATGTTGACTAAGTATGAAAAGGAGAAACCTATTCAGTCTATGAGTAAGATAATGAAAATATATTAGACACGAAATTATTTCTTCCTCTATTATACTCTATACAAATATTACATGGCATACAGTAGGTAATATTTTGTCTGAATATAATAATACATTCCATTTTAAAGAAGCCCAGTCACCGCACAAAAGCAATAAATTTTATTATTATTTTAATTATATTTTACAACCTTACGAAACATTGAAAACAGTCATCTATTCATTTATAGATACGTCACAATTTCATTTAGGGATATAATAAAATCTGAAATTATAACAACGAAATTAAACATCCTGTACAACAATTTAACGATACGCAGAGATAACCTACGAAGAAATAAGATGACAAAATACAACTTACCGATCTTTTTCTACAGTTATGATTATGTTTTCCGATTTATAATCTGTTACGGACATTTTCTCCAACGTTTTTTTTTAATGTATAGCTATTTTCAATATTTTTCGTTAATGTTAACTAAAAATGCGTGCTAGCACCAGCTTCGACACGAAAGAAATTAATATGGCGGCGCATTGCGTCATCAAAATGCGCTGCCGTGATTGGTTACCTGTGAGGAGATTGAACACTTAAGCACGCAGTTGATGCTTGAATACACATTTGGTGTATCTCCGCGGATTTTGAACAAATAAGCATGAAATTTTAACTGACTAGTGATGTTTTTTTTTTTTAAATAAGTTCTTTTATATATGTATTTGAGGTCCTAATTGCAAGTATTCTATGCCAATCGAACGGAACTTTGAACCTTATTAAAACTGCATTTAAAAGTGAAATCCGTTAAAATGGTCGGTTGAACAAATAAGCATTCATGCGACGATCTGTCATCGCAAGTTGTTGATGATGGTGTGTATGTTTAGGGCAGCATCGGGTCGCGCGACGTGGTGGTGGTGCGACCGTCGTGGCCGGTCGACGGCGCGGCCGCCACCGTGCACGTGCTGGCGCTGGCCGCCGCCGCCGCGCACACGCCCGCCGCCGCCGACCTGGCCGCCTTCCCCGGCCCGCTCGTCAAGGGTACTGTACCGCACACATCCCACCACACACACACACGGCGCGGCCGCCACCGTGCACGTGCTGGCGCTGGCCGCCGCCGCCGCGCACACGCCCGCCGCCGCCGACCTGGCCGCCTTCCCCGGCCCGCTCGTCAAGGGTACTGTACCGCACACATCCCACCACACACACACACGGCGCGGCCGCCACCGTGCACGTGCTGGCGCTGGCCGCCGCCGCCGCGCACACGCCCGCCGCCGCCGACCTGGCCGTCTTCCCCGGCCCGCTCGTCAAGGGTACTGTACCGCACACATCCCACCACACACACACACGGCGCGGCCGCCACCGTGCACGTGCTGGCGCTGGCCGCCGCCGCCGCGCACACGCCCGCCGCCGCCGACCTGGCCGCCTTCCCCGGCCCGCTCGTCAAGGGTACTGTACCGCACACATCCCACCACACACACACACGGCGCGGCCGCCACCGTGCACGTGCTGGCGCTGGCCGCCGCCGCCGCGCACACGCCCGCCGCCGCCGACCTGGCCGCCTTCCCCGGCCCGCTCGTCAAGGGTACTGTACCGCACACATCCCACCACACACACACACGGCGCGGCCGCCACCGTGCACGTGCTGGCGCTGGCCGCCGCCGCGCACACACCTACTGTCAACCAACGATTAATTATATATCCAAAAATTCCCGCAGGGGTAACACACAAGAAAAGCGTAATCGACTACTGTAACCTGCGCATCCGCAACGCCGAGCGAGAGGGCGCGCGTGACGTCACCGGCTACGTGCTGCTGTGGGACCTGCTGGCGCTCATGCTCAGGCAGAACGGGGTACACTATACCTACATAAATTTGTTAATGTACATTATATCAACATGTTTTACTAACAGAAGGTACCTTTGCAGGTGGTTGTTGGCTCCGATATAGCTGAACTCTTGATGAAGAACACGCGAGAATACGAATACAAACTTCCGACGACTAAATCACATAATGGTTAGTCTATTTGAGCTTCAGAATTTATGGCATGTATAACAAATCCGTGCTTACTTTACATTCGCAAATTAAATGAGCAATATAAATACATTAAGGTTTGTTTTCGATCTTTCCGAAGAGTGATTCTATATGTCGTGATGTGACACACAGAGAGTCGGCGCGACTCGTCCGTGTCGGGCGAGGCTCGCGACGTGCGCGACGACGAGCTGCGCAGCTCCTCGCCAGACCAACCCTCCTTATCTATATCAGAGAATTTGAGTAAGTTTATTATTAATTTTTAACCTCACAAGTAGGGTCTAAAGAAGGTCCTGGTTATAACCTCTTTTACAAAAGCGTGTTAAAATGGAATAACTTCAATCCACAAGGATATGGCTTGGAGATTAGTATAGTAATAAGTATTAGACCTTAGTATTGCCATAGATGGTGGTGTGTATAGCGTGTGGTTTCCTCAGACCGCGAGTCGCCGAGCTCGGCGTGCGCGGCGGACGAGCGCGCGGCGCTGGACAAGCTGCGCGAGCTGCTGCTCTACGGCAACCGCCACGAGGCGCTCGGTATGCACGCAGCACTCTCCTTACTCTCACACTTTGTAGTGTATTCATCTCATTCTAAATACAAAATATTCATTTACATTTATAAGAAAACTCATCACATTAAATTAAATATGTTTTCAACACACGATTAAATAGTAATGTATCTGATAGAAAAAAAAAATATGTGTTACTATGTCGGTTTGATTACATTATTTAACTAAAAGAAAAGGTATCAGAAGGAAGATTTTTTTTTCAAACTCTATTAAATACTAGCTGTGCCTGCGACTTCGTTCGCGTGGATGACGAAACTTATCAATGTGTTTTTAACCGCAAAATTAAGTTTGTTTTTTATTGTTTATACTTTTCCGGGATAAAAACTACCCAGTGTGGTGCCCAGGATAATAAAGAATAATTATACCAAGTTTCATCGTAATCGAACCGGTAGTTTTTGCGTGATACCTGAACAAACAGACGGACAGACAGACAAAAATTTTGTTAATCACACTTTTGGGTTCGGTTTCGGTTAAGTAACACCCCCCGCCATTTATTTTTTTGATATTATAAGTATAGATGATAATAATATATTGCACAAGAGCCGAGTGGTGGCGTCTGGCGAGTGTGAGTAAGCGTGTGGTGTGTTGCAGAGTGGGCGATGTCGCGGCAGCTGTGGGGGCACGCGCTGGCGCTGGCGGCGGCGGGCGAGCGCCGGGCCCGCGCCGCCGTGGCCGCGCGGTTCCTGGCCAGCCTGCCGCGCCGCGACCCGCTGCACACGCTGTACGCCGCGCTCGCGCACGCGCCGCCGCCCGCCGCCACCGTACGTACCGCCGCAGCCGCCCACCCGCCCTGCCTCACCTCGCCACTGTCGCTACATGCCGCTTGTTCTGTCCCGCAGTGCGTGGCGGACGAGCGCTGGGGCGACTGGCGCCCGCACGCGGCCGTGCTGCTCGCCAACCCCACGCCGCGCCCCGACCACGACACGCGCACTCTCACGCAGCTCGGTACGTACGCGCACTCCTACTGATCATACCCTCATTACAAAACACTATAAAATATAACAGATCTCAACTAATTCTATTTCGATAATTACGATTAAAGTAATGAAATGAAATGGAAGTATGTAACATGAGATGTGTGGGGTGGTCAGGTGACAGCCTGTCGTCGCGCGGGCTGCTGTACTCGGCGCAGTTCTGCTTCGTGTCGGCGGGCGTGCCGCTGGGCCGGCACCCGCTGGCCCCGCTGGCGCCGGCGCCGGCCGCGAGCCCGCCGCGGCTGTCGCTGCTGCTGGCGGACCCTCGCGCCGGCACGCTGGCGCAGCTGGCCAGCAACCGCGCGCTGTTCGCCACCGAGGTGTACGAGTACGCGCTGTCGCTGCACAGCGACGCCGTGCTGAGCGAGCTGCAGGCCTACAAGCTGGTGCTGGCCACGCGCCTGCTGGACTGCGGCCAGTACGAGCGCGCGCTGGCCTACATCGAGGCGGCGGCGCGCGCCGTGACTCGCGAGCCCGCACTCTACTCGCCGCTGCTCATCTCCAACCTGGCCACGCTGGCCGACAGGTACCCGCCGCCGCCACCTGCCGCACTCTATAGGGAGCATGACCGCTACCGACAGGTTTCCCTTTCTATTTGAATCGACGTCTTAATTAGGAAACATAAACATAAAGTTGTGGTCGTCAGGTTGAAGTACCACGACCCGGCGCTGGCGGCGGGCGCGGCGGAGACGAGCGCGGACGACGCCGACAGTGCCGAGCCCTCGCCGCGCCACGCACAGCAGTGGCTCGCCGACGTCACCAACCTCGCGCACATGATGCACGTACGTATATTGCTGATACACCTACTTTATATTTATATTATTTCCTATTTTTCACATTTCATCAATATGTATATCTAATTTTGTATTGTACGTTTTAAATCTAATACCGATCCGAGTTCGAGTGAATCCTTTCTAACAGTGATTTGTGTGTGCGTGTGCGCATGTCGTGTCGTACAGGCGGAGAGCACGTCGCAGCAGACGACCCCGCAACACAACAACAGCTACGTAGAGCAGCAAAACAACCAGCAGTACGCCTGGGGGGACCACCAGCAGGTGCGTGGCGGGCGCTCGGTGTGTAAGGTGCTGTGCGAGTGGGATGTATGCTGACGTGTCCACCGTGTGCAGGCGCAGCAGTATCCGCCGGCGGAGGAGCCCGCGGAGCCGCCGCAGTACTACGCCGCGCCCCCGCCCGCGCCCCCCGCCGCGCCCGCGCCCCCCGCGCCCCCGCCTGACGCGCCTTACGCCGGCTACGACGAGTGGCAGCGGACGGAGGAGCACGCGCAGACCTACGCCGAGCCCTACTGGCAGCCGCAGCAGGGCTACGGCTACTCGCAGGTTCGTAACGTACACTCACACTATTCAGAGAATCTTAATAACAGCTGCACCATATTATTCTATTTTAGTATGTACTTATCTGTTGTGTAAGAGGCTATTCACTATATCATACATATTTATCTTATTTGATATAATAAAAAAAGTGATTTGATATAATATAAAATGAGTATTTTATATATCACTTTAAATACATTGTAGATATAGCTCTAATTAGAAGCTGTATGTATGCTACAGATGTGGTGGTTAATTGTAAAATCATAACATTCTATCAAATAATGACGTTGACTAATAAATTTATGAATATAAGCCGAGTATGATTCTGTAAAGTCGCACTGTCACGACTCGTTCCACACATCAGTCACTGACACATCGCTCGCTCAGTCTCTTGCCTTGTTGTGACACACCGCCGACCGTGTCCGCCGTCCGCCGGCAAGCGGTCGAGGCGACCCCCTCGCGGAGAGATATTAACGTGTTGTGTGGGCGGGCAGCAGCGGCCGCGCCCCCGCGCCCCCGCCGCCGCGCGCGCCCCGCCCACCGCGCGCCCCGCGCCCGGCGCCAGTCCCTCGCTCGCCGCCGACGACCTGGAGCTCGCCGAGTTCCACCGCTCGCCCGTGCTGCGCCGCCGCGTGCACCCCAAGCCCGACGCCGTGGCCGCCGCGCCCGCCTTCCTGCCGCGGCCACGGCGCGCGCCCGCCACGCCGCCGCCCGCGCCCCCCGCGCCCCCGCCGCTGTCCGACCTGGACGTGCAGCTGGCGCACGCGGCGCCGGCGGCGGCGGCGGCGGAGCGCGGGCCGGGCGCGGCGCTGGCGCGGGCGGGGCCGGGCGGCCGCCTCATCTGCGACACGGTGGACACGTGGGCGCGCAGCCGGAGCCGCGGCCCGCCCGCTCGCGCCCCCGCCGCCGCCTACAAGCCGCTGGTGTTCGGCGGCACGTACCCCATCGACGAGCCGGCGCCCGCTCTGGGCGAGCCGGCGCCGGCGCTGGGCGGGGAGGAGCACCGGCGCTCGCTGCGGCGGACCATCGAGCGCAGCCTGGACCGCTTCGAGGCCATCCTGGCGCAGCGCGCGGGCCCCGCCTGCCCCCGCGACCCGGACGCCCGCTACTACGTGGCGGGGCCCAAGACCTACGACATTGACGAGCCCGTCTCGTTCATATAGCTCCCCCGCCCGCCGCAGCTGTAGGCCCGCGCTGCCGGCTCGATCTGTAACGCTTTGTGTTAAGTTTATAAGTCCACGCTGTGATATTTATAGATCTGCTTTTAAAATGTATTAATTTATTAAAGTTACTTTATACACCAAAAATAAGTATATTAACCATTAAAATGTAAGTTAAACTGTTGACGTAATATTTTTTAATTTGTTTATTATTCTTTATTTTAAAGACACCAGTAATGTATTTTTCTCCCCTCTAATATAATATTGCTGTTACCTAAAAGCCTTTATCACTGGTAATTGAATAGAACATTGTAAACTGCAATTAAATGTGAAGTGATAAAGTGTAGTTTTCCTAACTCCCGCAACAGTTTTATAAATAACGTTATTGCGTGCCGGTTCCGTGTGGACCACGCCAGCTCGCGCCCCGCAGCCCTCGTGTTGTACATACTCCGGTGCATAGTACCCGCGCGGTCTGTGTGTGTATTATCGCTTGTATATAATTTTAATTAACAATATAACCGCGAGGCTGATATTACATCAGCTGTTCGCTATCGAAATTTACAACTATTTTTATTTCAAAATTAAACAAGCAAGTTGTAATAAATTTGATAGAAGTTTACTGTGGAATGTTCAGTCAGACAGCTCAGTGAAAATATTTGTGTTGGTAACATATATCACGGCGCTTCTGCATCAAGTGTAGTAACACATTAGATATACGATGTGCTAAGGAATGTGTGTGATGCCCGCCCGGAAACATTAACTCCGACGTGTGGAATATACTCGGCTTATATCTAACAACCTCGGTTCGTACGGTTTATGTTATAACTGTTGTATCACCACAGTTTGTAATGTGTACAATAGTCGCACGCTGCCACGTCTCTAACATGATAATCAAACTAATCGTACTCCTTTTAGGTAGTTTCAAGGTGCTACAATAATGTATTAAATGAGAGTATTCTGATTTGTGACTGCAATGTTTTATATCTTTGTAATCGCGCTCGCAGTTGTCCTCGTAAATATTGAAAGTAAACATTATGAACATTGTGCACGAATTAGAATATTTTATTTTCCTTCATGAACTATGTGTGATAGCGAAATTAACCTTATAGTAGGTCATACTATGAGAGTGTTGGATACTGAGTGTGTGTGCGCAGGGCGAGCACGAGGCGGCGGACGCGGGCGAGGTGGGCGGGGCCGGGGGCGTGGCCGCCGAGGCCCCGCCCACCATCACCATGCCGGGCGAGGCCCGCCCGCGCGCGCCCTACTACGACTACGACGACAGACCCAACGCCGACGTGAGTACTACACCCACACATACTTAGTTCGCTGCACGACCAGAACATATGTTTAGTTTGTAGTATGTAGCTTACATAAAACCAGTACATTTTTGCCCACTATAGCAATAAACCCAGGACGTCGAAAAGTGGTTAGAAAGCACGCTTATGACCACTTAAGCAGCCTAAACGTGAGTTCTGTAGAGAGAGAGGTCAAGTCTCTGGTTCTCTAGGGCACGTTGACAGTCGGAATGCGATACGCGTGTCTCATGTCGTGAATAATGTCCAACAGCAGCAAGGCGAGCCCGACGCGGACGCCGGCAAGGCGAGCAAGAAGCAGGAGGCGAAGGCGAAGGAGGAGGGCGGCAAGGACGGCAAGGGCAAGGGCGGCGGCTGGCTGGGCGGCATCCTCACCAAGCTGTCGCTGCGCCCGCCCAACCAGATGATCCTGCCCGACGACAAGAACCCCTCCGTGAGTGTGTCGGGCACGAGCCGGCGCAAGCCGCGCGACATGCCCACCTTGCTCTAGCGCTCTAGCGCCACTTCACTCCTTCTTAAGTTTATTCAGTTCATTTGTTATAATTGTCTGGTGGTGGTATGGGTTCCGTGTATCAGTGTTCTCGTACAGTCGTATCTGAAAACAGTTACGAATTGTTTCTTCCGACACTGCTCGCAAGTCTTGTGTTACCTAATGTTTATATTTTGATTGATTGTTTCTGAGCCTAGTTATGCTTCAGTAGGTAAGGCCTTATAATGCAATGAGAGCTTCATTTACGTTGGTCAATCAAGGGCTATTTATTCTAAATGGCGTAACGTTAGAATAAAATAAAATTTCACATGTTTAGGTTAGGTTAGCAAAAAAAGCAAGCAAGTTGCAAATAAAAGCAACTTGCTCGCGCCGCTACACACGTTATAAGAATCTCCCAGAGAGTATGCATAGTCAGGTGTCCAGAGAACACAGATTTACCCCAATTATTGCCATTACGTTGTTGTCCTCGACTTAACTTGGTTAAAACCCGCTAAAAGTATTACACTTTGAGTGGTTTTTAACCGAATTATGACTTTTAAAATGTTTCCCCTCACACTACTGTGGTGAGTTGCAATACGGGGTGATTCGGATATCTTTAAGGCGGTTCACCCACTGAACGACGGAGGCGCAGCTCTGCCGCACTTAGCGGTGTAAGTTGGTCCCCCGCGGGCCGCGCGGTGATGCAGATTACGACGACCTCGCGCTAAATAAACTCATATGTTGCGGAGCCGGTGCGACATATCCCGCGGCACGCCCGCGCTCCCGCGCAGCTTGCCAGGAACTGCGCGCGGGGCGTCTTCCCGCGTCGGCAGTGTGTTGTCACGGGGTTGTGCTAGCGTGATTTCTATATAAATTGAGATACTTGCATACAATGGTAAAATCTGCCATCCCGCGCTAGGCGACGGAGCGCGGTGCAGTGGGTGGAGCGCCTTAGTGTCTACTACCTCCGGACACGGACACCCATTCTCCATACTATTTGGGACACTTGTATTGGTATCTTCTAATTATTAAAGTTAACTATGTATTAGAGTTATGTCCGCTTCGAAACACGTTATCCTTTCCTTATCTTATACTAGCTGAACTCAGCGGTTTTACCCGCGTAAGTAGTCCCCATTCTATCTATCTATATATATAAATATATCTTGTTTTATTTATATATTAACTGCATCCACCTTATATTTATGTATATATTTTTAATAAATTTATTTCGCACTTTATGTCTTTTATTGCCAACACTTAAGCACTTTTTTTTCGAGTACGTTATTGCACAATAAAACAGGAATTTTAACTAATGATTATGTGAAGAGACCCCCTACAAAAGAGATATGTTATGAAGTATATCGCGATGAGGCGTGTAGGGTGTGTGAGTAGCGCGTGACGTGTGTGGTTGGGCAGATCGTGTGGGACCCCGACACCAAGCGCTGGCGGAACCTGGACGGCGACGCGGACGAGCCCGAGCAGCCGCCGCCGCCGCCGCGAGTGCAGGACCTGCAGCACGCCATGCAGTCAGTACCATGCTCCTTATATATACTGCGTATACCTACTTGCTTTAATAATAAAAACACTTCGACACGAGACTCTTCGATGTGTCTAAAACAAGTCTTAATAATTGTATTCAATATAACTATTACATGATATGGATGGTGGCACGTACGGTCGAGCGCACGACATTAGGAACTATAACCTTGACGACGACTTTAAGTGAAGGCAGTAAGGTTGCTTATTGCGTGACGTGCCTGCGTAGCGCAGTAGTACAGAGCATGTGTTGCAGGAGCTTGCCCCCGCCCGCGCCCGGCGCCCCGCCCGCCGCGCCAGTCTCCAACATATTCAAGATGCAAAAAGGAAGACGTGAGTATCTCCCATAATATTCACCGATGTGATTTTATTACGACCCTTATATTACACGATCAATATCACGCTATCCCTATATTTTGCTTTTGTATCGAAATAGCGAACGGATCACCTCCCTTTTGATAACAGACTTGAGTAGGTTTAATGGTTTATGTAACGTCGGCTCGTGTGTATGTGCAGACATTAAGAAATCGTACGTGGACGTGTTCAACCCGTCGGGCGCGGCGACGCGGGCTCTCCCGCCGGCCGCGGACGTGCTGGGCCCGCCCGCGCCGCTCGCCGCGCCCGCCAACTACTTCGTGCCCGCGCCCGTGCCGCAGGTACACGCTCTCTGCATGACATTACCACTATGCTACCCTTTCCCCGAACCTTCCCCATTTCCCTTACACTAACTTTACACGATACCCAGGAACCCGACTACGATCGGCCCGAGGCAATCGAAGTGATGATCCCGCCCTCCCCCTCCGAGTCCCCCCCTTCCTCCCCGATCCCGGACGACCCGGACCAGGTACTCTCGCACGCCACTAACACTTGTAATCATGTTCTCGCACGCTGCGCGCTGCTAGGAGCCGGACAGTCTGCCGAACGGACACTAACAGTAAGCAGGTTATTAATCACTGACGTTAATCAATATTTATATTTATACATCCAAAAATATCAACATTCATTGAAAACGCTTACCGTGCCTGAAGGATAAAAAGCTCTATGTTGACAAGGAAATTATTATATTACTAGCCGTGCCCCGCGGTTTCACCCGCGTGAATACCTAGATCCCGCTCCCGATGTCTTTATAGTTATTTTCTTATTCATATTGTTGATAATATGGCCATTAAACATGGCCTAACGATTTAAATTATTTTTTTCGCATAAAATCTACTTTTTGTGACTTAAATAAAACAAATGTTCAAATTGTTAAAATTGATCTCACAGTCAAACAGTTTGTACTGTTTTGTGGGATACTGTTAGCTCATAAGAATACCATGTACCTTTATAACAAAATAAAATAATAAATAAAGATATAAAAGTTAGACATAATAATATGTTGTCGCGAACTTTTTTGTAGGACTATTTAAAATGAACATTTCCATAACACATTATACAAACTATCATAGCTAAATCAGCCGCCGAACTTAGGTCGCGTAACTTCGGCATTGTGTTTAGACTAACGCTTTTTGCAACGCAAGTCAGAGTAGCTCGCAGGTGGCAGATTTATTCCCACTTACTTGACTCATATCGCTATATTTTGGACAATTCACACACTATCTCTATAAATTATTGCCTATGTGTTATTCCGATGTATGAGCTACATTATTGTAAAATTTCATTAAAATCCATCCAGTAGTTTTTGTGTGAAAGAGTTACAAACATCATTCCATCCAAACAAACTTTCGCATTTATAATATTAGTAAGGATAAGGATACGGGTCTTGTGCTCGATATTTCCGTTTTGTAAATTGAAAATATTAGGTACATCGGTTTTCTAAAAAAATTTTTTAAAATACGAACTCCGATCTACAAACTTAAATTAATATGGTTTTTCATACAAACGACAATATTTCATGTTTGCAGAGCATCTATGAGCCGTCGATGGTGGCGACCGACGACGAGTCGTACATGCACAGCGGCATCTAGCGGCGACCGCTGCACGCGACCACATCACACGTTTGGCCAATCAACTTATATGACTTCAGAGAAATATCAAAATTTTGTAAATAACCATCGATCAAGTATTTTAACCCGCGTAAGCGATATACAACGAATAGCTGCGAGCGCGGCGACAGCTCCCACCTCACTGCTCGTGTCGAGTGCCGAGCGTCGCCGCGCCTGCGCACTGCTGACGTCACTCGAACACCGCCGCATTATATCGTTACGTTTTCATTCATTTGTTACGATGCACGAATCGGAACATTATTGGATAGTGAAAATATTATTATAAAAGTTCGCTAGGTTTCTGGTGCAATTTTTATATTGTTGAAAGACAAAAATATAATTATAATAGTACCTAATAAATTGATTAGTTGGCCCCGTGGAGAGACATTAGTGTGCCTGCAGCAGCGGGCACGCCGCCCGCCTGCCGACGCTATGTGATATGACGTCGTGTTGCTCATTCATACCTTATAAGTCTACATTACTTTAAACACTTATTAGTTCCGTTGACATTCTTTATTTTTTGCTGTGCACCATACCAACTCAATTACTTAATAACATTGGATTTTATGTTAAATTATAGTTAGGAAGCGATGGTATTTTGATTCAATCGATTGTGAGAAAATGTATTAATTAATAAAATAATTAAATTTATTATTTCTATTATTTGATGATCGTTATTAAATAATATTTTAGTTTATCTGTTCGGCGTGCCTCTGGGTTTCGATTCGCCGCCGCGCGTTTGCGGCTTGTTGTTTCGTCTTTTCTTATTTTCCGTCTTTTCTCAGCTAGACAATAACCTTCCATCTCTTTGTTATTTCCTCTCGTCTATGTTATGATAAGCAGGTGTATAGTTAGCAAATGTTTTCTATGTAAAGAGGGCGCTTTATGCGACAGGTTGTATAAAATGTTAAATGCCTTAGTAACTGACTCCGACGATAGACGATAGATGTTCGTTTGTATAAAAGCGATTAGTTTTGGTTTATGTGTATATTGGAGGAAGAACTGGCGGACGCGTGTAGTTTGCAATGTATTATAATTATGATTCAAATCTTATGGAAAATATTTAAATAAAATGTTTATGTTATGCTTATGACGTGTTTTATTCATACCTCAAATAAGTATAAGTCACAGATAACACATAACTACGGTACGGTACTACCCATTTACGATACGTACACTAGGTTCTGTTCATAATTTAGTTATGGTTAGATAAAGCAAATATCTACACCACTTGAGCTGCCCCAACAAATTATTTAACTAAGTAATAACGAAACCGACATGCACAAAAGAAAATTCGCGCTACAACCTCTCCTAAGACATGGAGACAAACTCGAAATTTTTGAACTTGGTTGAGTGTGTGTTCTGGTATTGGTCACCGCGTGTGGTACCCGTAGCCGGGGCGGTAGGAGTCCACGGGCACGTCCACCCGCAGGCGCATGTCGCCGGGCTCCGGCCGCCGCGTGATGATGGGCAGCAGCAGCACGCCGGCCGTGCGCGGGAGCGTCGTGCTCGCGGTCGCCGCCGACGCCACTGTCGCGTTTGTCACGCGGACGGGCGTGCTTGTGGATTGGATTTGCTTTTCCTGGTTTTGCCTTTCAATGAAGGTTTGGTCTAGATCGGACTTCTCGTCCTCCGTCGGGAGCGGCCCTTCCGGCATGTCGTACTGGTCGACGTTCACTCCTATAATCTTCATGACCTCGCGCACTCCGTCCGCGCCGTCCTGTTTGTCCTCGCCGACGGCCAGGAACTGCATGGTCGCGGCCACGAACACGCCCACGACGAACACCGCCATGACCACGGACAGCACCAGCAAGGGCTTGTTAGTACACACTATAGACACCAACTCGATACGTTCGTGTTCATGCTGTGGGCGCTACCCGCTGCCGCCCGCTGCGCCTTTGCTGCGCTACACTCAAACTATAATCCCAAGACCATAATATAGAGTAATAATCTGTAGATCCGCTCCCATGTGCCCTATATATTACTTTGCTCTGTACATGAGCCAGCTGTCACGAATGACATTAATGACTTCTTCAACTTTTTTAGCAGATACGCGTGCAATATTACTGTTTTAAACATTGAGTCAAATCAAAATACATATTACCTACTTGGCTCGCTACAAAACAGTATTCTATAAAACTTATATCGTCTTTAGTTTGATATAGCTACCAGTTAGGATTGGCTTGATTGTAACATGATTATACAAATAAACGCGGCAGACCGCGAAGGAGATGGCGAGACGAAATTGACGCCTTCCTTGGGAATTGGCAGAAAGAAGCACAAGACCGAGAACGATGGAAAGCATTAAGGGAGGCCTCTGCCCATCAGTACGATGATTCAGGCTTAATATAATAATAATAATACCTAGGTACTTCTCGACACGGCGCGTATTGTGAGGAGGTTCCTCTCTCTGGAGCCCTAACCACCGGCAGCTTGGGCCCTGTTCCCGATGTCGGTTGGAAACTACATTTTATATTTTTAAATGTATATTTTTAGTTATTATTGTATATATTTAAAAATGTATTTTGTATGTATTTAAAGAAAATAAAGAGAATAATAATACCTAAATTTGTACCAGTCGTTTGCCTGTATAATTTTCTTCTTAAACACGCTAGACGTCATTAATAAAAAAACGTGGTTATTTAAAAAGACTTTTGCATGATTTAGATCGTGTTTTTTCTAAGTGTGTCAGTGTATTAAGAGGAAAGGGGAGCGGACATACTTTTGAAAATTCGGTTTTTGAAGAAAGTATTGCTGTCGCTCTAATTCCCCCCGCCCTCTAATTCGTGCGATAAGGACAACTGCAGATCAGACCGAAAAACTGACGAAAAATCGAGGTTTGGCTCTCGTCTATTTTCTCCCCTAATTCTTAACCAATTTTAAAGATATTTCATATACTGCATAAGAAAAGAATAATCTGTGCCTCTATTTTTTCCTTTTTTCAATAATCGTTGCCAAATTTGAAAAAAAACGCCTCTGAAAACTGCGTTCAAAATCGGCACTTTTAGAAGGTTCTAGTTTCTTTAAATATAACTTATTTAAAAAAAGGAAAAAATAGGGTCATAGATCTAGTTCATATTTATATTACTGCAAAAAATCATAGCCCTAAGTTCAGAAACCAGCGAGAAAACAGACGAGAACGTTTGTATGGAGAAAAGTCCACTCCCCTTTCCTCTTAATAATACTTTAGTATTTCTTGGGGATACATCCGGCCGATCGCGAGTTCATTCGATAGAATTAAGAGTAGATATATAATAAATAGTATTTTATTGAATAACGGCATCGATCCAGTCCCGCAGCGTGGCAATGTTAACGTAGAGCTGCGGCTCGCAAGCCACGGCGCAGGCAGCGTTGTCGCTCATGACGCCGTACAGCGTGCCGGCGCGCAGCAGCGGGGCGCCCGCGCAGTAGTTGCAGGGCGTGCCGCGCGAGTACCGCGCCCCCGCGCACAGCCCCGCCGCGCCGCACGCGCCGTGCGCCACGCGCGCCCCGCCCGCCAGGTGGCGCGCCGCCCAGCCCGCGCCCCCGCCCGCGCCCCCGCCCGCGCCCCCGCCCGCGCCCCCGCACTGCGCGCCCGACACCACGTACACCGACACCTGCCGCAGCCGCCGCCCCGCCGGGCCCTTGTCTACCGTTCTGCATTAAGAGATATATTCATATAAAGTTCAATAGGTAGCCCTCGTCACAAAAATTATGTGTAATTGATTGCTCCCGAACTCATTTTCTAACGATTTTTCAGCAATGCATCTTGAGGGAAGTTGGTTAGTTAACTAACTCTTTAATTTTTATGATTATTATCTTTTGCCCGGCAGCTCCGCTCGTGTGCATACTCGCTGTGACGATTATTTTTACATTAAAATTGTGTAATTATTGATCGAAAAATTTAAATAAAAGCGTAGTAATAAACAGATAGAAACAGTTACTTTCGCATTAATAATCTTATTATATTAGTGTGGACTCAAACTTAAAGTCCGCCGACTGAGTTTTTAAATCTTGCTTTTATAAGGATTCTTCCTTGCAAGTTTATTTCATAGTCTTAAGTTTTTTTTTAATTTAATCTTATTATTATAATATATTTAAATTGTAATGTATTTTACCTATACCCGCCATAGCCCAACAGCATGAACCGCTCGCCCACGGCCACCAGGAAGTAGTCAAGCAGGTCGGGCAGCGCGGGCAGCGCGGCGGGCGCCTGCAGTGCGCGGTCGCTGCGCAGCGCGGCCAGGTCGTAGCTGCGGTTGGCGCCCTGGTACAGCGGGTGCAGCCGCACGTCAGACACGCTGCGCGGCCGCGACTGGCGCGGCTCGCCGTACAGCTCGATCATAACGAACGAGTCCAGAGAGTCCACCTCTTCTATTGACTCGATACAACTGGCCGCCGTCAGCGTCCAGTATTTTGTGACCTTAGTGAGAATGCAGCCGAAAGTCATGTCGCCCGGAGGTTTTAATTTGACCAGAGCCACGACTTGGTTTCTGTACGTATCGTCGGCGAACTCGCCGTCGGAATGTTCCAAGAACTCGACATCGTCGTACTCGTGAGATGGATCTATGATCTCGCCAAATATCGCAAGAGTCTCGGTTGTGGCAAACTTATCTCTGGTGTTTCGTTGAGTGTCGTTGTCATTCAGATAGTAGTGCGCTTGCGCAGGAGTCGGCCTCGATGGATCCCATGTACATTCCACGTCAGGGGGTAGAGTAGTAGTAGCAGCAGAGATAGTGGTAGGGCTATCTTGATATTCATCAGCGTCCGAAAATCCGAAGAAGGGATGTTTCGTAGTAGAACTAGGTTTTTTAGTTGTAATCTCCGGATGTTTACGACAAGCCAAAAAATGAAGTATCAAAAACACTAAAAAAGTTATAAGCACCACAAGGAGAATTGCTTCTAAAATGGAGAGGAAACCCTCAATCCGTGTAAATGACTTGCACCAACCCTTTAGCTCCTTGCAGCACACATAACACATTATATTACGTGCCTTTTCATGTTGTTGTTTACTAATTGATTGACACTCATGACCAATTAGATCAAATCAAAATCAATCAAAAAATTATACATCATAATTATGTTTGGAAATATTTTATCTTCTGAAAACTACAACTATTACACCTACTTACTATTAACTACCAACAATAAAATCACTGCTGTATCTATGCTTTACCTCTTGCTTCTTGAATTGTCCTGTTTTTGATCAACAACAATAATAGGTCTTCTAAAAGGTCTATCCTGACAGCCAAACCGCAGCTGGCCGGCCTCCTTGCGGCCACCGAAGCCCCCGCCGAGGCGCCGCGGCCGCCAGCCCGCCAGCCGGCGCTCCGCCTCGCGCTCCACTATCACTTCTGCACCATCTACATACTCCTTTTGCATCTCTTTTAAAGCCCGATCCACACACCCCAGGTTCTCAAACTCTATGAAAGCATATTGCTTAGATTTTCCAGTAACTATGTCTTTTACTATGCGACAGTGAGATATTCTGCCAAACTTCCTAAATTCTGACTGCAATGTCTCCTGGAAAATAGTATTTGTTACCTACAGACAATAGTTGAGTGTTAATGATGATTTTGTGTTATTTCACTTTTACCTTTTAGAATTGATTCTAACAAAAGATATTATAAATCAAATCCTATTGCAGCTTAATGTTATCTTTCTGTGATTTCAGGGACTGATTTTAATTAAACACCCAAGATACACCTCAACAAACAGTAAACAGCTTACATACATTGCAAGACACACATAACCTTGTAAAACTAGGCATATTATTCTGATAATGCATGCATTCATAAAATAAATTTTATCATATGATGTTATTTAACTTGTATGACATTTACTTGCAAGGTTGTTACAGTCAAATCTTATCAAGCTAAAATTTTATTATACAATACCTACTCACTTATCATTCTGTGGAGAAATATACCAACCTCAGTAGTCCTGGGATTTAGCCGGCCAACAAACAATGTATTAATAGGGTTTCCTTTCACCAGTTTGTTTGGTGTATATTCTGACCGTAGTGCTCTTAATATTGCATGGTCATGAGGCTCTGTGTCTGTACCTAAATTAACCAAACATTAAAAATTCCCAATTCCGAACGATATCTCTTATGCAATTATTTATTTTAAAATCTGTTATAAACTTACCATCAATGGATCCTATTTTTATTGGGTCGTATTCTGTTGCATATTTCTTGAAGTCCTCATGAGTCATTTCGGTTACAAAAATTTATAACTCATCAACTTAAATCAATTGTATCGAAGCATGTTGTAACAAACTAAAACAACCACAACATAACAATCTACCACAATATTTACTGACACGATATAACAAAAAGTAATATATTTATGTTAGTCCTGTACTCCTGTAAAGCAGTAAAAGCCTCCATGAGGCTAACTGCGGCAGTTCCCCACAAAAAAAAAAAAATCTAGTAAGTAATATACCTATATAATAATTTATTTACGCAGTTACTTTAACAAAACAATAGGACTTCATTGACTTAAAAGTAAACCATAACATATTTATTTAGAAACTGACTAATATTTATACGCATAACCCCAACTTTTGACACTTTTCCCCAAAGGTAAATAAACAGTAGGTAGTGTTGCTCACGTTGTTCTGTTGTGCTCAGAAGTCTCAGTACGGTTTATTAAATTTACGGTTTTTTTTTGTCAGAAAGATGTCTTTACATTGGACACCATTCTGTTCCTACGGTATATTCCACATTGTTCACCTGAGTGATATCACCCAGGTGAAATGAGTAGACTTTTTTTTTATATACTTAAACATGTATTTTGTGAACTTTGTATTACTTTGTATACGGATTACGGATGATAGAAGTCCACTTAAATAAAATAAAAAGTCACGTTTGTTCACCTGGGTGATACAGTTTCAAGGTGAACCAAATACACAAAAAAGGGCCTCGATTCAGCTATTTTAAATGCATGTCAGTGGTCGGTCAGTGTACTAGTTATTGTGCCTAATTTTCTTATTCAGATAAGCCTACAATAAAATCTCATTGAACTCTCGAAGAGAATGATCGTGATGACCAATGCATGATCATAATGACAGTTAGCAGAATGCCAATTAGCGTAAAAATTACCAGATGAAGCAGGTCATTCAGTCAATTCAAGCTACTCTTAAATAGCTGAATCGAGGCCCTGGGTGAATTGCGGCCGAGGTGAAATGAGGAGACACAAAGATCCACTTTGTTCACCTGGGTGAGATCACCCAGGTGAATAAAGTGGGAATGGTAAAAATATACGCTCCTACCTATATGTAGGAGCGCATATTCCATATATTACTATGCTAGGGTCCGGCCGCTGAGAGAATACGTTTCTGACAAATGTCAGATGGTCTTAATCCCCGGACGGGTCAATGTAGAAACCAACTTTTCTATAATGCCTCGGTTCTGGGTGTATCTGTAATAATCTGTATTCTGGGTACCTTCGTAGTTTCTGAATTCCATAACACAAGTTTTTATAGCTACTTACTTTGGGTTCAGAGCAATGTATGTGATGTTGTCCGCATTTATTTATTATGTTGAAATCACATTGCTGGTGTATCTAGTGACGAAAACGGAACGTGACTGACTTATTAAAATGCAGTACTGCACAATAATTTTAAATTCATTGTGCTTGGTTGGATACGTTCATGATAAAACTTTGTTTACCTATTCAATTTTATTTAAAATTAACATTTTATTTGCTTTATTTATAATTATGTAGTATCATAGTTATTAGGCGGCACCAGTGTCGAGGGTGGATTAGGTATGAAAAAACTAGACTTGAAATCTTGATTCGCCAAATCCCAGTTGCATGGTGTACCTACCTAAAATGTTGTCTGTTTTCTGTCAAAGGGTGCAGTGGGTCAGTTAAAAGCTGGTTATTCTCAATGAAATACCTACCTGCTGAAAATTCATCATCATTCATTAAAATTTATCATCTTATCCTTTATTATATCAGAGCAGCTGTTTGAGCGACGACGCTCGAAACAAAGGTACTAGTGTAGTTGTAGCACTTGTAACATCGCTGGGGCCCGAGTCTGCTATTTACACTCCGTGTCAGTGTGATCATAGTGGGATGATAGTGTCAACCCAATATGTGCCTAATTTTCGTATTCAGTTAAGCCAACAACAATCAGTGGCATGAGTGGGACGCGGTGTTGTCAATTTAAATTAAAAATAAAAGTATCAAACATTTTGTATTTATTAATAGGCAACACCGATTGGCACTAATTATTAATAATCGTTTCTTATGTTGCAAAAAATTGTATTAATTGTTTTTTGAATACTAATTAATTGTAAAAGCCCATACAATATGTAATTTCTATTAAAAACTTGTAAATAAGGATAATTATGTTTTAAAAAAGGAAAGTTTTCGTTGAAATTGACACATTGTCTATGAAAAATAAAAAAATGTTTAGCCATAGATATGATGCAACTGCTGTCAAAAAATAGCGGAATACGAAATTGTACCGGCCATCGGTCATATTCACTCAACTCGCGGCTCAATCGTTCCAATGGCCAATTGTGACGTTTTGACAGTTAGTAGAATGCCAATTATCGTAAAATGGTCCCACTAACCCCACCCACTCAGACGATTCAAGCAACTGTAAATAGCAAACTCGGGCCCCTGCTCAACGCAGCATTATGCAATGCGAAGTGCTTATTTAATTGTTATTAAATTATTTACCTTTGATTTTTACCGTTCCAATGTAGGTGCTTGAGTTTTTATAACACCTGAATAGAGCTACACATTTTGTGTTGGTCAACGAGATGATAAAGCAAGTTACAATAAAAATAAAACCCACAAATTGTAATTAAAAAAGCATGTTACACTATTTATGACTAACTGAAAATATCTTTCAATATACTCTTTATAACGCGACACTAATGTGCACAGCTATTTTACATGAATTTGACAAAATACCATTAAAATAAGTGATTATTTTTTTTACTAACAAAATTATACTAACAAATTACATTAAAGATGGCTGTCTTCAATGTTGTAGTAATTTGAAGTAATTCTATAATTATAAACAGACATTCCTCAAACAGTGCTAGCAGAGGTTTAACAAAAGATGTTAAACACTACTTTGTTACTGTCACTGCATTTGAAAATAAGTCTTGTTAGCATTTTAGTCACAATATAAATCAAAGAAAAAAAGTGTATACAAAATGTATGAATCAATAACAAATACAATAATAGTTGGGATACTTATCAAAAAGAGTCCCATTAATGTCACCTAGGTGGTTAACATAAATCAATATATTTAAATATTGCGTATCTCCAAGTTTTAGCTAGCTTCCAAACTTTTGCACTTATCTAAGTAGTAAATATGTATGTACAACTTAGTGCATCAAAAACTGTCACGATGCTTTAAGTGTGCAAGCATTCTAGACTGTTCAGTCACACAACAATACTTAGCCACTCACTGCTTGCTTGCTGCAACCAGTGCTTGCTAGCGTTCAGTGTGTCAGTGTTGCCGAGTCAAATATTAGTAGTCCCATCATTGTACATAATACATGTAAACCAATAGCAATAACAAATTGCGCCAAGCATGCACTGTACAAGTATGACCTTTATCTGTGATAGTAGTACGAAATATACAGTTTAAAATTTAAGTCCTACAGAAGGTTTGGAAAATGATATTTTTTTAATAATGTCAGACAAGTGCTCATGTCCTGTGATCCCGTGTCGAGGCGCGGCCTAGGCACTAGGCGATGCAACCCGCTCATACAGCATAAACAGTTTCGTTGGCATCACCTAGCCACACTAATTAATTAGATCATGACCTAGAACAAATTTCGTAACAGTTACTCTTGATACGAAAATAGATTTGTATATTAATACCCAGTCCAAAGTTATGACCAAATTATACTCTAACACAAAAATAGAGTAATGTAAAATTATATTTCACATATTATATTTATTACTCTTGCATAAAGCTTATTGCTTAATTTATCAGATCACTCATTTACACGGTTGCTTGGAGCTATTCTCACAATGTTGTACTGACTACTAAGTCCTGCCTGTCAGAATGAGCATTCCGCACGCCATGCGTTGCTAGCTCAGTGCTCAGTGATCTACCGCGAGGACGCCAAATTTATGCAAAATAGCTGCCTACACCAGTGCGAGTATCGTCCGTGTGGAGCCTCGACTCAATCCATCCAATACAATTTTTTATACATAAGTTAATACAATAAAGTAATGGAATTTTTCAGCGACATATTAAACATATCTAAAGGTACTTTCGACGCATTCCTCACTGTGTCACAGTATAAGTTCCGAGCAAGGGTCATCGGGAGAGAGAAGCTCTGCTAGTTGAGCGATGGTGACTGACCGTCATCCCACACCACGTCGATACTGGGCCACTTAGTCTGCAGACACGTCAGCATGGCGTCTGTGCTAGCAGCACGCATAGGACATTCTAGCAATGCTGCACGACCAGTTCGGAACATCACACGTCCTCCAGGGTTGCTGCGTACAAGCCCGTTATAGTGGTGCAAGGTAAATGTGTCCGGAGCGCCACGCTCACATCCAGGAAAGAATTCATCCATGAAGGCGCTCAAAAGGATAATACCCAAATTCTCTGAATCTAACTTTCGTCTCATTAATTCTACATATTCCGGTTCACTCACAAGATCAGCTGCACACAAAACATCTTGTAAAGCAGCTGAAGGAATAAAATTGTTACCCTCTGGATCAAATGAACGGAAAATTCGTTCAGCTGACTCCCCAACAGTCTCAGGTGCGGCTAGCCGTCTTTCAAGGGAGAACAGCACTGTGAGATGTGTATCAGATGCTAACACCCATACTGGGTGCTTTGGGTTTTTATAAAATGAACCAACTGTGCAATATTGCATGTGTTCCATAATAGTTAGAAATCCAATATCATTTTGTTTTTCAATACCCCTCAGTCGAAGACCTCCAACAACCTGGTCATGGTCCCACACATGTGCCACGGCTCTCCCAGTTAGCATTAAGTTAATAAGTCCCTGCGACCCATATCCATATGTTGAATGTATCAGTGGATCTGACAGTTCTGCAAGCTCTGTCTCCACAACGCTGACCCCCTTGCTGAGAATAACACTATACAACAGAAGTAGAACACCATACTTGTCTTTCAATATTCGAATGTTCCTTGTGTAAAAAGCTTCCACTTCAGATAATGTTTGGAAAGGGTGCACCTCAATTCTGCGATGGAATTGTTCTAAGGTATCATACACCGTGTTGGATTGTTCCTCCACACTGACATTATTGCCACCGCTAGTCTCCGCATCTGTTTCATTCTTTCGGTAAACAGCAACATTGTACTTAGGAGCTAGACACTGGCTTAATATTGTACACACAGCCCTAACCAGTAGAGAATTGCACTTTTCTGAAGTCAAGTCTTGAAAACTGTGTCCTGGTGTCTCCGACAAGAGTATTTTGAGTAGGAAACCCTGCACGGGTGCAATGGCTGCACACGGACCTCCTTCCTGTTGTATAAGAGCACTAGGTTCATCTGGACTAAATTGGAAGCCCTGTGCCCAACGCCGAAAAACATCATCCTTAACATGATCTCCCCACAGCAGACGCCGCGTGCTCGCCAGCTCACGATCCAATGTCGCACTCCCGGCGCTCATGGTATCTTTATTCAATGTTGTCAATGAACTACTCGTATCATTCGATCCGTTCAACATTTGCATAAGTTGCCTGATGTTTACGCCACCTAAAATAATGATAATTATACATTAAAGAACCGCAGGTACATTATTATTTTGCAGCAATACTTGAAAACAATCATGGAATAAACACAAAGGTGAATTTATACAAGCAAACATACAACTACAAAAGAATTATAACCACGTAGTACTTACAGCCAATATGAAGTACATGACTCACGACATTTAACAACTAGATAATAGTTACAGAAGACCGAATAAGCATCTGGATATCTTCAAATAGCATTATAAATCTTTCTTAAATTGATATTAAAAACTTTTCATTTGTAGAAAAGAAAAAGAAAAGCTTACGACATGAAGGCTGCCATTTTTAAATAAAAATAGCAACATTTATTTCAAATGTCACTTTACATCAATGGAGAAACAATAATTTTTGTTGATGTTTAGTAGGAAGTTGATTTGTTTTATCTGTATGAATATATTATTGATTTCTCATGGCGAATTTTAGGTAAGATGTTTAATTATTAATTTACGTGTTAATTAAACTTTTTATTTTGGGTAGTTTCATAGGTCTTACAAAAATAATAATTGAATAACACTTCATTTTGTTCTTTTCCAAGTGTTTTAATCAAGCATAAAAAACGGTTAAAGTACCTTCTATTGTATCGATAGCATTTAGCTGAAATAAATAAATTAATATACCTAATAAGTTTTGTTTTAGTTTTTTTTACTCACATTTATTTATTCCGTCATTTTTATGTTAGCTACATTTAAGGAAAATGTTGGCAATTCAGTAATAAAATTATAAATGGTAGAATAGTAGAATATAATATCATACCTTTAATTTATTGATCGCAATTGATATTATTATGATGATCGCGGTCAAAATCATGTCTTGTCCCTAAAAGCTGCGTGTAGGAAAAAGCAGTGTAGTTTTTAATTGTAAAGAAGTAAAATAATTAGGCTATAATTTAATTTAAAAAATAATTACACGAAATAAAAAATAACTAGTATAAAAATATTATTTATTCATATAAAAAAATCTTTACTAATTCATCATCATCCACAGCCTTTGTCATCCCACTGCTGGGTCTGTCTTTTCTCGTGCCATTCTCTACGGTCCTGTGCCATTCTCGAAATTCCTGTGTCAGTCTTTTCCAGACTCGACCCGAAACTTTGCTTTAATTTTCTGACTAGTTTATCAATAAACAATTCCGGGTTGTTCCTAATTAAAATATAATTTATTAAATGTCAACTAATATAAGCTTTCTTGCGCAACATTTGTACAAAGATATAAAAGCAATAAGCGACAAAGCCAATGACAGGATTCTATTTAAAACAAAACAAACCTCTAATCAAGGCTTAATCAAGGTTGGCCATTTTTTATTTTATTGAAATTGACTTATTGACAACAATTTCGATTAAGTACCAAACTACCATATATAGGTATGTTGTCAACACTGAACTACCTGCTGTCACTCGCGCCCTCCACCTTCCTTCAGTTCAGCAGTTCCTTCCGTTGCTCCGTCAGTCAGTCAATGGGTTATGTTCTGTGGTGATGTTTCTTTTTATTAAGTTTTTATTTACATGACAAAACCTTATGTTTCTTTTTATAATTTTGTGTTCTTTATTTACTGACGAGTTGTGTTAAGCAAGTGAATTATGAATTTGTTCATAAGTTTGAAAAATTATCGTAGTTGAATTGTTTTTGTGTGTTTTGTTATTTCAACATAATGAAGGTGTACGATTGGAGGCGACGCGATGCTGCAAAACTAGCAGGTTTGTGAAAATCCGTTTACTCCTTGAGTATTAGGTTCTTTGTTAATTTAGCAACTACTCGTACGGGAATACATTGTTAGCTTCCTATACCTTATCTTTAAATACTATCAAAGGGGCAGACGTGAAAGGTAAAGAATTATTATGAACGGTAACTTACAGAGTTTAATAAGTCTTGATCAGTAGACAAAATAAAGAATATGTTCTTGAATCCACGTTTATTTGTTATATTTTTCTCACAGTTGCAAATTTAGTTTGTTTACCCACCCTTTAGAAAAAATTATTATCTACATAATGTACCTACTAAGTTGAAAGTCAATACATTCAAATCATGAAAAAATTGTGATTAAATTACTGTGCCTGTTCATGAAACGACTTTTTAAATCTTTTATAGAATATGATGTTTCTAAATAAATATAATTAATTATAAAGGGTGATGGTATGCACAAATCAAGCAAATTGTATTATTTACTGATTAATAATGAATTATGTTTTAATTTAAAACTTTAGCAGGTCTGTAATTAAACGTCACATGACAATGACCTTGTCACTAAACAATAACTAACAGCCTTGACTTGAACTCCACATCCCTGTTATTTTATACTTAATCAAAAAATAACTACTTATACAGTAAACACAATACATAAATGAAAAATGCCAAAAAAAAAGTTGGTTTTTGAAAATATGCTGAAAGTAACTAAGTTTATAAAAATATTGTTGTCTATCAGTTGCATAATATATAATAACTTTGTTACTTAAGTTTAAACTGAATGTCTACAATAATACATTTTCCTACCTAGTAAAGTTGTAACCTAAACAATATTCACTTGCCTATTATTTATATCAATATGATTAATGAAAACAATAACACCTGCAAAGGAAATCAGATAAAAACAACAAGTTTTTTGCAGTTTGGTGTTTACCATGTTTTCAATTTTAATGGATTTACTTTTTTTTTATTGTTTTAACTACATACTTATTTATGATTATATAATTATATGAAATATCTCAAGATTGTCTATGTTTGGCAAAGAATATTTTGCCACTTAATTTAAGATTGCCATCCCGTACTATCACATTTTGTAGATGGCTGGTTTATTTATGTGATAAGATTACTAACTTAATAAAATTAATTGTAACAGTGTTATGTAAATCATTCAGCAACAATGGCTATTGTTTAAATTAAGAAACAATCAAGACTTTCAACATTTGTTCTAAGTAGGATATTAACATGTATAATGAAGTATTTATTAGTTAGCAAAGCATCCTGGCTTGCAATCTCTACACAATTCTCTACAAAATTTTACTTCATTATTATTATTTTACTAAGTTAAGCAATAGTGCAATAGCAAATGATAATTGGCGAATGTTATTTTATAGCAGTGTCAGGAACATTATTACCATTTTTATTTCATTCAGAACATTTTTCAAGTGTTATTTGTACTAGAATACATATAAATATGTAAAAAAAATGCACATTCTTTTAATTCAGCTAGACTCACTGTAATAATAAAGACAAATCAAATAAGTAGCAAACACTGTTCTATAATGAGTTCCTCTGGCCACTGTCTTGCTCCATGGTTACACCAGCCCGAACGTACCATATTGCATTTTCACCATACTTATATAAGTGAGCTTCATTTCTACCACATGTAAATAAGCAAACATTTATAAATTTGTTTCTTTTATGTTTACCTTATAACACATTTGCTAGTCAATGCGATAAGCTAGGGATTTATGACCTACATTGCAACATACTGAAGCTAGAAGTTATAGAAAAGCTTGTAAAAATATGTAGACATACCGACGCGCGACGTCGCCAAAACTTTATCTCTGTAAGATGCATTTACCAACAGACAAATATTGAACACTTTAAGTATCTACTTAACATTTTGTATAATGGATAATGTGGTCACTAATTTACTTAAGTAAAACGGTTTACAAGTAAAGTGAAACGCGCAAGTTTCGGAGAGCTCTCTCTACGAAAGCAAGTCACACGGCCATTGTTCTTGCCGTATGCTGCGCCCGGGCACGGTGCTGCTGCTTCACTTGCTAATGACAAGTGCGCATACTTCGCTTTCCTATTGTTTCCGCAATCTTGACAGGGGTTTTGGAGAAATTAACCATGTCACTGACATGCTATTCTTTTGGGTCATGTTATCTAATACACATTCCCATATCGTGTTACAAACTTAGAGATATCAAGCAATCAGCAGACAAGCGATGATTCATCCTTGTCCTTTAAAAAATTACTAACATTTACATAAATATGCAAATTATCATTCCAAATATTCACACATGTGCTATTCATAGTTACCGCTGTACATTCATGTACGCGTATCGTTGTTGTCATGATTGCCATGAATGTAAAATGCCACCAATATTTGTACACTTGTGTTGTACATATGTGAAGTTAATTATGAATAATGAATTATAAATAAATTATAAATGCGGACAACATCACATACATTGTTCTGAACCCAAAGTAAGTTGCTAAAGCACTTGTGTTATGGAATTCAGATACAACGAAGGTACCACAAACACCCAGACCCGAGACGATGTAGAAAAGTGATTTTCTACATTGACCCGTCCGGGGATCGAACCCGAGACCTCAGAGCTAGCGACACCTTGAAACCGGTGCGTACGCCACTCGACCACGGAGGTCGTCAATCAATTATAGGATATTTTAACAATACCCGCCGTTACCACTGGAAGCCTTGCGCTACAATGCGGTGCGCGATTCCGTTAGACGTATGAAATAGATATAACGATACCAAGCAAGGCTGCGCGCAAACGGCTTTTAACCTACGACTGAGTGGTCAAAAAAATCAAATCAAATCAAAATCATTTATTGGAACAAAAACCAGTAAGTAACATTAATTATGCGTTAACAGCCACATTAGTTACAAAAAACTGTGTCGCAACTGTTAGCGCCCACCTCCGAGATGGGGACTGTTCCAACATAAAATTGTTAAGTATAACAACTTTACTTATAACTAAGAAAAACACAGAGTAATTTATGAGATAAAAATATTAACATAAGTGTGTATGGGTGTGTGTGTGTGAGTGTGTGTGTGTGTGTGTGAGTGTGTGTGAGTGTGTGTGTGTGTGTGCGGAGTGCGGAGGACTATACCTTGACGAGGATTTCTACATCTTCATAATTTTGAGTGGTGAGCCAGTCTTTGATTAATTTTGTGCTGTGTTGTAGGTTAATTTATTTGCTGGTACTAACATTAGTTTTTAAGTCCTTATTATTTACTAACAATAACTGGATATTTTTTGTCTGAAATGAAATAAATATTATTATTATTATTTGATAACCGTTTTACAGTTAAGGGAAGTTAAAGGGTATATATTTAATTTTGAGTTTATTCTATTGTATAAAATACTGCCTGTAAAGAGATACTGTCTTCTTACTGTCACAATTTTAGTGAATTTTATATCATATACTCTACCTGACCTGCGGTTCTGCCTACACATGTTATTATCAAAAACGAGTTCAGAGTGTTTCCTTAAAATTGAACTTATAATAAAAGATTGCCTAACCGTAGGAACTTTGCAAAGCGCGTAGAGTTCAACCGTAGGGAAAAGAATTGGCTTCTTCATCATAACCTTTAAAACAGCCCTTTGAGCTCTTTCCAAGCGAAGCATTATTGTCTTCCCAGAATTGCCCCATGCACTAATGCAATAGGTAAGTATTGAATGAGCTAGGGAATGATATACTGTTTTTAGTATGGGCAAATCGGCCGATGATCTCAATTTCTTAAAAACGTAGATTAATTTTCTGACACGCGATGTTAGTGATCCAATCTGTTCGTGAAACGTCATGGTACTATCTATAATAACACCAAGATATTTGATACTGGTGGCACGAGCAATGTTATTACACGTACAGAGTGTACGGTTATTTGGAGAGCATATATGAGCAGTTAGGCAAAAAGAAGAATCAGGCTGCGAAGCAGGTCTGATGGCAAACGGAATGAATTTTGTTTTTTCTATATTAAGTGTTAGGAGATTATTTGCAAGCCAGCCCATAACTGTCTCCAATGCTGCCTCAGCATGTGTGCGGGTTTCAAGCCAGTCATTGCCGTGGACGAGAATGACTGTATCATCTGCATAGACTAAGGTCTTGGAATTAGCTAAGGGCAATTTACACAGGTCATTAATGTAAATAAGGAAAAGGGTAGGACCAAGAACGCTACCCTGAGGGACACCGTAGCTAATATATTCTTCGCTACTCATAAAATTACCCAGCTTGACAACCTGTGAGCGACCATTTAAGTAACTCTCAAATAAATTTAATAATAGACCCCGTATGCCAATATTTTCGAGCTTTGTAAGCAAGTGGGGAACAGAGACAGTATCGAAGGCTTTAGAAAGGTCTAAAAATAGAGCAACAGTTTTAAGTTTGTTGTTTAAGTTATTTGCTACAGTACTCGTTAATTCAAGAACAGCATCTTCGGTACTTTTCCCTTTTCTGAAACCAAACTGGTTCTGTGCAAAAATATCTCTATGATTAATGTAATTAAGGAGCCTCTTATTTAAAACTTTTTCCAGCATTTTTGAAAGAATTGTTAATACCGAAATCGGCCTGTAGTTACTTATGTTGTCTCTGTCTCCACTCTTGTAAATGGGATGAACGAGAGCTCTTTTGAAGACAGAAGGGAATACCCCTGTGTTGAGAGCAACAGTGAACACATGGGAAATTACTGGGACAAGGATGTGTCTAGCAGCTCTAATAATGGCAACAGATATACCATCCCATCCTACTGCACTATTAAGTGGTGAACCCTATATGCTTCTTATATGGATGGCACACGGAGTACGCTTGGAGTAGTTCCACTGCTTCGACCAGTCCCCAAAACAAAAGCAAGCGGGCGGTAGGCGCGAAATCGGTCGACATCGACAGATCGCGCGCAGCTCGGACACTGTCCTCAACAATAAAATTGCTGCTGAGGATACAATCAAAATAAAAATCAAAATAATCATTGTTTGAATTTTCTTTAATATCATGCAAATTGATAAATCAAGTAACCACATTGTGAATGCTTTATTAATTTATTAAAAAAGGTTCACCAACAGCTTCTGTGTACATGAAATCATAAATAATCTTAATATAGGTACCTATATAGATCTCGTGTCACAATGTTTGTCCTCAATGGACTCCTAAACCACTTAACCGATTATAATAAAATTCGCACACCATGTGCAGTTCGATCCAACTTGAGAGATAGGATAGTTTAAATCTCAAATTATAGTCGCAATTTTAAGAAATTGACGCGGACGAAGTCGCGGGATTCAGCTAGTAGGATTATAAGAACTGGACTTACACAGTTGCCAATAACAGGTTAACCAGCATTTACAATAGACAAGTGATAACAGTGGAAATTAAATAATATAAATATAATAATATAAATAATAATAAAAGCTTGTACTTAATAAATAATATTTTAGTCGACATTTGACCTAACTCGGAAGAAATTACATCAATAATCATTTGTGAAGTTCAGAAGCAATGCCGTCGGCGTCGTGCAGAAAATAATTTTTAGGTAGTGATCCTTATCGCGAAGTGTCTGCATTGAGTGCACCCAAAGCTTGTCGCTCGCAGCGCAGGTGGGCGGCGGCGGCGCGGCGGCGCGGCGTGAATCCGCGCCACGCCGCGCCGCCGCCGCCGCCGGTGCATGACGCCCCGACCTGCGCCGCCGACCCCGTCACTATGACCCTGACACAGCTGACGATTCTCATACACACTTCTAAATGCTTCGAACTACATCAATATTATCGAACAGTGCATTGGTACGTGCGTCACTCGAAGGGTTACTGGGTACTTGTCACCTGTCCCATTCAAATATTATTATTACATGGGTACATAATTTACCTACATAGTTTACAGAAATACAAAATTAGTCTTTGATTAAAAAACTCAAAATATGCGTAGCGCTTCTCTCTTTATGTTTTACAAGTTTTTTTTTTTTAGTTTTTAGATTAGGCCCAAATGCGATTGTTTGATTGTTAAAATGAGTCAGCAATAACTTATTATTGAAAGACACGTACATATGATTATAACGGCTTCCGTTATTACACTTATTACCCTTGTTTACAAGAATAATCTATTGTAGGCATTTGTAGGCATTCTCCAAGAAAAGAATAATACCAGGATATTATTTAATTTTGAGCAAAACGTGGCGAAATCCATGCAATTTAATGTAGTTCGCAAATGTTATTGGCATAGGTTCGGTTGCCTGAACTTAATATTATTATCATAATAGTTAGGTATGCTACATGCATCAGGCGGGTCGGGTCCCGCAGATACCGGCAGCGGTCCTGTTATAATTGAACCCGATACGGCCGCACGGTGCGCCATGCGGCGGCGCGCGGCGCGGCGGCGCGGCGTCTCCGTCGCACGTTGAACCCGCGCGCACCGCCTCTGCCCTCCCAATGTCGCTACACATACTATTTTAAATCATTTTCATTATTTATTCATATTGCTTTGCTGCCTATCTAAACGCAAGTAGCAAGTACTCGCCAATAATTCTGGATCAATATTAAGCACATAACTAAGCAAACTTGTGTGTACATCGATTACTACGGTTTCGACTAGCGCTTTATTAAAGTATATTTTCGAACCTGAAGTACAATAACGACTCGATAAAGTTGAAAGCTGTCAGGACCCCAAGCGTCTCTCGTAGATCGTACGTGCAGATCCACAGACCATTGCGTCTAGAAAAGCCACAGGTTATCCTATAACCCGGAAAATAAGTCTCATAGCTGTATGTGAAACGCAGGATCCACAACATAGGCTATATCTAGCAAATAAATAAAAAAATAATAAATATTTGCGACAACTCACACCCAGTCATCTAATCCCAAACTAAGCAGAGCTTGTACTATGGTGACTAGACAACTGATAAGCATACTTATATATTTCTAAATACATACGTATTATAAGTAAATTACACCCAGACACAGAACAAATAATCGTGCTCATCACACAAAGATTTGTCCTAGGTGGGAATCGAACCCACGACCTCCGGTATAGCAGTCAGGGTCACTAACCACTAGACCATCAGGCCAGTCATAAATTTATTACCTTCTTAAAAAGCAATACAATGCCGGAGAAAAAGAATTTAACTTTCTAAAGTTTTATACTGATAAGAAGTTCCTTTGCTCTAATTTAGGTATAGACTATAGTAGACTTAGGCTAGGTACCTCTGTAAGATTGTCACAGTAGTTTGAGACTGAGTCTACACTCTGCACTGAAATACACGGACGTCTCGTAGGCGGCACCCAGTCGGCAGTCTGTCAGTAGATGATAGATCCCTATCGAGTTAGCCAGCCGCGCCCGCAACGCAACGTGGAAGCCAAGTGCTGGCACCTGATTCATTTCATTCATTACGATCCATTGTTTTAGCTAACTTAGCTTTATGATTACGACGTACTAGTACACCTTCATCGCGATAGACGACCAGTTAACTATTACATAGCTGAATTCGATATTATGTAACATATTGCAAAATATCTGACCGAAACTAAGAGACTAACGAACCTAACAAAACTAATCATTAGTACCTAGGTACTTTATTGCAAAATTAAATAACCAATATTCAAATATAATGTTAGTCATAAGCGTACTTCAAAAAAAAGGAGGTTCTCAGTTTGACCTGTATGTATGTATGTTTGTATGTTTGTATGTATGTATGTATGTTTGTCCGCGATTATCTCGCGTTTGGCTGAACCGATTTTGATGCGGTTTTCAGAAAATAATTTGTTAGTTCAAGGAGAAGGTTTTAGTATGTTTTATTTAACCGACTTGAAAAAAAGGAGGTTCTCAGATTGACTTGTATGTATGTATATTTGGATGCGATTATCTCGCGTTTGACTGAACCGATTTTGATACGGTTTTCAGAAAAGTGTTTGTTAGACCAAGGAGAAGGTTTTGGTATTTTATAATTAACCGACTTCAAAAAAAGGAGGTTCTCAGATTGACCTGTATGTATGTGTGTATGTTTAAACGCGATTATCTCGACTTGACTAAACCCATTTTAAGTAAGTAAACAAAGTATCAAACACTAAAAAGTATTAAATAAAAAAAAAACTTTAAAAAAAAAAAGAGAACCGCCTTCAAAAATCCGATTCACTGAAAAGTATTAAATAATTTTAAATGTACTGCTTATCAAATTACTAAAATATTAGGATAATAAGTATAATTATACTTCAAGCACAATTATTATTATGTTTGGAGTCGGTGTCAGCCGCTAATAGCAAATTTTAGTACTATATTATAAGGACAGACACCGACTCCAAAAATAACAATAATTGTGCTTGAAGTATAATTATACTTATTATCCTAATATTTTAGTAATTTGATAAGCAGTACATTTAAAATTATTTAATACTTTTCAGTGAATCGGATTTTTGAAGGCGGTTCTCTTTTTTTTAAAAAAGTTTTTTTAATAATCATCGGTAGGGTAATATCAGCATGTACGAGTATTACTGGTGCAGGCGTCGCGGGATCTAAACATACAACATATTCATAAAGCAGTCGTTTGCATCAGCGACAGTTGCATTATAAGTGAGTGAGTCACGGCGGCTGGGAGCGCTAACGAGGACCGCCATCGCCACCGCGCCAACCGCGCCACCGCTGCCTCACAAAGGAGGCGTAAGGTCGGCTCCGCTCACCGCTCTCGAGGTGAAGAGCGAAGCGGGATCGCGACTCATTCAATAACTGCGCTAACGACACAGTGTTTACTGTTCCTACTCCGAATTTAATACAATCATTAAGTAACAATTTCTATTCAGAACATTAATTATATGATTATATTTTAATTGTCACTATATTTAAAGCTCGTTTGCCTATCTTCGCCTTTCACAAAATCTTTATGGCTTTTTATTAATTTAATGATTTGATTTTTAAATATGATACTAATATAAATGTTGCTTCTTATGAATAGTTATTTAATGAATGTTGTTAATTATGTAATTAGTTTATAACTGGAGTTGATGTCCACCTAGTAATGTTGCAAATGTAGAGTATTTTTTTTGTCGTCACGGTTGACTGTTACAAATGACCAAGTTATGGTAGCGTACAATATAATATTTACGTATAAACATTACATAATACAAGTCTGTATACATGTTCATAACTAAACAATATTTGGTATGTACGTGCTCACGAGCATTCTTACACGCCAACTTACCGGCTGTACGATTTTGATGTCTTCCTGTTTATACAGAGAATCAATTACGATGCTAATTGATTATATTATTTAAAAACAAAATTCGCTAACTGAATTACCTACTATTATCAATAGAAATAAAATATTGTTAAGTCCGGGTCAGTATAACAAAATACATAGTATTAAGTATATATTCATAGTTCTATGAGGTAAAATCTGCAATGAATCCGAAAATGGAAAATTTTGAGATATTGGTTAAGTTAAGAGTTGGTATTTCTTGCATAATATGCAAGATAAGAAATGAATAAGATATTTCGTTTTATCGATGACTTTATTGTTAAGGAAAATAGTTGGTTTTCCTCCAACAACATAATTATTATAATAAAAATTCTAAAATAATCTTGACAGGAAAATAATAATATTATTTTTATAATTATTTTTAATTGAATTTCAATTCTAAAACCGATGACTAATCTTAGATCATTTGATGACTTTACCGGACACAAACCTGTTATTAAAAGATTGTAACAAAATGTATTAGTCCGTCACCATAATTTTTGATAAGTCATGCCTCAAGGTTCGTCACCTTTCTAAGGTGCAGAACGAAGATACAGAAAGACTAAAATGATATTATGTGAGCTCAACCACTTCCTTTGTACAACTTTACTATTACAATGAGAAGTAAAGCCAAACCCTTAGCAGCACGACTCACCAGTAAGCTGGCTTCCATCTTAAAGATTGCTGGGGATCATACTAAAGCCCTGTTTTAGACATTTTATTTGCCTGTGACAGTTGCACATTCTTGTTTAATTAGTGTAGAGTTGAATGGCCCTTTGAACGAGACAAATGTATGTATGTAGGTTTAGAGGTTAGTTTTGCTGAACTGCTATTTATCTCATTGAAGTGTTCCAAAACACAATAGAGCTTACTGCTCAGCGAGATGAAAGTCGCAGCCATCATAACTGTGGCCGGCGCGCGGCGGCGAGGCGCTGCCGCGTCGGCCGCCAGCTAACGGCTCCCCGGCTTACTCCACAATACAGCCTCTATGAAATGTCTTGCCGCACACAATACTTGACTCACTTACCACTTTATTTAACTTCCTTTCTATTGTTTTATAATATTTTTTGTTGTTTTTTTTCGCTCTAAAACAAAAGCGGTATTTTCTTTATTAACTTTCCATAATATATGAAAATACAGTTTTGTCAACACACTATTCGAAATTATGTAAGGCATACAAGAACAGCACAAAACCAAATTATCCCTGGATATCCCTGGATAGCCGATGTAATTTGCGAAGATTCAAAGACCTTGTAACATACGATACGAGGTATTAAAAATGATTGTTTCCTTAGTATTTCCACTGCTTTTGTTACATGTATTGTTAATCCGGATCTACGGAGGCGTTACAAATCCAATACATCCAAATGCTTTGTTTCTCCGAAGTTTTTACGCGCTAGTTAATTAACAATAAGGCGAAGCGTTTCTTAAACGTGTTTTCGTGGAACAAAGGTGTACGATGACAGCAGATGTCACAACAAGGAAACAAAGCAGAAGCAGAAAATGAAGAAGCCTTACCTACTTGGTGCATCTGATCTGGATTCGCTATACTTCAGTATATTTCGCTATACTCAGGATATCCTTAACAATATAATTATATGTCATCATGCCATAGAGGTGTGAATCGAAATTAAAACCATATTCTGCGCCTTCAAGTCAAAACATCCTAGCATTTTTACCGTATTGATAAACCGGGCATTAGACATCAACATTACAACATAACCAATTCTTTATCCGTAATGGTGATCTAGATCTAATTAGCACGAAATATGACGTGCAACGAAGGTGACCGACCAGTCGTGCAAAGCAAAGTATTTTTTGAGCTTATTTCGTAATTTAATACTTTCATTTGAGAGCTTTGGGTATTTCCCTATACATTTCTGGGCCGCAATACTTCCCACGCACCCATAGGTACCTGCCCCCTGTAGACGGATAAAAAATAGTTTCTGTTAATACGGGTCATACGGGATACCGCACAAGTGCTGTGAATACACCAACACTTGATAGCTTATCCAGATGGTTTCGAGTGCCCGGCTATACCATTCCGATGAACTTTTTGTCAATATTGTTTCCTAAATCTATTTAGTGATTTGATTTTTTAGAACTAAACATCAAGTACCAGTTGAGCGAAGTTTGTGTTGTAATGATTAACTGGCAGCTGTAGTAGTACTAGTGTGGCAAGGACTTGTTCAAATGGGAAAGGAACTGATGAGATGTTAACAAAAAAGTGTAGAAGTGTAATTAGAATTGTAATAATTGTAAAAACGTAGTTTGTATTTCTAAACTGTATCATGTTGGAAATATTGTGTCGTGTCAGACCAACGTTAACATGCACGCGGGTCGTAAAACGAAACACTCGTTTTATTTTATTGCGCTAAACTGAACAGATTATGTGTAATAATATAAATGATCTAATTTATAATGTGTTCGCGGACGCGCACGCGCAGTTGACCGATCAAAGCCATAAAACATGTAATCTGACAATTTAACGGACATTATTATTGTTTCTGTTAGCGCTCTATTCGCCTGCTCTGGTTAAGTACGTGTAATGCGTTCATAATTAACTATCGCAGTTTTAAAACTCATAATATGATACGCGATTAGTAAAAGTAGTGATAGTGAACCAATTTAAATTTATAAAGCATTGCATGCTTAACGTTTTTCATTACGATCGATAATGATGATGAATCGAGTTTCTGGTTTTGATTGCAAACACTGCATTAATTAGTTATGATTACTTATTTATTACCAATGAATATGTAATTTCTCGCTCACTATCTAAATAATCATGATTTCCACATTGCTCAAAATATAAAAATACACACATTGATATATTCTACTAAACTTTCACAAATTCAGATGAAGTGATAAATGTAGTCACGCTAATGCCGAATGCAGTCATGCTAACTAATCATGACAATTTTAGCCTCGTTTCCACTAAACATGATAAAAATTTTGAATCGTTCTATCAAGCCTATTTCCACAAAGCAGAACAATGGAGTCCTCTTCCTTTACCACTTATGTCTTGTTGGTACTGATGGGTCTTTTGGTTAGGAGATGAGATGGGCTCTCAATTTTCGACTTTATTCTAATAGTTTATTTATAGTCAATAAAACAAATCGTAAGCATCGCATACTAACCGGGAATAACTGAATGTATTGCTTAGTTCTGTAGTGTTGCTGGTAGGCGCGGTGCACGGAAACCGTATTGTTTCCACGCTCGATACCGAGCTGAACTAATCTGCCGCTCTATGGCGGCGGCCGGCGGTGCTCTGACGTCACAGCGACGCCTCTCAGATGCATGGTAGCAAGCATTACAGTCTATCGCTGTACCATTATATATATTCGTATATATACAATGGTATATTATATTATAATCATATTAAAATCTTTATCCACTTTACATACCACCTTCATTATACGTCAATGGGCACCTTAGTATGGAAACTATACCCACCCTGTACAGAAACAAAATAAGGTGAAATAGACAGATTAATGTCTAGTTTACGATAGTATGAGATCCATTACTGTGGGTATAGTCTGAAGTTATGCACGAGAAGAGTGGCTGGAAGGATATGGGGAAGGCCATTGCCCAGCATTGTGACACTGTTTTTTGACCTACTAATGTTTAATACCGAAATAAAAACAAAAAAAAAGTACATGAAATTGAAAGTGGTATTGGGTAGTTTAGTTTATGTACACAAGTTTTCACAAACCGGGTCAGATTACGCCCAATGACCTTTTATACGCGAAAGACGCATTTTAAAACAGCTATTTTGCTCTATTGCATCTGGGTGGGCTCAGGGTATTAAAAATTCCAACATTGCTAAATCCTAGTAGCAGTAGGCTTATATGCGTTCTCTGAAAAAGTATTTATTTAATCGATCTCTCATGGTACTAACGTTGTTTTTCGGTTAAAAACCTTTAACATTCTAAACAGAAAGCTTTAAGTTTAATCTGCGAATCCGAAGCCATGTCTTACAAAGATTGAAATCGGTGTCGCATCACAGTTGGTCGGTGCGAGTCAACCGCGAGCAGTTATTGCGTGCAGTCACGCGACGCACTCTCCAACTTGGAACAAGTGCGTGCGTCTGCACATCTTTCCCAGATTGTACCTCTGCCTCTCTATGGGGTTAATTACAAATCATTGTTAATTGGTATAGCGCATCATTATCATCATCAGTCATCACGCAATACGGTACCGTGTACTACATCAATTATGGAGATAATGTGCTTGTGAGAATTTTATGCTTGGTGTCACTTTGAGTTACGAAGTAGCTGAAATACATGTTATGTTTGTGCACCTACATATAATAAAATTCAGGTAATTTTTTTACATGGTGTACGATACGACGTGTCAGTGAGCTTTTTACTTTATAAAAAAATAAAATAGTTGTTCGATAGAGTGTGACGCGCTGTGTACGTAGGCGTTGGCACTGGCACCGCGCAGCACCGTTACATTAATGTCCTTAAAGTTGATGTGCCATGATCTGCAAAATTAAATAGTGTGCAGACATTTTTCAAGTCTGTAAGCATTGTGGTTAAGAAAAGCGCTTTTCACGTCCCCGAAATAAAGCAATTCTTACATTTCACGGTTACAGCCTTTGTACTTTCATGGTCATTAAAGTAAAATCAATACTGCCTTTATCAAATTCGGTTAATCGTTATATTGTTTGATCGATTTGTTTTTAAAGTAATGTCTATAAACATTCACATAAATATGTTTAGTTATGGTACCCTAGGTAACTTTTGATTTTATTTCAGTGGCCTTCACAGCTTCCTCTGATAAATCTAAGCGAGATAGTCCATGGTGTTTCGAAACAAAAACAATGAACTGCACAGTATTTGGTCTACTGCGGCTTCAAACCTCTCATGACCATAACATAACGTTTGCAAAGCATATCATTTTTGAGTATCATTAACATAATCTTGTGATTGTACGTTGGTTGTGGAGGTCAGATAGCCAGACGCTTATATTCAGCTGAATCCGGTAAGCGGACCCTAACATAGCTTGGAAAAATGCTAGGCAGAAGTTTAAGCGTCATATAATTATGCTAATACTCAAAAGTCATCGTTAAAGATTCATACAGCCAGCTTAATGAATCGTTTCCTTTTGCCACGCCAATCACCAGGCGTTTCTCTAGTTTCATGATATTCACATTAAAATTAGAGAACACGTTTTTATTGTTCCATCTGTACCATTATCGCTAACTTTCCAACTACAATCGTTCTTCGTAATTAGTCACAGTTTATCAATGAGCATCTATCTCGCGGCTTGCGGCCATTTCGGCTCGGACCTGAAGGCCGTTATGTCAATTGCTTACTGTACCTAATTCGTTAAGAAAACCAATGGATAACTGACAAACGTACCATGTCAAGTAGAAAGTTCTTTGTTTTGTATCTGGTGCACATTGTCTACGTCTGTGAAACTGTTACGAATGTATAATGCCTTGCCTGCCACGGCTGTCACGGCTGTCACGCGGCCGTGCAACATATTTCGAGGATACGAGTGCTTAATGCTAACCTGCTATTAATTTTTACATAGTGTAACAACTTGGTACTATTGAAGACGGCTGCAATTATATTTCATACCCTAGTTCACTTTTCCATTCTCACAGTAATCGAACTAAGGAAGGTTAGAACTAATCATTATTCGAAATTAGGTAGTAAGTCGAAATGAAAGTATTTTTTCAATATTGATATTGAACTCACGTGGTCTTTTGGTGCGCCGCTTCCGTAAAACCTCGTTTCCTGGAAAGTAAAGGACTATGACTTATGAGTCACCTGGGGGCGATGACGTCACGCGGCCGCTATTCACCGCGCATTGATCTACAGCGCGGCTGCGCGCGCGCCCCGTGCCCACATTGTTTATGGTGTGTTATGAATTGCTGATCAGTGTCTCACTTGTATTGCTCGTAAAATGATTGGAATTTTGCATTGTTCGGATGAAAGTTTTGCTTTATAACGCCTTCAACGTAAACTATTGTGGTTCATAGACCTGAATCATAACTGGTTTCTGCTCTAGTTACAAAATTATATTTCTAAGAAGTTGTGAGTGCTTTCTCTTATAAAAGAGATAGCTTGTGTTATTTTAAATATGTATATAGGTAAATGTTAATACGCCAAAATAATTTAATTCAAATACAAAATTGCTAAATGCATTTCAGTATAATTTTAATTATACCTCTCAAATATAAATATGGTTTTGCTGTTACGGATGCTCATTGAAATTACACGCGCAAGTGTAACGGCCTATTGTCTCCTCTGTCTATTGACTTTGTGTTCTGACGCCTAGAGTTAGAATCTATTTTACTGTGATGGATGACATGTGAATCTTAGGTAGGTAGTGGGATAGTATCGCAACATTAACCTCGACGCCCACGTATTGTCTCTGCGACTGTTACGTGGATTATTATAAAAAAAACATTAGTACCGATATTCTGATAATAAGAAAAGTACGGCGCCTAGGTGGCAAACTGTTCATGGGAAATTCTAAAATGAAATGTTTCTGGAGAATACCCAAAAAAACAGTTTTTAGAAGAAACCTGGTACCTACATAAATACAAATATTTATGTACCTGGTTTCTTCCAAAAACTGTTTTTTTAGGTGTTTGCATTTTTTCCTGTGTATATTTTTGATACCTTAATGACGTCGATATTAGTGCTTTCAATATATCGACTTAGTCACTTACGGGTTATGTTATTTGAACTTAATGTTGAGAATCGAAAACACGCGATGAGTAACCACTCGTTGATCACGTTTCGTCTTTGACCTTAAATTAATGGAATATTAATTGGCCCAGTTTGATGAAAAAATTGTATTTAAACAAACATCACAGATTTTAGGTCGTAGAGATGATAAAACTCCAAAGCCCACAATGCTTATTTAGCACAAAAATGGATTACGACATCTATGGCAAGAATACAAAAGAACATAAGGTAGGTTGTAATGTTTAACTGCTGTTGAAGCTTCCACAGTGTACCTGTGGCCTGTGGGACAGTTTGGAAGTTCGTTATCTGGGATCTTAAGTGAGTGCAGTTCAGTGACACCGAGTCACGCAGACATCATAAAGCTTGTTTGTTACATGTCACGGCCCTGCACGCACAACAAGTGTTTACATGACTATAGGAACATATTTGTTATTGTTAAGAGTAACAATAATGGACTATTTAAATTTCGTATTTATTGCTCCGTACCACTAAAGGTCAGAACATTTGACAGAAATCTATCTCGGATACGACGTGGCTTTAAGGAATCAAAATCTTGATATTATTTCTTTATTCTATAGATTACAGAAAAACATAGAAGTACCTATACGTTACCTATCTAGAATATCAATATTTGTAATTACATACGTATTGGCAGCTGAAACCCAGTTGGGACCCTGACCATGTTAGCATAGCTGTATTAGAAACATTTTTTCAACTTCAATGTTAAGATTGTGTATGGACAATTAACCGTTATGATCTACAATTTTCTTACGGGACCCTCGCCAATTCAATTGTAAATGATTCAAAAGCCTTGTCAGCATAGAAGGACTAGATAATCTAATATAATTAAGCGAATGCCGAGATTGACAGAATACTTTTCCCTTATTAACGTAACTTATAAATACTAGGACAAGGTTAAGTTGTTTTTACTAGCCAGCTGCGATTGCAGAGCGCAGTGTGGCATACCCAGAGACGTGCATATCCGATGCGCGTGCGACGACGAGTTGTGTAATGTGCATTACTGGATCAATTTCAGTGATCTATACACTCCACTTAACACTTTCGATGCGTGCGCCGCCGCCGTGTGAGTTGTTGTGCTCACGGTAGAAGGAGAAAATCCCACAACATCGCGTGGCACTACGACACTCAATATCACTTAGTTTTGAAAGTGTTACTTAGATGTTTACCTGACTGCGCACAGATATCAGTAGAAACTTTTTCGTATACATGATTTTAATGGATATTAATATGCACAGATACATTAACTGACTTTCATTTTGATTCGCGATATAATTTATGTTAGTCTTTTTAAATGTGTAAAAATACTGATATCTCAAAAATAGGTACGCATAAGAACTTATAATTTTAAAGGTATTTTTCTTTATGTTTCTAATGTCTACATTTAGTAGGTAGACACTAGCTGTGCCTGCGACTTCGTTCGCGTGGATGACGAAACTTATCAATGAGTTTTTAACCGCAAAATTTGTTTATACTTTTCCGGGATAAAAACTACCCAGTGTGGTGCCCGGGATAATAAAGAATAATTAAACCAAGTTTCATCGAAATCGAACCAGTAGTTTTTGCGTGATACCTGAACAAACAGACGGACAGCCAGACAATTTTTTTTTCACACTTTTGGGTTCGGTGTCGGTCTAGTAACACCCCGCCATTTATTTTTTTGATATTTTCAATATACAGAATTTTCACTTTTACAGATTTAGTAAAGTATAGATTAAGTAGCGTAGCAATGTTACCTGAAGTGAATGTTGGTTACATTTCGTTCGTTGTTTTTGTGTACGCTAGCGGGGATCTATGATTTCACGGGTTAATGGACAGTCACGTTCCGGCGCGGGCAGGGAGGCTTCGCGGAGTGTCATGGTAATGCGTCGATACATAGTAAAGTGGCGGCACTGACGGCACTCGTCACTGACGCTAATATATAGCTCATTGTCGGTACGAATGAACGCCGTAAGCAATATAATCTTAATACTTATGAAGCATTCGTTGTCTAGGTAATGTTGTAAGGCTATCTGGTAAAGCTATCACTGCTTAGAAAGTAAACAAAATGTTGATTAATGTGTCGTTTGGCGCAAAGAAGATAAAATATGTTTTGTTTACAAAATAGAACAATACATTAAGGTCATTTAAGTTTAATGATACTTGTTATCTCTCCGCTTCAGCACAAGGCGACGACAAAATCATGTTTCTTTTCTACCAGATCTACCAAAAATGTAAAGTAAATAATAAAGGGTCTGCAGCGTTAAATACGCATAGAGACCCCTACATGCGAATTCGAAAATTTTGTCGAGAAAACAGTACATCCTCGGACCTACTTCAAAGAGGTTGTTGTGCGCAGTTATTTTCCCATAAAGTGTAGTTTGATTGTTGCTAATAAAACCGCCAAGATTGCAAGTCGAGCTACGCGATCTCGTGACGAATCGATTCTAACTCGATTATGAGAGCGCGTGCTCTGCTCGCACCAACGCCGCTAATTGGATTGATGTATTCATGACTGTAATAACGGTCAAAGCACTCCCGACTCCGGTATGGCATTGACTATCTACAACTTTTACTCTGCGATTCATAAGGTTTCATATGTTTGCATTGTTGACTACTTGACTGAATCAATGGATGCGGGTCATCAGGTGGACGTTGTGTATACCGACTATTCGAAATGTTTTGATAAAATTTCTCATAAATTGTTAATTAAAAAGCTTGAGTCCATGGGCATATACATGGCGATTTGCTTCGGTGGCTCGCGTCCTATTTGAGGGATCGAAATCAAGCTGTGACTGTTAAGGGATTCTGCTCATCTTTTCTACCTGTAACATCTGGAGTACCTCAGGGATCCCACCTCGGACCATTATTATTTAACTTATATATAAATGACATTTCTCAGATCTTTCAAAACACAAAATTTATTTTATATGGTGACGATAATAAAATTTATAAAATTATAACTAAACTTGACGACTGTCTTCATCTACAAAATGATCTTGATAATTTAAACACTTATTGCATAGAAAATTCCTTATTTATTAATTCAAAAAAATGCAATGTAATAACATTTACAAGAAATAAAAATCCAATATTATAAAATTACAAAATCAACTACGACGTTATTCCTAGGCTATCCGAGGTGAGAGATCTTGGAGTCCAGCTTGACAGTAAATTATTGTTTAATACGCATGTAGCATCTATTACTGATAAAGCATATCGTATGTTGGGGTTTGTGTTCAGAACAGGCAGAGATTTCAAAAATTTGTCTACACTTTTGCTTTTATACAAAAGTCTCGTTAGACCTATTCTCAAATATGCATCGGTGGTGTGGAACCCTCAGTATAATGTATATATCGATCAAGTTCAAAGAATGCAAAACAAATTTTTAAGACACTTAATATGGCGGTATAATTTGGTTGATGATTATAATTTTAACCTTCAACTTTTACAGGAACGTCGTGCTGAACGTTACTTAATTTTGTTTAGAAATCAAGTGGACTCGCCGTATCTTTTAAATAAGATAAGTTATGTATGCCCACGCATGACTGCGCGTAGGAAGTTACTTTTTCATATTCACATGAGTCGAACTAACCATGGTAAGAACAGCTTCATTAAAAGAACATGTAAATTGTATAATCATATTATCTCTTCAAATTCTGACAACCATATCGATATCTTTCACCTTTCTCTACCTCTATTTAGAAAACTTGTCAAACCTTTGTTAATTAACCTTTAAGCAATCACCTAGGTATTCCATTGTTACCAATAAGTTCTATTTATCTGTGGAAACAGTTTTTGGATATTGTTTAGTATTATTAGATAAGCTATGTAAATTTATAAAATCTGTTTGTTTCCCTTAATAAATAAATTGCCACTTTGTGTATGTTGATAATTATAATCTGTGCAGGCCACCTAACAGTACAAAATAATGAGTATGAAAGCGGACAGTAATAAAAGTGTATCCACTTTACTTTCCGTTTTGTAGAATAAAAATATGAGTACGAATTATATTTACTCAAAAGGAAAGGCCAGCGGAGAGACTCAAAAAATATTATAGCAATCGAAGTAAAAGTTTTAATCAAATCGGTGATTTGTGCATCGTAGACAATAAGCTAGATAAATTACAAACACCATAATATGGTTTTTGATAAAAATAAAAAAAAATCCTGTGCATAATATTGCACAGGATGTTTTCGTTTATACGAGCCGAGCTATAAGTAGTAACCTTCTCGAAATACCGCACAAAAATAAATAATGTGTTATTTGAAACGGCGTGCAGTTTTATAACGACTTCATGTTTATTAGGGCCAATGCAATCACGGAGTTTCGCGGCTATCGTTCGGTCACCAACAGACTGCAGATCGTTTGTGAGCGCGTGCGGTAACAGTAAATACGTTTACGAGCACTCCAGGTACGTCGATAGGTAATAAATTGGAGCCCCGGCCAGCGGGGCTGGCGGGCAGAGCCCTGGGAGAGCGGCGGGCGGCTGGCGCTCTCACTGTGCGCGGTGCGAGACGCGGGCGGACGCGTGGCGCTGACACGAACTTTGTCATCAATATGTATTTATTCTTCAACAAGATACTATTTGCATTCATTTAAGCTATTAAAAACCATTTAATTTAAGAACTTATATCTACACCGCGACACTTGCTCCGCTTGTGGTAAAGGTCGAACTTATTTTTTGCTAAAGTTTCAAATCGGATATAAAGTATTTTCAAGCCTTATTGGCGCACATTTGTTCTTATAGTAAACAGTTTGATAAAATAACATACATTTTTAGCAGTTGCTGTGGTATACTATAAGTAATTGAATTCGTTTTATGATCGGCGAGCTAGGTCAAAGATCGCAAGGCATAAATAGTGAAAGGTAGACAGCGAAAGATTATTCAGCTTAATTAATTAATTTAATTTACTTATTCCAGACCTGTTCTTGTTCAGCATATTCTCTTCTGACCTACTATTTGCAATGTTATTGGTACACACTATTGTGATAGTAGAGTCCAATAGTTTCCATAATCGCTGCATCGTGTGAGTTGGGCCGCCTGCAGTGACCCGGTTTCATTGAGCTCTAGCAATGCCTGTATGCAATATAGCGTTTGTTCCCCTGGTATCGAACTGTTTGCACAACGCACACACGCCGCCGGCCGGCACACTAATACCTAGCTGCAAGTGACGTCACGCGCAGGTACTCTACGTACATATAAACGCATGCGGCAGATTGATTGATATTGCACTAAGTAATTAAATCGGGGTGCGGTCTGTTAGAAACGTTTTTAAATAATGTCCTATAGGTAGGTACATGTATAATGATGGCATAGTCGCTATAGCAGTCGGTACCTTATTAGTGATACGCGATGACAGTAGGTGTTCAATCTTCTTCTTTCCTGTCGATGGTTATTTTTTGTTTGATCGCAGTTTGATCGCTCTTTCATTAGCCTCCTTAAGTCTGCTTTTGAATTAAGTGGAAGTCAATTAATTTGAAACTGAATATGTATATTTGCTATCATAAATTTTAAAGCATAAGTCATAAGCACAATGTCTTCTTCTGCTGGTGTCTGTAACGTTTGTTTTGTGTTGTTGCAGCATGGTGCGTGGCGGTCGCGGCGTGGGCGGCAGTTGGGGCCCGCGCCGCCGGCCCGCTCGGCCCCTCCGACCGACCCGAAGCCTACTTCAACGGCAGCTCCTACATCAGGCTGTCCAAGCCCATATCACTCAAACAACTTGTAGGACTCAGCTTCCGGACATGCGTTGGTAAGCGTCAATTGAGACCCGGCAATCTTTTTAGACTATAAAAATAGGTTACGAGTTTCCTCCAAAAATAATGGATGAATGTTTGCAAAAGATTTAAAGAAAAAGTTTTCTATAAAAAATACGAATGGTCCTTCTGGGCCATCGGATGTCTGCCATCAATCAAAATATCCCTGGGTTTCATTATGATCGGCGGGACACGGTGCGTTTTTGTCGGTTATTACGCGAAGTGCACGCGTTACTGCTTGCCGTAAGGCTGAAACGCGCTCCGTGATTCCAAGAATAGCCAACGTTTGTGACGTTGACAGATTGACGGAGGCACTTTATGGAGTTGCGTACGACAAAGTCCAATTAAAAATCTAATTAATTTCATCTAGAATGTGCCTTGCGTAAGTTTTTTCACCAGCATGCGTATGATGAGGACAAGCTTGCATTATGCATAATGTTGAACAACAAAAATAATAATATTAACGAAGATGTTGTAGTGATATCCTGCATAATAGGTTCCTAAGTAATTTAGGAAAAAAAAAACCAAGCGTAGCTAGCATCGAAATTACCTTTAATCAAGGTCATGTTAACACCATCGCTTGATTGTATTGTCATATTCAATCATCGTCGCGTGTGCGCATTAAGCGAAGATCCTACTTAGACAACTTATGTATAACTACGTTGTAACGTTAGTGTCTAGGTAGTGGTAATAAAAAAATATATTTAAGTTAGATACAATTTATTGGTTGATGGTAGGTAGGTAGATATCGGTTGAGCCGGGAGTGAGTTTGAATATCGAGCGCGTAACGAGCTTTAGTTCGCCGGTTGAAACACCACTGTCCTGGAACAGTAGCCGGTTGTGTAGGTAGGTCGCTCGCAGCTCTGCAGCAGCACAGCCGTCGACGATGCAGGGTAGATCCGCTGGCTTCGGCGTGAAGGTCACGAAGGTCACGAAGTTCCCGAAGGTCACGAAGTTCACGAAGTCACGAAGTTCACGAAGTCACGAAGTTCACGAAGTCACGAAGTTAGCGAAGGTCACGAAGGTCAGCCAACACGGACAGTAGGAAGGAAGGTGAAGAAGAAGAGTGAAGAAGATAGTAGGTAGATGCTTGAACCCTGGAATTCGGTAATTGGTCGTCTTAGTAAATGACCGAATCTCTGCTATGACTGCAACATCCCGATATCCACAAACACGGCCTACTCAAAAGGAAGCAGTGTTCTAGCACTAAGCAGCTATCGAGATGGGCAGTCTAGGCAGCGTGGTACAGTAGCAAAAGCACGAAGTTAATTGGTGATTTGCAAAAATAATTAATTTAAAATTAACAAAAAACGGAAGTATTAAAGATAATTAAAACATGTAGGTAGGTACACATTACTACTGGTAGAATTTAAAAATATAAGAACAAAGAAAATGTATGACCTCTATGAGAGGGTCAAAGTCAACCGTCAATTTGAATTAACGGATAGTAATTGACAATATAGTATTTAGATACTATATTAGCCTTTTAAACACGATATAAAACAACACAAAACAATACTAATTACAGTTAAACGCTAACGACTGATCTAAAACATTATGAGGTACATTTACGAACACAGAACAATGCTCTAATGAAAATAGCAAATCATGCAATGATAAACTAGCTAATTAGCGTAATAAAGATTTGTTTTGCAACACTCACCCGATCTGGGGTTAACACTGTATTTAAAGCACTTTGTAGAAGTTAACGTAGTAAAAAGTTTTAGACTTATTAAAATACGTGTGCGAAAATAATAAAATAGTATTGCAAATTAGGAAACGATTTTAAATGACTAGAAAGCGTCTGTTCGCGGCTGCGTGTAGCCAGTGTCATCTTCAAGGTTCTCGAGTATTCCGCACCAGCGGCGACTCGCAGTCTAGGTGGAAGGGATCGTTCGCAAAACTGGTTTCCGTGGCGCGGTTAGCTATCGCGACGCGCGGCGCGCGGCTCACGGCTCATTATATTATAATGAGTATTTTAGTTTTAAATAGGCTTACGGCGATATTAACTATTTATTATTACACAAAATAACGTGCAACGTTACAGTACCCCCCTTTTTAGCGTAGGATTTTCCCTAGAGAAAATCCGCTGCTTTCGCTCTTGCTAACAACTGATCTGAGTTACTCTTTCATTCATCTTCATTCATACTTTAATCATCCCTCACTTTTCATTATCCCTTACATTTACTAGCCGACATCACATTAGACATCTGTGCGTCAGCGTCCTTTCGACCTGAGTATTCTGCTTGTAGTGCACAGAACACTCACTCAGTTCAGTTATGGCTGGTAGAAGATTAAGCTGAAATAGAGCGATTACTAGCTACACATAACTACTAATTGATAGTTTGAAGATTAGGAAAGATAAATAAATAGGTTATGTTTGTGATTAAGGCTTATTTATAGAGTAATCAACCGCTCCTGCAAAGGCTTATTTAAAGAGTTGCACCGCTCTGTAGAATACTAAAGGTGTAGGGCCTTTAGTACACATAACCGAAGGGATCTATGGGGTAGAGCCACGATCAAGTTTTATTTATAACTATCGGTGTAGGGCCGTTAGTCATAGTATATTTAATATGATAGTATTACAATGTATGGGGTAGACCATCATCATATAAACTATTGGGGTAGACCAATAGGTTTAAAATAGAAAAGGAATAGCTATGTGTAGTAGTAGTAGTAAGTGGGTATAGAATTTAGTGCATATTTAGTTTTAGTTGAAATTGAATTTTGTTTTAAAATGTATATTTAGTTATAATCAACATAGTTTTAGTTGAAAAAAATTTAAGTATTTAGTTGCGATAGTTTAACATATTTAATTTACTTTACCTAGCCGTAGTTCTTCCATTAAAATGATGATAAAAATAGTTTAAGTTATTCTTTATAGTTAATTAGTTTAAAGAAGGTAAAATAGAAGATAATTTAACTATCTGTTTCCGAAGTTCGCTAACCGAATCTCCACCAGTACCGCCACGAACAGTCACTTCATAGTCGAGTTCAGCTTTTTGTAGCGATAAAAACTTAATAGGGTAAGACATAATAAAAGTTAAAAAAAACCGCAGCGAAATGTGTGTTGCAAAACGAGAAAGAAAAATGTAAAAATGTACAATATAAATAGGTAAAACAATTTGAAACCCAAAAATTATGCAAAATCAGCAGAAAGTCAGTCTACCAATGTGTGAAAAAAAAATTTTACAATAAAAAAATTTGAAGGTAGGTGTAGAAAATTTCACAATTGGTATCCTGTGATTGAAATAATTTAACACTACTGTTAGAAAGCCAACACCACAAAAACTACAGAATGATTAGCTTGCTAAAACTCTATACGGCTCGATATTCTACCTAGTTGGGCGCCACTGTATCGTTAGTGTCTAGGTAGTGGTAATAAAAAAATATATTTAAGTTAGATACAATTTATTGGTTGATGGTAGGTAGGTAGATATCGGTTGAGCCGGGAGTGAGTTTGAATATCGAGCGCGTAACGAGCTTTAGTTCGCCGGTTGAAACACCACTGTCCTGGAACAGTAGCCGGTTGTGTAGGTAGGTCGCTCGCAGCTCTGCAGCAGCACAGCCGTCGACGATGCAGGGTAGATCCGCTGGCTTCGGCGTGAAGGTCACGAAGGTCACGAAGTTCCCGAAGGTCACGAAGTTCACGAAGTCACGAAGTTCACGAAGTCACGAAGTTCACGAAGTCACGAAGTTAGCGAAGGTCACGAAGGTCAGCCAACACGGACAGTAGGAAGGAAGGTGAAGAAGAAGAGTGAAGAAGATAGTAGGTAGATGCTTGAACCCTGGAATTCGGTAATTGGTCGTCTTAGTAAATGACCGAATCTCTGCTATGACTGCAACATCCCGATATCCACAAACACGGCCTACTCAAAAGGAAGCAGTGTTCTAGCACTAAGCAGCTATCGAGATGGGCAGTCTAGGCAGCGTGGTACAGTAGCAAAAGCACGAAGTTAATTGGTGATTTGCAAAAATAATTAATTTAAAATTAACAAAAAACGGAAGTATTAAAGATAATTAAAACATGTAGGTAGGTACACATTACTACTGGTAGAATTTAAAAATATAAGAACAAAGAAAATGTATGACCTCTATGAGAGGGTCAAAGTCAACCGTCAATTTGAATTAACGGATAGTAATTGACAATATAGTATTTAGATACTATATTAGCCTTTTAAACACGATATAAAACAACACAAAACAATACTAATTACAGTTAAACGCTAACGACTGATCTAAAACATTATGAGGTACATTTACGAACACAGAACAATGCTCTAATGAAAATAGCAAATCATGCAATGATAAACTAGCTAATTAGCGTAATAAAGATTTGTTTTGCAACACTCACCCGATCTGGGGTTAACACTGTATTTAAAGCACTTTGTAGAAGTTAACGTAGTAAAAAGTTTTAGACTTATTAAAATACGTGTGCGAAAATAATAAAATAGTATTGCAAATTAGGAAACGATTTTAAATGACTAGAAAGCGTCTGTTCGCGGCTGCGTGTAGCCAGTGTCATCTTCAAGGTTCTCGAGTATTCCGCACCAGCGGCGACTCGCAGTCTAGGTGGAAGGGATCGTTCGCAAAACTGGTTTCCGTGGCGCGGTTAGCTATCGCGACGCGCGGCGCGCGGCTCACGGCTCATTATATTATAATGAGTATTTTAGTTTTAAATAGGCTTACGGCGATATTAACTATTTATTATTACACAAAATAACGTGCAACGTTACAACGTAGCTAATATGTGTAAGTAAGGTAAGTAACGTGGAGTCAATAGAACGAGACTGCTTCATGATTAAATCTTAGATCGATGGTATAAACCCACAGTCGACAGGCAGACAACATGTCGTGTGTTTGATCAATGTTGTGATCGATGTCTGTCGGTGTGAGACGGCGGCCATTACCGCGGCTGTTACGTCACAGCATCACGCATGCTCACACCGCGCGCCGCCGCCGCCCGGACCGGTCACGATTTACAGCGACGTTGTAATAAATAATGATTTGTTGAGAGAAAGGTGCTTCACTAGACTCGCTTCATACTTACTTAATACACAGCACGTCTCGTAAACATATTATGTTGAATCATAGTTTTTTTATAGACCACGCCAACTTGCTTAATGAGTTTAAACATATGATGTTGGTATCTATTATCAGTTTTTTATTCAAAGTATCGGTCCAAAAGCCTTGTAACGGGTAATAGTTTTACTAAAAATCTACAAATACCTACTCGAACTTGTTAATTTCTAACGACCTATCTATACGATCCGGTATCTTAATACCGTCATTACGTACAAGAATAATTAACAGATAGATTCCTTCGCAGAAAAATAAACGATGACCTTATACGTGCAGGCTTGCGTACGCCGTACGTGGAATGTGAGCCTATAAATATACGCAGGAGAGGTTTGTAGAGCAGATGTATCTAAGCATTGGCAGGACCTACCGCGAACTATATACTATAATGTTTACATACTTGTATTGTAAAGATCAACGCGCAAGTGTTTATTGATCGCTGCGCGTGCGTAATCTCTTTGGTGTGTCCTCCACTCGATCGTGTTCATTATCATACCATTTTGTTTCATTCATCCGCCAGAGCCGTGGAACTCGTCGTGTTTCATGTTAGGTTGGTCATCTCATCATAGTAGACGCTAAAGCTAGTTCTGATGTAGTTAGTTCTAGTTGGTGCCCAGTGGCGCAGATCCGCAGATGTTACCTATTTATGTACTTATGTTCTCATCGAAATGCTCGAAATAATTCACGCACGCTTCTTTGGTATAAATATTTGTGCTTGCACCTGTCGCCGTCTATGGTCTCCGGTCACCACATTATCTGCACACCGCTCGCGTGTGATGCGTACTGCGGCGCTAACTTCGACAATTTCAAACGCATTTCATTTTCACCGTTATTCTCATTTGAAATGGCCAAATGTCATCGGAGAATCTTCCCAGCGCAGCCTGCGGACCGTTACGCGCGGTGAGCGCCGGTTAAAGGTCACTGCACATCAAATTACTGAATATGCGGCATTCGCATTTGAAGCATTGGTGACATAGTTTCAGAAAGCGAATATTCTTCTCTATGTAGAAAAGAGAAATGCATATAATTACATTATTCAGATACTTAGTACACTCACATGGGACATTTATTAATGGAAATCAGGGATGTTATGGATATATAATTTCGGATCCGGATATGGATATGGATATTGATAAAATATAATATCGGTTTCGGTTACGGTTATGGATATTAAATTATTTCGGATTATCCGATAGTTTCGGTTACGGATATTATTTTTTTAAGGAACTGTTAGTACGAATAGCTGTGCACCTCGCGCTGTGACGTCATTAGGTAGCGGGAGAGGTGTCGCATTCCAGCGGAGTGCACAGTTAATTCGTACGAGTGTAGTTTAGTTAGACTCCGACCTATCCGAAACTATCCAAAACTTTTATTTCGGATTCGGTTACGATTACGGATATTTTTTTATTTCGGATATCCGATAGTTTCGGTTACGGATATGGATATCCATAACAACACTGATGGAAATACACTAACTGCCGTACTTAGAGATTCTTATTATGCTCCTACTAAAGCTGCATCTAAATGGCCTTCCTGATTCATAGTTTAGTTACTAACACCACGGAATTTGTAGCTAGGCAAGACACTGTTTGTATTAATTTTGGTATGATAAATGTTTATGTCCTTATATCTGTGAGCTAACGTTAACGTTTGCGTACAGGAGGCGAGCTGTTCTCGCAGCGGTTCGAGGGCTACACGCTGCACGTGACGGCACTGTTCGAGCAGGTGCTGGTGTCGTGGGCGCGACCGTCGCAGCCGCACCGCGAGGTCGGGCTGGCCAAGGAGACGCTCGACAACCGCTGGCACTGGGTCGGCCTGCGCTACAACTCCGACCCGCCCTCGCTGCTGCTCGAAGTTGATAAGGACACACAGGTATAACATCATACAGTTATCTGCTTCTGCAGTTGAAACGTCTTTGCTATTATGAAACCTTCAAAGTAGAGTAAACAGCAGTAATGTACCAATAACAATTATGTAAAAACTGATTGACGCAAGTCTTTGTACTTCAATTTATTAACGAGTGCGCTGTCCAGTTGTACTGACAAATCTTTAGACCGTTTGTTGATACAGATGATACTCAGCAAGTAAACTTCAAAGAAGACTTCCAAGTAATTTGTAAACAGCAGTCTGTTTTGATGATTTATTGTAGTGTTGCGTATTGTTTCTTTATTGTTGTATAATAATTCTCCAAGTAACTGCAGATTATTTATAAAGGTTGTTGACATCTTGATACTGCACACAATATAAGGTTGTGATGTGTAAGCTAGAGTATTGTTTGTAGATAATATCGAACGTGACGTGGAACCCGGAGCTGCTGTCGCCGGGCGCGCTGGAGGCGGGCGGCGCCGTGCTGCTGGTGGGCAACGTGTTCAGCGGCTGCATCCTCGAGGGCCCGCAGCTCGAGTTCCACGCCACCAGCTCGCAGATCCGGAACGTCGTGTTCGGCCACTGCCCCCTCACCACTGACGAATGTGAGCGCTTCACGCAACAATCATATTCCTTTAAATGTTAATAAAGGTTGTGAACTTTATGCGGGAACAATACTTACACAGCTGTTACACAATGTATGTTATCAGTGCCAATCAATTAGCTACGATTTATAGTTTAATTAGTAGCATTTTACCGGTTGATTGACGTACAAAAATTACTATCAACAGGAAATAACGTCTGTTAGGCAAATTTGTTGAAAATAACATTTTCCGCTTTTTATAAAAACCTATGCGTATAATTCACTTCCTGCCCACCATTGATAAGCCAAATTGGGTAGCGATAGGATATTGATACTGTATTTTGTTATAGGTATTGACAGAAAGGACGTGCTTCGCATTCAGCCGAAGGACCACTGTTACAACGAGCCATGCATGAGGCACGGCACCTGCATATCGCGCCACGACAGGTCGGTTACCTTTGTTACTCCATTTTTTTCTTTACAAAATTTGAAAAAATCGTTCATTGGATTTCCTAAACAGGCATTTACTTTTATATAATTGATGCGTGCTGGATTGCGAGTCCTCCAGTATTAGGACAACCTTAAACTTGCGACGTGAGCGGACTAACGTAAAGAAATGAGTCATAAGTAAAGAACATTAAGTTCAATGATTTATTAATTGTTTTCAAACCGCGTTTGTCTTTAAGACTCGTGTCTTACGTGTTTTCGTTTATAACATTGATTTTCAATAGGATGTTTTAGTGTTTAAGTTTATATTTATTGTTATGACTGAGTCAGTAGAGGTTTGTTGATACCATTCTTGCAACGAATCACGAAAATCAGCATTTATATTGACCTTATTCTGTCTCAATGAGAAGATTTTTTACGTGCAAATCTATCTTTGTCCCATTTCTGGGTTTTGGCGTCTCTCTTTATGTGTCTCGAAATTGGTTCCAATTTTATCCAGATATGTCTCAAAATCTTTTAGACGCTTGACCCATATTTCTCCAGGTCGGCGAGCTCTTGTTTCGCCGTTTGGTGACTGTCATTCTCGACACGAAATATATCTCAGTGACTTGGTAATGTGTTGATGTATACGAGGTGTTGTGTGTAGATACGAGTGCCACTGCTCGGCGCGCTACACGGGCAACAACTGCGAGGTGGACGCGGGCGACCCGTGCGCGTCGACGCCGTGCCAGCACGCCGGCCGCTGCCGCGAGGACTCGCGCGGGGACTACGTCTGCGACTGCCCGCCCAACTACCACGGTACACATACAATCCACTTTAGGACTACTTTGCCGCTGTCAATCTAACAAACTGGGCATATCTCTCACTCTGTACTCTCCTTCTTCAGCAGGGTTCATATATAAATAATTCCCTAACATGACTTTGTACAATTAGGTACGTACTGCGAGCTGGAGGTGTCCCTGGACCCTCAGTGCGTGGCGGGCCCGTGCCGCAACAACGGAAGCTGCAGCGTGCCCCTTGGAGCCGAGACTTACGTGTGTGCTTGTCCACCGGGTAAGACTAAACTGTATATTAAATATTTCCACTTTGTAAATAAACAGTTCGCACAATGTTGTAAATATATGTGTTATACGTCAGGCTACACGGGACGTAACTGCGAGACGGACGTGGACGAGTGCGCGAGCACGCCGAGCGCCTGCCTCAACGGCGGCCGCTGCCAGGACGCCGTCAACAACTTCACCTGCGACTGTACAGGCACAGGTAACCTACATCACAATGTTGATCACGAAATATTAATATGTTTCAATAGGTTAAATTGTTTTATAGCTTGTGGAAAGTGAAGCGAATAGTCCAGGAAGATCGATATGATGTGTTTCGATATAAGAATATTTTGTTGTGCCAGGCTACACGGGCGCTCGCTGCGAGACTAACGTGAACGAGTGCGAGGAGGAGCGCAACATCTGCGGGCACGGCGTGTGCTACGACACGTACGGCGGCTACGTCTGCGCCTGCCAGCTCGGCTACAAGGGCGAGCGCTGTAACAATGTGAGATACACACACTTACTATACATGTTTTGATCGTCTTTGATTAAATTTAGTAACGTTTCTATATGTATAAAAATAGAAGAATTTTTATGTGAAATTTTTACAGAAGAATACTTTTATGTTATCGATATCGATACTTTTTTTTATCGTAATTTCGATAAAACTTTGACAGTAAAAATGCTGTTTCGGCAAAAAACTATTACTTCAAAATTCATTATTATTTTTACTATCAGCAATTTTTCAAGTATCATATTTCATATCATGCCATGTTTTTGTAAAACCTTTATCACCCTTTGGGATCGGACAGTGTTTTCTTAACATACTGTATAAGTCGTGGTGTGTTTAGGTGTCGGCGTGTGCTTCGGGCCCGTGCGGCGCGGGCGGCGCGTGCGTGGAGGAGAGCGGCGGCGCGGGCTTCCGCTGCGTGTGCGCGCGCGGGTTCGCCCCGCCCTACTGCGCGCCCGCGCCGCCGCACCCCGCCGCCTGCCCCGACCTCGTGTGCCCGCCGCGCTCGCACTGTACGTACCACCCTACACACACCCTCACACACACACACTCACACGCCATGCAGCGGGACTGATACTTTGTATGGTTCGCAGGTATACCCAACATGATGATCACGGGAGTCATCGCGAAACAAGTTATGTGCGTCTGCGACATCGGATACTATGGTGCGTACACCCTACATAATGTAAATAGTGGTACCGAGTGAAAAGCTGTCGTATGGTGATGACATGTGTGTGCACTGTGCAGGCGCGCCGGGCGTGTCGCCCAACTGCACGAGCCTGGAGGCGGCGTGCGAGGCGGGCGTCTGCCTCAACGGCGCCACGTGCTCGCTGGCCGCCGACCACTTCAACTGCACCTGCGCGCCCGGATACAAAGGTACACCGCCAACAATCGTTACATTATTTCATTACTTCGGCCTGTCTAGATGTTCTATAATGTTGTTCGTGAAATGTGAATGATTCTAGCATATTCTGTCCCTATGTTTTTTGCTTTGTTGTTTTCTTGTTGACATCATGCGATTGCCTTTCGTACATTAGTCATTAAACTTTATTAATATCCAATTTGCCTTTACCTGCATGAACTTAAACGTCGTCTATAGACACCCATAGAATTGATGTCGCCACCACCGTTAGACTACTTTAGCGATAAGAAACACAAGACGCGTGCTTCAGATGACTTATGCCTTGATAGTGGTCTTAGTAGTCTAGAATAGAAGATAATACGTTGTGGCGAGGCGAGGCGGTGGTGGCGGCACGTGGGTAAGTGTCCGTGTGCTTACGTGTGCGTGCATGTGCGTGTGTAGGCGTGTACTGCGAGCAGGCGGCCGGCAAGGCGCTGTCCGACCTCAAGGCGGCCGAGCGCTGCGCCAGCGGGCCCTGTCTGCACGCCAAGACCTGCCAGGACCTAGTAAGTACTGCTTGCACTCTTATGTTACCACTCTGTTTTGCATGCTTTTTAGCTTTTTTGTTAGCTTTGTAATTCACTATGTTAAGGTTATACTTAAATGTTTTATACTCAATGGTCAATTACATGTTTAAATGTTATAGTGTCGTATTGTAAGTTTACGAACTTTATTTAATAATTCGTGAGTTCTAAAATATATTTTACATTCAAAGAGTGGTGGTCACTGGTGCATCTTTACACTGCATTTTAAGTATTTTAACTATTGTAAACTACAAGAAAAAGTTTAAATACACTACACTTAGACTGCACTCACGTAAATAAGCTTCACACGAAGTATATATATATATTTATAGATTCTGAGAGTTTGATATAGTCGGTGTGGTGTGCAGGCGACAGGGTTCCGGTGCGAGTGTGAGAGCGGCTGGTCGGGTCCGCGCTGCGACGTGAGCGCGGGGGGTGCGGGCGGGGGCGCGGCGGGCGCGGGCGAGGGCTGCGAGGCGCGCGGCTGCGCCAACGGCGGCGTGTGCCGCGAGTCGGGCGAGTGCGAGTGCCGCGCGGGCTGGGCGGGCGCGGCGTGCGAGCTGGCGGCGGACTGCCGCGCGGCCGCGTGCGCGCCGCAGCACGAGTGCGTGGAGGCGGTGCCGGCGTGGCGCTGCGCCCCCGCCGCGCCCGACTCCGCCTGCGCCTCCTCGCCGTGCCACAACGGCACCTGTCTGGCGCTCGACTCCGGCCTCTTCCGCTGCCAGTGCCCGCCCGGCAATAACGGTCAGTACCACGATACACGCCGCACGATATGCACATATATTAAACGCACTTTTACTAAGACTAGCAAAAATAAACATCGCTCACGTTTAACTTATGATTTATTAAGTGGAACACATATCTATTCATCTGGAGAAAATACATTGCCTATCATGTATGCTGGAGTATCTTGCAGTCTTTTACCCTTTAAATTAACAGAATATGGCAATAATGATGGCTTTCTCATATAGATCCCTCTTTTTTCCGGAGTCCAAGCGCGCACCTTGCAGATTGTTCCATTTTTGGTTGTAACTCCCAACCAAGCCACTGACGACAACACAACGTCTCCGCAGCATAACTTTGGTCCCTCTCCTTTGAATTCCAACAAGTCCGCCCCGGGTAGTAGTCCCGGCCAGTTCTTCATTCTCTCCTCGCCCCCCGTGGGTGCGGCAAATAACTCGCTTCCTACAAATCTATCATAAATTTCGTCAGCATCTTCGGTCTTAGTTACAGTGATCGGTAAATTCTCAGAACAAAATATAGTAAAGCGACATGGATCCGCACATTCAACAAGGTCTATTCGAGCTAAGCCTCCGATGAAAATTGTCGAGCCCTCGTATATGTAGTAAGTTTGTGGTGCAATTAGTTGTTTCGGTATTGTCAGTAGTAATTCGTCCGTACTAAGTAACGATAGCACTTGGTCGGGGTGGATGACGCCGGGAGTGTCATAGAACCATTTGCTGTTAGCGAACATTTTGTTCTTCTCGTCTAGCACCAGCATCTGACGTCGGCTGGTGTCGTCTTCGTCATACTGCTCAGTAAACGAACGACCAATATGACCGATCAAAGCTGGCGCTTCAGTTGTCGACTTTCCTTGTAAATGCGCACGTCTTATTTCCTTTTCAATCTTCATCAGTTTTCTTTCTGATTTCAATCTTCGCGACCTCTGGTATATTTTCCAGCCTGAGGGTCTATTGATTGGAAATTTAAGCAGATTTAAAGTAGTTCCGGGCCATCGGCTGACGGTAGCACGTTGGACGATATCAACCGCCTGAACTTTGCAGTAGTCTGATTGGAGGAGGGCATTGAACAGCGAGCTCTTCCCGACGTTGGTGCAGCCCACTAGATACACGTCGCCTTTGTACATCCACTCTTTGAACATGACAGATATGAGATCCTCCACTCCATACCCAGTTTTGGCAGATATAAGGGAAATATGCTTGATGTTGGCTTCTCCTAGTTTGGTCTTTTTGATTTCAGTTACTAAAGATTGCCTTATGCGTTTCACATAACCTATACTATCCCCTGGCAACAGATCCACCTGGAAAGTAATTAAAAGTTTATTAATTATTAGGAATATTATAAGTTAATTGTTATTATTTTTGTGACATTTAAATTAATAAGTCATATCTTGGTTATGCAATTAATATTAAATACTTAAATCTGGTAAGTTATCGCACCTTGTTTCCTACAACTATGAGGGGTCTGTGTTTGCCTATGGTGTCCACAATTCCAGGCCATATGGAACATGGGAAGTCCAAAAGATCCACCATCAGCAGGACCAATGATTTAACATGTCTGAAATTTAAAAATGTGTGAGAATAAGGACACATACCTGTATTAAATTTTTATTTCAATGTAGGTTACTTATGTTGTTTGAGATGTCCGGGATATTATTATTATGTATTTTGAAGTTAAAATTAGAACATGTATCATAACACTGTTTTTATGATATTTTAGGTTTGGAATCAATTATTTACCAACAGTTCAATACACAGTAAAGTCAGTGTGTATTTACCTGATAGATTGTAGCAACTTCTCATACTCCTCTGGCTGTACACTGATGTCTAAGGCAATATTGTACTCTTTGAGGAAATGACATCTCTGGCACTCAATAGATTTGAGTTCCTTTACACTTCTGTCCTTCAATATTTCACTGGGCAAATACCCTGGGATGGCGGGGTCGCTACAATGCAGCAGAGCTCCACAGCCCCCACAGGGAACTCGGCTGACACCTATTGTAGGATCTGGGGTACCATAGTCCTTGCTCCATTTATAATTTGTATCAAGTTCATCATCTGAATCCTCCGATGAAATTTTACTGTCATCAAAATATTCATAGTTTGTCATCCATTTGTGAATGTTTGAGCGATCATATTCTTGTTTAAGACTATCCCTTTGAATATTACTTATCTGTCCATCATGTTCTACATTGTATTCGATTCGAGTGGGAGTCCCGAATGGTAACTGAAAGTCCTTTTCGGGTTCTTTAACAATGTTGACATTATCATCTTTAAGCAGTTTGTCATTTTCCACATAATATTTTAAGGCCAACGGCAGAGGTGTTAAACTTTTCTGCTTGAAGTCTTTATCTAGTGTTGCCTTTGCGTCTTTAATAGATTTTATGTGATACCTACGATTGCCTAATTTTAACTTATCGTGTTGTAAATATGAGTTGAATATTATTTTATCTTTATATTGCTGGAGTAACTGTGAAATATCTTTATTGTTATCATTTTGTTCATTCTGGTCTGTTTCAAGACTAGTTATAGTCCTAACTTGTTTAATATTGTTATTTTGCAAAACAATTTGCTTCCGACATAACCTCAAACCATTTCGCATTGAACACAACATGGCGATGATTCATACACTGTGTGACATAAATTACAACTCACTTAAATATACTTGATCTTCAATATCCATGTACCAATCTAAAGTAATTTAATACTTAAAATACATTAATTACAAAATAGGTCGCTCAATACATTGTACACTGTACTGTACACTGGTTTGACATTGACAGTTGACAGCGTTGACAGGTCATGTCGCTAACAACACTAGTGATGCCTGTATATGAGTGCTTACCGGTTAAACAGTAAAGTTTCTAAAACCGGTTTTGTAACATTCCTGGGTTTTTAATAATTTTTGAATTCTTATAATTATCAAATATTCAAATACTGTAAATAAACAGCATAATAATAGAAGTTGTGATTTAATAATACAAATAAGTTCTTGATAAATGTTACCGATATTTCATATCTTAATATACAATATATTATTATGATATTAGTGTTATGTTATCGTTGTTGATGGAAGCACCTGTGTTAAATCTGAGTGTAATATGTATTATGTGACAAATTTATTTATAATAAGTGTTTTTTTTACATTCTAGTCATTTTGTGCAGTACTTGTTCCATACAAATAACAATGCTTATAATTTTCGGTTTGCTATCTTTTTTCCTTAAAGGTATTTATGTTTATTTCGTTTATTATTAAATAAATTAAATAAATATTTAATATTATAATATTAAAAAAGAATTTTGATTTGCTACGTAATATCAATATACATAATATGAAATAAGGCAGTTAACTATTGAAAGAGTAGGCAGTGGTATTCTTTTTTATCAGAAGTATACCCGCATTTTGCATATCATTATAAGTTTCAAGCATTTGGCGGCAAAACAATATTTAAATTTGCGATGAATATTTGTTAAGCTCAAAATTAATTTTATTTCAGGTCGTTTTTGCGAGCTGGACATTGACGAATGTGCCATAATGCCCAAAATATGTAACCATGGCGTATGCGTGAATGTCCCCGGCTCCTACGAGTGTTATTGCAGACCTGGTATGTGTTACAGATATTTCATCAACAGTTGCATTAATTTGCAAGTTAATTACCGTTCTAACAAATGACTATTGTTACGCAGGATATACGGGCGACAGCTGTGAACAAGACATCGACGAGTGTTTGTCATCGCCGTGCAAAAACGGCGGGACGTGCCAGAACCTAGAGAATAACTATGAGTGCACCTGCATGGAAGGATTCGAAGGTCTGCCTACAACTATGATGATATCGTTACTTCTTGACAAACCCTGATTTATTTTTTAATGAATGTTTTTTCTGTTTTAGGCAAGGATTGTTCAATAAACATAAACGAGTGCGAGAAGAACCCGTGTGCCGCGGGCTCGACCTGCGTGGACGGCATCGCGAGCTACTCGTGCGTGTGCCAGGACGGACTGACTGGACCTAATTGCGAGATAGACATTGACGATTGTGAGGTAAATCGATTTGACAAGGTCAACTACTATTGCATTATTTATTTCAGTGTATTACTTTAAATGTCACATGATTTTTGTATTTGAGATATCATTGCTGGTTAGCATCTAGCTTTTCCTTCGTCATATTAAAATGTTGTATCGTGGGACAGTCGCAGCCGTGCCAGCACGGCGGGCGCTGCGTGGACGGGCTAAACAGCTACAGCTGCGACTGCGGCGGCACGGGCTTCTCCGGCGACGACTGCTCCGTCAACATCGACGAGTGCGCGCCGCAGCCCTGCCGCCACGGCGGGACCTGCGTCGACGACGTCAACGACTACCACTGCAACTGCTACGCGGCCTACACCGGTGAGTGCACGCACAGATACGGGCCTTCTTGTCTAAATGTATGTACTTCATATAACGCTATATGTCGTGTGCAGGTAAGAACTGTGAGCTGGACATCAACGAGTGCGAGAGCGAGCCGTGCAAGTACGGCGGCGTGTGCCTGGAGCGCTCCAACGCCAGCCTGTACCTGGCGGCCGACGCGCCGCACGTGCAGGTGGGCCCGCAGCCGCAGATGCTGCTGCCGCCAGTCTTCTACCAGCCCTTCTCGCTCGAGAGCGCCAGCGGGTAAGCACACAAACACGTCAACTCCTGTTATCCTACTTAATAATTTTAGTTCGGTATTGTAATAAAGTGGTTGTGCGGTAGGTTCGAGTGCGTGTGCGTGCTGGGCACGACGGGCTCGCGCTGCGAGGTGAACATCGACGAGTGCGCGTCGTCGCCTTGCGAGAACGGCAAGTGCATCGACGGCATCGGCGGCTACACCTGCGACTGCTTCGCCGGCTACGAGGGCGAGCACTGCGAGATCGAGATCGACGAGTGCCAGAGGTACCTACTTCACACTACCTCATATTCGTACTACCAGTATACCTGTGTAGAGCTATGATACATGTGCAAGCCTGATTTTCAAAATCAAAATAAAAAAAATGTTCGTTTAGGTACGAGCCGTGCGCTCACGGCAAGTGCTTCGACGGTCGCGCGACGTACTACTGCCTGTGCTCGAAGGGCTGGGGCGGACAGAACTGCTCCGTGGTGCTGCAGGGCTGCCGCGACGCTCCCTGCCGCAACAACGGCACGTGCCACCCCTGGCTGCGCGACGAGACCGAGCACCGCTTCAACTGCTCCTGCACGCCCGGACACTACGGAACCACCTGCGAGAAGGTGCGTCTCATCACAATATTTGACGAAGATTAAAAAAAACTAAAGGAATTTATCACCTTTTTTGTATTCTTCAATAGATAACAACAATGTCGTTAGAGAAGAGCAGCTACGCGGAGGTGAACACGTCCCGCGAGGAGGGCTACGACATCTCCTTCCGGTTCAAGACGACGCTAGGCAACGGCCTGCTGGCCATGGGCCGCGGACTCACCTACTTCTTCCTAGAGCTGTCCAGCGGCAGACTCAACCTGCATTCCAGTCTGCTCAACAAATGGGAAGGAGTGTTCATCGGATCCAACCTCAATGATAGTAACTGGCAGAAGGTAATGTTTCTTATATGCACAATGTTGTGTGGTTCGCTCACGTGATCATAAGAATGTTCTGATGGGTATCGTGACGGTAGGTGTTCGTGACCATCAACTCGTCGCACTTGGTGCTGGCGGCCAACGAGGAGCAGACCATCTACCCCATCAGCCAGAACGAGGCGTACAATTCGTCCGTGACGTCGTTCCCTTCCACACGACTGGGAACGGCCGGCTCCTCCTACGCCACGCTCACGCACGGACCCAACTTCTTCGTGGGCTGCTTCCAGGACGTCGTCGTCAACGGACAGTGGGTGGGTGTCCTGTTGCCATGCTGGTAATGTATGTGTGTCCCCATGTGCTCGATATTGATGGGGTCGGTGTGCAGGTGCTGCCCGAGGACTCGAACGCGACGAGCGCGGAGACGACGACGGAGGGCGGGGCGGGCGGGGCGGGGGCGGGCGAGGCGGGCGGGGCGGGCTCGGAGGAGGAGGGGCTGGCGGCGCGCGCCGTGCTGCGCGGCGTGCGCGCCACGTGCCCGCGCACGCCGCAGTGCGAGCCCAACCCCTGCCGCTCGGGGGGCGCCTGCGAGGACGCCTGGACCAGCTTCGTGTGCACGTGCCCGCGCCCGCACCTGGGCGGCACGTGCCAGTACAACTACACGGCGGCCACGTTCGGGCACGAGGCTGCGCGCGCGCGGGCCGTGGTGCGCGTGGCCGTGGACGAGCGCGCGCGCCGGGCCGTGCGCGCCGCGCTCGACATCTCCATGTTCGTGCGCACGCGCAAGCCCACCGGACAGATCTTCTACCTCGGCTCGCTGCCACGGTACGCCACCATCCCCATCTCTATGAAAGTGATTTATATTTTGTTATAAAAAGTAGAATTTATTGGAAACAAACCATTACCACAGTTATGGACAAACTGACGAGACCCAAGTGGGCGCGTCGCTGGAGGGCGGCGAGCTGCTCGTGCACCTGCGCTTCAACCAGACGCCCGAGAACTACACCGTGGGCGGCACGCGCCTCGACAACGGATACCTGCATCTCATTGAGGTATCTTCATTATATTTTATTTCTATTATGTACATGTTAGTATGTTGTTTTATAAATAACACATATAACTATGTTACACAGGTTGTGAGAAATTCTACACTGGTGCAAGTGAAGTTGAATGGCACGGAATACTTCCGGAAATCTATATCAGCAGCGAAACAAATTGACGCTCAGGTCAGTGACTCTGATTTGTACGATAATTACGGCTTACTACTAGTTTTATATTTTTTTAAATTATGTATAAACAGTTTCATTGTTAACATTATATGTGTGAGTCATGTATTTAATAAAAAATACATGACTCATAATTATACAGAATAATTTAAAAAAATATATCTTCTGTAAAACATATAATAATTGTAATATTTATGTGACAGGTACTATACCTGGGCGGGCCTCCCCCCGCGGCCACGCCGCCGCCTGCGCCCGGCGCGGGGGCGGAGGCGGCGGGGGGCGCGGCGCCCGCCCCCGCCCCCGCGCCCGCGCCCGCCGCCGCGCTGGCGCAGGTGGCGTCCGCGCCCGCGCCCTCGCCGCCCCCCTCGCCCCCCGCACCGTCAGCGCCCTCAGCGCCGCCGCTCGCGCCGGAACCCGACGATAGCGCCTACTTCAAGGGCGTCATTCAAGACGTGCAGGTATATAGCCTTATTATGTACTAAACACCGGTTCTTTTTACGAAACAAAATAAAGTACTTTAATGTTTATACTATGATTTGTATATGTCAGATCTCGAACGGCGTGAACGTGACGATCGTGGAGTTCTTCCCGCTGCGCGTGGAGGGCCTTCAGCTGCCGCCGCCGTTCGGCGAGGTGTGGCTGGACCCGGCCGCCGTGCTGCGCGGCGTGGTCTCCGACGACCTCTGCGCCGAGCGGCCCTGTCTGCACAACGCCACCTGCACCAACACCTGGAACGACTACACGTCAGTACACACATACACGATCATCTGAAACCTATCAATAATTTAGACCTGACTGCCGCAACTACTATTACTAAGCGATGTCCTGTAGAACAAACATTTCCGCATGGAGACAATTTTGATTGTGTAATTGTTTTATGTTTACTCTGAACCCTCCATACGGCATAGGGATTAAAATCCATGTTAAAGCCTATTTATAAAGACAATATATATCAACAGAAAGATTTTTGCTAATGTATCGCATATATGTACAGGTGTCAGTGTCCCCGCGGCTACAAGGGTAAGCAGTGCTCGGAGGTGGAGTTCTGCCAGCTACAAGGTTGTCCACTCAACTCTCACTGCCGGAACTTGGATGCCGGGTAAATATTCTACTTTCTAACATTTTTTGATTTTAAATTCAGATAGGAATTGTTTTCATTGTATTTTGTGTGTATTGCAGATATGAATGTGTTTCAAACGCTACATTCGATGGAGTGAACACGACCCTTACGTACAAGCTGCGCGTGCCCAGAACTGTTAGCATTGCTACTGATGAAGATTTGGAGTTGCCGGAGACGCTTACTATAACCTACAGGTATGTTTAAAAAATACCCGCGCATTTGTTAATGGTTCGTTATTTCAGGCTAATGTTTTGTCAGTAACCTGACGTAAAAAGAACAGTGTTTGACCAAGTTTGTATGCTATGATTATTGTCTCCCCGCAGGAGTAAGACTGGCGGCACGTTGTTCCACGCGGAGAGCGCGGGCAGTGGTGCGGGTGCGGGCGCGGAGGGCGGGTCGTGGTTCACGGTGGGCGTGTTCAAGGAGCAGGTGGCGGTGCAGTGGCGGCTGGCGGGAGCCCTGCCCGCGCTGCGCCGGCTGCGCGCGCACACGCACCTGCACTGGACCACGCTGCGGTTCACCTTCACCAACAACCAGCTCAGAGGTCACTGCTCACCACTACATCACATGCACACTACTCAATATTATCTCAACGAAAAATATCATCGTGCATGAGTGTTGTTGTTCACCTTGACGGCGACTCCGACGTATATTTAATGTCAAGCACAGAATAAAAAAAAATAGAGCGCCAATTTATAATTATAATTCTTATTTGAAAAGTAAATTTTATTTTTTATAATGTAATTTTTCTGTTCTTAAATCGGTGTAGCTGCATATTCCCTATTACTTGCGTAAAGAGGATTTTAACATATTTTTTTGTCAATACATTAAAATGTATGTCAGTTTATTTAATTGTATCACACACAGGAGCGTTCATCGAGCCGAACGGTCACGAGGAGGTGGGCATGACGGCGAGCGTGGACACGCGCGCGTGGCAGGCGCTGGTGATGGAGGGCCGCATACACCTCGGCGGCATCGGACACGCCGCCGCACCCAACCCCACCACCATGGTAACTATCTACATACCCAGCTTACAGTCATTTGTCAATTTCATCGAATACTCTAAAAGCACTTAGAACAAATGCCCTCCATCCACTTCCTCTACTGTACGATCGATATTACAATAGAAAGGGAAGGCCCAGACGCCACACAGAAAAAAACCTAAATTAGACAACAATGAAATATACGCCAAACTGCACTATTAGTCGTAGGGAACCCTTATCACTTTCACTAATTACCGTAAACCTCAGCAAAACTTGTTCAAAACATTTTTACAAAAATATAGTTAAGTCGAGGTGTATGCGAGTTCAATGTAAGTCGTCTTCAAAAAGGGGTAACGTGTGCAGAAGTAAAATCAAAATCCTTAAAAATGGCCAAAGTCGTCGTTATTTGATCTTTTTAATTAATACTCAAGTCGCAAACGCCAAATGTGAATCGATCAATTCAAAACCACAATTCAACGGAAAAATCAAATGAAGTAATGTCAATATCAAACTGTCAGAAAGGCAAAGGAAATGCGATGCGTACAGCCTTTCTTGTTTGAAAATAATTTCATTGTATATGTATAATATTGACATGCATCGAATTATTCTAAATTGACGGTAACTGTAAAATTATTCTATAAAATAGTTCGATACGCATTATTAAATAATTCTTGCTTGGCTGAATGTCGATGGCACATGTCAGATTATCACAGACGTCCATTAAAAAATATGAATGAATTAGACGGAAATCAAGTGAATTATTTTAAAGGTCGTTATAAGGTCCGAGGTGTACAAACCTGATATTATTTCATTATGCATATTTTATTCTAATTAGACTTTAGGACTATTAGTTTCTGTCCATTCCAGGCATTTTTTAGTCGTTCCCCTTTATAGTGTAGTTTTTAATTACTTTGCCACGTCATTCGGAGCTTTCGCCGAAGCCATATTCTGCTAAAATGTTATGCACTAAGTCGTAGGCGTCGGTCTCGATAGGCGTCGGTCTCGACAGGCGTTGGTCTCGACAGGCATCGGTCTCGGTAGGCGTCGGTCTCGGTAGGCGTCGGTCTCGACAGGCGTCGGTTTCTATAAGCGTCGGTCTCGGTAGGTGTAGGTCTCGACAGGCGTCGGTCTTTATAAGCGTCGGTCTCGGTAGACGTTGGTCTCGACAGGCATCGGTCTCGGTAGACGTCGGTCTCGACAGACGTCGATCTCTATAAGCGTCGGTCTCGATAGGCGTCGGTCTCGGTAGGCGTCGGTCTCAGTAGGCGTCGGTCTCGACAGGCGTCGGTTTCTATAAGCGTCGGTCTCGGTAGGCGTCGGTCTCGGTAGGCGTCGGTCTCGACAGGCGTCGGTCTTTATTAGCGTCGGTCTCTATAAGCGTCGGTCTCGGTAGGCGTCGGTCTCGACAGGCGTCGGTTTCTATAAGCGTCGGTCTCGGTAGGCGTCGGTCTCGGTAGGCGTCGGTCTCAGTAGGCGTCGGTCTCGGTAGGCGTCGGTCTCGGTATGCGTCGTTCTTGGTATGCGTCAGTCTCGGTAGACGTCGGTCTCGGTAGACGTCGGTCTTAGTAGGCGTCGGTCTCGATAGGCGTCGGTTTCGGTAGACGTCGGTCTCGGCAGTCATTGGTCTCTATAAGCGTCGGTCTCAGTAGACATCGGTCTCGACAGGCGTCGGTCTCGATAGGCGTTGGTCTCAATAGGCGTCGTATTATAGAAAAAAAAAAAAAAAAAAACTTGAATATCTAACGCATCCCCTTAGTTATAATTTGCTACAGGCCTTATGCTGGATAATCCGGCACTGGTTTTAATAGTGTAATATTTAACATTTTATTCATTATGTGGTTTAGGCGGAGATCTCGACGGACCCTAATGTGTGGGAGTACTCGGAAGGCGAGGAGATCACCGGCGACAACCTTGCCGGGGAGTACTTCAAGGTAACTAATCAATGTTTGAACGATAGATGGCAGCACTATGCCATGAGAGTGGAGTGGCATGGTGGTAATGTTTGCGTGTTGTGCAGGGCTGCATGGGGGCCGTGCACGTGGGCGGGCTGCTGCTGCCGTTCTTCACGGAGGAGGAGCTGTTCGTGGGCGCCACCGCCGCACTGCTCGCCGCGCAGCCGCACTACGCGCTGCTGTACGTTTCACATATTATATTATTGTTATACTACAATTTAGACATATTTATAAAATATAGGTACCTTTCTTATTTGACGCCCTTTTGGCAAATGAAATTTCCTTAATTTTATAGCATATGGTACAAAACAAAAACTGTGAAATATGAATTATTTTTCGTAACTATAATAGTCGCTGCTTTTCGTACACGATTGACCTGGTTGAACGATCAATCACTGGAACAGTTGTCACGTGCGCCGGGAGTGCTGTTTACGCAGCTGTAGCGTGTGACCTGTGACGTAACCAGTATACATGTGTGCAGGTCTGGTCGCGCGTGGGGCGGCGCGGCGGGCGTGGGCTGCGTGCTGTGCCTGGAGCGCGACTGCGCCAGCGGCGGCCACTGCGCCGACGTGCGCTCCTCCTACGCCTGCGCCTGCCCGCCCGGGTACAGCGGGGACTACTGCCAGGTACGACCTAACACTTTCGCAGCCAACTCAACTAACAAAAACATGACTGACTATGAAAAGATGAAATCTATTTAAGTAATAAAAAACTAAGTAAATAAAGCGAAATAAACTCAGGAGTATATAGGTCACGCATTAGCAAAGAAAATAAAAAATTACGACGTCGAGCGAATTTCACTTTTCAATGTATATCTTGAGTGTACTTGAGAAAAAGAAAGAGTGTGTTTAATATTTTTTACGTTCCGTACGATGTTACCCATCATGTTTATTTCTATGAAAGTCTTCACAATATTGAGTGATTTACCATGTTATTTTAATATCATAGACTTCTTATCCTATAATCTATAAGTAGAAAACTAATTATCGTTTCGTATTAGTAGTTTCGGAGATAAGGGGAGGGGGAATAGTAAATTTTCGTCTATTTTCTTGAATAACTCGGAAAGTATTAATTTTAAAATTACAAAGGTACATTTAAGATCTTCACAAGAAGACCTTCCATTTGATATGTCACACAGAGCAGTTTAAAAATATTTTTTTTTAACAAAAAAATTAAGCCGCCGAAAAAACTGAAAAGCAAAAAATAACAAACCTTTTTTTTATATTTAATCTTAATAACTAAGTTCTTAAACTAATGTAAGTGTACCTAAGTAATTTTGAGTCGGCCTATAGCCTATTCCATAAAAAAAGAATTATCAAAATCGAACTACTCTGTAAAAAATTACTCGTGGTAACACACATTACATTCAGTGAGTGAACAATCAATCAACCCCTGTTTTCCTACCCTTAGGGTGGGAATTCTTTTTCCAAATTTATATGGGACTAACTTTGGAGTATACCATTTCCAATATAATAAGAATTATCAAAATAATAATAATATTCCGGGACAACTCACACACGGTTATCTGATCCCAAGCTAAGCAGAGCTTGTGTTATGGTAACCAGACAACTGATAAACATACTTATATATTTCTAAATACATACATATTATAGATAAATTACACCCAGACAACCAGAACAAATGATCGTGCTCATCACACAAACATTTGTCCTGGGTGGGAATCGAACCCACGACCTCCGGTATAGCCATAGTATAAAGAGAGAAGAAGTAGGCTATCTCCGGCTCCGGCCCAATCCGCGATATAATTGCCTACTGTCACACGAGTAGATAAACGGAACAGAGGCAAAGCTTCGAACAATCGCTCGAATCGGTTGCACGCACACAAGCGCGCGGGGCATGTGTGCGTGACCACTGGCCGCTTGTCGCATACGCGGCGAGACTGGAAAAAACCAGTTTACGCTGGCACAGCCAGTGTACAATCTAAGGGTCAGTCCGACGCACGCTGTTTGTTTTGTTAGTTAGCAAATTTAAGTTTTTATAAGTTTAGTTGTAAAAACGTGGTATTATAATAATAATAATGGTTGTTTATTGTACCGTGTGTATGAATAATAATAGAGAAAACAAAAATATATCATACTTTAACTATCCCAAGGAGTACAATAGGTAAGTAAATATTTGGTTATTACTTTTTCAAGCAAGTACCTTTATTTTAGTGTATGATCCTTTTTATAATAAGAAGAGAGTAATTTGTACAACACGGTAGGTATTTTTTATAAAAAAAAAAACAAAAATTATAAAAAGAAAATTCTAACAGTAAGTAATTTATAAACTATTCTATCATAAATAAATAAATAAATAAATCATACTGACTATTAAATATTAAAAAACGTTTTGTTTGATTTGTCTTCACCTATTGTGACAACCCTAACAAAAGAGGTAACAATTTTGCACGTTCTTAAGAAGCTTTGCCTCTGTTCCGTTTATCTACTCATGTGCTACTGTCTCAGGGTTGTCACTTTTAGCTAAATTTTAATTCAGTGCTTATAAATTGGCAAGGGTCGGGAAGTTGTATTTTTTTCTTAATTGTCTGGGTACAGGGTTTGTGAGGTCGGTTTTACCTAAACGATGATGAAACCTTTATAATAATATTAATATTATTATAATAATATTATTTATATACAATTATCAGTCATTTTTCAATCGTTTAGCGGTGCCGAAAAGCCGTGACGCGCGAACTTCGTGCGGTGTGCGTGGTGTTAGCCCCGACTGGCGCACTGAGAAACGGGTCGAGAATTTGTTTAATGTGCGTGCAGCGACGCGTAGGTACTATGGCGCACACATACAAGTCACGCGCCCCTCTCTTTATACTATGGTATAGCAGTCAGGGTCACTAACCACTAGACCTACAGGCCCATCTGTTGGTCTAGTGGTTAATAAATCTGACTATTCTGTAAAAAGTTATGCGTGTTCAAACATAAAAAAAAATATACGCGTCGAATTGAGAACCTCTTCCGTTTTTTCGTCGGTTAAAAAAACCACCTTCCCCCAAAAATGGGTTCTGCGTTTGGGTCACAGAAATTGATATGTGTACCAAATTTCAACTCAATCGGTCTAGTAGATTCGGAGATAATTGACTGTGACCGACGGACTAATAATAATATAATAATAATAATATTTATTCAAAGTTCTTTACAGGATAAATTACATACAGTCTTAAATATAAATTTAAATCTGAGTCTTACATGCCTGAACTAGGAAGTCCTGTGTTTCAGGCAAGAAGTGCTAAAATAATAAAAAATTAACAAATAATCAAAAGGATTCTAAAGTACAATAAATATCTGTAAACGTTACACGTTATCTTATACCTACTATTATAATATAACCAAATCTTAACTTATATTTTCCTAATTAACAAGATTTTTATAACTAAAGAATGTATAAAAACACAAAATACATAAAAATTGTACAAAATCAAAAAATAAAATAAAAAACCAAATCACTTTAACACAAGCAGTAAATTCTCTGTATCATCGTAGGACATGTTTTGAAGAGTTTCCTTAAGAGTTCTCTTACAGTTAACTTTATTTAAGCCATAAATGTTTGCCTTCGCGTTCAATCTATTGTAGAGCAGAGGTCCAAGAAACAGGTAAAATTTTGATGTGAAAGCATGTTTGGTTTGAATTTGAGGACAGACTAGATCTTTACGTCTTCTGTTAATAACATCCGTGTTATATATTAAATCTGCGTGCTGTTGTAATACAATACCCATTATAAATAACTGTCGGACTGTTAGTACTTCACATTCCTTGTATAGGAGGTTAGTAGGAAAAAGGAATGGCCGGAAAGTAGACACTTTGAGAATTGCCCTCTGGGCTCTCTCGATAGTTAGTAACAATGTTTTACCCGTTCCACCCCATGTGGTAATACAGTATGTTAATAACGATTGGCATAGAGCAAAGTAGACTTGTCTAATTATTTTTGGGTCTGCAATGCTTCGTAACTTTTTAAAAACAAATATCAATTTACGAATCCTATTATTTACAGCTTCTATATGATGTTTAAATGAAAGTGTCTCGTCTATTACAATTCCTAGGTACTTTACTGTATTTGACATTTTAATATTGGGACAATCGCATTGGTTATTTGTGCTAGATGTGCAGTTATGAGCATATATTGTTGTGGTAGTGCCAGATAGTTTTTGCTTGCGCATTGAAAACTTGACGTAATTTGTCTTGTCAGCATTTAAAGTTAGTGAGTTATTTTGAAGCCATTTATTAATAACGTTGAATCCGTGTTGCGCAAACTTGTAGACATTTTCTTCAGAGTCAGCCGAAAACAAAAGAGCAGTGTCGTCAGCATAACAAACGATATGGCCGTGATCTAAATTTATATTACAGAGATCGTTTATGTATATTAAGAAGAGAGAAGGCCCCAAAATACTTCCTTGCGGAATTCCGAAAGCTGTGCTTTCTTCATCATCGCTAATAACATTCCCAATCTTAACACATTGCGTGCGTTCTTCTAGATAGCTCTTAAATAGTTTCAGCTGATTTTCCCTGATGCCTATGGCCTCAAGCTTGCGCAATAAAATGGGAATAGAAACTGTGTCAAAAGCTTTGGCGAGGTCCAGGAAAATTCCTACTGTGTGGTTCCCTTTATCCAGTTCCTGAGCTAGATAGGCGGTTAGATGGTGCACGGCATTATCTGTAGACATTTTAGGTCTAAATCCAAACTGCCGCTTAGAGAGAATAGATTTATCCTCCAAATATTTAAAAAGCCTATTGTTTATAATCTTTTCCAATATTTTAGACATAGAAGGCAGTAAGGAAATAGGCCTATAATTAGTCACTTGGTCTTTACTCCCTGATTTGTAAATTGGGACAACAACAGCTTTTTTCAAGCACTTGGGAAACACACCTGTATTTAAACGTCATTTATTAAAAACGCAAGTTAACGGTGGTACTAACAGGTCTTTGAATTGCTTAATAATTTTATTAGGTATGTTATCCCAGCCAACTGCACAGTCGACTTTTAGACCCGTAATAATCCTTTCGACTTCCGCTTCGTCAGTATCTAGTAACACGAAGGATGATAAAGTAGTGTTAGATGCAAACACTGAGCTTGTTAGGTACTGCGATTGTCCCCGAATTTTTTCAGCTAAACACTTACCCACATTAACAAAGAAATTATTTGCAATGTTCGCAGATGCCAACTGTGATGAATGTGCTTGTAATAAACCTGAAGAAGACTGATTGTGTTTTGAATTATGCGTCACATTTTTAATAATTTGCCAGATCTTTTTGCTATCTGTACCAGCCTCTTTAAGAGCAGTGTTATCGTAATTACATTTTACTTTTTTTAGGAGGTTGTTACAAAAGTTACGATATCGCTTATATGACACTTGCAATATTAAATTATGCGGATTAGCTTTAGCTTTCATATGCAGTTTATCTCTATTTTTCATACAACGTATAAGACCAGCCGTGATCCATGGCTTTATGTTGCAGTTTTTGTTATTTAACCGAGATATGACCGTGTTCTTTTGAATTGCATGTTGCACTTTATTAATTATGTACAACATACAAAATTGCGGATCAGCGGAATTGTAAACTGGGTCAAAATCAATATTGCATAAGTCTTCTTCAAGTTTATGTAAATTTAATTTAGAGACTGTGCGAGAGGCCACCTTAGGCAATTTACAATTAAGAATTAGTAGGGTAGCACTATGATCAGTTATTGTTGAGTTAGTTACAAGGGTTAGTGCAGGGAAATTGGCCTTGAGCATTACATGATCCAAGCAGGAGCCACTTTGATGTGTGGGAAGGGTGTGGGCGGGAAGCAAACCATGAAACGCGCATAGGTTCAGATATTCCTCAGTCGAAGCGTCTGCACTTCCCGGAAGAATATTGATATTAATATCTCCAGTTATAATTATATTTTTGAAGGATGATAGGGTTTGCAAGGTGTCGTTTAGAGAGTTAGTGAAATTGTTTACATTCGTAAAAGAAGGAGATCTATATACAGCCAGTATCGCAAATTCGGCTCCGATTTTAACTAACAATCTGCTACAGTCGTACATGTTTGGTTCCACGACAGACGCATTTAGATGTTCTCTTGCATAAACTATCACCCCGTCGTTCTGATTGAAAGTTGAGTTACTCTTATACATACAATATCCCTGAATTTGTGGTATGTTATACTGTTTAGCAAGCCAACATTCAGTTAGTACAATAATGTCACAATTAATGTCTAGACGTTGTAGAAAAATACTAAAGTTATCAAAATTCTTATAAACACTGCGAATGTTTTGAGTTAATATGGTTAATGGGCTATTGTAAGAGGAGAGATATTCTTTGCAGTGTTCAACGTCACAAGCTTGCGATTGAGATACAGAGAAATTATCTACGTCACTAATTAGATGATTAATCATATTAATTATATAAAACAAAGGCCAGGAAGAATCGTAATTTACGGCGCTCCTAGGCGCCTCCATAATCAATAGAGTTTATGTACCTATTTTCTGCCATAATTTTCGCCGCACAGTCCGCTGCACCTGTCTTATGATTGCTTGGCTTTTTGAAGTGCAAGCAAGTAGCGCATTTTGGTTCCTCTGCTTTCTTGGTGCATTCTTTGATGGAATGACCCAATTCACCACAATGGCCACACGTATAAGTGGTCTCTCGACATGATTTAGCCGCATGTCCGTACTGCTGGCATTTATAACAACGTGTGACTAGGGTAAAGTCTCGTACAGGGCAGGAAGACCAATCAACAAATACTCTGTCTTTACATATCAGGGCTTTACGAATCTGTGCAGATACTTCAATTATAAAGTTACAGGTGTCAGCGTCTTTCTTACCTGACTTGTGGCTTAGCTTAATGGAGGACAAAAACGTCTCGAGAGTGCAGTCCTGAAGTTTTCCGGCTAAGTTTTGGTTGTACAAACAAGTTAAAACTTCCATCTCTTGCATGATTGAGGGCACTCCGATAATTACGACTCTAGGTTTTCTTTTCTGAGGTTCCTGTACTGTAAGGCCTGAATTTGTTGACTGCATCGATTTCTTTACCTTTTCAATGTCGTCTTTGGTTTCAGTGCTGATGATAACACCACCATTTTTTGTCTTGCGTAGTCCTCTTACTTGTAGTTTCATTTGTTCTGGGCAGATAATTTTTTATACAAGCGACTTTGTCTCGTCACTAGATGTTAGTTTGTTATTGGGATATATGGCCACTGAGCTCAAATTTAAGGGCTGAATAAATTTGTTGGTACCTTTTTTAACCATATCGGCAAAGGATGATCCCGTGTTTGGCTTAATAGAGGCTCCAAATGTCGTCTTTAGTTCTTGCAGTTGCTGCGACAGATCAATTTGGTCTTCAAGTCTTTGTACGGTAGAGTTGGCTATGACTGCTTTCATCTTAACGGACTGGTACTGGACAGCCATCTGAGATGTACCGTGACCAATTTTTCGGCATAAAGCACTTATGCGCATTTTTTGTTCAGAGTTTAATTTGCTCTCTGATGCAATAACACACACTTCGCCTAAATATTGGTCAATAGTCTTCATCCAGTTTTGTATTTCCGGCGTTGAGATCACTTCCAACTCGTTTCTATGGGTGGGCGTCTGAGGGTGAGATGCATGTGCGGGCTCGGGTTTAGGTGTATCCGTGGGCACGGGTGTAGGAGGTGGACTCCGCATACATCGGTCACCCCGGCTGAAGGGGCTGCTCGCCATTGTGACACAGTTATTGACTTGGTAACACTTTGCACATTTTATTTAATTAATTAGAAACTATTATGCCCACGTTTGACAAACTTATTCGGCCAGTAGGTAAAACCAGGTCACGAGTCAGCGAGTTTTTATTTATTAATTTTATAATTCTTCGGCACGTCCGATCACAACAAGTACGAATAATAGTCTCCTATAATAAGGTATAACGATAAGGGTTCCGTTTATTCGTACGTACGGAACCCTAAAAAAAAGAATAGTCATCTCCTGGGGTAGGTGGATCATGCGTATAAACGCGCACATTTTTAAATGGACGTTATTTTCAGATAACGTTTTTTGTGTGTTCACCTGTCTCGTTGTCTGTCTGTAATCAAATCTTGCAAGTTAAATTTGAGCCACTTCCCGGTTTCAGATTGAGCTAAAATTTTGCATGCGTGTATAAATCGCATGACATAGGAACTCCATAATTAAACGACACAAACCCATCCCCCCTTATTACAAAAGATGGTCTAAGAAAAACCGAGGTTTTAGAATAGCCCCGTCTCTTTTTGTTATATGACATAAGAAAGTGATGGGTATATTTTAAATCTGGGTTTACCTTAGTCTTGGTTTAAACCATCTTTTGTAATAAGGCCCATCGGGTTTGGGTTTATTTGATTTGTCTTCACGAGTACTTTGATACTATAATATAATGGTAACTAGGACCTGATGATGGAGCTGTAAGTTGGCCATAGGAACTCCGTAATTAAACGACGTAACCCCATCGAGTTTAGGCACGTTTGATTGTCTTGACGAGCATATAAATTTGGCATGAATATGCAACTCCAACAAATTTGGGGAAAAAATCCTAAAAAGTAAAATAAAAAAAAAACTTTTTTAAAAACAAGATTGTATTATTTGTTAAGAAAATGAACGAAAATGTTAAAAATATATTTTTAGTTTAGTTTCTTCTTAATTATGCCATCAAATGTAACACGATTATTTATAAAATTGGGACTGATGAAAACGAGAAGAGTTAATTTATTTTGAACTTTTTAGTTCATTTTCTTAACAAATAATAAAAGCTTGTTTTTATAAAAGTTTTTTTTTTATTTTACTTTTTAGGATTTTTTCCCCAAATTTGTTGGAGTTGCATATTCATGCCAAATTTATATTATTGAAGTGACTTCTTTAGCGGCGTTGTACACTTTTTTTGTAATGGGTAAAAAATGTTAAACTCGCGTCAGGACACGTGTGACGTGACCTGGTCGAAAATTCGTAAGACGAAAACTTCTTTAGCGGCGTTGTACATTTTTTTTTTGTAATGTGTAAAAAATGTTAAACTCGCGTCAGGACACGTGACCTGAACGAAAATTCGTAAGACGGATGGAGAGTAGACAGCTAGAAAAATGCACAACGTTAATATTCAAGTTTTTTTTCTTTAACTGTTATCAAATGATATTGACCGCGTCCGTGTCTTACAGATTGACGTAGACGAGTGCGCGACGCACCAGTGTCAGAACGGCGCGACGTGCAAGGACGGCATCGCCGCCTACACCTGCATCTGTCCCGTGGGCTTCGATGGCGACTTGTAAGTGCTGCACCAAATACTTGTCATTATGATAACCAAGTCACACCCAATGAATGTTTGATAAAGACATGACACGAAATAGGTTTTGCAATAACCATATTTTAATTTGTCGTGATTTTATTAGAAACAGTGTGTTATTGACTTATATGTGGCCCCTCTGAATTTTTATAGGTATTGGCCTAATTATAAGTCTGACCTGAAGCTGGTTGTAGGTTTATTGTTTACCGATTTTCTATGATTATATTGCAGCGTGTTAATAATGTGCGTATGTTTCAGCTGCGAGCACGACATCGACGAGTGCGCGTCGTCTCCGTGCCTGCACGGCGGCACGTGCCGGGACGCGGCGGGCGCGTTCTCGTGCGCGTGCGCGGCGGCGTGGCGCGGGCCCACGTGCGCCGCGCCGCGCGACCGCTCCTGCGCGCACCAGCCCTGCGCGCCCGCCGCCGCCGCCTGCCGGGACACGCCGCCCGGTACGTACCACACCCAGCTAGCACGGCGGCACGTGCCGGGACGCGGCGGGCGCGTTCTCGTGCGCGTGCGCGGCGGCGTGGCGCGGGCCCACGTGCGCCGCGCCGCGCGACCGCTCCTGCGCGCACCAGCCCTGCGCGCCCGCCGCCGCCGCCTGCCGGGACACGCCGCCCGGTACGTACCACACCCAGCTAGCACGGCGGCACGTGCCGGGACGCGGCGGGCGCGTTCTCGTGCGCGTGCGCGGCGGCGTGGCGCGGGCCCACGTGCGCCGCGCCGCGCGACCGCTCCTGCGCGCACCAGCCCTGCGCGCCCGCCGCCGCCGCCTGCCGGGACACGCCGCCCGGTACGTACCACACCCAGCTAGCACGGCGGCACGTGCCGGGACGCGGCGGGCGCGTTCTCGTGCGCGTGCGCGGCGGCGTGGCGCGGGCCCACGTGCGCCGCGCCGCGCGACCGCTCCTGCGCGCACCAGCCCTGCGCGCCCGCCGCCGCCGCCTGCCGGGACACGCCGCCCGGTACGTACCACACCCAGCTAGCACGGCGGCACGTGCCGGGACGCGGCGGGCGCGTTCTCGTGCGCGTGCGCGGCGGCGTGGCGCGGGCCCACGTGCGCCGCGCCGCGCGACCGCTCCTGCGCGCACCAGCCCTGCGCGCCCGCCGCCGCCGCCTGCCGGGACACGCCGCCCGGTACGTACCACACCCAGCTAGCACGGCGGCACGTGCCGGGACGCGGCGGGCGCGTTCTCGTGCGCGTGCGCGGCGGCGTGGCGCGGGCCCACGTGCGCCGCGCCGCGCGACCGCTCCTGCGCGCACCAGCCCTGCGCGCCCGCCGCCGCCGCCTGCCGGGACACGCCGCCCGGTACGTACCACACCCAGCTAGCACGGCGGCACGTGCCGGGACGCGGCGGGCGCGTTCTCGTGCGCGTGCGCGGCGGCGTGGCGCGGGCCCACGTGCGCCGCGCCGCGCGACCGCTCCTGCGCGCACCAGCCCTGCGCGCCCGCCGCCGCCGCCTGCCGGGACACGCCGCCCGGTACGTACCACACCCAGCTAGCACGGCGGCACGTGCCGGGACGCGGCGGGCGCGTTCTCGTGCGCGTGCGCGGCGGCGTGGCGCGGGCCCACGTGCGCCGCGCCGCGCGACCGCTCCTGCGCGCACCAGCCCTGCGCGCCCGCCGCCGCCGCCTGCCGGGACACGCCGCCCGGTACGTACCACACCCAGCTAGCACGGCGGCACGTGCCGGGACGCGGCGGGCGCGTTCTCGTGCGCGTGCGCGGCGGCGTGGCGCGGGCCCACGTGCGCCGCGCCGCGCGACCGCTCCTGCGCGCACCAGCCCTGCGCGCCCGCCGCCGCCGCCTGCCGGGACACGCCGCCCGGTACGTACCACACCCAGCTAGCACGGCGGCACGTGCCGGGACGCGGCGGGCGCGTTCTCGTGCGCGTGCGCGGCGGCGTGGCGCGGGCCCACGTGCGCCGCGCCGCGCGACCGCTCCTGCGCGCACCAGCCCTGCGCGCCCGCCGCCGCCGCCTGCCGGGACACGCCGCCCGGTACGTACCACACCCAGCTAGCACGGCGGCACGTGCCGGGACGCGGCGGGCGCGCCGCGTGACAGCACGGCGGCGTTAACAACACACAGCACACTGAAAATCTCCTTCAAGTAACATAATTTTTATTGTAAATGCATTTTCTAAGCAACCTTGTCCTCCGCAGATCCCCCGACGGGCAACAACTTCACGTGCGTGTGTCGCGAGGGCTTCGAGGGCGTGTACTGCGAGTTTGCCTTCTGTGAGGTGACGCCCTGCGTGCACGGTACATGCGTCAACGACTCTAAGGTATGGACTTATAATCATCATTATTGATCAGTTTTTAAGAATGCTAGCGTCGTGGTTCTGCCTGGTGCCGATGTAGTAGCCCGGTGACGATTAAAACTGTGATTTAAAAAAAAATGATTTATATTTGGTCGTGTAACTTGTCAGACGGCGTCGTGCGTGTGCGCGGCGGGCTGGGGCGGGCGGCTGTGCGCGGCGGAGCGCGACGAGTGCGCGGAGGCGGGCGCGGCGGCCTGTCTGCACGGCGGCCGCTGTCTGCACGCCGCGCACGACTACCTCTGCGACTGCGAACACACCGGTGCGTACACACACATACACACACACACACACACACACACACGCACACCATCATACACATACACACATTTAGGACTGCTCTTACCTTGTGGGTGAGTTTTAATCCCTCTACATCTACGGTATTTAACTTGAAAAAAAAAATATAATAAAAATTGAGCACCTAAAGTTCTACAGCATCAATTAACACAAATTAATTACAAAGATAGAACATTTAAAAGCGTTAAACAATACATCTGCTTCACAATATAAAGTTATGTGTTTAATATAATCTCCCTTAAATAATGCAGTTCGAGCATCCATTTATGAAAACATCAATGCAAATGTAGCGTAATGCGTATCTTAAGGTCGACTTGATGCTCAATAGCTGTTATACCTTCTCGTCATGGCGACAACGTCATGTATGTATAAATGGCAGTGACAGGTGTATGCGACAGTCTTGACAGAGTTGTGCGCATGCGTGAGTCAGGCATCTCGCACTGCCGTGACGTCACACTCGCCACTGCACCGCTCCGATGTGACCTCCGCTAGTATTTTACATACGAATCACACATCATAATGGTAATGAATGCTGCGAGGTAATATTGCCTCGCAGCATTAATTACCATAAATAATCATAATTTTCAAAACATATTTAGTACCTCTTCATCAGTTATGTATTGTAATGTATTGTATTGTATTGATGCGGACAAGTACTAATAGTAAAAGTGATATGATGTTTAAGGAGCGTGTGTTTGTTATGCAATGTAGGACATGGTCTAAATATATATCAGTATCAGTGGTGTGCCACTACCACAGTTCCCAGTGGTGTCGTCACTGTACACACGCTGCATGTGTGCGTGCGCTACACGTGTGCGGGTGTATCTTATCGGCGACACTGCGATCGCGGCAATCCACCGCCGCCGATAAGCGCCCGTACTGATAACACGGACCGCGGTTCCCAAACTTGTCTTGATAAAATAATTTGTTGAATATTATTTTTTATAGGTGTCTATAATCTGCATATAAAATAATTATTATGAACTGATGTTTATAATTAAAAGTCATTGACATTGTCCTTGCACGTGAAACTGCGAAATAAAATGTTTCTTTTTCCTTAAAAGTGGCTTTTCACTGTAAGCGATGTAGCAGTCTTTCGCCACTTGTATAAATATTTATTTCTCCAAATATTCCTCTACATATCGTACTCAGTAGTATTTATTATATTCACTGTAGTAAGATCTGCTCTACACATACAAGTATTAAGTAAACATCGTTTAATAATCAAACAGGAAGTAAATAATACTAATGATTACGTCCGGCTGTGCGTAGCCCGACTGTGTGTGCAGATCACACAGTGTACATGTCGACGACGTGTCGTACGCGACACATCTCCGCCGCGAGGCTGGCGCTCCGCGGAGACGATCGCATTCATTAATTAACAGTATCACAATAGGACGGCCTTATAATATTAATTGGCTGTCGCATCGACAGATGCAGGAAAATCGCGGCGGCGTCACACTTTGTGAATCAGTGTCGCGACAGGCGAGGCGCGAGCTGTGCGCGGGGCCGCTGTTTGCCTATTATAGTATAGTCATATAGTGTCCAATGCTCTCGTCGTCTGTGATGTGATGTGATACCGTGACTTGTGGTGATGATGATAAGTGTTACGTGACGATGATCACACTGCTGCTAATCCTCCTCTTAGGTATTTTTAACCTCTCGTTTTTAATTAACCTTATCATATTTTAATTTACACTAAACTAAGTGCTGAAGGTTTCATTGACTTTGTGTAAAATACCAGTGTATAATTTTTTGTTGGGCATTAAGTTGTAGTATTTATAAACGATTGTATTCTGATCAATAGCAACGCATCCATTATATTGTGAAATGACAATATAGAGTTTGCTGATATCATTTGATTGTTTCTCGATAGTGTTGATAGTGATTATAAACAGAGTGTGTCACACCGGATCCCTTCCCGCGCACGCTTATGTCGATGTCTCCGTGCGAGCCGCGAGGAGGCACCGACCTATTTCTAACAATTTATAAAAAACGATCAACAACTACTAAGCAGGTTCCCAATTTAAAGTCAATTTAGAAAAACATAACCAAGAATCTACTAAGCAGTGTCTAAACACCGTCGAGCTATTTATAAATAAGACCTAATACCATATTCATATTGAAAAATATTTATCAATTGAATACACCAAGGTTACCAAAATAAATTTTCCCCTTTATCCATGAATGGGCCAAAGTTACAATTCGGTTATTTTTCATTTATTATGTAAGTTCAAGGAAATATTATCTTTTTCTAAACAATCAAGCAATAATCATATAAGTAAATTATAATCACAAAATTAAATAATGTTCACTAACTACTATATCAAAGTGTTCTGGTTCCAAATACTGCTACTCAATACTAAAGTATGGTTTGAAAGTTGTATATTTATTATTGAATAATAATGAATAGTAAGTATTCAAGAAACATCAAGTGCAACTAAAAACAAATTGGAAGTACACACAAACCACCTGTTGTTTAAATATACAGACAGACAATAGTCAATACACTTAATTCAGCGATGTGAGAAGTAGCTCTCGTAGAGCTCGTCAAGGGAACACAAGCCCACTGCTGAGGTTCCGGCTGCTCTCGCTCACAATGCTCCGACTCCAGAGCATTGTACATTATGATCACAAAAACTTGCAGATGTTGATGCATCGCTGCTTTAGTTGTTTTAGCACTGAACTTCATTGTGAAGGTCTTTCCGTCTTGAGGTCAACTTATATCAGTTCCTCGTCTGTGTTACAGGCTATATAGACCAAATATTTTTTATGACGACGTTTATTTTTGTGACGATATTGACGTCAGACAGACGGACTTTGTTATTTTATCAATAAAAAAATATTATAAGGTATAACTTTGTATTCTATTGTTAAACGAAACACAAAATTTCCCTAAAGCAAGTATTCTCTTTACTTGGTTTGTCCCAGAATTGTTTGCGTGATGGGGTATTTGTTTTCTAGTATGTATTTCATACATACACCATAGCTTATAATAATAATTAATATATAACGTAGTCAGTAGGTGTGGGCTAGGAATCCACTATCTGAATGTCTTCGTCATAGTATTCAAATAAGTGTATCCTCTGACCGCAATGTGGTTCACACATCGCCCTGACTCATGGTGCTCGCTACTAGTAGTAGGTCAGCGCTGACGCCTTCATCGTGTAACCTTCTTTATAACGCCGTCAAGAATGCCGGCTGCTCGAGCGGCAAGGGCAACCTTAACATTGTTGACTGATAACACTGTATCTCGGTAAAACAATTACAATCTGATAACAATAACCCGAGCAAAAGTAATAAATATAACAAAGTAGGTACTGCAAGTTTCCAGGTACAAACAAATTAATAATGCATATGAAATTATGTTCATTTTGACTAATATAATTTTTGTTTTAAACATGTACATAATGTGATGTACTTAATGTATGTGGTGTTGTGCGCAGGCTGGACGGGCGCGCGCTGTGATGTGGACGTGGACGAGTGCGCGGCCGGCCTCGTCAACTGCGGGCCCGGAGACTGTCTCAACCTGAATGGCTCCTATACGTGAGTGTTCCTTCCTATCCTAATATTATATTGCTATCGAATATTGCACTAGATTGATATATTAAATTGATCACGCATCACACAACTTATGTGTCGAATATTATGAGCAGAATAAACATTTTTGTTGTGTCGAGCAGATGCTTGTGTGCGGCTGGGTTCTGCGGCAACGAGTGCTCGCTGCAGGACCCGTGCTACTCGGGCGGCGGCGGCAACAGCTCGGGTCCGTGCCAGCACGGCGCGCAGTGCGAGCAGCGCTGTGCCGCGCACACCGACTACGTCTGCCACTGCGTGGACGGCTGGGGCGGCAAGAACTGCTCGCAGCAGGTGCGTACGGCGACACCTCCAAATCTGTTCTCTGTTGTTCATCTGATAGCCATTGCATTTCATGTGCGCCCAATATCGTATACTTCGTGGCAAGGTGTTATATAATAACGTAATGCGTGCAGGTGGTGGCGGCGGGCGCGGAGGGGTCTGGGACGGGCACCCCGCCGGGCGTGCTGATCGGCGTGGGCGCGGCGCTGCTGGCGCTGGCGCTCGGGGGCGCGGCGCTGGGCGCGCTGGGGGCGCAGGCGCGGCGCAAGCGGGCCACGCGCGGAACCTACTCGCCCTCCGGACAGGAGTACTGCAACCCGCGCGCCGAGATGATGCAGCACGCGCTCAAGCCGCCGCCGGAGGAGAGACTCATCTAATGTGAGCACACCCCACACCCCACACCTCACACTCACACACAACTCTCTCGGGAGGAATCCATTGGAGATCATTCATAATTTATATACCCTTATTTTAAAATAACATATTTTTTTCAGATCTTGAAGCAAATAAATGGAATCGAACAAAATTAAACAAATTACAAGAAAGGAGAAAACATGAAATTCGTCTCATATCAACCAAATGTTTGTTCATGTGTGTGTGTGTGCGTGTACGTCGTGACATATATGTATGTAAGATGTGGTTAAGTTTGTACCTGTATGTGTTTTTATATTTTGACAGTGTGAATGTGTGCGTGTGTAACTTAATACGTAGCTTTAAGTCGTGCGGTGATACCTCCCGTCATATGTATGTACTTAACAGTTTACCACACTATACGAATTATTGTAGTCTTGTGTGCATGAGGACTCATCGCGGTCGGCACCGTCGCCGGGGGCCCCGCCACGCTGGGCGGGTAGTGCTGCCGGGCTGCGGCTGTATTTAATACGAGTTTGTAATCATTATGCATATTTTTTATAATCAACTGTTTTGATATAAGTATACAAGGCGGTACCGGCAGACTCCGGCGACAGTGGCTCCCTCGCGGTAGTATTACTCCTCGTTCCACGTGTGTACATTTTTTATAAAAATGGCAATTTATAAATAAAATACAGACTAAAGTAACGATATGTGTAGGATAAGCGCTCATTTATTTTGATATGAAGTTATATGAATGCAATGTCGGTCTCTGTTTGAGCTGTTTATACTTGAACTTAGGTCATTTAATAGATGAGTTGATAAAGCAGTGCCTGACTTTTACGAAATTTCGAATTTTTAACATAAGCTGAAATTTTGTATGAGAAGTCATGGATACGTTGTATTTCATGATACCAGTAGTACTTAGCGTTATATTATTGATGATAAATTAATTAGAAAAATGAAATTATTATATGTAATGTATGATCGTAAGATGTCGATAATCGTGTACTTAATTCAAAAGGATGTAGATAAGATTTATTTATTACTGTTTAAGGTGAGACACGACGTGGTAAGGGTCGTAACTAGGTTGTAAGTAGCGTGTAAGTGGGCGCGGCGCCGGGAGCACGTGTTACCGCCGCGATACATTCCTAACGTTTTACATTCCATATACACGACCACTTTGATAGCCTTTGACGAAAAGATATAATTTTACTTATAGTAAACAAAGCTGACCTTATTATATCTTTATCGTGTGCAGCTTCCTTTAGAACTCAAGGGTTGTCAATATTAAAGTGTAACTTGTATTAATAATATTAAATGGCATGGTAACATGTCTCCCGAGCGCGGCGCCGGCGCCGGCCACTGTCGCGGACACCACACCGTGCCACTCCTGGACGAGACACCTGTGATAACTTCTAATACAAGGAAACAAACTTGGAAATTATAATCTTTGTAATATGGCATTCATCTGTATTGGTGTGGTTTCCCCGGTCAGTAGTGGCGCCATTTATCTTTTAAGTAATCGACGTAGGTTAAAAGAAAAAGAAAGCGTGCAAGATTCTAAATTAGCATATAGTGAAGACGAGCGTTGTCCGCCACAGGGTCGTGCACTCGGCCGCGCCGCCGGTTACACTACTAACTAGTTATAATTTGTGCAACACCTAGGTTAGGCAGCTCTTTGTTTCTTTGACAGTAGTATCACTCGTATAATAGGCTAAAGTATCGAAATATAATGATGTAATGTACAGTAGTTATAAAGCGCGAGCGTACCGAGTGCAGCTGACTGCGGCGCGCCGTCCGTGCCTTAAACATAAGTCTGTATATTTATGAGCTCTTTACATGATTGTAACGACGGTATTGGTATTAAATGCTAAACAAGACATATTCATATACTACGTAGGCCATAAGTACATGTAATGTAAGTGTATCATACTAGGTAGTGTCGCTCTGTACTCAGCGTACTTACTCTGTGCTCAACTCGCTGCCCGCCGCGGGCCGCAGCGTTATACATTATGTTTTGATTTTGTTGCCTTATTTATAAGATGTTTAGCTAAATGTATTGTGTTACGTCACTTTAATATTCCATTTGTGATAACTTTTTTTAAACGTTGCATGCAGTTTATGTATTTTACTTTTGTAATGTGTACATTTAATTTTGTTTTACTTGTACAGAAATAGTAAAATCATTATTTATAGATTTAGACCGTCCGTTAAATTTATTCAATTTTACTGTACAGTAAGTGTCTACCTTTTTATTAATCTATTGTACATTTTGTATTATTCAAAGTACACACGAGTTTGTGTATTAAGCAACAGCGGGATGAATATAAAATAATTTAATCGATGGTACTCTATTTATAAATAAAAGTAGATAATTTAAACAGTCTAATATGTATATTTTCTTAGAAGCAGTCAATGAAGTAACTTATCTGCTCAGATCTCAGGTTACGCGGTAATTACCACATTATTTATATTGTGTGTGGTCCCTGTAGTGTACCGACACCTCATGTACAGCACCCGAGCCTATTGGCTTTACTCAATAAACAAATACTATATAATTACCTACTTGTTTTATTTTTGAGAACTTACCTATGATTGAATAATAAATAATCGAATATTTAATTTCTTAATACTAATTTAAACATTAATGCAGCCGTTATTGTCATTTACTTTAAGCACATTTAGGCCACATAAACCTGATAAAACTACAGACTACATTTTTAATATCTGAATTCGCCCCCTATTACATGGGACCTAAACATACCGGCGAACTGTGGGTGTACATTGGTACACCTCTGCCTAACCCTTCGGGGATACAGGCGTGATGGTATGTTATGTTTTAGGCCCCCATAAATATTGTCAGTCAGGGTGATTTTTATTTTATTTTATAGATAAATACATTTCCTTTTATATTATGCAAACGACTTCCATTTATTCACCCTGGTTCATGAGAATTTTTTTTTCTTAGGTTACTGAATTTGAGGTTATAAAAGTTAAATTCTTCAAGATTTATCAACTTCTAACATTTTAATGTTAATAAAAATCTCCCTCTCCAAGTGAATGTAGGTCTTTGAATCATAGTGCCATCCCATGTGTAAGAATTGCATTCAATATTTTGGGTGGTTATGTTAAAATGCATTTTAACTAATCCTAATACACAGGATTATTAAAAAAAACATTCTTATTAGACATAAAGACCTATGATGATAATTACATTAATCACTTCATTAATGTTTTGTTTGCATCTGTGTGCATTGAAATCTACATAGACACATGACACATAATGACGCCTCTTTCCTATAAAACAACCCCTACTATGTGGGTGGTCTCTGCCTACCCCTAGTAGGGGTAGGCAGAGACCACCTCTTTCCACTTGCTACGATCCTTACATACTTGAATCCTTACATTATAATCTGTTATAGATAATTTAAACTTACCGGTGTCGGCGTTACCCAGGATCGTAGAAGGATAAGCATTTGTTCGTTCAAATCTTCAATAGGTCATCTATAAAGAGTAGGCGCCAAACGAAGGGAACAATTTACGCACCGGCGCGGCGAGAGACTGGTCGGATTGTCCAATCTCGACCCGGTGTAGACATTTTTCTCGTTAAAACTAGAGTCAATTCGCTCACAAACAAAACAAAAGTCCGATATCTCAACACCACTTGAAGAACGCAAATGCTCAACTCGATACCAATAACTCGTAATGTAACAGAAGTAAATACGGAGGACTATAATTCAACTCGACGCAAAACCAACACTACGAAACGAATAACCGGCTATTGATTTGACAGATAAATCTACCCTACTTATTAGTTTATTTTTCTTTGGCGGATGTAGGTACTGAGATTCAGTTAGATAAACATTTATTACGTTTTTCAACGCTAGGGTAAAATAAATGCAAATAAAAAACACATATACATAAAAAAATAAGATATAAATTTTGTTTAGCATAAAGTTGAGACACGGCGCCACAAACTGGGGCCTGTCCGTGGGCAATCTCCTTTCATTCACAAAAGTAGAATGTTTTTTTTGGATCATATAACGAGTGTTTTCGATCTCCGCATGGAACGAACGCACCCAACACAGCGGTAGTGGACGTCGTGTCCACTCAGCTCGAGACAAGATATTTATTTTTAAGGTCTTACAATTAAAACACAATTTAGCTCTAGACACGTCCTTTATTCAAATACTGTACAGGCTTTATAGAATATGATACAATAACAACGCGTGCCTCGCTGGGGCTGCGAGCGCCGCGCGACACGTGCGACACGCGCGACACGTGCGACACGCGCGACACGTGCGACACGCGCGACACGCGCACGTGTTGCCGCCCGCACGCGCGACGCCGGCTCTCGCGCGACACGCACGCACATCGCTGAAGATGCGCTTCATTGGTAATTTTATTAACATAGTCTCGCGACCTCCCGGACGCCGGGACAGCCGCGAGGCGACCGGCTGTGTGGCGGCGGTGACATTACTGCGTTGTAAATGAACACTCGACGGAAGAAAAGTATTGTCATGATATAATCAGGCGTATAAAACAGTCGTTGATCCCCAACGTATAATTATCATATAATTGGTTGAGGGCCCCCGCCGGCACACAGCGCGGCGGACCTCTAGGTCGACGGCAAGCCACGCGCTCAAGCTACGCAAAGGAATGACTTAGATTTACCTCCTCGCACTATTGAATACCTGTTACTCTCTTCTCACTAGAGCGGGCGCTTCGGCTTCGATTGGCACCTCTCTATATAATTTATATAAAATTCACAATGAAAATATATGGAGGGATTTGGAAGTACTGTTTCGATTACATGATTCACTTAATGGGTGACAAATTTCTAATCAATTATAATAATAATATTAGTACATCGATAACAAAAGTTCGCGCGATTCGCAGTCTCGTGCGTCGGCGACACGCGCTGACGTAGCACCACATTGTGAGCACTTCATAGTAACGCTAACACGTCCGGGCCGGACTGTGCCGGACTGTGCCGGACCGGGCCGCGGCCGGTGCTGAACTTTCATTACTACATGGAGAGTGGAGGAAGCACAGACGCTACGCAAAAATATAGGAACAATCAGTCGTCGAGTAGGTCGTCATACAATTGAAAAGATTCCTACTTACATTTAAAAGAATAAAAATAATGTAAATCATACAAAACTCTCGGATTGCACGAACACAACCATTCTCTGTAGATCTGCTACCGAATAATAATAATTAACATTAAATTACGAGTCGTAAAACAATTATGGCATAATTTATATTATATAAAAACAATAAATATATGTATATGCATTGCTCGCGGTCCTCGGCGGGACTTATATAAAAGCTAATACACAGTTAGAGCAGGTCGGATGTGAATCTCATGTAATACTGTCCACAACAACATCACAGGCGCGACACTGTGCCGCGAGTCGCGGGTCTGGCCGCGTCGCGTCACGTGGCCGCGTCTTGTCGCGTCACATCGCATCTTGCCGCGTCGAGGCGCGTCAGGCCGCGCGTCACGCGTCTTGGTGTCGCACGTCGCCGCACTGACACGCCTTTGGCTACCTGCGAAGGGGAAATGAATTTGTGACTTTTACTACATAGGCGGTGTTCAGCGATAATGATTATATTTTAGCTTTTTGTTTTATGGCGTTCCGATATGAGGTCAAACGCATGTTTGTCCCCCCTGGCGGAGTGTGGCGGAGTGTGGCGGAGTGTGGCGGAGTGTGGCGGAGTGTGGCGGAGTGTGGCGGAGTGTGGCGGAGTGTGGTACCTGTTGTCGTGCGGGTGCAGCACGACGCGCTGGTAGTCGCGGCGCGCGAGCTGCTGGCGCTGGCGCGTGCCGAGCTCCGCCGTGCCGTCGCGCGTGATGAACAGCTGCAGACCCGACGCTGCAACACAACACAATTGCTCTTATTTACACTCTACACGATAAACTTCCAGGACAGTGTGCATAACGATAGAGAAACAATATTTGATATAAAGTAGAGTAGTAAAGGTAAAGACTCACTCTCGGCCGAGTCTTCAACGGCTTGCTTGAGATCAGTGGCCGCGAGCAGCTCGTCGATCAGAGAGTCGGGGTTCACGCGAGTATTCTCCACTCGGCCAGATATCACATGCTGGAAATATAAAGTGAAAATGGTTATTTAATATTTAACAGAGAATCCTAAAATATTTTTCTTTACTTTATATACATGACTGAATTTAAAAATGAAGTCCAAATTGCATTGTTATTTTTTGCTGTCATATTGTGAACTTTGGACAAACTGTAAACCAGACAAGTTATAATAATAATAAGTACATAGATATTGCATAATGACCCCAGGTGGACAATGATCAGTATACCTGTGCGTCGTCAGCGTCTTGCGGCGGGCGCTTGCGTCGGTCGGGCGGGCGCGAGCGCTCCAGCGACCCTCCCTCCGACGCCGACGCCGTCAGCGAGCCCGACGACGGGTTCCTGACAACACAACACACATTACTACTAGGAAAACACATTGCGTATATCATTGGGACCCTAGGTAATGATTCGAGAAAATAAGGGCAAAATTACTTTAAAACAATCCATCACGCAAAAGGCTATCTATCGTTATATCTTTTCTTTGTTCATATTATAGTGAAATTGTAAAAAAAAAAAAAGATCTAAACAGCATTTGATTTGATAATCAGATACATACTACAAATAAAAGTCTGAGTCTGAGTCTGAGTCTGATACTAATTAGTTCAAAACTTTTTACATAAGCATTCAATTGTAAATAGTTACAAGTTATTTTATGTCTTAAATAAGCTATATTCCTATAAAAGAGCTCAAATGCCTCTGGACAATTTCTCGGTCCTTGTATTGTGAGTGGCACATAATGTGAAGCATATAGTATATCACGAAAAGAAATCCAATATAATACAAAAGCCACATTATACAAGGTCAAATATTTGTGCCTTGATTTTGGTAAAATGTTAGTACATTCGCTGACTGTAAGGGGTTGAAGCGATACATTACACACATAAATGCAAACACATGCATCATACACTGTTATTGCCACCACACTAGCATGCATTCCGAGCGTTAAGTTGTTGTCAAGCAAGTACGGACATTGTCATAAGATACAGATATAATAAAAGTAGATGGAAATAAGGCATGCACCGCGAATTTTTATAATACCGCGAGTTTATACAAAATTAAGTTACATAGCATAAAAAAACTATACATAGAATTCCTAAAAACTACTTATTTCATAAATCGTTGTTCAAAAATATGCATTTTTTTTCTATTAAAGCTATAATAAAATAATACTTTTTACTTATATCAGATAATTTTTATTAAGAAAATTTTAAAATATTTAACATCTAACGAAAATACAACATTACATAAAGCCGGAATACATAAATATGTATATTGACATCGACACAAGACAACACTAATGGTACGCGGGTCGACACACGCGTCACAGCTGTGCGTGTGTGCGTGCGTCGGCGGCGCGGAGTACTGTGAGCACTGACAGCGCCGAGCTGGGCCGACGCGGCAGCGAGCCCGCGCCCGCGCCCCCGCCCGCGCCCCCCGCGCCCGCGCCCCCCGCGCCCCCCGCTCCGCACGCGCCGCACTCGCGCGCCTCGCCGCCCGCGCGTCTGCACACCCACACTACTTCAACCACGGCACGCAGTGCGACCCGCCAACATTACATACACGTGTTCACCGATACTCTAGGACTACATACGAGAGAATTAGAGGCCGCAGCACACGGAAAGACATTCACAGTTAGGAAGACAGAACAGAGGAGAAACAAAAACAGAACCATGTATTAGACCCGCCTGTACCACCCGCAACCGATATTAGTAGAGCGCAGCGGAGGTGACCGACTCGCGGCTCGCGGCGGCGGCCCAGCACTCACCTCACGTGCTCGGTGTAGCTGTGGCGCAGCGTCACCGCGTCCAGCCGCCGCACCACCAGCTTCTCGGGGCAAGCGTCTGCCTCATTCTTCGGCGTCGATGTCAGAACTTTTTCTTTATTCAGTGCCTGGTTAGAGAGACTCCTGAACCGATGCCTTATGTCTATACGTTCTGACGAGCCTAAGTCCACCTCGGGATCTGAGGGAATGCAGTAGAACTCATCCTCTATACAGCCAGAGAGTCTGTTCGCATTCGACACGAGAGAGTTCTTCCTGTGCGCCAGCGGCGTCAGGAACGGAAAGTTGTTGAACAACTCCTCGTTTTTCTTGTTCTTCTCGAGGAGTGCCGGGATAGTGTTCAGCGACTTCTGCTTGAAGATTTGGAAGTTGGTGAGGGGTTCCACAGCTGCGCTGATGATGGTGGCGGCCACTTTCTTCTTCTTATCGAAGTAGGTCGGCATCGCGAAGGAGTTGTCGTGGCCGTTGATGAGCGTGGCGTCGGGGGTCTTATACTCCTCGATGGAGGGCGACTGGATCATGTGTCGCGGGATGACGTCGGGCGGGCCGGTGAGCGTGGAGTTGGGCGTGAGGTAGACGTCGGCGTCGCTGAGCGCGCTGTGCTCCAGCAGCAGCTTGCCGAGCGCGCGGCCCGAGTGCCGGCACGGCTGGGAGGGCACGGATAGCGTGGCGGTGGTGGTGGTGATAGTGGTGCGCTCTGAGCGTACACTGTGCGGTCCGGGCGGGGACGGGAGGAACGAAAACATAAAAAAAAAAATTAATAAAAAGCGAGTAAATAAAAGTAGCGAACCGAAATAAAAATAGGGGGTTAGTTACCGTGCGTAACACAATGATCAGTTATTGAACATAAAGCATTATCAATGAGTACTGTACAGGGCACCGAGCGCGTGGAGCTCGGGGACCAAGTGGACGAGTGTCGGGTGCCATGCAGCTGGTGTAGTAGGACACGTAACACAGACATACTTTTCCGCCAACAGTATGCTATGGGTAGTTATCATAATGACCACAAATCTCCAACTCCAATAATATCAAACAGCACGCCACAATTTCACAATTGATTATATAGTACACAATCACCGTGTTATATGAGAAAGCTATAGGGTCGCGAGAGTGGGCCAAGAGTGAGCCTGACCAGGGTTAGCTGGACGTGTCCAGAGCCACACCGGACGAGCAGGAGGCAGGCTGGCGGAGGCGAGGGTTACCTGTGGTGGTGCGGGCGCGACGAGTCGCCGGCCGAGTCGCCCTCCGAGCTCTGCCGCGAATGCGCCGACGCCGCCGACGAACTGCCGTAGCCGGAAGCCTGCACACACACGCGCCCATTTTAAATAATACACATAATGATTCTGCAAAAGTTTATAACAAATAATTTGAGTACCCAATATAGTATTGAGCACAGGTTGTGTTTTTCTCACCTTACTACTCATGTCGCCGGAGGTGTTGGAGGAGTTCCGCGAGTGCGTGTGCTGCTGCTGCTGCATGCAGGACGCGCACGACGTGGGCACGGCGCTGGCGGGCACGTTCACGCCCACCGCCACCATCGTCAGACCTGGAACTGAGGCATGAGCCATCATTTCCATCCTAGATGGTAGGCTGCACAGCTTGTGTGGCTGCGAGGCATGCTACTGACCGGGCTGGTCGGGCGCGGAGGTGCCGAGCGGGGAGTCCTCACCGTCGGGCGTGGGCAGCTCGCACGACGGCACCAGCGACAGCGGCTGCGACATGCTACCCTCTGGAAACATTATAAGACACCGGTTATTAACCAGAGCAATTCCTTCTCTCTACATAGGTAAGCAGTATGGTGTGGTGGTGTGCATACCGTAGTTCTTCTTCTTGGTGAGCGAGCCGAAGCCGGAGGAGGCGGTGGAGGAGGCGCAGTCGTCGTCTGGCTGCGCGCCGCCGGCCGCGCTCTCCGAGCCGCTGTCGCCGCCCGCCAGACCCTCCGCCGCTTCCTGCTTGCGCTCCGGACTGCAACCATACGGTATGCTCTATGAGTAGGGAACTCGCAGATACTCATTTTTAAACATTGATGTGTATTGAATTTACTTTTACAATTAATACGTCATACACAAACTACACAAGGTTTCTGTAAATAACTAAAACGTTGCACTAGAAAGCTAAGCTTATACCTATTAGACAGTCTTCTATCTTTCGTGTATAATTTAGTGGTACGTACACTTTGAAGAGCGGGTCTCCGGAGATCATGTTCATTTTGATGCGCACGCGCAGCACCGAGTTGTCCTGCCGGCGGCGTGGGTCGTAGCCTTCCAGCAGACAGCGGCGCGTGGTCTCGCCGGCGCCCGCCAGCTCCGCCAGGTTCACGTCGCAGAAGCCCAGCTTCTGGTATGACCGGCCGCCTGCAAGACACATGCACAATATTAAGATAACTATTTATTGTTCATTTACAACTCATTTCGTTAGACAAACTTTATGTCGAAGATCTTATCCAGAAGGGAAGCAAGCTAGCAATTAAATTCTTAACTTCAACTGAAAGTTTTAACTATCTAGGCAAACTTTAAATTGTAAAAAGTTATAAAATAACGTCGTTACAGATAACAAGTTGCAGATCGTTCATAATGTATACGGAAGTGTGTCGTCGTCGTCGACACACAGCGGCTGCATAACAAGCGGGACGGCAGGACTGAGCGAATACTTGGCGAGTTTCCTTCGTTTGAGCGAGTGACTTTGAATACAGCGCCCGGACGTAAGTTCCCTTCCCGGCTGCCAAACTTGTAAATACATGGCCGCCACCGAGCCGCACTCGCGCTGAATTTTGAATATTTCAACGGTAAACTTACACGAAAATATTTAAACGGGTCAAAGGGTCGTTTCGAAGTCATTTAAATGTTATATGCAAACAATTCACACATGAAACGAGTCGAAGCTCACATAACGCGGGTTCGGGAGTGCGGAGTGCAGCAGCAATGTGTCGCACGTTATGATGGATATAGGTCACCTTTGTATGGTGCAATTAAGTTGCAAACGTTGTTAACATTTGCTGCATTTGCTGATACGTGGTTCTATCAATCAGGATTATTCTGATTTCACGTCTAGAAAAATTAGGTAAACACTAACATTTCTACTCAACTTCATATCAATTTTATGCAGCTTTCAGAGGATAATCTTTCTAAAGGTAACTTTGTAACTGACGATGTATGCGTTCAGTGTGATTACAACGTAAATCATGTCTAAGATGTGGCTACTAGAGTTTAAGTGTATGATGAAAGTAGTGGGTGTGGTGAATGCTCACCCTTGCACTCCTTGCGCACGGAGACCCGCATCAGCGCCGGCTCCAGCACGCCGGTGCTGGCGTTGGCGCACATCTTGCACACGAACGAGAACTGCGCGTTCCACCGCACCGCGTGGTTCCGCACCTCCTCTCTGTTGACAACCAAAAACAGACACATTAATATACAATTATACAATAATAATAAGTATAAAACGAATACAGTGACATGTTGTGTGTGATGGTGAGATACGGCTGACGGATCTCGGCGATAGAATCGCGGAAGTCATGTCCACACACGTGTGCCATTCAGTTTCAGTAATATTGATACAGTTCATGTTAATGATTTTTTGTGACAGATTCTTTAAGCCAAAATTGTCGCATTCATAAAACTCAAAAACTTAGCTACACGTAAAAACTAATTTAATTAGCGAGCGTTTGATATAACGTCATAATGGTTATGATAATAGTTGCAGAGCGAGCAGGTTTCCTAGATGAGGTCGTTTATAGCGGCTAGTTGCGGAGCGCTGAGTCAAGCCGGCTCATGCAGTCTGTCGCGGCACTCGCCAGCACGACGTCGCATAACGACCTTAACGCTTATTGTGTGCTCCAGCCTGCCAACTCCCAGTCTTCAATTAAACCTAGATAGATTCGAACTTAGTAAACGTATGAAAACACCTTTAATGCCTGCCAGTTATTAACATTATCGTCTATCTTCATTCTACCTACAAAAAGCATAGTCAATTGTAAATACATCGATTGTGTGTATCGAAAAAATTGTGTATACTTGTAGGGATAGTGTTCCGTAAACATTGGTCTGAAAACAAAGAGTGATAGCGGGTTCACATGAGCAGGTTTATCGCGCACATGTCCGGGCGCGGCGTCGCTGGCGGGACCTTGCGACAGACGTCAGGCTGTCTCCAGCTCGTGATAGATATGCCAGCGTGACGCGACGTGAATAACTATCGCTGCGACGGAAACAAACTCTACACATAAACGTATTGATTTGCTGCGTGTCAAATTATACAGTTCTGGTAAAATAATCAATTACACAGCTGGCAAGGTAGTGACCGAAGCGTATGATAATGATCGTAAATTCGTAACAAACACCTCACTAACAACCAGTTGATGGCATAGTTCTTGAATCAATATAAAGTAACGGTACCTGTACGTATATTTAAATTCATGAAACAACTAAGTTCGGGTGACCTGTGTATGGTAGGAGAATGTCCCACATAGTGCTCGACGTCCCAATTGTACCGGGGCCGGTGGTGGCCACCGATGATACGTAAACGGTAATGAGAATGTTCGCGTGCCGGACGACGACCACTTCCGCCCACTAATGGCCCTTGTGATAATACAGGCCGTAGTTAAAGATAATGGCCTTTTTATTTCGTTAACTTTTCGGGAGCTTTGCCCTTCAGGTACACAAAGGTACGATGCGATGTGCCCAATCGTACTTTTAATTAAAACAAAGTGAATGACCCGCTTGTTGTTTTTTAATTCCATTTTTTACTTGCATATGCATATATATATATTATGGACCACGTTTTAAATGCCGCTATATACAAAATTGTAGCCTACAACCGACTGCACAGTGTTCTTATGGGTTTACTCTTATGTGAAAGTGTCATGTTTGTGTAGTCCTTAGAGATGCGATCTCGCCTGCACGCGGGCGCGGCGTCCTGCAGCCCGCGCAGCTTGTTAGCTCATGTTTACGAGGCTGTTCCGCGAAGCCGAGCCGCCGCCGCCGCTGCGCCACCAAAGGGGCTCCTGTTGCTCTTATCGTGATTAATATCGTTGCTTCTCATAAGTGGACAATGAACGTCTCTCTCAATAGATACGAGCCAAGGAAATACACAGTAACGTAAGTTACGACACTCTTTAATAAAAATGTTTGTTTTTACTTTTAAGGTACAAATAGTGCGAGCGCCATCCAATGCATGTTTTAGAAACATTTTCTCTCTTGGAAAAACAATAGTTTTGATACTTTATTTACAATATTAAGTATTTGATAAGAAACTTAGAAAGAAAAGAGACTTCGTGTATAGCTACACTATTAGATGGGAATATAAAATATAATAGTATCGATAAACTTAACGATCTCGCCATTTATGATATTTTATAATATCGCTATAGTAGAAGCAGTAGAAGTAGTGTACCGAGTGTACCGACCGACACGGTCCAAACTTTTAGTGCTAGCGATAAAAAGTCGAATATTAAGAAGCTAAGTAATAATGTAAACGGAAATGGTCGATGTTATGCCGACAAAAACCGGGCGGAACCGCACCGCTGTCGCTAGCTTATAACATAGCTGTAAACATTTTGCAGAATTTTATATGTTAATTATATATGGTACTTTAGTACAAGTATTACGGATTATAAATAAATAAATGCGGACAACATCATATACATTGACCCGTCCGGGGATAGAACCCGGGACCTCAGAGCTAGCGACACCTTGAAACCGGTGCGTACGCCACTCGACCATCGTCACGGAGGTCGTCAAAAATTATGTTTTGCTTTTGCGGAATTCTGTTAAAAAAGTTATATTGAATAATCGGATTATAATAAATCTGTAGAAGTGAAAATTATGTACAGTGAAAATAACAAAAAAATAAATGGCGGGGGGTGTTACTAGACCGACACCGAAACCAAAAGTGACAAAAAAAAAATGTTGTCTGTCTGTTTGTTCAGGTATCACGCAAAAACTATCTGTTCGATTACGATGAAACTTGGTATAATTATTCTTTATTATCCTTGGCACCACACTGGGTAGTTTTTATCCCGGAAAAGTATAAACAATAAAAAAAAACTTAATTTTGCGGTAAAAAACTCATTGATAAGTTTCGTCATCCACGCGAACGAAGTCGCAGGCACAGCTAGTATTCAATAATCGGATTACAAAGCCATATTTAAGAATGGCTTGTTAAGCTGTAGGACCAAATCACACCAAATGGAAAACAAACACGTATATCAGCCACTTTAAAGAAATAATGACCGTGCTTTGGGATTATGAACCTTAATTCAATGACTAACAGTTCAGTTTCCATCACATTCAAATTACTTTTAGGCCCTTTTCGGTAATATTTGTCATTCTAAAATGAACTTATGTTGTCTTACTACTTAAACACATGTTGTCAAAGTTGATAATTGCGTAATTAGTAATAACGTTCAATTCTCTTTCTAGATTGGCTTTAGTGTAATTATAATTATTACTAGCTGTACCCGCGACGTTGTTCGCTTATATACCTATCATTCATCTTTATGAATAAATATTTGACTGTGATATAGAGGGCCACTAACACGAACTGCCTATTGCCGAGTAAATTTTGTCACAAATGTTGCTGTTTGTATAAATTCTCAAAATAAAAAAGTACCATCGTCATAATTATATAATTAGCTTACCGCTAAAAATTTTAAGGATTGGTTTTGATGCTACTTTGTTTAAAAATTTTAGATTTATCTTCCAAGTCCAGAACCGTGAGAAAAAAATAAAATTTTCATGGTGGCTTTCGAAGTCAATGTCCAAAATATGTCTACCTTGGGCAGTTTTGAACTGACTCTTTTATCTTCTTTTTTATATATGTAGTATGTTTTCTCTTTTGTGCTTTAGTTGCCCAGTTGGTTACAATAATTGAAGGTCAATGTTTTTGTATTGAGTCTACTGAAAGCAGCTGTCGCTCTAGGCAGTAAATGGCAAAGGGCACCCAAAAACCGAATCCATAAGAACAAATTAGTCCATTTTTTATGCTATAGTTCTCGTTGGTACCGTAGTCCCTAGTGAGACTACTGGGCGCGAGGTTTTGGTGCGAAACCTCGAAATTGAACTACGCCGTTAAATTGAGAGTGGATATCAGATAGGCAGTGACTGACATGAGACCCATGAAACTGAAAGAGGAGGTAGTTACAAAAAGTTGACGTACGGTTTGAGAGGCGCAGTGGCAGAATTACCAAAACTGTGTTATAAATTATTTGTTTGGAAAGATTAAGTAATAGCTGTCCAAGGACAATCTCATTCTACCCTGATTAAAGTCAGAGGCTGTATCCTGTACAATTCGCTTAATTAAGTGTAAGGTGCAGCATAAGGTGATGGTCTTATACCGTACATATATTTTAAAATGTAGAGAATGCGATAGAAAGTTTATTTTATTTAGGGTTTTGGCCCAAACTTCCGGTAATAGGGTACAAAAACTTTATGAAATTACGCATAAAAACCTACATGAGAAGCAAGCTACCTTTTAAAGAATATTAAAGAGGTAGTACATACTAAAGATTGTGTGATAAAAAGATCATTGGGTTTTTGGGTAAAAGAAAATAAATAACAAATACAAAAAGATCTTGTCCATGGAATATAATATAGATGACCAATAGAAAACATTACACATTATGTTGGAAAAATAGTTAAAAAGTGGATTAAAGTTTTTAATCAACTATAAAGTGATCTATGGGGAAGCTTACGTTTTCAAGTCAGAAGCGAATGCGTAAATTTCCAAGCAAATTGCCAGGACATTTACGCCTGAATCACTTTACGGTATATGCCATGCACGTTTGTTCCTCCATGATCAGCAATGAGAAACAAACTTACCAACGGAGATTAGTAAATACAAACACTAAATAATTGTAAGTTTATATATCGGTTGAGAAAAAATTCACGACTTAAAGATGTCGTTTATTTCGACTAAAAATACAACAAAATGTTACAAATATTTTTTTACTTAAAAACGATACGTTAGTAAAGCACAAAAAGAGTTATCTCTACTGAGATTTGAACTTGGGTATCAAAAAATTCAAACTTATATAAGAAAAAGGACGCATGAAAAAAAATACAAACATTAACAACCGGATTTGAACTTGCAGCAAGATCACTCTTATCCAATCGTTCAACCGCCAAGCTGTTTACTTCGATAGCTAGTTCACTAAAATATAGGTACTAATCAAATTGAAGATTGCTATGGCTACCTCAGTCTGCCATGGTTACCCTCTTGTTTATCTGTCAATAATGCCAATTTATGTGTGCAGTTGAGAAAATGATTTTGGAAATTTAAAGCTCCACCCCTTATCAGCTAGATTCAATAGCATGTTTCAACATAGCTAACAACCATCTACGATTTCTTGAAAACAACCTCTCAATTTTTTACACCATTCGATTAAGTAGTTTATGTTTGATACTGTAACATAAAATCTGACCCCCGGCAAAAGAGAGTTGTTATGCAATTACTGTACTGAATTGCGTGTTGTAATATTTTACTTCTTGAACTCACTAAATTAATCATATCTTTTGATAGAGTGAACCGATTTCGATGAAACAAAAACTAAGTTATACCTCAAGTTGTGTATAATTTTTGTATATAAACATTGTCTGCATTGAATTCGTAGATTTTACGTGATGTGTGCACAAACAAACAGACAAACAGACAAAAATTTCAAAAATGATGGAAATGGGTTCTGTTAGTAATCCTTTAACACGCTGGCTATTTTTTTTTTCAATTTCTTCAATGTACAAAAATGACTTTTCTACAGATTTATTATATGTATAGATTAAAGACTTATTTTCCAAACAATATTCATAATTAGGAGCGTGATTGCATGATGTATATTATGTGGATAATGTACTTAATGTGCGAAACTAGCAACGACTTTTTTAACTATTATATAACATGTACAAAACAACATTCAAATTTCAGAATAAACCGCCTAAATTAAAAATAATATCGTGGACGGTTTGTTTTCTTTGCATGTTATTTATAATTGAAGTGTGTGCAGTATTTTTATAAATAAATAATAAATAAATAAATCATTTATTTTCAGGCTACTCAGGCCCATAGACATATACCTTACAAACTAACATACATATTTTATACAAAAGTTGTTAGTATAATTGCTTAAAATTAAGTTAGTAATCTTCCTTGCACTACGTCTTAGTGCGTTCTGGTGGTACTTATCCGCGGAAGCGACGGAACACCACATTCTGAGGCCAGAAGTTTTCATCCAGTACTTGATGCAAGAAGCAATTCGGTACTCGTACCACAAACGCCTTGAAGTTGACGTTGCGGCGAGACTCTAGCTCCTGCACCCTCAGCAAGTAGTTCAACTTCTGGCGCACGTAGTCGACAACAGACTCTTTCGTCACAGAGTGATGTAGGCGGGAGATGTAGACTGGCGTGTTCGGCTGTGCGGCACGCACTAGTCCATTGGGCTTCAATGGAGCTTTGCCGCAGCGGTTTTTGAGCGGTTCCATAATGATCTTGATTGTTGGAGCAAGGTGCGCGCGATACGATCTTCAAGCTCGGGCGGCTGCGGCCGGCGGCCCTAGCCCGCCCAGCGTCACGGCCGGCGACGCGGGCAACGCACCTCGCCGCTAATTCATCACACATTATTATTATATACATCTTATCATTGACCACGCTGTGTTGCGTCGTGCTATGTTTTGAGCCTATTAAGTTGTTAAATAAAATTTATGGCCATTAGGAAGGTCAATGACAGCGTTTTTGATAAACACGAAAAAAAAAGCATAAAATAAATTGATAAATACTAAAAGTAATCCCTTGGTCTAGGAAATTAGATTAGGTACTGACGGCGGATATTTATTTTTTAAGTCAAGTCTTACGTATAATCTTTGTATCAAGCCGAGTCCTATCTTACTCGTGTTGAATAAGAAATAAATTTGTATTTACATAATAAAAACCAAAAAGACCTCGATTGGTATGCGAGATAGCGAATTATAATTGATTCCCAGAAGTGGCACTTTCAATGCAGCATAATGAACAAGATGACCGAGGCTAAGATTAGCACAGATCTTGAAACATCAGCCGCGGATCAAGGCCAAGCGTTACAATCCAACGTTTGCGACATGTGTTGGGACTTTCACAAGTTTTGTTTGTTATTACATGACATAGTAAACAACACATGAATGCGTCGTGTCATAACTGTAGCGACTCGCTTTGTGTTTAGTATCACACATGTGTGGTTGCCGCATTTCACTCGGCGTTCACCAGATGTTACCGAGTGCACTTGCAGCCACAATAACATCATGTTAATGATCCCTAAGGGTTAACGAGCCGAGCACTAATTAAACTTACATTGTAAGTAATAAGTCATTATAAAAGATTTAGTGAATATGCTTCATATTTTTTGAGAACAATGCGAAACAAAAACGGCAACAAGTGAAGTGTAAAAGCAAGAAAAAAGTGTAAATAAACACTTTAGTGTTCCTTGTCCCGACAAACAGTATAATAATGTTAATGACATGAAAGTCTAGTTTATAGGATCAGCCATATATCTTACAACGAACAAGGCAGGTCAAGTTGCTGCGGAACATAACTCAGTAACTAAAGACCGTGCTCTATAAAACAAGGAAATGTTGTTTAACTCATCATTAAAGTAGTAAGGAATTAATCAATTTGCGAAACATATTTATAACTCGAGCACTGTATTTACACAATCTTAATTAGTGAAACTTCACGCTCGGACTCCTAATGTCGGTGAAAATTGTGTATATTACATACAAATAGTTTATAATAATCCATTAGGCAGTGTTCATGAGCTGTGACATGCGCATTAGTGTAAATAAAACTGACATTAAAGTGCGCGATGACATTGTAATTGAGCGCGATCTTAAAAGCTGAGCAGACGACTGCTGACCGGATTTCACCGCACCATTATGTTACGCAAAACGACTTCAGTAAGGAAATAGGTACGTTACATACGAAGAAGACATTTTTATTAAACTTCATGTCAGTTTTAGAAGAGGAATATTACACGTAAGTCCGGCATTTTAAACGGTCCATTAAAGTGGAAGATTGTTCAAACGGCGGTGGGTGTGCAGACTGGCCACCTGAAAACTGTTCTGGTTAGTACTGGACAAGTCTGGTTTTCGGTCTAGATCTAGACTGATTTGAATAGACTATTCTAACCTTCACATATTAGGAAGGCTGAATTAAACTAGATTGATTTCCGCGAGAAGCTAAATAATTATTTATATTTAATAGTACTGTAATAGATTTATAAAGAACAGTTACTTTAAATGTTACAAATATATAAAAGGAATGCTAGAAAACGGTTTTTGAAAAAATGACCAGCGTGGAGGAATACAATGATGAGCCAACATAGAGCATGGAAGATGTACGTGTTGCAACCGCCGCGCCGCCGCGCCGGCCCCATTCCATAGGTTTACGAGGCGCGCACGGCGCACTACACGGGCTGCGCGGGCGCACGCATGCTTTATGGGGTGATGCGAGACGAAGATTTAAAGCTATCATAAACCCGCAGGAATTCCTGCAGGAAACGAGCCTATTAGATTTTATGAAAATTGTTTTGCAATACGGTTTATGATATTGTTGTGCAATCGATGTGTACAGCATTTTCTTGGATATTTTTGGTTGATTATGTTTAGATGATGCTTATGTTGGTAAGCAATAGCAATCAGAGTGAGCGAGGAGTGTGTAAGGAGAGCAAGGCCGGCAGATGTCGCGGTGTCGGGTGTCGGCCGCGGGCAGCTGGCTCGCCGCACTGTCCACGCTGGACACTAGACTAGTGGCTTCACGCAGCGTGGAGAATACTATGATATTCTAATACTACATTTTTATGCAAAACTCGACAGCAGTCGTGATTTTAATTTTCAATTACAGAGTGGGTTTCTGACATAAGGATTCAATTAATGTGCATAATGCTGCAACCAGCTCTAACTTGCCTATATACATATTTCCACCTACATTAAATATTTTTAATCCTTGTGAAAATACCAAATCTCTCTGACTAATTATCTAAGTAACCTCGGAAACAGTGCGTGGGCTACTACAATAGGAATCCCTACACCATACGTACACAAACACCCACACATAGATGGTATCAGCGGGTCATCAATCCGCGTGGGGATCGAACCCGCGACCTTTGGTGCGGGAAGCTAACCGTTACAAGCCGATGTGCCAATCGGGTCGCAGAGTATAGTGGCAGTCTGGCACGTCGCCTAATACTACACTAGTAATTAATAGAAGCGAATGTTTACTACTAGCGGGAGATAAACAAACAGCTGGTACGCTCCACGCTGTTTTAATTAGATAACATCGCGTTTGAAAGTACAAGTTAATAGTTACGATCCTAACGTTAAACACGTTCGCCGACACTAGTCTCTCGGCGCACTTGAATGAATCTAGACATCAATTATAACTATTCTTGTGTAAAGTGATCATTGTGACTCGAAAAGGTGGAAAACTTGATTGCAAAGAAAACATTATAAGGAAAAACTGACAATGAAATCATCGAGACGCAGTAAACACGATATAAGTCCCGTAGTTAAACAATAGAGGTTATAAATGATATGGTATTTACGTTAATGGTTCTAAAGTTTATTGAAGTTGATGTTTCAGGACAAGTCGTTTATCTTGTTTTCGTCACGCATGGTCACTCCTCACATGACCTGTAACATTTCCGACATAACGCCGCGGTAAGTTAGTGAGACATAAGCGTGGAACATAACCACAACAAGGAAGAGTTTAGATCATAAACCAGTCCACAGATACAAACATATGATGAATGGATCTTTATATTTCCTGTTGTAATGCCAGCGCTTAACATAACGAAGCACCAATGAATTAAGATAACGTGTGTTTAAGCTATCATAATGTGTGTGACGTCACTCGGCACGCCAGTTAAAAGGATCAACGTAATCCTCTGTTGATGCTTGATGAAGGACGTGGCTCAACTCGAATAACTAATACTTTGTACCGACATACATTTACATGGGAAATAATGAAAGTATATATACGTAATTAGGTGTTGGAACTTTATTTCATTTCCTATAAAAATGTTCTCTTTCCGAAGTCAGTTACGAAATATTGGCACAAATAGAAAACAAATGTTGCGTTGAGGTTTTCATAGAATAATCAAATATCCTAACGAAAAAGAGGAGTAGGTACGATTACAGCTAGTTTTGCTGCGAAAAGTAAATATAAATGCTTTGATATTGCCCATAAGTCTATAAAACTTATATAGGATTCTCCTTGATCATAACGGAGACATCTTAATATAACTTTCTTATTTATGATCAGTTGAGTATACTGTACCGTATTGAAAATACGGTGTTCAGCTGAATCCGGTGACACTGGCCGACCTCAACATAGTTTGGGAAAAAGGCTAGGCTGATATATATTTATGATCAGTTGAGAAAATAGTGTAGAGTTTGGATGCTGTATCTTCGTCCCAGCTGTCGATGTGATCTCATGACTCATGTGCTGTGATACGCAACTCTCGATATTTCCACTCCACTAGGTCCGCGAGTGACGTAGCAGCGCCCACCATTGTAATAATTGCGACACGCTTGCATTTAGATACGCTTCCCAGAATATCCATGTAATCAACAGCTGTAGTCGTTATTGAGATCGAAAGTTAAATAGTTTATTAGTTTATCATATTGCTTTTCATATAAAACCTTATCAATATAAACGGTTATTAAATTAATTAGTGATACAGTTGAGACGGATATTAGAGAGGTTGAAGTAAGCAGACGGTGAGAGACAGCCTTGAATGCGAATAAAAGGCACTTATTTCGGACGTAAACACACTTTTTGGATTGTTTAGCTAACGAAGTAAATAGGAACAGGTTTGATACCAAAACGTGGCTTAAAATGAGTAGTAACAATAAAGAAACGCATCAATTCAACATATGAAGAAAACTGCCAAAGATAAGGATGATTGTAAGTTCAATTATAACCTAAATAAAGTAAAGACTTCAAGATTTAGCACACAAGGCATATCTCAAAAGACCCGGTATCTGGGGGCACGGCAGTGCCCCAGCCAAGTCTCGAGCAAAACGGGCACGGCCGTACCATTCTTTTCTCGAAGCGTTTCGCGGCTATTTCACCCCCCCTGTATCATCGATACGGACAAAGCTAGGGGTTTAGGTTTTCGATGACCTAGAGTAAGTATTAAAACAAGCTCAGCCTCAAAATTACATGACATTTGAACCAATAGTTTACGAGTTATGAGCGATCAAAGTTACACCATTTTGTCACTCACTGACTCACTCACTGACCGATCATCAAAAATCTAAGGTACTTCTAGCAAACTTAGAACCTTCAAATTTGGCACCAAGATAGGTTTTTAGCTACATGTAAAGGGAAAATTATAAAAACAGTAATAAATTATATACCTTAGTAAATAATATGAAACAAATTTATATTTGCGGTTTTACAAGAACATGGTATATGAATTTTGAATGCATTGTTAACTTTGTTCTTTGTTTATGTACAAAAAGCAAATATTTTTTATAGCAATTTTGTTTATGTATAAAAAGAAAAGAAAGAGACCTACAAAAAATAAATGAGATCCCACCAAAAACATTCAATGTAAAAAAAAGCCAAGTCTCTCTATGCAATTCTTCCATCGTAAAAAGTTTTGAGATCGCATAGGAGCCAAGTCCTGTTCAACTTAATTTGTAATAATAAATCAATATTTTGTGACTATATCAATAGTTTTGTTTACATTACAATAATAGTGACTTGGCCATGAGCACAATAAGATACAAATATAAAGCGGCATATTTGGAGGAGTTACAAGTAAATAATAAATAATATCAGGACACCTTAACCGACAGTCGGTATTATCCAAGATCAGTAAACTGCACATGCACTATGGCACATGTTTAGTCCATAGTGATCTCAAATTCCAATCAGTTACAAAATCATGTCCATAATATATATAATATATAAATTCAACGGTATTTGCACGTAATTACAAGGAGCAAACGACCTTTAACTTGTGCTCATGGCTAAGTCACTGTTATTGTAATGTAAACAAAACTTTTGATATAGTCACAAAATATTGATTTATTATTACAAATTAAGTTGAACAGGACTTGGCTCCTATGCGATCTCAAAACTTTTTACGATGGAAGAATTGCATAGAGAGACTTGGCTTTTTTTTACATTGAATGTTTTTGGTGGGATATTTATTGACCAATATAGAAAGTTTCACGTGAAATCTGTAAAACCAGATATGATTAAAATCTAATTTACAGTTTCTATTTCCTACGAAAAGATCCTAGTCACATCCAGGAATAGCATGTCGCGATCTCAATTTATCCTCACACGTACGCAAAGCAATAATTGAATGTCAATCAGTGCAGGGAATGTTTGTAGCAACTAAGAGTATGGAATAAAACACAAATAGAGTGCGTTAAACATGTTCTATTAAAGAAACAGCATGTGTTGTAAACAAAACATAATTCGTAAACGAAGCAATTTGCAGCGAAACCAAACATCTCGTTGCCGTCCAGAAATCGCAACAACAATTAACGAGTTAAATCAACAAACATGACTGTTCGGCACGAGGATAGCTCGCCGTGGACGATGATCAACAAGCGAGTGGTCCGCGTGTGTAGTGCGGGCTAGGAATGGGGTCGAAGCACCGAGGAAGCATTGCGCCGCCGCAGGATGTGTTGCGTTGCTTTATTGGCACTCGGATGGTGCACGCACATGCGTATATACTGCGTGAACCGGTGAAAATATACAACAGGCTCTGTTTATCAACCAAAAGTAACTAACACGTAACGTACGAATATTTATTTAATGACATTAAACCCATCCTGATAACTGCCATCGGAGTTCGGATTAACTTTTAACAACGTTGCCGTTAAGTAAGATCCAATGTTGCTAAAAAGTCTTAAGATAATATGTATTCGCTACATAAACATAATAAAACCTCGCAGTCCTAGAACTAAAAAAAAAACACCACACAGCAGAACTTGGCAATTGTGAAAATACTGAAACCGAGCCCGGCTTTCCTTATTGCCGCTCCAAATTATATTGTATTCCATACTAGAGTAATGGTGAAGTAAATCATGATTAACTGCCGGCTCGAAAACGGCTCAGTTTACGGCCCAGCCAATACTTTCCAGACGGACTCGATGCTGGTAAATCTTTATGTGCCTTGCTCTGCTTAAAATAAATGTTCTGCTTACTAATAGCTAGCATACTAAGGGCTCACATGGTTCAGTTGTGAACTAAATGATGCGATTTGCTACAAATCTTCTACATCCTTGCAAAATTCCTAAGAAAATAGATCAGTGCGATATTTGAGGTTTTAATATACTAAATTAGATCTGCAGTAACAAAAGATGAGTTTGTCAATGACTACTGACGAATAATTTCTCAGAAGATATTCAGTGCTCGTGCCAAAAGCTATAACAAAGTTATCGCTCACGAGTTTGTGAACCACGATTTGTGTTTAGGACCGTGGGCTGTTCAGGCGGTCCTTCGCTCCGCGTGCGCTAGTGACAGGGCGGTAATTGCATTGTGCAAGCATAAATAAGCATGTTTATCACCGTCACAGTGCGAGCCCCGAGCGTGTGTGACGTGTGCACAGTGATGTCAGTGTCAGGCGAGGATGTGGCGCGCTGCCAGCACTCCTCGCGCTTCCGATCACATGTTGCAGTGGACATGTCCGAATGTGCCACGGCTGTAACAATAGCGACACCGCTACTACTGCCCGAACACATACGACGGCTGATTCACTATGTAAATCAAACGAAGACGATCCTGTGCGAACTTCAATAATGCCTTTTGTAACATTAAGATTAATAACAACTACTAATCAGATGTATAATAAAACACTGACATAAAGTAGCAAAATTCGCGGCGTAACTACAGAAATAAATTAGTAGCAAACATTTATAGCGAATAGCGATGTATAACGAGTATGTAGGGTGAATCGTTTGCATTTCAAGTTTGTTACTCACCAGACGCTAACACAATTATAATATTGATTGGTTTAAAGAGAACTAACAATGATACGCATGCTAACATCGGTTACCGCGCCGATGACGTCTCCGTAAACAGATGACTCTGCCATGATCTCACCGCTCTGTGCCGGCTGGTGCTCCACCGACGCAGCCGCGGTGTTTGCCAAGCGCTCGCATCATTCAGGAGATTCCCAATGTTTCTACAACATTCATCGCTAATAATGCTAATATTCTTCGAGTGGTATTTTATCGTAGGCGGCGTTTGAGACATTCGATGTTTTAAGTTTTTCAGTCATTGGAATTAAATGAGAATCGTGATTCATTCACAAACGCATTTTATTTTTTTCCATTCGATCAGTATTTCTAAAATCACGATTATTACAACCGTCTTCTAAAATGACTTGCCTCGCTGCAGCATAATGAAACATATTCTACCTAATTGTACATATTATTATTGTAATTGATGTACCCGAGACAGCGTGAATGACTAACATAACATTAAACTAAATTCCGTAAACAAACTTCCTAACAGAATCCCGATAAAGTAATTGATCAACGATTATTTATAGCCGTGTTTGTAAACTTCTGTATTCACCTTTGAACTAGCAGCCGTAACTCAGACTGAATTGATTAAAACGTACACAAGTTACAGAGTCTTGTCACGAAAACCAGTGAGGTAATTCATTTAACTATTGGTTTGCTGGAGCAAGCTGTTTACGTAAAAGTTATCTAACCGAGAACTAGATGGACAGATATTGCCCATTCATTGGTATTGGTACTCTGCAAATTAAGACATGTATGAACAAAAGCCTGTTATTGCAGTTTTGCGGTGTTTGCTGAACGTAACCAGTAACCACCAAATGAGCGATTCGTGGAAAGGCGAGTGTGTGGGTCCTTTCACCCGCGGCTGTGGGAAGCGAGTCGCGCGCGCACGGCCTTGCCCGACCTTGTCCCGCCGGCCAATCAGGTGCGTTGCCGAGATGCGCTCCTAAATACTGCAACTGATTCATGAACGTTTTTCAATATAATAAGTGGTTTTTTTATCTCAAACATATTTCTTTCATTTTTTTGCACTTATTAACCAGATGTGACCATACAAAGTACATTATGTCTTTAAATCACACCTTGTTGAACAGCTATGTTTTACACTACGTATGTTGAAGGACAGTCAAAATGACAAATATTGAAGGTTCGTCCCCGTGTGATAATTAAACAAGCCGCTCTCGGTTCAGAAATCCCAAAGCAATATGAATGGACGAAAATTATAATATTTAGTATTATTAGAATATAAACAAATATTTGGGTTATAACGCGAATGATAAACATTGTAAATGAATCAGAGGATCCCACGCTTGGCTAAAATATCTGTCGGTGATGCGTTTGTCATTGTCTATTTATATATCCGCGGACGGCGGGACACGCTCAGGGTTCCCACCTGTCACTCGCGTTTCACACATCTTACGATATTATTTCCTACAGGAAAATGTTACTAAATGCGTCAAAATATATTTATTTTTGTTGCGTTTGTTTTTAGACTTCGATGTCGTGCAGGAAATAGCGAGCGTCTATTTTTATGTATTATGTATTTTAATTTTAGGTTTCAGTTCTTTGAACTAGGAAATTTTAACGATTGTGTGCACGACGTAGATTACATAGATTAAGATATATTGGAAGGGCGTTTGTCTTGCAGTGACACTAGCTCAAGCTGGCTTTATTTTATGAAGTTGCAATATCATTTTTAAATACATATAAGTTTGTGCAAGAATAAGGAAAAAAGGAAAAGTATGTTGATAAACGAGGTAATTCCCAAGTTTACTTCGCGTCAATATCTACATAAGGATAACAAACTTCATTAGCTTGTTTGGGCTTTAAAAGCCTTTTCACAGTATTCTCACTTACTTGTCAGATACAATATACGTAAGGTAAATTTAATTTAATTCCGCCCCCAGTCCATTATAGCTAGATATTTTAAACATAGCTCTGTGTTTCTAAAAAAATAAAATAATGAAGGTTGTTTGATCCAAGATTATAAAGAGTAAGCCAATAAAGATTCTGATTTAGTTGTAATAACTTTTCATCAATTGATATCTAACTATTACTTGATTAATATTCGGTGCTGAAATATTTACTGCATAGCAACACGCTGTCTTTGTAGAACAAAATTGACTTATCCAATAAACCACGTAAGTAAATGTGGTGGCTGGAACTCTTAAGCCGGTATTACACAGCAAGATACGGCACATATTATATAAGCAAGTATTACACAGGATAATGATGATACAGAAACCTTAGTGCAGCGCCACAGCGTAACAGCCCTACGCACGAAGATTCGTCCTACGACGCATCCAATTCATGCTTAACAGTGTTGTGTTAATTATCCAGACGTACCCACGTGCTGCCTACATGTCGCGCCAAAATCGACATATGCACGGAGGGTATTGGCACTGTTATACCTAATACTAAACCAGAAGTTGGAATAGTCCATCAACATTTGGCTGAAAACTAAAGAGTACAGACCTCTCGGAACATTCTATATACAGGCAGACAATTGTTACCCCCTTACACCTTGTGACTTGTAAGATGTTTCCTAGGGCCGACCTTTGTAAATATTGTATATTGTGTTGATAGTGTGGCCGTGCGTCAGTCTCCACGTTCCACATCGATCACTTGACCAGTGTCGTTCGGGACGGTAATGCGAGGCGCTGGAGCGTACTGTCCGTCGTGTCAATGTCGAGCCCTTAAATCCAATTACCTACTTCCGCCGTATAATAATGCGTCGTCTGCTGTACCATTTATTTTAGTGCCTATTATCCTAGGGTTTTCCGTGTAGATCATTCTGATAAGTGACACTGCCTGCTGTGTGGCTCTACATACAAGATGTAACTCAGAGTTTTTTTAATTATGTATTCAGTTATATCCATTTTCCTTATAAATACACAATATTGTGTGATTATAAAGAAAACAACATCCTTATCTCAACAAATTTAACACCGAACAACAATTTCAAACATAAATTGAAGTTATAAAAAAAATAAACAAATTCCTGTGTTATTAAGCATGAAAGATAAACACAACAGTAATTTGGCGAGGAGTACAGGAAATGAGTGCGGAACATCAAAGGTGTGGAGAGGGCAGCGGTTTAGGTGGGCGGCGCGGCGGGCGGCGCGGCGCGGCGGCATTGTCCAGCACGGGCAAGGTCAGCGCTTGACCCCCGCCCGGCCGTTGACTACGCCGAATGTCACTCATCTAACATTATACCTCTAATATTATGGAGCTTTTTTACTGGACCTTATCTAGAGCAATTTATGCCAATAACAATAAAAACTGATTTCCCATAATTGAAGTACTCCGGGATTTTTTCTACATGTATATTTAGATTGCGAATATAAACCACTGCGCTAAGTGAATATTGGTGAAATGCTAATTAGATTACCTTCAATTAATTTTCCAGTTATCTTTGGTATAGCGTAAATAAAGGAAAGGAACACTTCCCAGGAAGATTCCTGCCATTGTATGAAACAGAGTAGGTAACGCGTATTAATTCCGCTAATTCGATCGACACAGAATCGTCGGCAAGGTGTATGTTTTCGTACTTGGTATTAGCCAATGCCGGCTGCCATTTATTCTATTTTCATTTGAATGATATTAATAAATCATCTTTTATCTTAGACTAGCAATGTAATTTATTTTCGATATAAGATGCAAATGCTTGTTCCACTATGAACATTCCACAGAAACCGAAAGTACTGAATAGTGCATACGTAAACCATCGGAACAGATAAGTTTCATCGCCAAATATTTAGAGCAAATCTCAGACAATAACATAAGCCAAATTAGACCGGAACAATTCCTAGACGAAGTTTACTGATCCCAAAATCTAGATTTTAAGATTAATGTTATTTCCAAGGAACTTTTAGAATGGACTTACATTTGGTATGTATCTGTCAACGGCTACTTGACCTCATATGATAATTAATTTTGAAGTTTTCCACACCGCGCTGAATTAATACTACTTCGTTATTGAAAACCAGGTCATTGATCAACGAAAATGAGCAAAACAAAAAACAATATATTTTATTAGTTTTATTTGTAGCTTTTATGTTGGTTTTTCCTTCTGAGGTTCGATACATGAAGACGAGATTAACGTGATGATTGAAAAAGTGGAGTACTAAACACAAGTCTGTTTTGCCCTGTCTATTACCACCCCTCCTCCCGGTCCCTGTACTTCACCAGGCCAGACAATTAGTAGCAAGCAAACAGAAATGGCGCTCGCTCGAAACGTTTTTACACACCACTGCCTCTACGGATTGCATTTGGATTGTGACCAGAGGCGCTCAAAGTATTAGACTATTGCTCTTTAATTCTATGTTATCTGCATCATGGGTGTAATTTGTGTAATGATGTGCATTTGCCTCTAGCCCAAAACGGTAATTAGCCATTTCAAAAGTAGCAATAGTATTATTTACAAATTACATTTCGGTCCTTGAATTTGTTTAGCTCTTTCTTGCTAAAAAGCTGTTTGTGCAAGATTTGACGTAAAATGTCGACACTCCACAGGTTGAGCATGCCTGATGGAATCTGTTCAAGCTTTGTCTAGCGCGGCGCATCTCTCGGGACCTGTGTTAATAAACCAGCGTGTTTGGAAACTCCTCTGTTTACTGTACCTGTGTAGCTAAATGCGGACACTGAATAACAACATTGTTTAGATAAGGGTCTTGTTTCCACTGTAACGTTAAATTATATTATTTTAAATGATGACAAATATAATTATAGTATTAAAATAACCATATAATAAAGTAGTGACACAACTTTGGTGGTGACGTTCGTAAACGTTACAAAATGTGTGTCGCCACGCATCGACACAACCATAGCAAGCGTTATTATAATTAAATGAATAATATAATAAATGATAATAATGTTCATTCAATATTGTGGATGTGTTATTAATACAAAGCGGATATTTACAGCTGAGTGTGTCGGTGGAGTCGTTCATTGAGCGTCGCCGATTGAATGAGCGGTCGTGATGGAAAGCGAGCTGCGACGCGCTATTAGACAATTACAAATGCGTACTTATTACAATGCGTTCGATCTGCCAGCGTCCTGGCCCGTGGGGAAAATCCGCACAATGCTGATTACCATTGAACCAGTCTTATTACTTTATAGCACGTTATTGGTGGTACTTGTAAACTTTATGACACTCATTAAAGAAGAGCAGAGAATTGCGATGCTATAAACAGGCCAATTTGAATTGCTATAATGGGCTTCGTTATCGTTTTATAAATATCATTGAATTCTTTTAACAATCGCCCGATGATTTGTCTAAACGAGGTTTTACGTTGCAGATAATTCAGGAAATTCCTAAGGTTTAAAAAAAAAAAACTCTTATTTTAATTTTTATTTTGTCTTGTATTTCCTATTGATTGGGCAGAGTTCTGTGCGTGGCGCGGAACCAGACGCGGGTGAACGGCCGGAGGTCGGCGTCTTTAATGCAATCAACCTACCCCCGCCCCTCGCCGCCGGCTAGAGACACCCGCCAAAATTGAGTATTCTAATCTATATACCCAACAAATTCATTTACCCTTACCAAACACGTACGATAAAATTATAATCTCGAACTATCCACCCAAAAACAAAATGGCATCTAGGGGCTTTACTTCTTTTTTCTACATTCCTAATAAAAGAATGTTACCATGTAAAGTTTGCTAATACAAGCGTAGTTATGATACAAATATGGCTAATAAAAAACAATTAAATACATTGTAAAAAGTAGGGACAATAATATCGGTGTGACAATAGAAACCAGCTGGAACTAAACAATAGAACATTTTCATTGGTCTATCTCAAGGCTGCAATAAATACGTATTCCTTGACAACACGTCGCGATCTAATAGAGCACACCAGACTGTAGCAATTAATTGATGGAACGAACACCATTTACAACTGATTGCTTTATAGCACTGATAGCTACCATCTGATAGGTCCAGCGCTTTCTGGAACAGACTCATGACAAAACAAACGAATGTCGAGCTCTAACCACAATGAATGTAAATTTAAACAACAACACAAAAGCTCCAAAATTACGTTGTTAGCAAAGAACAATTAATATGGAACAAAGAATTTTAGTGCATCGTATTAAAACCGAGTCTTATACTGCCTTAATAAAGGTTTTTCTTAGAATTATCTAAGTAATTTCTCCTTTGTGTATGCATTATCATAAAGGCCGTCTTGTGACAAGATTATCTACGGATAAGTGGTGTCTCAAGTTAGAGCAGACAGAATGTGGCGCGGCGCCTCTAGTGGTCGTTCACTCTGCCGCCGTACGAATTTGATCCTCCGAGCGTCGACCCCGCTGCTACATGCAAATTGGGCTTATCAGCTATTGCGGCCAGCTCCGAGCCTTTGTCTTACTAAAACAGTAGGAAGTGATAAATCTCAATTTGCACGGATTCTTGTTTCTTTCACAGTAAACACGACCGTTGTTTGGAACTTGAATTAGGGTTAATTGGTGCAATCAAACGCTGATCAAAGTTGTTTGTGCCACCGCTAAGCTAAACAGTCTATGTTTTGAGAACAAGAAAAACGGTTCTAGCATTTGTATTGAAGCTTTGTTTGTGAAACTGTCAAGACGTCAGCGGCGGCGCCGATACGTGCGGAAACCAGCGTGTTAAATGGAACAGAATAACACGCTTGGATACGTCTTCCAAATATGCGGAATACTATTTCAGACAAAAAAAATATAAAAGCTATTTCTTACGCGCAAATAATATGTGATACCAACTATCCAGGCCCTGTCCGACTTTCCCATTTAATTTCAACCTAATCCCGTCACCAACAGCAGGTATGTTTACAAACAATTAGATCGGAATCCCGAGTAACCTCGGCGCCCTACATTTCATTAGTCTAATGCATCGTGTGAAAGCTTTCGCGGTGAATGTTCACATAATTTGGGCGCACCTGTCTCCCGGCCGCCCGGCCGGGCCGTCCGTTCTACTTCCACAACTGCGCTGGAACGCTGTGTTCCGGCGAGGCGGAGCGCGGCGGAGATAAGTCTAGCTTGCTGCACTTTATCTACGGTAACCCGGTAAATTTGCTGACGATATAGCCGATATAGGTACATGTATGTATAATTTTATTGGAATATCGTTTAAATAGCGTTAAGTAAGTTTTTCACCGGAGAAAAGAACCTATATAATATGCAAAATTCAGCATATTATAGATTTAGCTCTGATCAATACGCTAAACAATAAAATATGCACCTACGCAATGCGTAAGTAGGTACCTAATATAAATTGTTTTCATTTTTTATCGGTTTTAGTACGAGGATGTCCTTCTCGGCCTATCTATTTCATGACATTACATCGATATGGCACACAACACGCTGACGCAAGTACACACAATGGCACACTTATGATAAGGTCTTGTTTGGCTGCGAATCAAAATTATGACAAGTTGACATATTCTCGAAGGAGCTGTGCGCACCCGGTTGATACCAGGCGGCGTTTGTACTGATATCCACAGAACAATTTCAAAATCAAAAAATCAAAATCAAAATATTTTTATTTCAAGTAGGCCTTTTTAAGCTCTTTCAAAACGTTAAATTACTGACTCTAGTTGCAGGTTCCAAAATGTCATTCCAATGGAGAAGAACCGGCAAGAAACTCCATAGGTTACTCTTTTAAAAAAAAGGTTAACATCAATGTAAAAAATACAATTATATATAAAAAAATATACAAATATGCGACAACAGCGTAAATAGCAAAATGTTTAGTTTATTGTAAATGATAACATCCAAAATGGAAGAAAAATGAAAAGGGACACGCAACAAATTTACATTGTTGTCACATTTACAAAGGTCGCCTATGCGAAAAGAATGAGAATAATAAAAAAGGACTAAACTCAATAATTAAAAAAAGAAAAAACAAATATCTAATTAAATAGCTTTACATACAAAAGATATGTAGTCCTAACTAAACCCTAACAGGAATGTCAAGGCATGTCAAAAGGTTTCTACGAAAAGAGACCGTGGGGAAGCTAATCGAGAAAGATAAAACAACAAGATGAGGCAAATGAACTAACGGACCGCCAGGGAGGCCACATGTGCAGAAGGTCCTAAATCCACGCGCTTTTATCCTCTACATAGTCACTGATTTTATAATAAGCCTTTCCTATTAGTTTGGATTTCACGCACGTTTTAAACTTCTTGTTAGTTAAATGAATTAAACTATCTGGTAATTTATTATAAAAGCGAATAGAATTCCCTAGGAAGGATTTAGTATTTGTTTTAGTTAGTCTAAACCTTGGGACTACTAGTTTATTTTTACTTCTGGTGTTAATGTTGTGATAATCACTGTTGACACTAAAACTATCTAAATGTTTACGAACGTACATTATATTTTCCATAATATAAAGCGATGGCAACGTGAGAATACCTATTTCTTTAAATTTCTCTCTAAGTGATTCGCGGGGGCCCATACAGTAAATGGCGCGAATTGCTCGTTTTTGCAAGATGAATATAGAATTTACATCGGCTACAGAGCCCCATAGCAGAACGCCGTATGACATAATGCTGTGAAAATACGCGTAGTAAACTAATTTTGCCGTGGGAATATCCGTGAGCTGTCTAATTTTCCGTACCGCAAATGCAGCTGAACTTAACCTTTTCGTCAATGCTTTGATATGAGCGCCCCATTGTAACTTAGAGTCTATAGTAACACCAAGAAATACCGTTTCGTTAATTAATTCTAGTTTTTTACCATCAAGCATTAGATTTAGATCCAAATGCGATCGAACGTTCGGAAGTGAAAATTTTAAACATTTTGTTTTTGAAGCGTTTAGTAGCAAATTATTCGCTGAAAACCAATCTGACAACACGTTGAGCGTACTATTTAAATTGGAATAGTCTTGCAATTTTCTGTTAATTTTAAAAATAAGAGATGTATCGTCTGCAAATAAAATTATATCCGTTAAATTAGACATTGTGAAAGGCAGATCATTAATATATGCTAGGAAAAGAAAGGGGCCTAAGATTGAACCCTGAGGCACGCCCATTCTTACTAAGGACCCAGGTGAAGTCACACCGTTTACGCCTACCTTTTGCTGTCTTGTTGAATTCAAAGAACAGAAACAGTTATTCAAAAGGCTGACTAACAATATGTATCTATGATGTGTAACGGAAATGTCCTGCATGTTTTCTTTCAAGATATAATAATATCGAAGCATAAATCAACATTAGACAATATACTGGTGTCCATTCATCGGACCTAGGTGGTATTATGCGCACACACTCGTACCGGCAGTGTCTATGGGCTGCGCACACGCACGGCGCACGTGCTCCGCCGGCCTCAAGGGCCTAATATCTATTATATTCATGAAGTGTATGCATACATTAAATCGCTATCAGTCAGCGTGGTTATTAAGTTGTGTTGTTATAATCGATGCCGTGTCGGATCATATCGAGTATCAGTCATTATACAGCTGATAACAACATCCGTGAAACTTCACTGTGCACTCCTTTTATCAATAAAAAGAATAGTGTCATTGAAGCCTGCCGTAGTGTTTGTAACAATGATGTAGACCCCGACTGATACATACTTGTACGTAGTTGTGTACACATAAAAACTGTTCAGATCACAGACGTTCGTGTAGTTAAGAGAAGAAATTGCCTCTACAAGGCACAAAAACTCTAAAACTGCACCTTTAGAACTTAAACAAATAGTTCTATTTTTACCAGAATTATGAAACCTGCATGACCTGAACATGTAATATGAGAAACAGATACAACTTGGTGGGCGTATCCTGAATACATGTGACACTACACACATAACAACATTATCGGTAACGGCAAACGATTAATAAGCAACACATCCTCGGCCTGACAGATTTATCTCTCCATTACAGCCGTTTGATGAAAAAACGTAGGTGTGATACAGCGGATGTCGTCCGAAATAACTGACAAGTAACAAACAGTGAGCGTCGCCGCTGGCAAAGAACCTTTGATCTCATTTTTAACGTGTTTTAAATTCAAATAGGTGACAAAAAACCCTATTTAGTCAGTTATGGTTATTAAAAGCTTGTTTTGTAATGTTTACAACACATTTGTTTGCTGACTTCCGAGTAGTTGCCAGCCATAATGCGCTTGGACAACGGGGAAGGTAACGGCTGCTGCCCATTAAATACATTCTAGTGTAGCTGTTTACTAAATAGTATTTTCATTTGGACGTTTACTACAAGAAGTTGGTTGCTAATGTACTTCAACATCATCGCGCCATCAGGAATGTTACCGGAAGTAAGAACGGTTGTGTCGTATACTCGCAGCTCGTCGATCAAGCAAATACAATAAATATTTTATAACAGACCACGAAACAAACCAATACATAAATTATTTAGGTTATTAATGGACTCGAAACATACATGTGTAGGTCACCCAAATATGTAACGCACGCACGACCCTTGGCACAGAAAGTTAATTTTAATTCATAGAAATGGTGTTAGTTAAGTACAGGGTATACAATGAACTGATGACCTGATACTTTATCGCCTCTAGTCTCTCTTCCGGGTTCAGCTTATTGAAATCCAGGCATCCCACACAGTGACAGCCCCATCTGATCCAATTAAACTAGTAGTAAGGCATTGGAGTGTGAACATATAATCGTCGCACAGCTGACAGTAAGTACCTCGCGTACATGGGCCAACGGTCGCGGCTCTCGCCTAGCCGCCTGAGTCGACGACCTTTTACATGTTTCCTGCTTGTCTTGTTTATTTAGCTCTGTGACATTAGGTAATACTCGTTTATATGGAAACTTGTTATTGTATGCTATTTTTGTTAATAGGTCATCCGGAGTGCGGGAAAAAGCGGTTTACTTGATGTCCTGTTGCAAAGATAAAACAAAAGAAAAAGAAAATAATAAGTTCCATACTCAGATTTTGTTCTCTCAGTCTACAGAAACGACAGATATCCATGGAGCCTGTAGGATACTATCATAAGGGGATGTTATTAAACACACACGATGAAGAGGACCTGCGACACAGGAATGGGGAAATGAGAAGACAATTTAAAACGGTTCCCGTGGATTTATCGCCTCTATGCAGCGGATGTACAGTTTTGTAGCAATTTTCTTTTCCGCTGTTGACTGCAGGGACGAGCGCGAATCTTGGTTGTGTAATAAAAATGAATGAACGATATGAAATTGACGGATGAACGTTTTAGACCCGATATAGGTCTCGTCATGAATGTTAGGTAACCCCATTCAAGCTTGATCTGTTCCTGTTCTTTTTTACGCACTTAAGGTGTACGTCATACACTAACGTGTATTGATCACTATACTTTGATCAGTGGTATTCAGAATGAAAATTGTCAATGATTGATGATTACAGTACAGTGAATCGAATCAGATAAGTGATCCGGTGCGGTGAGCACAGAATAATGACGTCACGTGGTTGTTATCTATGGCTTACAACCGACACGTGTGCGACAGGTACACGCGAGTCATGCCTGAACAAGCAAACAAACAGTGATACGTTTTACTATGACTTTGATGTCTTAGCAGAAAATATTGGTGTCGTATATCAGTCTTTAAAACGTGTAAATATAGTAAAATAGTGACTATTTGTGTCACTAATGAGGTGATGTTGTACTCGTATACAAATATTATGCTTAATTGTTATTTTTAAGTGCACATTACTTTCGTCACACATGAAAAACAATTTGAATAGACTATTACATATGTACGGGTAAATGTAGAGTCATAATTAAAATAACCGTCTTAATTTACAATTAATTTTAGTGAGAGTCAGAATTAGTAAAAATACTATGCAAAGTAGGTGATTAAACAATAATTGACATAATAATGTCCAATAGTTGCGAACGACGACTGTTCAAAATATCATTGTAAAAGCTGTGCAGCGGTAACATAAAGCTATAAACGTAAACCAGCCCGTTACATTGGTTTTCAAAACCCGCCACGAATAGACTAGATATTATACATTGCGTGGAAATTGGAATTCCGCAACTTGAAAAGAAAAACAAAACTCGTTAAACAAGGGTAAAGTATCGTAAAGTTTAGCGATTATTGAAACTGGTTTCGACTATCGGTATACACTCGTATAAATACATAATATACGCCCAGATCCGTAATATGAATCTGGCGACGTATACGGCAGAAGAAAAAAGAATGGAACAAAAAGGTCCGGTCGGACCGGTGCGCGCCGCGGAGCGACTCCGGCGCACCTCCACGATACGCATAATGTTGACATTCGTGAGTACGTTATAAGTTTACTAACTAACCCGATTTATTGACGTGTTTACTCTACTCGAAGTTTTTTCTCTTTATATCGTCTACAATCTCCAATCTTACATTCGGTCACCAATTCAACTTCACTTTTCACAATGTTTTTTTTTTCCTCTCATTCATAAATGACAGACCAATATTATGCGAGTGTTGTTTCTCATGAAGAACTCAATCGCTAACAATAGCAAAACAAAGTATCGTAAACGTCTCCTAAATTGTCAAACTCAGCTTACACATACAAAGTAGTTCTTTTTGCTGGACACTAATGACCGTAATTTTTTTATCGTACGATCTTTTGTCGTATTCTGTAACAGTTGTGTAAGGTCGATCGCCAGCTTATTGCCAATAACTCGGCGACCGGTACTCTCACCGCGAACATTCAAATCTATGTGAAACGTTTTTATCTAACAAAGAACCAAAAGAAGGATGTTATCATGGATGCTGTGGGAAATATCGAAGGAAATACTACAATAGGCTTAATAATTTGTTCGTTAAGCTTGTTAATTATGCTCGCTCACGACCATATCTTACGAGGCGTTCTGTTAAAAGCTCCATCTAAAGTTGTACGCTTTAACAATTCAGACGTGATCAACTTCCGGCGCTTTCAAACTGTTACAATCCGTCCCAGTTTCATTTATAACGAATTGAAAAGACTTCTTTATACGCTTACCTTACGCAAGCGTACAAATAAACGATGGTTGTATTGATATCTCAAAAGATCTGAGGATCCAAAGTAAACAGAGTCAACGGGAAGTTATGGCAGAGTGGTATGAAAGAGAATGTTTTGGTAGGGGATTGGGCAAGAGGTGGCAACTGGCAATGATGGAGTTGGCGAGCGGTGGCATCGGTTGCGACACGAGCAGGACGGAGCACGACGCGACTCGCAATTACCTCCGCAAGAACATCATCGATCAGATGGAACTGTAATGCTTTGCTCACACTGTAGTGATTACAAAACTTAACTACTAGACTGGTAGTTAGGTCATTTGCAGGATATTAGCAATTTGCTCACTTAAAATCTGAGTTCACAGCACTCAGGAGACATAAAGTCAATCGAAATGTCACAACATTCATAAAATGGATTAATGAGACAACTATTTCAAAATCTAAAACTAAAGTTAAATTTCTAATATTAAGTCAGTAGATTTACCTTACTTATGACTTAATATTTTGATTTAATTTGGAATGGAATCGTGACGATATTTTAACTAAGTATTTTGAAGAAAAAACGCGAGGATCTATTCTTGGTAATGTTATAAAACAGAGTTGTTTTTTGTGGAATAAAGACTTTTGCTCGTACACACAGACGGGCGCCGGAGCGCGCGTGTTGCAAACTTCAAAGAGGTGTTGACTGACGCTGCGCAGGTGGCTCACCGTGATCCTTATCTTCCACGGGAACACCAATAGACGCCATGTATCGAACTATTTTTAAATTCCACCAAAAAATAATCATAAGCTTGAGAAATATCTGCAGATGTGGTTAAAATTTTGAATGTATTGACATCGTGGCCAGTCGTCTCCAATACGCTTAACCTTAGTTGTAGGTATATGAAATACACAGTATGCTTAAACATATGAACACTAAATAAAACCCTGTTACGTACTTAAGTATTGTTTAAAGCGTAATCGCGTACGTGTAAACAAATACATCATAAATGTAGAAACAGACGTGAATATTTAGGGCGAGCGTGTGTATGTTCACGCATGGCCGACAGCAGGCCGGGCAGCGGAATGCCATTCGACCGGCTCGCATCAACCATGGGTACATAGACATAGGTAATTATCAGATATTACTCACTACCATTTTATACGCCCCTTTAGAGACCAGAAACACTGATATGCCACAGTAACATAATACTCCCAATGTTCCGACAATCATGCCATACTGACTGATTCAAGCAGCGAATGTTCGCATGTCTAAATGTTGGTCACTCAATCTGTAACAGCTCAATGGATATCGGGTGCATACGTATCTGCCGCTATCCAGATAATCGGGTATCATCAGTTCAGCTTATATTAATAGTTATAATTATAATTACGTCATTACGGTATGTTGATAATACCTAGATTAGAATGACGCGGTGGGGCTCGACCCGAAAATTCCCTAAGGTAAATGTTATCATAATTATTATAATAAGTACAATTCTAGGTATTCCCTTGTTGGGAGCAGACCTTATTACATCGCTGTAGGCCATACAGCTTATGAATAAAGATAAATATTATAACAGGATATCATATACTCGGTCTAACATCAATTAAAAAGGACAGGTTTCCAAAGCGGCGCAATCAGTGCGCAAGATACGAGTCACTAAGGGCCGTAATGGACGGCCGAGCAATATATTCAGTCCTGTCACTCACGCATATGATTCCCAGCAGGGTGTGGCAGAAACAGGCGCGCTAGCCGATGACGGTATTAATTGACGAACAATCACTTAGGGGACGAAAACAGAACCTAGTTCTATTGAAAAAGTGCGTGATAACTGCGTGTTTATATCCAATTAATTTATTTTATTATGTTTTCACAGCGGTAACATCATAATTGAAAGTCACTTTACAGCAACATGAGCGTCACCTCTGCCAACTGCTTTTACGTTCCTCCATATGGTGTTAAAACATTAATATGTTTTACTTAATTGCTCGCAAGAATTTACAAACAACCGGCCGCCGCAGCCGGTACGTAGAGGCATTAAAATGTACATAAATATGAATTAAACGAAACATTAAGATAAAACACAACAACGCTGCGGTTTCACGTTAAGGGACTAAAATGTTTCCATTGATTAGGGAATTTACCAATACTATTTAATAACAACCGTCAGCTATTCCGTTTGAATTTAGTTCGATTTTGCAGAGTTCAGGATTTACCTTAGGTACCCTAAACAGGGTTCATGTAGAGCAAATAGAACTCATGCAGTGTTCGCGAGCCGTTCAGAAAAGGCAACGTGTTCGCATCAGCTGTTCGCCGCCGCCGCCGCCGCGAACATAATACTTACATTTTCACATAATACTGTGTGCTCTGTGAATGTCTGTGATATTTGGCCACTCGTGACGTCACCGCTTCACGATGTTGGTTTAGGATTGTGTGGCGCTGTTACAGTTCTCAGCGAATGTTAATTAATATTACATTAAATGTTTGAGCAAGTAACTTGTATTGTATAATAATTTATACAATTATATTTAAGTAATATTGTTGGATTATGTGTGGATCAAAATGTAAATTACAAATTCATAATAAAATGTAATAATACATTAATGTATGTGTAATCAACACGTTTTATAAGACTGCTGCCCGACGCAATGGATGTCTTTAACACAAAGCGACGTGTAGGCGCTCGACATAAAAAATTAAGTATCGGCTTAATCGTAAAACCAAAAATAATTACAGATGAAGTTATAATGAACAAAGCACTGAAAATGAAACAATGCTGTAATAGTTTCTTAACTTGTTTAAATAATGCTCGATCGTCTACGAACAATATAAGTCTGGGAATAATAGGTAACTGTGGGCCTGTAAATAATTTAGTTCAACCAGAACAATCATTTATTCAGTTTTCAAGTAGTTTGCTTCGTTTATTATTCACAGACGGTATATAAAGTATCTCGAGGCGGGCTAACGTCTTTTAATGCAGCATTCATACTCTCTCTTCCCTATAAAGTAGTGAAGTTTTATGTAAGTGAGATTGTATAAAATCGTTTAGTTTCAGCACGGCATGAGTATGCGGAAACTGGACTTTTTACTGAGAACCTGTCGCGATCGACACGTCTCGTCAGCGCAGTGAGAGTGAGGCTAATCCGCTGCCGAGACATACGGGCGACCGCGATGTCTGTAAGAGACACAAGTGATCGTAAAATAAAGTTATTTAGATTTTAGGCCGATAACGATAATTTCGTATTTCACGTCTAATCGGGCAGTAATACAATAAAGCAAATGACTGTTATTTCAATAAACATTATCATCGAGTAAGTACATATTGATAACTAAAAATACTTATGTTAACCGATTCTCTGAAAAGCATTGCAAAATTAATTAAATGCCATAATTATCTGGTACGCCCAGTTTCAAACCATTTCACAGAATAAATACTCGAAGTAACAACGTTATTGATTAATATTGTTATTCCGCACTGCTAAATAAACAGAGGTGATAAAAAAATTACCTCTAGGGATAAAACACAATAATATGCCCGGAGACGTTCTTAATAGTTACATGGATGTTATTAATAAACTATGTCTTTCATCTTTATTGTATTTTATACATAAACAACAAAAGAGGAAATATTGAATGTAAACAAGGATTTTGTTTACTACAACACTTAGGAAAATAGCAAGTAAAGTAACACGTGCAGCTACATACAAACAGATCGATCAAGCTTGGCACTCGTGTCAGTACGTCTGTGAGTATAGCTTGATCTGATGCGCGGAACTAGGAAGTGTTGATAGTCCACGTGGCGATCGATCAGCGTCGATATCCACACATAGGTATAGGTATACATAGGTATAGGTAGTAGGTATGTCTCCATGTGTGCAAGCTCGAAGACATCGTGAGCGCTGAGCCAGATTTCATGCGAGTACTGATACTGATTTTGAGTTAAGAGTGTAGTAGAGTAGAAATAAGAAAGTATTTAAAGGCAGTAACTATCCGTTTTCTAAATAGACAATTTTTTTATTGAAATTTCGTGGAATCGCTGCTTTAACGTCTAATTAGTATCTATCTAAAGTTTTAAGCTCCTGCTATAAATTACACTGGTCAACGAGCAAGTTAACTTCATACTCTGTATCTATACAGAAAACTAGTTTAAATTACCATCATACATTGTTATGCCGCATTACATAACGCCAACAAACTTGTGTGCTCATAATGAAATTCCTAGATGATGAGAGAGACGAATTACCTGAGAGCAGTAGCACTACAGGCGCCCGAGGTTTGTCTAAATAAACTTGTACGAGACCTTAAACGTTAATGAAATCACGTATGTACTGCGAGCACGTATACCTGAGGGAACAAAGCGAGGGGAGGGGAGGCAGGTGGGGAGGGAGGCTCAAATTTCACTTTTCACGAGAGCGGCGAGCGGTCTCCGCCGGTTACTTAACTGCGCTAATGATTAATTAATAAGCACTAATGAGCGCGCTCGCGCACGCTTGCGCCGGTTCTATACACACGTGACGGGAAAAAATATATCGGTCTGACAGACATTATTTATCTAACAGACATTAATAAGGGTAGGTTCAAAACACAGTGAAATCACACAGTAACATTACCGATCGAAAAATAAGCCAGTATCATGAGATTGATGTACTGAACATAACTGTAAATAAGAACCCACAAAAAGACCTTCCATATTGTAAGATAGCAAATATATTTCAGCAAAAAAGGAATCCAATATTATCATGTATTTATTCGGGCCACGTGCGACGAAACCGAGGAAAAATGTTCTCTATAAAGATATATGGAGATGTCTACCAATCAACCAAATTTTACCAGGCATATATGAAGGAAGCCGCGACGTAAGCAAGGTTACATTAGAATATAAGTCCAGAAGACTTTTTTTGATACGTTCACAAGCAAGTTTTGGTAGTTACCAATAATTGGTTCCATATACTTAGCTCTTTAAGAAATGACAACTACACATTTTCGTTTCTTAACTTCTGTTGTTTCACTTGACCAACATTAGCTATTGAACTGCGAAACATAAGGATTGTCGCACTGGCGCCATCATGCTCGGATGGACGCGGTCCGCCTGCCAACACCAAGAGAAAACTTGTCATTAGGCGACACGACACTTTATTGAACGGACTTTATTGATCTGCTCGTAAAACCTTACTAAATGAACTATTTTATAACAATAATATTTTTTGAGATTCGGTTGAGGCAGTTTCCCAGCAATGAAAACAGGGATTTTTAAAATGTTTTTACGTAAAAAAAAAGTATTTTCCATCACATTTACGACACAGCTCGTGTGTTTCATGTTATTCGCACATTCGGCTGTATGTTACCAACAGTTACGCCAATTACCTCGACTTGCGAATTGCAACAAAATAATAGTAACGTTATTGTGATTGAAATCATCATCGCGCAGTTAGCGTTTCATCAAACTCGTATAAAATAACAAGAAGTGCTAACAATGTTACCTTTTTAAGTGCTATCAAGATACTTGTAGTATTTCTACGTAATCTATAATTTATATTACCGATAACATGAGTGCTGGATTCCATAGTGAACAATCTACAGAAATGGCTTAACACCGTTCTAAGATACCTCAACCATTTATAACAGTTACAAGTGAACGGGTTCCGACGAAAGCGAACAAACAAGAAAGTGTAGAGTGATAAAATAAGAGGAATGCATCGCAACACAAAGAATGAAGTGTTGCAGGTAAACAAACACCCCTATCGCTACATCAGGTGAAAGTGTGCTGCACTGATGCGGAGTGCTATTGTGGCGGAAACGTCACGAAGTCTCCAAGCATCACACCCAAATTACATGGCAAAAATAATGAGAAGCGCTATAAGTTTTCTTAATTAATTTAGCAATAATACAAAGGCCAAATAAAAATATTGAAATAAATCGGCTTCAACAAACGAAATGTAAAAATGTTGTTTTCAATGAAACGTGTATCTTCATTTCTTTAACACAAGAGAGTTGCCGATACAGGAATATTGCACTCAAAATAATACCTCCGTTAATGTAATTGCTACAATTAAATACTGTCGTTTTCAAGAGAGGCGTCTAATTAGTTAGCAGGCAGGGAAAGCACGAGGCCACGAAGGCTGTGGAGAAACAGCTACTTTCATGTGCTGGTGCGGAGAAAAGCACTTAAATAATTACATCAACTCCCGACGTCGCCGCGTCGCTTGATGGACTTCTACACCTACCATATTAAGTATCACGAGAAGTAATGACGGTTAATAGAAAACCAATAAGTCATTTAATTATTTCTAACGAAAATTATCTTTCATTATAAGAGTCTTTGATTTATACGCTTGATCTGTTTGGAGACTTGGTAACGAATTATTTTCGTATAAACGGCGAAAACTTATTGAAGCGGAAAAAGTCAAAGAAAAATGTACAAAGAAAATAATACTTAATTTTCAGGGTGTAAACGAGAATTTTTGACAAAGGAAAATTAGTTTTAATCTTTTTCACATTAGCATTTGATTTATTTTCAGTAGGTGCTCTGTATTCAGTAATATAGTAAGGATTGATACACGTACACGTGTCACGCAGTATTCGTAAATATTTCGATCCATATTTTCATCTAACGAATGCCAATACGGTACCTATTGTGTAAGGCTTCAGTCGCGTATATATGGAGCAGATCCCAGATGAGTTTCGTCCTCTACCGATCTTTTATAATACCGTAATACTGGTTATCGAATCCAACATATTACTGTTACTGGACCAAGCGAAGAAGACATAATATTTTCCTAGTAGTGAAAAGGTCACAGATAGATCTGCAGAGGTTAGCGAACATGTTATGCAACGGCTGCGCAATACCAGATGAGTGTAACCTTTAGGCTAGAAGCTCATTTGCTTTCATTGTACGGGAATAACGAGCTCTTGAGTAATTAAACACTTTAAATTGTCGAGTTTCCAGTACTTTTGAGGATAATTAAGACTTTATTTGTACGTTGAAAGATTAAATGAAATACATACTCTCTATTATGTAATTATTGTTTGAGCTAAATATGGAAAAGCCGTATAGCCTAGCCTAGTCAGTAATGAGTCTCTATATTAATTACCGCCAGGGTTCCATGTGCTTACTTGTAACTAGTGTTTAGAGTAATGACATCGAACTAATTTCTCTCGACACGAAGTTTTTCCAGGCGCTTGCACAATGTTTCATCTATCATCTACAGATTGCGGATAATGAGCCGCCACCATTCATTTCCAACCACTCTGAGCTCAAACTGCAGGTTATATGTATTTTTATCGCGATCGCTATTAATACTCTAATTACCGTCATATCTGTTATGTTTAAAGGCTCGCGTGACTGTTTACTGCTTTTAATTGACATTTTATCGACACGGTCTTTGCCTACTATCTTTTTTTACACGTACATATGTTTATGTGGCGTTTGACCCTAATGTTACACGAGTTCTACAGGTTTTGTAGCGCGGAGGCAGGCTTTCAGTGTGGAAGGTAGTGCCATGGTGGCTGGCGGATGGCCACGGGTGTGACCTTGGTCCCTGGTGCAATGCGGGCGCCATTGCCTTGGCCAAGTTGGCTGATAAACGTTAATTACAAAACAACCACGGTGGGCGGATAAATCACTAGTCTATTTATAGGACGGCACGCGAAATCTAAAAACGAACAAAGTCTTAGTGAACAACGTTGGCCTTTCTTATCGTGTTGTCCCATGGATATGTTGCCGGAGACCCATTCACGTTCACTAAACGAGGGCAACACATATTAAAATCACAGTTTATAATCATATTAAAAGGCTCAAGGTATACAACATTAAGGTTGATATTTTCACGTGTTTTATTAAAACCAGAGAGTTCTTCGTGTAGAAAAACAGTGGCTAAGGAGTTAGGTATTTTATAACATTTATTACTAATACAATTTATTCTCATTTATAGAGAAGATTTCTAAAATAACTTTGATCTCTATTCGTAAACTCGGCAAATTAAGCGTGACGTATATTTATTTTACCTGCAACCTACTAACTTGTGTATTGTTTGTGAGTAGAACGTAAAGTGGTGTGTGTGTACTCTATTACAGGTTTTAAATGATAGAAGATTTAAATGTTAGTTGTTTATTTTAGTGTTATTTTTTTATGTCACCTTTTTTTGTGAATTTTTGCATGCCTTATAGGCAAAATGTACTGGGTCTTCACATTTTTTACCGTGTCATCATACATTGTACCTACATTTTAAGCACATAAATATTTCTCATTCTGATTCTGTGTGTGCCAAGAGCTCCAACACCAGCACTTGGCCTTTTGGATACTTACTGCGGCTAGCTGTTTACCATACATTTGTCTAATTAAGCAATATGTTAATGCAGTTTTACATTACCACTTTATTAATTATTGTAATGTATTATAATGCGGCGGATTTATACATGAAAAGCCAAAAAGCTTTAAATATGTGCATGCAATTAAAACATCTTATAACATGTGTAACTGTCTCGTCCATCATAACGGTTGCTGTAGATTACTACAGCAAGTGACAAACACAAGCAAACATTACAAAACAGAAAGAACAACAAACGATTAATTTGTGTGATGAACAAAAGATAGCTAATGAAAACAAAATGTCGGCGGTGACGTGCTATCGTAAACAATAGAGCGAGCCAGTTTATAAATAAACTTGGTTTATTATTAGATGAATTGATGGTTGACGCCAAGAGGCGATTTGTGAAGTGAACTTACACTGTGTAGGAGGCATGGCAGTGGAGTACCGCGGGCACCGCCTTCGACGCCCGGCTCATCAGTCATCGGTCATCGTACTGATAGCAGATCGACTATCATCAATGCCCACCGAACAATGACGTCACGTCAAAGGTTTCAGACAGTTTACTAATTCACCGTTATTAAATCAATGGAAATCATAAACGGCTTTGTTATATAGGCCGACAATATGAATTGTAATTGATACTATTTACAGTTATCATTAAATGCAGTTTCGACAGTTCATTCATAACAAAAGTGCGCAATAAATTCAGGTTAAGCACCAGATTATGCATTCATGCATACCAGTCTTAAAATAAGCACTAAATGCAAAAATATATAAACCAATCATATCAATACAATTATGTATTTGCCATGGTTATGCCTCAAACACTGGCAACTGACCTAGCGGCTAATACATAATGGTAACGCAGTCAGAAAAGTTAACTAATACAAAACTAATTAATATTCTTAATCAATATTGAGACAGCCGAACGTCGAATGTTGGTGATGGTTGTGAAAACAGCAAGTCGTTCAACTCGTGCCCGTCTGGTGGCAGTTGTTATCTGGGTGAAGAATTCCTCACCCGCGTGCTAAACGACACGCCGCGTCAATAATTTAATTACCTAACCACCTTTATTAGCACACTACTGTTTATAGTGAAAGGATGCTGAATCCGATATATTGTGCTGTAGAGCCTTGACAAACATCGAACACGCTTTTCGAAAATCTGGGGATACATCGTGATTACATTAACCTTATCAGTTCATTAAAGCAAATATTTTTTAATTAGATCAAATGTCAATGTTAAAGCTATCGATACCTTTATGCAAGATATCTCAACGACGATGACGAAACTTAGAAAGATCACACATGAGGATTGTCTTTGACACATAACCTACCAATAGTAGTTCAAATAACATTAGTAATCAATTCAATACTAGTAGATTTGGTGGAACATCATCATAGCTGCACTAGTATAGCAGCGAACGGCTGAGGGAGGGATTAACTCAAAGTGTGCAGTCAATTGTTCAGCGGAGAGGCCGGGAGCCTGCCGCCGGACGCCTCCGCATTCCACCTCTCCCCTCCTGCCTAACTGCTCATTTCCTACACAGGGCTGCCCGCACCCACGAGCCACGAATATTTCGCTAATAATACTAGTTGCAACATCATCCAAAATCTAGATGAAGTATATGAAATTTTGGATATTATTTTTTTGAAACACCCTATCATGAAGAAGACCCTTGCTGGCGTTATACCCAAAATGTACAAATACGATAAATAATGTGTATAGGCACTAGGTGAGCGGACAACCCTGCTTCTAGGCTAGTGAGTGATCAGAACGCAGCTGGTTGTGACCTACATTCGTACGTAATTATGTGCTTCTGATTGGGAGCAGGATTCATTATAAAGGGCTACCATCGATTTGAGAGCATTTCCCGCTTAGCTTTACTATATCCGACAGTTGCACATACTTCTGAATTGACTGGACAATTACACGTCAATCAGAGGCACACGATGTAATGATAAGATAAAGAAGCCTCAGTTGACTAAGATCTTACTATGAAAATACATTTATTTGGCAATATTTATCAGTAGGTATGATATAAGTATTGTGAAATATACAAAGCAAATATTGAACATGCGATCTGCGGAAAATTGAGAAAAGTTCAAACTGGTCGCTTTTTAGGCAAACAAAAATGGAGCATCATTTACCATACTTTATCAACCCTGGTTTATTTCAGTAATATACCCAATATCACAATATTAGTATAGTAAAGTTGGTAAAGCGGTAACAGATGAGAGTCAGTCGGGCAGTAGTTATCGGAAGCGCACATGGTCACACTTATCACTCACGCTCGGAAACTCATTGATACGGTTACCACATACTACGAGGAAGTTACACGTACTTGTCTATACTCGCTCTAATCTAGAGACCTATAAACCGAGATTGATAGTATGTTTGTCATGTATATTGTATTTGTAATAATAGAAAATACTTAAAGTATAGGATACAAATCACCGACAATGGTTGATCAAAAATTATTTTACTGAATGGCGAGCGCCCTTTTAATTATTTACTAGGCTACAAATAGAAGAGAGTGCGATAGAAGATTAGCAAATCACATAAACTACTTCGGTTCAGTTCATGGTCATCTTGGTACAAAAGCACCTAAAACTTGTCAAGAGGGATGTGCCACTCAAAGTTACATGCAAGTTATGAGCGATGGGTGTGCAAGTGTGGATGCGATGCCAGTGCTGCTAAATAGGTGGTTGTCCGGTGCTGGTGATGATTGAATAATGGACGTCCGTCGCCCGGCCGGCTCACGGTCAGGACCCCACCCAAAGTATTACTCTAATGCCTCAAGTACCGACGCATTTAACAGTAACTTACAAAAATTAACCTTGTGCAAACACAAATTACCAAAACCTACATTATTTTTAATACTTTTAACATCCAGTAAATTGAAGTTAATGGTAATATAAATGACTTTGAACTTTTTTGCCTCCATCATCAATTTCAATTTCGTGAAACAACACATAATAATTATGTAACGGCCCTGTACACGCGAACAAACACCTAGACAATTTGCAACGCGTTGGTGGATTATATGATCACGACGAAAGTAAGTTGGTGAGCCAAGCTGTGCAAGATTGATGGTCGTGATGACGCTGCAGCTGGGCGGCCTGGACCAACAAATATCCTGCACGCGACTAGATATTTTACCTAATTAATAGAATGAGAGCGACCTGCTTCTGAGAAGGGGACAACTTTAGGCAGTTACTCGTGTAATGTGAAAGTAAATGGAAGTTAAGACTTCCACGCCTTAGGAGGGAAACTTTTCAAGGCACTTAAAAGTTGTATGTTCAAAATAGTACCAAAACGACAAAACTTAAAATATGAAGTAAATGTTTCAAGCACATTAAAGAAAACTGTTTAATAGGAAATAGGGCAACACAAAAACCTTGAGAACTCTATTATAAAAATTGTAACGAACAGCCGCAGGCTATACACAATGGTCTTCGAAGCAGTAAACGGGATTAAAATATAGTTTATTTTATCGCAAACCGTAAACAAACACTTTATTATGCTATTTAATGTACTTTCATAACTTACGAGCATTGGAATCCATTATTTTTAATAAAAATATGAGATTTAACTCAACAACTTCTCTAATGGCAGAATTTGTAAAATAACTTTTAGTCAATACATATGTATGCACATTATTATGGTTGGTTACACATTATTATAAGATCTGTCAAAATACTTTGAATCTGACTGTTTGCAATAGCTTCACAATGCAATAATAAGGCGCGTCGCATCGGTTGCTTGATACCTAATGAAATAATTTATTTGTTATTTATTTGTGACGTTGTCCCTTCTATTGGATACTCAATATCATATTATCTTCGTGTCACACCCTCTTTTTCAAAGGCAAGAACTGAGCAAATAAATGTAAAAATGTATAAATCCTACTGGTATGGAAAAATAATATGGTTTTAACTATTATTTTTTTGCAGTATTAGTATAAGGAAGAATAGTGTTGAGCAAGCGAGGCGTGGTCCAGTGTGCTGAATACGCTCGTCGCGCGTCGCTCGTCCAACCGGGTTAGCCAAACCTGAATGATTGGCGGCTCCTGGCGTTTACTTACGACAGCCATCTGAACAACGCTCGTCGTACACTGTTTTGTAACATATCGCAATAGTAACACTGACGATCGTCATTGCGTAACTTAAGCTCGCAGCCGAAGCCAAAACCAAAAATTATTTTATGTCCTATGAAAGTAGGGTTGCCATCTCTAAATTTTGGAAAACAGGACAAAACGCGTGAAAACCCCGGATTTTAGAGTCCGAAAGCCGGACATGTCAACAAGATCTTTTAAACATAATCAATGTAAAAAAAAACAGTTGAAAATGTCATAAAACACCTTTTTTACTCATTCATTATTTTAACAAAACAGAATCATATTACAAATTGTTAATATAAATCAGCTTTTTCAATTCTTGAAATAAGAAAACAAAAACATATATTTAATGAATTAAAATATTAAAAGTACATACTTAGACCATTCTAGCACGTGCGGGACGCGGGTCGTGAATTCGAACGAAGTACGAACGAACGGCGGACCGTGGCTACCACGACGGGAGGGGTGGGGGAACGGTGAATATACTTGATTCGTCGGTTGATCGTGGTGTGCGAGCATCGATAGTGCGTGACTCGCGGGCGACACAATTTTTTTTTTAATTTTTTTATTTAAAACCCGGTCTACAAATGAAACCTTCCCCGGACGCTCCCCGGATGCCCTCTAAACTAGGACAAATCCGGGGAAACCCGGACGGATGGCAACACTATATGAAAGCGATATAGATCAGCTAAAGTATATCAATTTAGGTATTACTAATCACGTACCAATTCCCCTCTCTACTGCTCAGTTGATGCTTATGAAAACAAGTAATTACTTTTGTGATCGCATAAAAGAGTCGACAACGGCAGGCAACAATGTGTCCTCAACAGTAGTTAAAACTAACATCCAGAACGTATGGTACTGTAGATAGAGTATGTTCCGACGCTAGCACAAATTGCGGATTTAGAGACGTCGCCTACAAAGCGGGGCTCGAGGCGCTTGGCCAATATCGAACAAGGATATTTGAATTCCACTACGAAATCTCTCGATTGCATTAAAACATAGATACATAAAAATTACCATAAGGTTAAAGTTTATCGTAACTGTAAAGCTGATGTGGTGTGGTAAGCGTCTTATCTAAGTCTTGTACACATAAGAAATATTAATATCATCGGGTGACGAGAGGTCTGTGCTTTCAACTAATCATTTTTTATCGACGCTTTCTGAGAATGAGGTAGTTTGATAACACCTAACGACTAGTCATTAATCGTTTAAAACACATAAGACTTATGTCTTGATAGTAGTGGTATTGATGTGAAGTTAATCACTATGTAACGATGCAGTATGTACTGACCTGCTAGAATGTTCTTGGAAGTTTCCGCCGTCGAGCAGGCGGACCTTGGCGAACAGCACCGCAGACACGAAAGGCACCTCGGTGAGCTCCTCCAGACAGCACTGCACCCCAAACTTGTAGCGCTTTTTCTTCGTCATGAAGGCCATGACGCCGCCAACATCGGGCCCGCGTACCGGCCCGGACTAGCGCACGCCGGACCGCTCCGGACACGCACTACTTGTTACCAGATAGCTGGACGTACCAGCCGGTCACAACACTAGCACTGGCACTTCACTTCACATGTGTGTTAACAGCAACGCACGTGTAAATGAAACTACGTTAAAAATGTAAAATTTAAAATATTCAAAACGCCTATCTAAGTGGAGAGGTAAAGCGGAGTGATTACTTTGGCATCAGAGTCACGTCCTCCGTGGTTCGATAGCGTGTGCCGGCCGACGATCACTCGCATAGCTGCCGATGTCATTAGTCTGGAATAGACAATTGATGGTTTAGCACATTAAGATAACGCAAACAAGTTCAGGACACTACGCCTAACTGGCTATTATAAACGAAGTCGGTGGAAGCGAGACTAGTGAGTTGCGCATCTGTGTTACTAAATTATACGTATTTATGTCAACAACGTCGGCGGCGTTACGTTGTATCTTGTCCCGCCTGAAAGTCAAGACGGTTATTATCTAAAGCCTAGTCTCGTTACATGAGAGCTGCGTCAGCTTAATCCTCAATTATGTTTCTACAGTAAATATACACCATCTATTTTTTTGTATAATGTATTTGTTGTCTTTTTTTGAATACTAGTTAAACATGCAATGAATAAGCACAATTGAAACAACAGTTTTACGTCCAGTTACTAGGCGACATCAGTTCACTGGTAGGTATGGACTTTATTACTAGATAATAGAGTTGCTAAGTAAGATGATCGCATCAAATTGTATGTTGTGACTAACATACAATTTCATTTGTTCATTGCATTATCATAAAGCAATATGTTTAACATACGATGTGGCAAGGTTCTATTAGTTGCAATATTCCAAGATAATTTATTATGCCCAGAGAGAATGGGTAAAGCATCTGAAAGTATGGCACCTACTATTATGATTATTTACGATGATTTAACTAGCAAATAGGACTTAACTATAAAAATAAATAGACTGATCGAAAAACTAATACAATTTCCTCTCGGTGTAAAACGTTTACTCAGTCGATAAGACTGAATTATGGAGAAATAGCTTTTTTATATGCCTCGAACTAGGACTCAGTTTGACACATGCTTCTATTATCGCGTAAATGTTATAGACTAAATTATATTACCGTCCTTAAAGAAGAACAATATAATTTCTTCAAACAACCCGTGTATTTTTATCTTTATTTAATAACATGTTCATGTTTCCAAACATGACGAAAGAACGCTTAAATTGCTCTATAATCACATGTTCTATTCACAAAGAACGCATTAGCTACTTACTTATAAATAAATGAGTATACAAACAAATTAAATACACATGACAAAACACACAAGCGTGCTGTCTTGCTGTCATGCGTATTTTTGTGTTCATACGTCGCCGATCGCACCACGAGTCCACGACAACATACAGGTTTGTTTACAAAATTCAAGTTTTATTGAAGCCGTAAAAGTTAAGAGATACCCTCAACAACTGTGGATTAGCGTGCTATAAGAATCCTTGCAAATGCACTCATTTAGTTGACACCGCTCATGTTTATCAAACAATACAATATGGGATATTAAACAAAATATACATACTGCTATTAAGTAAGTGTTGGTGATTCAGAGGTCGAACAAACCATGTTTTGTATGACTATAACTATAGTTTCTTTACGTTACAAGTAAAACCGTTTAGTCTGCGCACATTAGCGTGTGTTTATTATAGCAACATGCACGTCCGCACTGCAGCGTTGCTCTCGCGTGACTGCCGCTTTACCGAAGGGCGCCAAGAGGCAAGGACGCCCAACATTGTAAATTCGAGTGCGCGAGATAAAATAGTTTAATCACAAGCTTATCTTGATATGAGCAAAGCCATTTACACGTTTATATCACTGATTAGTTTAATTTGAAAAAACGAAATGGAATTCCGCGACGTTTTGATCATGAGATTAATGACGTATACAAGGCCTAGACGGCTCAAGACATTTGTGATTCTCTATGTCAAAATGTTGCGTACATGATGGGGTCTTAGTAGGGTTTGTAAAGTGGTCACTCACGTGGTTGGCAAGGGAAGGGATGATCGCTAGATGGAACATTGGCAGTCCCGGCGACCCAGCCCGCAGCATCCACACGACTCTAGCATAGCCTGGAACAAACATACCACTATGTTATACGCATATATTTTGTATGATAAGCATAACATAAAGCCTGAGTTATCATGTTGCCTTAACATACCGAGCCGTAAGGTCTCTTCCTAGGCGGCGTGTGTGTATTATTTATTAGTGATTGAAGAGTGGATTCAAATTCTATCTTAGGGTTTAATCAAACAAGAGAGGATAGCTTATTAAAGTTTTTGATATAAAGCTATTTCATTCTATTCCATCAAGAAGGCGGGAGGAGCTATTTTAAATATTGCTAGCAGGATGATTTCCTCTATAGTCGATTCATGTATAATATCTTGCAATCTACTGCGTTTAGGAGAGTAGAACATTCTTAGTTATTAGGCGTACCCTTGAGTCAGATATGCGATAACTCTCAATTTCAATCTGCTCGAATAACTGGATCAATCTAAGCTGTTGGCCGGAGTTTTATTGCTTCCGTCGAACCTTTTCACAAATCCTTAGCGAGGACGTTCCTAATAATCTCAATGCGTGTTCTCATGCACTCAGAGCAAAATCTTCAATAATTATAGGCACTAATTTATTGATCAGGTGATTGATCCGGCCTTCACGAGGAGGCAGCGTGCGCACGCGCAGTTGACCCGGCCGGCGGGCGGGCCACAGGTTGGAGGTGCGCGATCACTGCAGCGCCCACACGGCCAACAATTAAACCCGTCGTGTCACCACTTATATCAGTGCTATTCTTAGACATCATTTAATTAACACAATCAAAATCTACATTCTGAGAAGTGGTTTTTACGGTTAGCAATTGTTTCATGCGTATTTTTCCTGTTTTTACAATTATAATGTGGGTTTGATAAAGCTTTTAATAACCATCTGCGATAATAACATCTATAAGTAACAATAATTCAAATAAAGTAAATATCATTCGTTTATATACCTTCAGTAGGTACATCAAATCTTTTAAAGATAATGTATTAACATACCGATTTAAAGGTATGGGCATAATAATACTCTATACAGTAGCATTGGTCATAAAATAGCAAACACTAGAGGCACGCTTTTCGGGCCCCTGGCTGGGCGCCAACATGGGCCTCCGTTCACCTTGACGAGCCCGAGCGTCGCCCTCGAAGCCAGGCCCTCGACAACACTCCATAAACGTACCGGAATAGTTCGCATCATGTACCACGTGTAGTAAGTACTGCTTCAATGATCGCATAACAGTTGCCAACGTGAGTTATTCCCGTGTAATGCATTCCATTGATTACAAGTACTTCATTATAAGTGCTTCATAAAATAACAAAATACTTTTGCTAACAATAACGTGTAGAACAAAAGATAATGAATAGTAGAGTGTTTCAAAGTCGGCTGTTCATCGACACTGGTGATTCGGTTTGTATGTTAATTTGCATTCGTATGCGGAGCAGCGCTATCTATGTCGCTACGAGCGGGCGGCGCCACCCGGCCCGTGCAGATAACATGCTAATGTTGGCCGGCGCCAAATTACCGGCTAATGAGCGGCGTCACACTAAACTCGACACATGCTGGACTGAAGGGATCGCTCCTCCGCCGGTCCAGCAGCTAAGCTAATCAAGGGAAGCGTTTAAATGCTAATGCCACGCTTCAAGCTTCCGCAGTTTTCCCATTAACGGATTTCCCATTATTACACTTGAATCGAATTTTCAACACGTAATGATTCGTAACGAATGTGCAAAATAAACGCCTGAAGTTGATCATGTTGTCTTAAGGTAACACCTTTACAAAATTATTTGATTGTTTGTAGCAAAGCATTCCCTTATTACTATGAAAATATATATAAAGATTTTGGCAGGCATAGGGCGCTCTAATATATCGCTTATTGTGTCGTTATCGTCGTACTGTTACAGGGCCCAGGGCGCATATATACGCTCCACTGCACCTGTTTTAGGGGAGCTTTACGACACGTGCAGTATCGGAAATCACACGAAACATCATTTCGCTTTGTAATCTACAGTTTACCGTGACTCGACCGTGATAGCTTTTTTCTCCATGACTGACCTCGAGACAACATTTGCTTGGCAAGTATTAGCGAGACTAAAATGTTATTAGATGAGCGCCCACCGTAATTCAGCGACATTGGCGAGCAAGTTCAACCTTGACATCTGGCTACTGTCTTTAGGCAACTGCCAATATATGACAGCACACCGTCATCACGGCTGTCGGTCACGCTTTGAGTGGCGAACTTCAATCGAGATTGGTACAAACAAAGTAATAAACATGGGCAACGTGCTCATTACCATCGTCTGCTCCACCTGACAGCATCACGGCATGACGCAATAGTCGGCGGAGCGTGCAGCAGCGAGGCCAATCGATCCATTACGCACGCCGATCTGAGACGACGCAAAAACCACGGTTCACATTTTGCTTGACGGATGAGGCAGTTTAAATCACTTCAGCTCTCTTAGCAACCTGGTAATGAGCGTCCGTGAGGTCCCAGAAACAGTGCCCTCAACAGTGGAAACAACATGCCGTATGATGTCAATATGTACAATAGATTTTACCTATTTTACTGAATTGATTGGAAACGATTCAGGGGTTTTCCCATTCTGTGTTTTTCCTTTCCACCAATCAACGAACAGTTTGACTATTAGAACTCGATAACATTTGACACTCATTTACATCCCCGTTGTACCTGTATACCATGTTGCGTTCATACTCGATTACATGCGTAACATCATGCAGGGGACAGACGGAAGGGGTGACTACCCTACACTACACGTAATACTGCATAATGCACGCTCGACTGAACAAAGGCGGCGTGAGCAGTTGCTGGCACCGCCGGGCGCCGGGAACCGGCTACGATATCTCCTTATTACTAAGCGCTTTTTGTGCAAACATATGACATAAAAAATAAAGGGTACCAAATATATCAAGCGTGTGTAATAATAGTACACCTGGAGCTTCAACATTTATAAATACATGAGTTTTTTTAAATTGCAGTTGCTACACGGCGACGTCGCGTTCGTGGCCGATATTACGCCACCACACATTACAACCGGTTCTACGAATCGAAATTCTATTTTGTTTTTATTTAGTACAGGCTTGTGTTTGACCGGTCTCACACCATCGTAAGCCTAGATATTACAATGCTAAGAAATACTCCTACTGGATTATGCAATTTTCGAGGTATATTATTTCTGAAGTTGACTTCAGCCCTTTTTGATCAACTCTTGCGATAAGGATTTAATTAGGAGCAAAGCCGTTGCCGAATATTCTACACAACTTCATTACCAGTATCTTAAAACGATTACAACAATAAAAAGTTTGACAAAAACATAGCTGTGTGGAGACACCATTGCTGCGATCACGCGACTACTCTGACACAAATTGGTTTCATTGGTTGGCAAAAAATTACATCAATCTTGAAAGCGGTAGAGCGTAATTTTTGTTGTGCTAATGATGACTGACTTGTATATTACAAATTTCGAATGTACCACGTTGAGTATTAGCGAAGAACACATAACCTAATTAGTATAATTAGGTACTACAGGTGGGCATTTGGTTAACAAATAGAAAAAAACTGCAAAATTAAAAAGATACAATTCTTCATATACAATATCTTCTGACAGAAGCCTACAAATAGACAATAATATAAAAACATATTTGAAGTGCACTTCGAAAAGAAGATATTGTCATAACGCTGTTCTAAACACTACCAAAAGTAGTACACACCGTACACTATCAAAAACCACCCAAGTTACTTTTAACATAGCATATATTTATATGTAAGGTCCACAGAGACAGATATGAAGGCACGAGCTAATCAGATTTAGAAATAAGATTACAAAGTCCTGTCTGCCGGCATCGAGAGCGATCCAAGTGTTCTCGCGAGAGCTGCGGGGGCGGGAGTGGTGGGACAGAAACGGGATAATTAAACGTCGCACCAAGTTTTCTCGTCACGTTCATTAAGGAGCCTCAATTATCTTCTCCGACCATAAAAGCAGATGAACTAATCTAGTTCTTGTTTTTTTTTTGTTGGAAAGGTAATGAGTAATGTTCAAGGAGTTGTATTTATGCTTGGAAGGCGCCAGTATTATAGCTAGGAGAGAGAATCTTTTATTTTAGGAAAATCTCAATGAATGAGATGTTCGTAAAATAAATTCTTTGTATCGAACCGGCACACATTGCATGGACATTCGACACCTACATGAAAAATGTCCGTTTAAGACTGTTCGGATGAAATCTATTATTTGGATCATGTTCCAATCTATCTACTAAAATATTGTTTTACACTATTGAAATCTGTTGACGCCATATTTAATTGTTAATCAATGTCATTTAATATTGTGCACGCACAAAAAGTTTATGAAAATAATAATTTACATGTAAAAGCTACCGCAGTCATATTTAATTAGTGTAAATAGTCTATGAGAATGTAACTCAACAATGCACACGCTTAAAATTCATTAGTGCAAATTGGTTTCAAACCAGCCACGACCAACATCACGACCGAGAGCTCAGACTGAACTCATGCTAACGTGAACATTTTAAACGATTTTTATCGTGGTTACACTTAGATTTCCAATGCTTAGAAATTTCTAGTTTAGAGGAGGGTTTAGGAAACAATGCTGCAATGTAAGCAAAGCAATAGCGAAGCGCCGCGGAGCATCAGCGGTATTGGCAAGTTTAGTAAAAGCCCAGACCCACGCAAAGTATTGTACTGACTTGATTGCATTGTTCGTTTCTACATCAAAATAAGCACTGCGATTGATTGAGCAAGCGCTTGTGGGTGACTGACAGAACTGAATATGTTAGACAAAGTTCCTAAGCTAATAATTATTGTTTTAGGAACAAGTGCCATGATATTAGTAGGAGAAACTTGAAGCCGCATCATGCAGATCGTCGGGCAGTGGTCAGTGTGGTCAGAGAAAGTGGCGGGAAATGATCTGTGACGGACGCGGCGCACAGCTGTGGAGGACTTTAATGTAGGAAGCGATAGGATGAACGCACGACCGCACACTTAGCACTTTTATCCTAAACTAGCGGTCGCCCGCGGCTCCGCCCGCGTGGATGCCGGTTACCGCTACAAAAAGCCTACCCAGGAAAGACACGGTCAGCAAAATGATTCCCAGGTCAATTCACAGACACCGACACTAACATCGACGAAACTATTCTGTTTGATTTTTACACCTTGTGTCCGAAAAACCAAAATATCTTACGGAACCCTATTTTTTCCAAAATAAAATTTAGCCTATGTTACTCGTGGATAATGTAGCTTTCGAATGGTGAAAGAATTTTTAAAATCGGTCCAGTAGTTTTTGAGCCTATTCATTACAAACAAACAAAGTTTTCCTCTTTATAATATTAGTGTAGAAGTGTAGATAATGCCTCACACTTCCTAAATAGTGAAATAAAACGAAACGCAGTCAGCGCTACGGTGATAGAAGACCTAACCAACTATATTTTTTTTTTTGTTGTGAACACTATCATATACATATTTAAATCAGACCGCCGCTGTAATAAAATTGACTCCATTGAATTTATAACCTTCGAAGTAAACAAAGATTACAATAGGTACCTAATACACATACTGTAAATGGATCTGGTTAAACATAATTAATTTTAAAGTTTACTAATACAATAGCCAACAAATTGTAAGTGTCTTTGCTCACGTTGCGGCAAAGTATCATAAATTAATAACATAACTGATAAACGTGTGTGAATATAGTTCCATCGCAAGTTCTGATATGGATATGAATCAGTAAAATAACGTGTATGAATAAAGTAAGCGCTCAAGGTAACGCGCAATAAATAAACAATTAGGCACATTTGTACGGTAAAGTTGCCAAAGAGAACGGAACTTTACGCATTTTCCATTAAAAACGTGGCTGGCCATCCTCGGCCGTTTCCTTCCAGCCATGAATGAAACCCGAGTGGGGCGCGTGGAAACGAGCGCCGCGAACTTCGACTAATGTTAAACCGTAAGCAGAACTAATCGGTTCATAAACTCGATGAAATAAGAATTACTTCTAGCAATTATGCATGCCATAATAATGGCATTTTGAATTTGTAGAATAAAACAGAATTGTTTTATTTGAAGCGGCTTGGCTTGTCGGTCTTGGCTAGCTAGTTTCATTTTAAAAACAATTACGTTTAATAGAGTTTTAAATTGTTAACGACACCCATAAAACGAGTAGCGACTGCTTCTAGGCGGAAACCAAACGACATAGCGTGAAGCGACATCTCTACATACTACATGCAGCACCTCAGCGATGCTGCCACGTCGTGTGACGTCACTGTGCGCTACACTATATTGTATTCCTGCGCTCGAGCGCTGAGTACACACATTTATCTATTATGCCTTTTGTAGTTTAACAATAGAGCGCTGTCGATATTGAAAGATACCATATAAAGCTGAATCATAGGTATTATTTTAATAATTTCAGTAGTTATAGGTGTAGTGATATGTAGAAGCCACAGAAATATGTAATAAAAACTCTTTGTTGAATGATGATGAATCATATATATATATATATATGTGTGATGAACAGATGTTTATATGTTGTCAGAATCATCCAGAAAAAATATGATATTATATTGTTGTAAGTTGCTAGTTGGTATTACAGAAATTTGAACATTGGCACTGAATGATGTTTTAAACAAACTATAATACACAGCGATTCATTCTCTATTTGTCATCACTACTTTTCTGTCCAAAACTATAGCAATTTAAAAGTGAAAAGCGGAGCAGTTGGCGCATCGCCAAATACATACAGTATTATACATCGGAATACATGTTTCTGTCATGTACTTGATATTAGGAACTCATTTCCCCTGTTATGCTGGGCTAGGTTACCATAAAAGCTAGTATTATGGAAACTTCAAAGGAAATGTGAGTTCATTTCTATTTAATCAACCGGTATCTGATCAAAGTGATAATGTATCAATATTAACGTTTAAAATATAACTAAATCAAATACATACGATACACATTGTTTTGATATTAAATACAAAAAGACTTCTTGCTAGACTACGGTAACGGTAACGATGGCAACCTAATGGAAAATTTATTGAAAATATGAGGAATTTTCCCAACACCTATTAAAGGGTAATTTATATCCAAGTCAAGAAGACAAAGCATTCAGATACGTGTAGCGTTACTAATAAAATAAATGATAAGTTAATAATATAACGATTATTAATGAATTACCTAAATGGACAACACGTGATTCTAAATTACTGAGGGAATTAAAAAATGATTAATATACATCTTATATCGATCAGGATTATTTTGTAATTGGTCACCACACGCCATGACGCCACCTCACTAGGACCTAAGTATTATGACGTCTCAACAATTTTTTTTTCCTAACACAAGTTTTTCCTTAATTCAATTTTGCACAAAAGCCAGAGCTATATCAAGCATGCAATTAAAGTAAATAATATCATGAGACACTTGAACCAGTTTCCATAGTAAGATTAAATATGAGATTATGTAACATGTCGTGTTAATCCAGACCATTGGACTACGTGACTTCAAACCGCAAACCATGAACATAGGCATACTAACTAGGAAAGTATAGTAACCGCCGCCGCTGATAGATGTATATATGGGACAATATATTTTTAATCATCGTTAATCGAACTTTTAAAATGACTTCAAAAATCAAGTCATTTCCCATGATATCAAATGTGAAAAATCATAATCACCTAATAATAATAAATCTTAGTCGTCCAATTCGTATACAGTTTAAATAACTGTTGATCAGAATTAGCAGGATGAGCTCATCGAGAAACCAGAATGATTATTACTAGCATTTGATGTCAAGCGGTCTAAAATCAAACAGTTGGCACTGACATTGATTGATAAAATCGTAGCGTTTTGAATTAATCGCACATAAAGATATGTTATGATGCCAAAATGAGATACCGCAGTCGAGCGAATGTGCAGAAATAGGATAACTAATGAAAGAAGTCTTTCTTTCTATTATCTTAATACTGCTTTTATATCTATTCCAAAGAAAATCTTATGCAATCTCATATTAAATACAACAAAAATGTATGTGTGGGTCTATGTTTTTAAACCATAGACCAAATTGTGATGAACCCTGTCTTCTAAGGAAGCCCGTGAGGGTTTCGGATTTCGGTCCCGACACGACACGTGCACTACTAAATATTTTTTTACAAACGTCGCATTTCTACTTATGTCGGCCGGGTCGCAGCTTTTTGCTTAGTTAATTATTATTACACTACGTAACGTAATTCGCTAGAAATAATATGCTGATCTTTGTATCAGCTATAAGTACATAGTTGTAAAAATAAATTTTGAGCGTAAAATAAGAAATAAAAAATCTTTTAAAACTGTTAACGAGTTATCAAAAACGTTGAAAAACTCTAAAAGACACCTAGTCTAGGCCAGAGAGTGGGCTCAGGCGTCGAGCCCGAGTGGCGAGTTCATTGACACGAACACGCCATTTGACTGTAAACAAGGACGGCGGAGAGGCGACTCCAGCGGCACCGGCACCTAGAGGCTAGAGCGCGTCGCGACCAACACGACTGCTTTGATCACAGTGACATCACTCGAGAACAATTCACTCAACCAAATCAAAATATTCAAATATAAAATGTCCGATACAGTTTAAATGGATGATAGAAAACCCTTCAAGATAGTACCTAGGTACATACTATTAATTGTTACTATTATAAGAAACTGTCACACCCAGTACAAACTCTTCGAATCGTTTTATCTGCAATATTATGATTCATAACATAAATTATTCTTTATTTTCGTAAGTTTGTCTTGCCAAATATAACACCCAAGCATCTCAATGCATTCTCAACTCATCACTCATGCATTCCACAATCCCAAAACAATAGCTCATTTCCATTTACATAGGTAAGGACGAGCTGTCTTAAACGGGACAAGGTCGCCTTGCTCCGGCAAACTCCTATACAGAAGTCGGTAAGTTCTTGTCAACTCACTGTCAACTGTAAGACTTGAAAAGTTTGTTGTTCCAAGAGCAGAAGGAAAGGAGACGAGTGCCAATGACGTAGATCAGCGGCGATTATATCTGGTGTATTGTAGATTAGTTGAAGCATAATTTACGATATGATCTAGGCCCAGTATCGGGGTCGAGTGTTGTGGGTCAGGCGGGCCGCGTGCGGCGCCGGCGGCCGCGCGGTCAGCGCCGCCGTGCACCTCATATAACGGATCATGTGCATGCCAAGCGGGGATTCTGCAGTCCGGAAAATTACTTTGGTATCTGTCTTCACACTGTCTTATCAAAATTCATTCATCAGTTTATCTCTTTCGCCTTTGTGGAATTTCATGTCTACTGCTTTAGCTAATTTTACTTGGAAATTCAATCAACAGCACAGTACAGAGTCGTCTTTAGAGGTGTGGTAGATTTGAATTAAATAACTGCAATATTACAATAGTAATGGGTACATTAACTATTTAATTAAATTTGACGTCAATTAGAAACGTCTAATTAGAAGTGACTTCCTATTCGAGAGTTGTTTCCCGTTTGACACACTAACAAGTCAAAGATGTTATTAAGGAGCCAGACGCTACAAGCTTCGGATATTTAAATAGGGTTTATAGAACTATTGAAATAACAAGAAAATATAGAAAAGGTGTGTAACATGAGTGCTGTGAGAGGTAGCGTGGCTGGTCATTGAGACGGAAAGACGGTTGGACAAAGGAATCCGTGTCAAGTCGCAAACTTCAAGGGCAACGGACAGTATATTTCTATTCTCACAAACGTTTTTTTATTAGAATAACATTACGTGTACATTGTAATTTTCCAATAACCGTCACTACGATTACGTGAATCTGTAATTGTGAAAAGAAAACAAAGCAAATTAATGAGCATAACGGCGACGTCACAAGCTCATTCGAGGAACCTCGCGTGCGCCTGTGTGAAGGTAGAGGATAATCTTGTACCGATCACGATTCTCACCGACCCTGAACTACCAGGCATCAACACCTCAATGCGTTACACATTAATCAATTCTTCACGCATCTCTGAGTATTAAGAAATTTCCTAAATCTGCTTTTTATTTCGGACTTTCAAGCGCACTTTTTGGTAAAAAAAATCGCATGTCATTTAACTTTGTCACGGCGTCGCTTTCTAGGAAATACCTCGCAAAATTGGAATTAACGCATACCTTGTGCAACAACAATCTCTAACAACGAGAGATTATTTGTACTACACTAGTGTCCTTTAACTTAAAAATCGAAATTGTGTACATTTTTCTGCTTTCCTGTGTAATCTATAAATAATTGAATATTAGGTTTGAATATGCGCAGTGTCACGCGTATTATATTATTTATTTACAGTGTGCACGCACAGAATTGGCAGTGACTTTGACCGGGTGCGGGCGGGCCGTGCGCGACGCTGCGTCTGCCCGCCACACAATGGCAAGGCCATGCTAATTTGTTTTACACGCTTCCCCTGACTTTTATTATAATTTCCGGGTTTTTTATTCTTCTCTATTACCGCGATGTTTACGTAGACCGAACAATAGTCAAGCTTCTGGTTGAATAACTCACTTAAGATTTCGCAAATAATTGTAATGAGTTGCTATCCCGTCGAGTTCTCCCGGATTATTTTCAATTTAAAAGGTATCCGGAGCGATGAGGATGCCTACATAGTAGGTCTAGTCTTTGGCATCCTCATATTACATATCTTTAAGTAAATAAATCGATAGAGTGAAATCTACTGAACACACAATATTTTCGCAGATACCATCAAACCTATGTCATGTTGCTTTGGTATTGTATAACTGACTTTGAAATGACACGCGAATCTTCGGCAAAAATTGTTTATAATACCGAATGTTGATGACGCAAGATATAAACGAACGCATCAAGCAAAAGATGATGCTGACACTTGAGATTTTATCGCAAAGCAACGGTATACAGGGGCGCATTAAGAATCGTTGAACTATAAACCCAGTCGTCATTATTTACATAGTAGAGTGACGTCACGATCAAAGTTCTTTACCTATTCCTTACGTTTATTTATCCAGCGTTGAACTCTGTTCAACTTACAAAGGTAACAATAACAAAGGGATCTATTACAAGGAGAATATCAAATTAACTTTAACTACTTAATAACGGTTAGGTTCTCAACTTCCTGGACTGGATAGTTCCCGTTTACATTGGACGTCAAAGGATTGTTAATAGTAAAATAAGAGGTGACTTAGGGTGATTAAAATACTTCGTTTTCTTGTCGCGTGTTTTCAATCTATGGAGCAATTTTTGGCGAATACTTGTTTGCCTCTGAATTACGGATTCTCATAGAATTAACCTATTTTTTATGATCAAAGAAAACAAAGGGATTATTGTATACTTTATCAAGAAAATAGTGTGTTCAGGAGTGTGAGAGTATAGGCCAAAATAATTACAATCGATTATAGTATCTATCTACTGCTATAATAAATCATAACTAATACAACTTACAAGTCCAACGATAATATAATGTAACACATGTCGGAGGTTCTTTGTTCCAACCGACATCGAAGGCACAATTAACAGTGTGTTTTCATTACAGTGCGTCTCATGTGAAATAGCAAGTTTCGTATAACATTCACAGTTGAATGGGCGCAAACGAGCAACCCGACCAATTGTTGTCGAAAACGTCCGCGGTCAGACAACAACTAGTCATTGGACGTATTTAATCGGCTCTTGTTACTGCTGGCACAATGGAGTGTTTTGCACACAGTTTGCACAAGTGCCGGGGGACAATCGTGTCGTGTGGCGACGCCCAACGCCCGTGCGACTCGCGCCGCGCCTATAGCCAACTCATGCGATAACACTCTCATCTGCCACGGTGGCATCTCCCAAGATCGCCTGTTTCTATTAGTCCTGTGCGCATGTCAAACCTGCATGCACAAGATAAATCCTTAGATTACTTCATGGTACATACGTAAGTGTAGTTAGTCTGCATGCATGTTATCTGATGTCACTATTGTATTGTAATAACTAGATACGAGACCTTATCACAAATCAGCATGTGCAAGCGACGCTTACGAACTATCGCTGTGTCTTTGTTTTATTATTTTCTTAGAGATAGGTATAGTACTTCATTGTATTAATGTTGAATGCTTTGCGACACAAAAGGCACTAACGACTGTAATTTGCGGTGGCAGACGTCATGATAGTCCAATTTTGAAGCAATATAAAGAACCATGTCGATTTAACTTAATTGTTTTCTAATGTTAAGTAGATACAATAGTAGATCGTTTAATTGGTAAGATTAAAAACGTCAGTCTTTAACTATTTTAACAATCAAGGCGATAAGACAAGGAAAAGGTCTTTGAGAACAATTAAGTAAGATATGTTTTTGGAACATAAGTAAACTTTAGTTCGAACTGAGAAAACATCGTTTGCTGCATTGCACTGTAAATTATGCCTTCCTAATATTTGAGGACCAATAATAACGATTGACGTCGCGTTTTGTTTTGCCAATTATAGAGAAAGCATTAAAAAGGTGGGCATACCTTTATCAGCAGGACATTTTAGTACTGGTACTCGTTAACGTTCTCGATAGCGATCGAGTGTATTGTTTTGCCGAGAGGCTGATAAGAGGCAAGGTTGTGCGACCATCTCCCTTCTCCACTACGTTAATTGTAAAAAAATACATAAAACACTTCGTTTTCTGAAGTTCTTTAAAATACTTGCAAACATTTTGTTGTTTTATGTCTCTTCTTTACATACCTATTCAAGTCGTTTTATAAATACAAATGCCATGAAAATGTCGTCATCAGTTATCACAATGATAGCAAACATCTTGTTAAAATTAGTCTTAATGTGCACCTACTCGTACGTCACAGTGTAGCTTAGTCAGTTTTATTTGAATAATTTACTAAACAAAGATGTTTTTAAGTTATTTACAACGGAAATTGCACTACCGTGATGCGAAACATGAGGTCGGCGTCAAGTCACGAGCAGGATCGCGCGCAAGCCGAGCAGGAGGGTCGCTCCGTGACCTCACACGATGCGCCCGCGTCGTGACGCGCCAGCCACGCTGATAAATGTCAGGAGGCAATGTTTACCTGCTGTCGTCACTAACCAACGCATGGACGTCTTTTACTTGAAACTTATTGCGTCGGAGGTGTGACAATTTCAAAATGTTTATTTAACGTGACTGAGAGTCACGGACATAGACTTCAAGTGCCGGTAATATTTGACGCATGATAAATACTTTACGTAACATGTGGAGTTCATAATTTAACGCCACATGTTATATCGGCAGCACACCACATATGTATTTTTAAAGTTTGCTTTGTTGTACGTATGGTAGAAGTGTCGTCATCACAGACACACAGCCAATACGACCTCAAATCGAAAACGTTTCGCACCCAACCGCCGAGCGACAAACAATTATACAAAAAGTCGTTATATACAACGTGACCGCTCGACGCGAAACTGAGTAATAGCATCGTTACCTACTGTTTGTATTGTTCTGCGCAACCACACAGTCGCAGACGCCACCAACCTGAGAACGTTTCATATAAAAATACAACTGTTTTATAAGAATTGGCTTTCATTAAAATGTACATTTAGCAAGATGTGTTGTTTGCTAACAAGAAAAAACTATAATAATTCTAGTTAGACTGCGAAATTGAAAACATACAATATTGCAATCCAGCATTATTTCAAAAAGACCCAAGTAATAATTTCGTTGACAACATGAACTTTGCAGTTGTGTTGGCCATGATTCTTGGGGAAGATAGGACAGCCTCATTGCAGGGCAGCGTATGCTTCGCTGCTTCTCGATAATAAACTCGTCTCGAGAACGTGGCTACAAACGTGCCTTCGTGGCTCCGTCACTAACGACGTTCAAGACATTAAATGAATGTTTATTGTCTACGGTATCAACGCAAATGCAAACTTTTTTGAAGTTCCGCTGACAAGCAAATGGTAAAACAATGTGCTCTTCCATTTGGTCGTATTCTCTCGCGCAAAGGCTCTTAAGTGTTCGATATTAGGTGACTGCCAGACTTAAGATGCCCAATAGTTAGTCGTGGTGTTGTTTTAAGAAATATTTAGTACAATACCGTTTTACTACATTCAATTAAGATGAATACGCCAGCAATCACGAACAAAGGCGATGGTTCGCAATTCAGGAAGAAATGCTCAATTTATTGAGTGACCACATGGGCAAGTGGCGGCGGTTGATGAGCGCCAATAAACAGACAATCGCTTCTCGTTAACGTTACATTGGAGATGGGGAAGCAATCGGAATGGCACTGGACACGTATATAAAACTACTTACGTAACATTGTTATGCCAAAATTCGGCGAACACGAGCCACAATGAATATTCTAGAAGGCCTCCACCCAAATTACAGCTCACAAGGAAGTATTAATATGACTAAAAATAATGAATAAGGTCTTTTTTCAGTGTCATGATTTGTTTTTAAGTCTTCGATTTACGAAGGTTATAAGCACAAGGATAACAATAGTAAAGGACAATAGCGAACTAATGATTGTCATCGTAACTTATTTGAGCGAGACCAGGTTGCGAATAACATGAAACACAAAAGAGGCATTAGAGAACCATATCACAGTTTTTCCATTGATTTGTATGTCATACATAGGGTTCGATCGCGGTCCATTTACAACCTTGGGTGATGAAACATGGCGACCTTGGCGCATTTTCCTCGTTCGTTGGTGACCTTCGAGATGATCGTTGATTCGGAGACACTTTAAGAAATTCAAGCAGCGTCGCGACTTTAGCGCTGCGTGGCCAACGTTGCGGAACAGGTACCGAGTCCCAGAACTATTAACACAAGTTAGAATTGATTTAAGAACTCTCGGCTGAAACACAAGCCAAAAAGGGAAATTAAAACTTAATTCTGTAGCTCTAAGTTTAGTGACGTATCACAAACTCACAACTTCTGAATTGACTTTAGTAAGATCATTTAAGCAGAGATCCCTTGATCGGCTAAGAAACTGTTTAACTTAGACATTGTGTTACTTACTATAGTTGTTTATATAAACTTAAGTTGGCTTGGTAATACTAGATTGTAATTGTGTTGAACTCGTATGTACCTATGCTAAATTACACCTGCTGTCTGAACCACACGAATATCGAATTTAGTTAATATTATTATCGTTCAATATTAAAGTGCTACTGCTAGTATCACTAAAATTTTGTGACAAAATATATACTCTTTTCAAGTGTTTTTATGATCGCAGAGGTCGGCTCGTGGATTTTTTTTCTCCATGGCCTAGATTGTTGGAAGTTTCTAATAGGAAAACAAGTGATAATCGTGTTCGTCAACCGTTGAATTGATTTCTTGAAGAGCGGTTGAAGGTGCGATAGCGCGACTATTGTTCGTGCACTTTCAACAGATATGAGGAAAAGCCGAGGAAATATTCTATTTGAACAATAAGTTTTTACAGTAGGCAGATGCGAGTGATGCTCATTGGGCACGTAGATCGCCCGCTGGCGGAAAATTTGAACAGGCCCTTAGCAAATAACGTTCTAAATTAAACAAAAAGTACACTGTTGTAAAAAGATAGGAGCACTTTCGTTTTACGTTGCTTATATTTTTAGTCACGTATTATATCACCCTCTTCTCGTTCCACTGACGATATCTGGATAGAATGTAGAAATTTTATGCATGAAGTATGTTACAAATGGACAATAAATTCGCTTCGGAAAGGCTGGGCTCGGCGTTACAACTACAACGTCAACATGAACCGGTTATTAGAAAATACTTGACAAAATGAAGAGCGCTCCGTCGCGCTCCAGAATGAGGGCCGACCGTTGTGATGTTCCCTACTAAGTTAATCCAAGGTAAGTCCCTATAAGTAGGTTTATTGAAAGTGTTCTAGGTTTTGCTGTCAATTGTTGCCTGATGACATCAGTTTGATATACAATTTTGTTCGCTTATTTATTGCCTTACATAAAAATATCAATTGGAAAATAATTGAACTAAATATACCTTCATTCTAAAATATTACGATATGCACATGTGTTAAACCTTGCATTTTACGAAACTTAAAAACTCTCGCATGTTGAGATCATTACGACGAAACAAGTGAATTAATTTCCACCGCGGGGTAACCTTGTATACCTACTTACAAGCGGTTTTTACATACCAATCGTATCGCGCGCAAATTGAGCGACTCTTGAATTTTAAGTAGCAATTAAACTACGCTATCAAAATGAGCATTGCGTGTTAAACAGATCTATCTGTTGGAATTATGTAGTTAGTCTATAAAAAGCGGATAGCAGTCATTATTGGGTTTGATTAAATCGCTTGTCGACCTTTTGCCTTGTACTCATTATTTCTTTAAAAGGTAAGTAGGGTTCTCTGCAGTCACTTTAAAGGTCGCGGGCACTTAAAATTGTGTGACGTTATAACATATTCCGCCAAATATGCATTCGTAAAATATTATATTATTGATATTTCCAGAGTCCCGCTAACAATGAATGTGACGTAATTGTATTTCGATACCGATGTCCGCATCTTTAATCATCTTAATGATAGATTATAAAAAATAAACGCACATTAGGTATGACGTGTGATACAGATACAGGACTATATTATTTAGATGCCAATTAATTAAAACTACGTATGAAACGTAAGGTATGAAACAGCTGATAATGTTGAATTATGCAATACGTGTTAATATTTACACTCGGTAAAAGACGAAAGATTTGTATGTAAATATTGGTTTTGCCAAATAATATGTACGATAAGGGGCGGGAATGATACTTGGTCGTGGTATCAAGAGGCGAGGCGATGGCGAGGCGATGGCGCGGCGCGGGCGCACGCCTTGCAAGGTGAACAATTCACATATCAGCTGTGGTAGCAGTTTATGTTGTAATTCAGGGCATGGACTCTACCAACAACTGATAACTAAGACAATTAAAAAGAATTAGCAAACTGTGCATAATTTTGTAATTCTATCACACATAAATTATTAACTGCTTCTGGTAAGTATGTTAGGATGTGGATATATATCTGTAATTACCATTTTCCTTGAGGTGCATGCACCTTAACAAGGCCAGTAGAAATACAGTGGTGTGACATTACTGTCAATACCAATTTCCTTCATGTTAGCAACATGCTTAAAGTAATATTTTAAGTTACCACTTAAAACCTATTACTATGATCAAGGTTACAATCATTTTTTATTATTATGTATTTATGTTTTGATAAATATAACAGCTTCCTTATTGATAGTAATTTTACCACAGTATCTTTTTGTATCTTGTATGAAGGCTTAAATTGCTATAGAGTTGCTTTGCAAAGTAATGTACTGTTAGAGCTTCTAACATACCCTTGGCACATACCCAGGGTTTTATTCTCAAGAAGCTGTTTTAGTAAAGAAATCATATTTTTTGTGTAGGTACTAGTCGAATTATTTGCACAGGTACATTTCTTATAAGAATATTAATGACATAGGTAGGTATTATTTTTAAATTTAATACTGAATTTAGTACACAAATACATTTTAATTTTAGAAACATTTTTCGATAGAGTTAATTTGTAGGCTTATTGGTCTTATTACCAAACAAGTTAATTTGGATACAGTAATGACACAAGTAATTTAATCAAAACAAATTTTAGGTTTGAATAGGTACTACTTTTTGTTATGGTTCATAAAGTGATAAGGTTTTAAATCAGGTTTTGTATTAATAAGCTATTCGACTAGACTATACATGTGCCTACGATATACTTCTTCTACTGGAGACTGAGCGTGCCTCTCACAACTTTCAGATCGCAAGTTATCAACACTCAACGTTTTTCCTGGTGTGTGTTCATACACACTTTCATAGTCAGCGTTCAGTAAACAGAAAGCTCAAATGAATTAGGAAGTAAACAGTAACGATACACGCAATAAATTGGCACAATGCTAGTACATTCTCATGCACGGGCGACAACCTGGCAGTGCTGCCGCACGCTCGAATAACACGACAAGCGGCCGTTTGCGACGCCACAATGGGATCTATACAACAATATTTAGACAAATCAAGCAGACACGGATAGGTAAAACTTACCAACAACAAGTTTCACACGAAATAACACCAACTGAATTGAATGGTATGTGAACACCTACACAAAAATTCTATTCCACTGTCTAGAAACCGTAAGAATACAACACACAACTTGCACTATCGTTCATTATAAGTAACGGAAGATAAATTATTGGAAGTAACACAATCAAACTGTACACGGATGCAGGCTCTCGCGATTAGCCAACGAATTGTTCTCTTCAATCGGCCATTGCACGACAGTTCACGACACCACAGACTAACAAGTCTGTCGTCATCGAAATGGTCGTTTTTTTTAAACTTGCCAGCTCTATTCCATATTTCTACTAACTAAAGTAAAGACTTGATTATTAAAATGCAATAACTTAGGATTACTTTTTTTTGCCGTATGCCATCTTTATTTTTATAGTTAAAGAGAGGCCTCAAGACGAAAAATATACGGGTAATTTGTTGCAGTGGTCCGGATAGTTCCTACACATAATTTCGTTAAAGTAAGGATATTTATTTATTTGAAATAAATATCCTTACTTTAAAATATTTTGTTTATTGTATGCTTAAATCTACCCTCAGCGTAGTCAAGCTCTCTTCAAACGACAATCCTGGAGCCGCTTTTATGCTTAAAGCCTTAAATTCAATCTTACCTTATCTTTTTCGTCGAAAATATTATGATTATTAGAAGATCTTTTAACTTACCAAATTAGGCGAACTCGTAGAATTTGGCAATAATATACAAAAATGTCATTCACAAGTCACTGTTGACATTACAGAAGTGTTCACAAAGCATGTCTCAGTCGAAGGAAATATTATTTTTTACGTTAAACAATATATTGAATACTAACAAATATTGTATAATTGTATTTTCATTTTTAAAAAATATAATAGACTAATTTACCATCTTTTAAGTTTTAATTATTGAAGGAAACTCGCGAAGAGAAAACCTATAGATTGTTTTTGTTTTGACAAGAAGCATTTTAATATCATTATTTTGTTTTGACTGACAGTAAAGTAAACTCAAAACCGCAGTATTGTGGTTATTTAAAAAATTTTAGTATGTGTGTAAATTGATGAAATGGTTAAGTTCAAAGATGCCGTGTCAGCTTACAAAAGCCTAAATGGACTGATATGTGTTTATAAACCACCATGTGTCCCAGTAAAACAAGTCCAACACATAATAAAAACAAATCTTTGTAGAGGTTAGATTTTTTAAGCCAGTGTCCTGAACTCTTGGCAATTTATTTGATATATAAGCCCCATGTTAATATCAATAAATAATAATAATAAGATATTAATATTGTATATTATAATGATGATTGTCTACATGCTAAGGCTATTATTGTATGATGATACTTTCATATGAGAAGACTTGATGTGAAACTGAAACTAATGCTGTTCTGTAATATTTCCAGATCTAAATGCCTTACCAGTTAGACCCAGAGAACAGAGGGTAGAAATAGTGGGCGCAACCAATGAGCCAATGCAGGTGAAATTAGTACCCAACTATGCTGACGATCCATTGGTGTGCGGTCCAAGGTATATCCATGAGGACATCAGATGCAGCTGGGCAACACATCTGGGTCTCTTCAGTAGTGGAATATTATGTAAGTATCCAGCTTTGTTGACTTTTCATGCTAGTCATTAACACAAACTAAACAATAATAAATTTTATATTAGGCACAAGTTACACACAATTTTATTAATTTTACCATTTGAAGTTACTTTATTTACTATCATATTCTTTCAGTATTAGGCATAAATAATGGAACACGGCTAACTTACCAGATCAATACCGGTCGGCCCACAAGGGCATTCAAAGTGCACGGTCAGCTGGGCAAAGCTACGGACACATACTTCTGGAACGGGAAGACTGTGGAGAGGAGCACCTACAGCCACATCACCAGGGAGAAAATAGACAGTGTGGTGGCTCACATACAGGCCGCACATCAGAAAACTATGTTTGAGTTAGTATGTTTCATGAATACACTTTACATTTTTGTTCCAAATGCCAAATACCTAACAAATGATCAGTACATTATTTAAAGTAATATACTGATGGCACTTTAGACTACTTATTTATTTAAATTGTATTTGCAGAGTATCAGGCCTTCTCATGGAGTCTCAGACCACATATGAGCTAGCCTCCCAGGGTCTCATCAGACCAGCCAACAGTAAACTGCCAGTTATCTATGGGATCAAGTGTGTAGACTTCAGACCTCCTAACTTTACACTAGGTAAGTGGGTCTTATCAAAAGTATTTATTCATATATTTACGATCAAGAATCAAGAAAGAGGCATACTGTTAAAAAATATAAAGAATAAATTGTAAATGCCAGTCTTTTACATATAATGAAGTAACAAGGCATTTTTGGCAGACTTGACGTATGCTAAAATATAGAAATGAATAATGTGTTTAATTCCTAAAGTTATTTTACTACTACACTGTTACTAGAAGTTTACATTATGAATTTTCTTTCAGAGGTCCAATCAGTAAATGCCTATGAGAAATACTTGTGGACACTTGTTCATGACATAGGGATTCAACTGCGGTCCACTGCCCACTGCATCGGCATCAGCTGCATTAGACAAGGAAAGTTTGAACTAGAGCTGGCATTATTAAGGAAACATTGGCAATTGGAGCACATTGTTGAAAACATGAAACAATGCTCTCAATTGTTGAAAGATTATGAACACCTCCTAAAGCCACAATCAGCTTTATTGTCAGTTTAGATATTTATTAAATTTATAGAAACAGAAAATAGATAACCAATAAATAAGTGTTAAGTTTGTGTGTGTTTTTATTTATTCAGAGTATTGAAGTAGAAGGTTCTTAAACTAACTGATTATGAAAGAGAATAGTTTTTTTGGCCTTCAGTATGATTAAATAATTTTAAAGTACACATGCCTTGAATATCCAAACAAGTAAATAATTTGTTTTAATAAAATGAAGGATACATCAAACTGTATACACATTTTATTTCACATGTCAATACATCACCTCACATTCATATCTTTACACTGTAAAATTGTTCAAACCACATAAGACACATAAAGGTACTAAGCATTATTCGCATCAGGTTCCACTGGATGTGGGAGTAGAGGGAGATGTGTTGGCTTGCTTCTCCATCTGCTCTATTCTCTTGTGCCTGATCATATTGGAAAGGATGCCATCGAAAGACGTGGTTTTCTTTTTGGCGGACCCTCTTAGTGTATCTTCCCCTTTACTACGTACCCGCAAACGCAAGGAACTCACTTCGTCCATGAAATCAAAGTCTGATTTCTCTTCTCTGATGGGCGACACTGGTATTTCTGGCTGATTCTCTTTACTCACAGGCACCGGTGAAGGCGGTCGTCTTCCGGGACATTTCCATTCAAGTGTTAAAGTTCCTGTTTTGTCAAGACCTTTATAAAGCTCCTCAAGTTCGGCGGGATCAGGCATCCAGTTTCTACCGATAAAAACACCACTTTTAGATAATTCATCATCTGAACATGGTAAGTCCCAGTCATCTTGTAATTCAGTAGAGCTCATTGTAATTTAAAAGCAAATTATTTAGGTAGGTAGGTACCTGGATTTGTTTACTGCGAAATGTCAAAATAATGTTTTGACATTTTGTCAGGCAGCACAGACTATCAATAATATGTTTTTCTTAGCTATTATTTGTTACACATTCTGTGAATATGATAACCTATCTTTAATACTCACTCCACGTGAAACTGACAGTTTCGTTCGGTAGTTGTCAAAACAAAGCTTGTATTGTAAATAATTAAGTTAGGAATACTCAATACACCCGAATCATTTTATTATTAAGAATAAGAATGAGTTCTTCTTCAGATAGTGATTCGGATCATGAAAATGATATAAACCGGTAAGTTAAACTACCACTATGGGTTACCACTATGGGTACCACATTAGGTAATTTTAGAAATTGAGTTAATGCCTTAACCTTATATTTACAGACTTGGTGATTGCGAGGTTTGTGGAGCTAACAGGGCTAAATATACTTGTCCGAAGTGTGAAGTAAAGACATGTTGCTTGGATTGTGTGAGGATACACAAGAAGGAGTTGGAATGCGACGGCATCAGGGATCGCACTAAGTTTATAAGGGTCAAAGACTTCACGGATACAGACCTACTGAGCGACTACAGACTGCTTGAGGAATGCGCACGGTTCGTGTATTCAGTTAAAAATGATGAGAAGAAGAAGTACACTAGATTTGATAAGGACTTGCCCATAGTAAGTGTCCATATCCATTATAATATTTTTAACTACTATATCAAATTAAGAGTGCTATTATTTTTTAATTATATTTGTTTTACAGCAATTGTACAAACTTAAGTTAGCAGCACGACAGAGGGGTATAGTACTACAATTCTTAGCACAAAACTTTACAAGACACAAAGTAAACACTTCTAGGTACATTAGCAAGTACAATGTAATAAACTGGCGAGTTGAGTGGGTGTTCCCCAATGTGGAGAGTGACACATTAAAGTTTGTTGATGAGAAGTGCCGGGAAGAGAAGAGGCTGTCTGAACTACTGGACAAGTACTTGAACCCGGATGCTTTGCCATTTGAAGGGTCTAAAGCTTTAACATTCTATAAATCTGTGGGATTTAGTGGAGTGAAAGTTTTATTAAGAGGTAAACGAGAATCACATTTTATGTTGTCTTTTTAAAATTATTATGTCTGTGTGTACTAAACTTATTCAATAATTAAAAATTAGTGTTTTCTGTCTACTGACTATAAATACTAATAAAATAAAACTATTTGTAACTCGCTAATTATGTAACATTCATTTAAAATCAATACAAGTTTGTATTAATCTGTTTTCAGCTGAGAAAGTGAAGGGGTCAGCAAGGAAGTTCTTTGAACTGGATCCTACAGAATCTCTGGGTGAAAACCTGTCGGGGAAGTGCATTGTAGAGTTCCCAATAATATTTGTTGTCCTCAAGGACCATGCCTATAACTTTGAGATCATTACTCCAGGTAACTAGTGTTCCTTGTTACAACTGTATTATACTCTTAATTACATTTCATTAAAATATAATATGAAACACATTTTGTGATTGTTGTAATTGTAGAAGACATTTACAATTTGTTTTCATATTAAATATCCCAGTAATTGTATTTCTAATATAATATTTGCATATTTACAGAAGATGAATTTGAAGTTGAAGAAGCTGAAAATCATGCACCAATAGCAAACAAAGCAAGTACTAGTAAAGAAAACTCCATTGTAAATGGCAACACCACTATTGCAAAAGGAAACTATGAACAGTCGAGAAAGAGACCCCGACAGTTGTTAACTGAGAAAATTGCTCAAGAGAAGAAAATGGAAATAGAGAAAGAAATAAAAGCAGACAGAAAGAAGAAACCAAAGAATCTTCTGTTTACCACCGGTTACTCCTCCGAGGAGAGCATAGATGTTAGTGATGAGGAGGAGAAAGTATAGCTAATTAGAATAAAAGGAAAGGTCATGACTATAAGTTGTTTCTGTAGGCAATTTAATAAGCTTAAGTATAGTATAGACTGTATTGTTGTCAACCTGTTTATTAAAACTTTTAATCTAGTTATAATGTTAACAAATATGTACAATAATAAAACAGTTACATACATATATTACACATTTTTATTGTATCTGTATGGCAACCAAATGCTTTTCAGTAAGGATCAATAAATATTCATTAGTTGCATTAATTCCTAATACTTCACCATATTTATCAATGTTGAAGACATGTTGCTGGCCAATCTTGATGTTCTTCATGGCACCCCCAGTCCTTTTCCTGAGTTGGCTATCTTGGTTACTATTACTCTGGTAAATAAATATGTGTCTGGAAGCCTCACAGACTACACTGTAGGAGAAGTTTGGTGGACATGTCACAAACTTTCGATTTTGTTTCGATGACTGTACATAACCAAATGCACTAAGTGACCCTTGGTGCTTCATTGGCCAGGTGTTAGAGTTGATGAGCTGTGCATAAGGCTGCCACACACAGGCATCCACATCATGTCTTAGAGCCAGGGCTGGTGCCTCTTGTGTTTCAATCCTTATACTGAATAAGAACTGGTGGACACTAAGTGGTGCTCTGTGTGTCACACTATGGGTGATAGCATCCAACCTCACTGAAAACGAAAAAATAAAGGTATCAAATTATGTAGTAAATAATAAAAATTATAATTTAATGCATATGTATGTAAAAATGGAGAACATGAAGCACATACAAAAAAATGCAATCATTAACATGGACCGGAATAATTTGAATTATACCTACAGAAAGAACTGATGTGCTCACCTAAAACTGTGTCTGCTTCAGAAGCTGCATCACACTCTTCTAGGTCCTGTGCACAGTGTGACAGACCTGGCACTGTGGAGTCAGCCACCACCTCAGTGTCAGCACACAAGTGTGCCAGCCGCCTGTGAGCCTCCTCCACCACACTTGCGTCCATGATCTGTTCCCCATTAGCATCCCCACCCTCCAACAACTCTTCCCACATCATACTCTCAGATTTAGTCAGCAAAATATCAACTTGACCATCATCTTGAACATTCCATGTTGTTAGCTCAGAATCAACTTTTTGTGATAGTTTTCCGTCAACAAATGTTTTGCCTGCATAGCTTACTTTAATAAGCAGAGGAGTCACACTTACAATCAGTAGTTTTCTGTTAAAGTTTGATTCAAGTTTTAATGTTATAGTTATATCTTCTGATGACTGCAGCCATGTGTAGATAACAGACCTACTCACTTCTTTTGTAGGTTCTACAATCTCTCTTTCTGAGTCAGATGTGAACTTAAATATGTTGTCTGAAGCAATGTACAGTGCAGTACAGCTTGTCTCAATGGCTGCATAGTGTACCACCTCTTTGCCCTGAATTTGTCTAAAAGACATTTGCTTCCAACCCTGGCCTTCATTGTCAAAAGTGACCCAAGTCAAGACTGAGTTGAAATGTGATTCAATTTGTTCAACTGACTGGAGAAGACAATGTAATGTCTCCATATTGTCTTTCTCTTGTATCCTGGTGTCCACAATGACAAAGTATTTCCCTTCACCTAGAATAAGACTAGATTCCAGTGTCTGCCATACCTGATTTCTTCCCGACGGCCTATTTCTTGGGCCAGTGTCTACGATATGCAAGTACCCAGTCCCGTCGCTTACTACAGCCAAACTGTTAGACGGAAACGCTAAGCACAGGTTGAAGTGTCCTGACTTCCTCTCTTCATGAGCCGGAACATCGTATACAACGTCATTATGAAATGTTTGATTAGTATTTTCAAAAGTAATATGACGTACCTGCTGCTTTTTATCAATGTAGTAATAATTCAATGAATAGTCCCAGTAGTCCAGGACCAGGTGGTTATGCAGGGCAAATAGTTTTGCATGTATGAATGAGTACTGAGTCTCGTCTGGGTACACTCTGTCGACGGGCGCAAGAAGTTCGTGTGCGAAATGCGGTAAAGCTTGCAAGTTCAGTTTGTAACCTTCGAAATCATGATCCAATAGTCGCCGGTTTGGTCGTAATTCCACGAGTGAAGACATCTTCTGATCTTGCAATTCCAGGGATGTAACCAAATGCCACGGATTCAAGTAGCTTTGAATAAGAACTTCACCACGAGAAATTTATCCCTATTTGTCAACATCAACAAGGTACGTCTTATGTCAAATTGTCAAGTCTTCAAGTTGTCAATTTGTTTTGAGCAAGAAATATATGGAGCCGCATACGCGAACTGTAAGGCTAAGGCCGCACTACGGCTAAACCGCCGCGGATTTTAACCACCTTATTTTGTGGGTAAAGGAAACTAATGGCAGCGGCCGCACTGACGGTTATTTTCCGCGACTGATTTTTAACCATATTGTGTGCGTCTCGTGCGGTTTTGCGGTTTACCGCTTGCGGAAAAAAAAACACAGTGCGGCCTTAGCCTAATATTTACGGTTCACGATTGCGTACGTAAAGTGAGGTTAACAGCATAAACCCTACGTGAAATCGAGTTAAAATGCAAATATGTTATATTATCTTTAGGAAACCATGTAGTGCTGTAAAGTAAATAATTAAAAAACCATTTTCCTTTTACACCACTAGTCTTCGTTTGTCAGTCAACTGTCAGTCAAAGTTAGACTGACATTTGACAGTAGAAAGTTTCAAAACGGCGGGGTTTTGTTATATTATTGTTTTGCAAACTTTGATTGAATTACCCTACTTATTTACTTTTCTCTATGCTTTGAATTTGTTTGTATTAGTTTGTAACATTCGTTTACTATAAATATGACTTATGTAAAAAATAATAACTATCGGGATATCCCCTTTTGTGCCCAGACACCATATGCAAGTATTTGTATTTACTTTTTAGTATAGTATGATCTACGAAATAATAATTCATGTAAATTCTTTATCTTCCAGGGCGACTTTTACACATATTCTGATATAACAGATCTTCCGGGCAAATGTTACTTTAATAAAGATGAAATGATTAAATGTCGGACTATTGGGATATTACAGAGTTTAAATGGTCGATTTTTTTTGACTGATGTATGTACTCTTTAATACTTATAAAGTAATCATTCTTACACCTTTATTAATATGTACATAACCAACAACTACAAGTAATCGGTCTTATTTATTGTACATTTTCAGATGGAGTCAGGTCAACTATCAGAACCCCTCGTACAAGTATCAGTGGTTTACTTGAAGTCACCGCTCCAATCTACTGTTATTCCATATCCAGTGCAGGTGTTTGGGATGCTGCAGTGGAAGAACAGACCTGTTATATTTGCTAAGATAATACAGGTGACCACTTTATCTGGTTTTGAATAAGAAATTATTACACAATTTGTCTTTCAGTGTCAGATATTAATTAACCTTCCCTAATGTTTACGCAATCCCTGTTTCATTTCGCAGGTAATGAATGTATCAACTGCCATTAGAGTTAGAAACGCTTTGAGTGAAATTACTAGCATACATCTGGCTAGGAATATTCCAGAACAGGATTGCGAAGAAGATGAAGACCTCACTTGATGATTATATATTAGGATATTGTTTATCTATAAATTGTTAATTAATAAGTTGTTTGTGTAAGAAATTTCAAGAAAAATAACCAAATGTGAAAAGAATGCATATTTATTAAATCTTAAAATAAATACAATAATTAACAATATGTGATAAAATTCATAACATTCCATCACCAAGCGTGCTACGCTTTTTATATAAACTCATGTTGGGCATTGATACAGAGATTTACTCATGGAGATTACATACACTAAGCCATATGTATAGTTTTATTTTAAAAGACTCCAACAACAAGAATCATTGTTTCAAATATTATATTTTTGGTAATTTTTTTAGCAAAAAACTAATTGCTTGGAATGCCTTTTTATGAGTAATTTATATTCCCTAGAAGAATTTTACAGCAATAATAATAGTATTGAGCATACCACTCAATCATAACCAGTACCATAGGAAGAAATGGCAGATGGACAAAATTTTACTTATTATTGCGAAGGGAAAATATTCATTATCATATGGGATTTAACTTCAGCATTTACTTTCTATTTTTCACAGCTATGTCTAGTTACAAAACTCCAGATTAATCACATAAAAATATTATTTTCCTTTCATTTCCTCGAATATCCCGAATGTGTACTATTATAGCTTTGAAGGGCATTTTACTATAACAGAACTCACTTGTATGAAATATCAGTATGTCTGCAATATCACAATAGACACAAAAGTTAGCAGTAATTAAGTCTGTAATACATTTAAGAGTAAGAGAGGTTGGAAAGTTGCTCAAAATACACATACAATAAGACTGGTTTTAGAAAAAATAAATGGAAGTAATTAGACACTTCACTCCTACCAAGAGTAACATGTCAAAATTGGCATCTTTGAGTGATATTGCAGAAAGTACAGTCATGAATGTACCGAGTTTGGATGAGGGCACACTAAAGTACCCAGAAGTATAGTACGAAGACGAGCAGGATGACCGCCCCTGCCGTGACCTTGACCAGCATGGACTTGGTGTTGAGGTAGGTGGCATCCTTCTTGTACTTGGACGACATCATGGACAGGTTCTGTGTCTTGGTGTCGAGCTCGGATAGGATGGCGCCGCGCTGCAGCACGTCGTCGATGTTCTGCATCATGATGCGCTGCACGTCGCCCAGCTGGCCGCCCAGGTTGGCGGCGGCCCCGGCTCGCCGCGCGCGGGCCCCGCCCTCCGCGTACTGCCGCCGTGCGCGCTGCATCCACGTGTCGAACTCTATGAATGTGTAGGGCCGGGTCACTGTATTCACCTACAACACAAACATACCAATATTTAGTCATTTATAGTTAATTTTCAATACAAATATTTATTAGATAAGTGCATGAGTAGGATGAGTTCCACAATTGTAATATGTATATAAACACAGGTCATGTTTTTCAAGTTTGTTAGTGTTGGCTCATGATGACCTTCTCACAACAATAGTTTATATATTTTAAAAATACGACATGAATAATTGAATAGCATTAATTTAATTTGTATAATTATCTTCTTAAATAACATGGCAGCTAATTGCTATGGAAGTATTTATATAAACAGGTTCTCATTTGCAGTGATTGTAAGATATGTGCTAAATTGGTAATATTAATGTTGCCTATAAAGTTACAATTTACAATGTTATTAGAGCGTAATAATATCCATCAAACAAAGCAAGAGGCAAAAAAAATAGTTTACAGAAATCTTTCAGTTTTACTATGCTCCAATGATTGCTAGTTGAGTGATTAAGTATGATAAATGCGTATTAGCTTTTTGTTATTTTGATCATAAAGATATTATATCAGCAATTTGAATGCTTGCAGTAATAGGACTCATGCGATTAGTGACATACCCTTTTCCCGTACTGCTGGTAGAACTCTTGTGCAATTTCCTCTAGGTAGCTGAAGGCAAGTCTCTTGCTGTAGTTGCGCTCACACAACACCAAGTAGCAGATGTCGTGTTCAATTAGATAACTGAAAACATGTCAATATAAAGATGGTATCAGTAAGGCTGGTATGCCTATTATTATCATGATAAATATATAATTTTTAGGTAGTTTCATTCTATTCACAATGTGTAGTAGACTTTGTAGTTTCCTGTTCAGATAAAATAAAGATGAACAAATATGTACATTCAACAATGACTTTTATATAATATTTTATATTTATAAAACTATATTAATTCAATAATAACTGTAGTTAAACTAGATCAAATGCAGTATGCCACAATAAAAGGGAGTTTTAAAATAAAATAAAATATTGCATTAGAATGATGGGTCATGTTCGAAATAAAAATCAGCGTAAATAAGAGGACAAACAAAAAATAAGAAGCGGTAGGACTCACTGGAAGAGATAGGGCCCAGTTTCGATGGAGCAACGTGTCGGTGACTGCGGGCCTAGTTTTCTAAACAGCATTTTAGCCTGATTTTGGTACTCCAGAACATTGCAGCCGCTCTGCGAACCACCACAGCAAATTAAATCATAAACTTAAAATAAATAACGAGGAAGAACAAAATAATTGATGTGAAAATTGGCTTTTCGTGAAAACATACGTTAAAATAAAGTATTTAAGTTAATGAACAAAAATGATAATTGAGATTTTAGAATTATGTAAGTAGTGAAGAAGAATAAGTTTAAATGTAAAGTAAAGTGCAAAAAACTTGATACCTGCTCATCTTCTTGCATAGTAGCGGCCAGAGGGAGGCCGTCTACGACCCTTGCGATCATAGTCATAAGAACCATTTTTATAAATTATAATTGTCTCTCACGTAAACATATAAACAAATGTATGTTATAGTAAGATTTTCGCACGACACTGTTTATTTTTTCCTTCTCATTATTAGGAAATTGGAAAACAAAATGTAATGTGAGTTCACTATAACTTGACAGCTGGGAATACACGTCAAAGATTCTGACATGACAACAACACGTCAGATAATTTTGTAACCATAGATTATTAAGTACTTACTTCACTAACTTACGTTCCGTTTTATAAACATGTAGATTGTTTGCAGACTAAAACGGATAAAATCACTGAAATACGTCGCAAACTGTATATCGCCCGGTTGGCAAAAAAATGCTGTATTTTTTGCAAGTTAAATGTTAACGAAAATATTCCTTTGTAAATAAATAAATCGTAGCTTTTACTGGTTTAGTTTTTGTCTTTGTCACCGAGTCGTTAAATTAATCAACAGCATGAATATTTTCTTATCGACATGATTTGACATAATTTTGGATTGTAATTAGCATGAAATGCGTACTTATAATTAGAAAATGTATATGTTGATTAAAATGAAAATAATTAATTTTAATTATGTTCTCAGAGACTAGGAGCCATTTCAGCCCCGTAATTCATCCATGTTATTACAACATTAAGCACAGTACAGTATAATGCACACGAAGGTGCACTAATTTCCTCAGGACTGTACAGTTACCAAGTTAGGTAACTAAAAGATTTCCGTGTTGTGTTCGTAGGTAATTTTTACATTAAGTAAATGTTAGTTACTTGCCAATAGCTTATAATGTGGATTTTAAAAATACCACGAATAGAATGTAGTAAAAGGTTTGTTTTTATTTTACGGTAAAGGTATAATAATATTACAGTTTAATTTTAAAATATTAGAAGAGTTATGCTGAGCTGTTACATTACATTTGGCCGAGTATTTAAGTATTGTTTAGGTAGTTCTAGATATTAAGCTTGATTAGGCAAATCTGAATATCTGAACTTAGAGTCTAGCCTGGGAATCGAACCCGGGCTCTCAAGTTTAATGATTGGATGAGGGACGACGAGCAACTTTGTGCGAGACAAGAGTTGCTGGTAAAATTTTCTCATAAAGGTAATAGTAAGTTTTAAAGACTATCCCGTTACTTTATCTGTATTTACGTGACTCTTCTGGTCAGTTACCAGTGAAAGGTTCTACTCCTACTGTGGATATAATAACAAACAAGTTTGGATTTTATTGTGGATATTTTATTAACATTATCATCATGCATCGAATTTATGTGCTAATTCATTTACACTTATAACTAACTATACATAGAAAAATAACTTAACTAGGGGGCAGAAAATACAGTATTTTGTAAAATTAAACAACTAAAATTACAATTAAAATATCGGACTTTAACTGTTTAAACCTAAAAGCAAGTATAACGCAAAATCACTGTTAACGCATGCAACTCTCAGAATAATGCCGTAATTTTGTTAAAACTTTATCAAAGTGAAACGAAAGCGCCATCTATGAGCGAGTAGCTAAAACTCAAGTTTAACATTCACCAAACGAACTCGTTGTCAACACAAACGAAACACACCACTCATACGGAATGAATTACGTATTCGAATATTGGACATTAATTTACCGACGAACAGGAATACGTACATTGAAACATTTATTAACGATAAACATGCATGATGTCCGCCGCCGTCGCGCCCGCGAGCGAGCGCAGCGCCCTCTCCCCTCTATCACCGAATTCACTAACCTTCTCATTGCTTTCTGCAAAATATTCTCATATTCCACCTATCTACCGACACCAATACTAGCCGTACGTGGGTCGTGAGGGTGTGCGTCTGGATTATTATTATATAATTGTATTTACATGGGACCTAAACATACCGGCGAACTGTGGGTGTACATTGGTACGCCTCTGCCTAACCCTTCGGGGATACAGGCGTGATGGTATGTTATGTTATGTTATGTATTTACAAGAATTTTGACGTGCAAGACATTTGCGGCCACGATTAACAGACCACGACGCGCCTCGTGCCAATACGGCGTCCGTTATTATAATTTTAAATCAAATTATGATACTAAGACTAGGCTCAATTTAAAATAATTTCAATAACAATATTTTCGAGGTGCCATTAAAATTTACATTGAAAATTTAAGTACAATATTAATTAGAAACTTTGATTTTTTATTCAACAACATCAATTCGACTAAAATTATTTAAACTCTCCGAGCATTATTTTAAATGCTTGCTCAAACATTTTGCCTACTAACCGGTAACTAGTATCTCACATTGTCGATTAGGACACACACTAGCCGAATTATAAATTCTGAGAGCGTTCACCTTCCATCCCGTGGTCCATTCATTACCTACTAATTTATTAATAAACATATATTACAATAAAATTTGTAACCTACAGAACGAAATTTCCTAAAAAGGAAAAGAATTGCCAACGCCGCACATGCGCCGACGCACGCGCGTGACAGACCAAATAAATAAATTAAAACCTACAGTTATATTTACAAAAGCATAAGAAGTAGTGCCGAACAGAAGACTACTGAGAATTCCATCTAGCTATATAAAAATACGATTAAAATTCCACAATTTTGTTTTAAAATATATTAATTTGAATCACATGAATCGGCCACTGGTTTTGTTCGAAGAAGTTTGGATACTGAGATCTTTCACCTATACAAAAGTCACTTAACGCACTGGTTTATTTATTAAATAGTTTAACACCTGTAATCGGTTGGACTGGTATAATATATTATTGTATGTGTGCGAGTCTACCCGAGCGCGCTCTCGCCTACGGTCCCTCTTCATAGCACCCATTGTACACGACACCCGCCCCTACGTCCCGAGGCGCGCACTCCGCGTGAGTGCCACTCCCGGCACTACCAGCACTACCGGCACTACCCGGCACTGGCGGCACTCACCGCTAGCATCTACTCTGATATCTTGTAACTGGTTATAAAAATATTCGCTATCATACAGTATCATGTGTGCTGAGCCGCACCGCACCGCACCGCGCCGCGCCGCGCCGCCGGAGTGCGCGCGCTCTACAATTATTATGTTTGACACAACGCCAACTAACAATTCCTCCGCTTACGTACATTTACTATTATTAAAGAATTCATTGTATACATAGAAGGTTTTGTCTTTGCATTGAATGAAATATCAATAAACTGTCTATACGTCGAAGTGATCTAGGCTACGTCTTAATCGATCTTTGTTTTAAAACTATCTAGTTAAAAGTATTATGATTCATTAACATTGGACCACAAATTGTAATTAATTATTAATAATATTTATTCAGGTAACAAAAAATGGAGGTCGCGCACTGTTAAACTAAAAAAAATATATACAAGCGGCCTGATATGCAGAGAAAACAGGATGTATATGTAATACACAGTAAATAATTGTTTTTATCTGATATGTAGTAGTCGTGTGATGGTGTGCGCGACCGCCTTGCAACATGCTTAATATAAATTTTAAATAAACGAAATAAACTAGAACATGTCCACTTAAAACAGCTCACTTATAGTAAACATATATTTATAATTAACACAATTAACGCACAAAAATCATCCCTTAACTAATCATTATGTCAGTTTTTCTATCAGAAAGTTGGCAGTAGGTTTATCAGTACATATGCGAAGTATTACGTCCAAACGTATTCTTTAAACGAATGTTTGCAATTAAATATAATTTCCTAATTCGGTTTCGAAATATAAAACAATAGAGATAGACTATGCGATGTCGGGAGCTTGCCTCGGTCCGGCCCCAGTCCGGCACCAGGACCGGGACACGCTCCCGGGAAACAGATTACAGCTAGGTAATAGACAATTACTAAATGTTCATATAATATACATAGTTATATATAAGTAACAGCAGTGAGGTCGCTCCATTTGTAACAAGGTGTAAATATGAGATGGCCATCAAAAGCACCAAAGATGTGAATATAATTATTTAATCTGAGGATATTTACTATTAGATATTTTTGTATTTATATAAACATTTTACGTAAATATTTCTTTATAATAAACTCTTATTTAGTCTATACATATATACTTATTGCGTATTGTAAACTGTATCGAACAATGTAAATTGTATATTTATATGAATCATTTGTTAGGTTTGCGTAGTTTTGAGGTAGGAAGTTCTGATTTCATAGTCGACCGAGGAAATGTATAATCGACATTAAACATGCATTATATAGAAACTCCATTTACAAACATTTAAAAATTCGTCTCAACATTATACAAAAATCCCTCCGTCTCCGTATCATATAACTCTAGCAAATTTAGTGTTCCTCTTCTGAAATACCCTAAAAATAGGTACCTATATAAACATTTGAGCAATCAATTTCGTCTCTCCTATTTTTGTATAAATATTAAATTCAATGATAAGTTAATATTAGTTCGATTTGAGAATAATATTTATATTAATAACATTATATAGAAGCGATCTGAAAAACGTAATGCATGATGATTTGAAAAATAGACGAATTGTAACTATTAGTGAAAAAACTAGTAATGTACGAGCGAAATGAATACGCGTCCTCTACACCGTGCACCGCACGCTGAGAGTCAGTGTCCGCGTCTCGTCACCACACTGCGCACCACACCCGCGTCACCACGCCAGGTTCACCACGCCGAGGTCACCACGCCGGAATCACCACACCGGCGTCACCACTCAGGAGATTCGTGCGGCCTACGCCAGTGAGCAGTCGATCTCGACGATGTCCTTGGGCACGTCCACGAACTGGTAGACGAGGCGCTGGCCGTCCACCTTGGCGAGGATGCCGCGCTGGTAGTAGTAGCGCAGCGCGCGGCCCATGGTCTCGTAGTTCATGTCGGGCTTGTTCTTGTGCAGCCCCCACAGCCGCGACACGGCCTTGGAGTCGACTAGCTTGAAGACGCCCTTCTCGCGGTTGGTCCACTTGATGAAGCGCGGGCAGTACTCGCGGTCCTGCAGCAGCTTGAGCAGGAACTCCCACAGGTAGGTGGTGGAGCCCTCGCGGCTCTTGCGCTTGACGCCGGGCGTGGGCGGCGCGTCCGTGCGCGGCCTCTTCTTGGGCTTCAGCTTGTTGTGGTGGTGATGCCGCTGGTAGTCGCCGAAGTCGAACACCGAGTAGGGCAGCTCGTCGTGCGGGAGCGGCGGCGGCGCCGGAGCGGCGAAGTGGTGCGCGCCGCCGCCTCCCCCGCCGTACCCGTAGCCGTACGCATCGCGCTCGCTCACGCCGCCCACTGGAAACAAACAAACAAACCTTTAAAGAACCATACATTAACACATCACTTACTACACAACTCTTTTAACCCTCAAGTCCTGGTCAACAAATTCTACTCATCTTATTTCCACACTAGTTAATTAATCTCACCTAAAATTAAGTAAATATTTAACTAAGTAATGTTTATGCAACATTTGGCGCTACCTAAACTGACTAAACAATTGTGGGACTAGAAGTCGGGGCCGAACTCTCATGTGATTAGGACAGTCTGTTGTCAAAACTAACTCTAGTATTTTGATAACAATATTTTATTTTGTTTTTCTTCTTATAGACAGGATAGGAACAGCTGCACGTCCTGTTTCCCGACCAAACCTCGGCTGATCTAAACGATCAAACAAGTTATCAGATCCTGAAATACTGATTTACTACCAATTTAGTATCGGTAAAAGTGTGTAAAAAGTATTTCTTTGTTGTTGTTGCAGAAATATTGTGTCCATTTCCTTCGAGCAATGCAATCGTTACAAAACCGATATGGTATCAGTAGGAGTGTAGCAATAGGTGATAATTGTAGCGATCGAAAGGATGACTTCTTGCCTCTTTTTATATTGTTTGGTCATCATTCCAAGCAGTTTGCAATTAGTTTCTGACTTATTTATGTCAGTACGGTAAGTGTAAGTTGGAAAGTTGGAAATACTTTTCTTACTATTTTCATAAAAAGCATGACGACGAGTTATCTAATTTAGTAAATCAGCAGATCTTTGGGGTGAAGTCCCCGCGGCAGGTCGCGCTTGTCGCTGGTAGTAGTGGCGGCGGCGTCGGCGGCGGCTCTCGATAACACCGATAGTGTTGCGATTGCGTCAAGCGCCGGTATCGCCGCCTTGACCCGAATGCCGCCGCCGAGCCGGCCGGTACACTCGCCGATACGTTTTCCTCATCGGAAAAAATAACTTACTTACGTTCTGGGGCATCAGATTCCATAAACAATGCATTTTAAATGCTATACCTATCATGAAATAATTGATACTATCGAACAAGTTGTACTTGTTCTTCCTGCAATACAATTTACTGGGTCTTTAGATTAATGTATTCCCTAAACACTTACATAACATCAAAGCCAATTTCTTGGGAAACAAAAAAATATATATTGTTTCGTTGCGTCCGACCGCGTGATTCTGATCTAAAAACTTCAAACCGCCGACGCCATAAAACTCATCTGGGCTGCCTAATAAAACAGTTGTTTGTCCGTGTGATTACCCTCATTCGCGGGAAATGATTTAGTTCGCACTACATACGTTACATTCAGTGTTGCCTTCTGTCTGGCTGACTTTATTAATTGGCTCGTCCTGATTCTTAGCAACTGTTTTGGTTTGTGGACTCTTATTTGCTACAGTATTTAATAGCCAAACAATAACAGATTATGCAAAAAATCATGAAATATGTCCAGGGCTTCCAGTTCTTACGCACGCAGCATTAGATTTGCGTATTCCTGAAATAAGGTTACGTAAATGATTCCCAATTATAGAACTTGTTAAAGTTTACATCGATATATACGTTTTATTCATAGAATTGATTTTTGTGTGACGTTCTATTGTTTGCGCAACCACAATTGCGATTATTTCAAGTGAGGAGTCTCGTGATGTCGGACGGTGACCACAGAGCCTTGTCATATGGTTCTAGTAGAAGTTGGGGATAAAGCTGAGCTATGATAACCGACCACAGAAACATTGTGGTCAATTATACTGCGTAGGCACTAACTTGCTGATTGTATTGTCTGTCTCCGTTGCATTAAATATTAATTTCTCTTGTACCTACGTGACACGAGGAAAATAAATGTTGCTAAGCAGCAATAAAAAATAATTCAGTATTAATGATAGCGTTGGGAATTTTGAAATTATAAAGAAAGAAAAACGGAAGATGTGATGCTGGTAGTTTTGTCATTATTATTGATATGAAGTTTTTTCTTATCCACACAGACGAGATCTAAATATTTATACAAATTAATTAGAATTCTCGAACTTGAACTGGACTGGGTGCTTATCGTGATAAAACGTGTTACATATGTATATATTTTTAAACATCGCTAGCGTATGGCCGAGCGTTGGCGCGATTCGCCATTTTCTAATATTATCTAACTGGTATGTATTTTCGCGCGGCTTATCTACGCGGTTATTGACCCTGCGCACTGACACGTGTGTATGCCTGGGGATGCCATAGTAAAAATAAAAAAAAAATCCAAAAAGAAATTGAAAAATTACAAAGCTACATGCTTTGTAATTTTCGTCATGTCTCCTAAAATCGAATAAGATTATTTTTGATCTGTTATAAGAATATCGCGAGGTTTGCCAACCCTACATTGCGAGTTGCGAAGCGCTTGTTTGTAAGGTGCGACCATCCGAGGCTTACGCCCACTCACTGTTGCTCTCTAATGGACAAACTGAATGCAATTACAGGTTCACAGCTAAATATACACGCTCTTACAATCCTTAGCTTTATTTTATTTACAGAAATAAAGTTACTTGAAATATCTAATAAACTGAAACAGGTATTCTTCGTCTTGATCTTCGATTGCAAGAGAAATTCAAGTTGTGTTTCATGTTTTACTAAAATTTAAATGATACAAGTTATGTGAAAATTATAGTATAATTTGAGTGTTGACAACATGGTAGGTAAGTGATGACGTGGTATGATTCCGCATCGATATGAGTGATGTGTTATCACGGCCTCACGGCTGCTCTGGTTAATGTCAGACTAAATGTCGCCGTACCTCACCTCTTTGTTTAGCAACATGCCTCTATACATAATCGTCAAGTTAATATCAATGAAATTTCCCGATTAGATTCCAACACGGATTAGATATCTACTGATAAATATAATTATTTTCTTTGTTATCTTAATTGAACGGGAAACGATTTGGCTTCGCAATTACATCCAGAGATAATAACGGTAACATGATTGCTGGTAGCTAACATACTTACCTGTTATTTATAATTTAACGTTCCACGAACATGTATCTCATAAAATCCCTCGCGAGCTTGGGAAGCTAACAAGACGCCGCGTAAAAAACCCGCATTTTATGCGCCGACGACTCTATTTTTAGCGCATGCGCTGGACGCATCCTACTGGTTGCGCTGCAAGATCAAGGTTACGTCGGCTTGTACGCCTGTTGCAGTCTTAGAATGTCATCTTCACTTTGCTAGTTAGCAGTCCTTCGGAGCGAAAAGAAAATTTATCGACATCGTGCTCGTTGTAAATTGTACCTTATCCAGTGTTAACTGAGTGCCTTTTGGTGTAATTTTCTAATGAAGACGGATTGTTTTGCTCCCGGATGCGAGCATGCGAACGTTTAGGTTGATACAGGGTGCGGCGGGCTGCGGGGGGCGGCGGGGGGGGGGGGGGGGGAACCGGTTGTGCCCGCGCATCCCGCGTCGCGGTAAATGGGTTACCCCACAAACCTCTTGCGATACAAACACGCCACGCTCGCGCACCACTGCGGCCGCCGCGCGCCGCGGTCTACTCCTGCCCTTATGATTTACATTCGCTCTATTTTCTCTTCAACGCTGGTTAACATCAACGAAAACAAATGCAAAACTACACAGTAATAAATAATAAAATGAAATGAAATAAAATGTGTTAGTTTATGTTGTTACTACAATTCAGTCCAATTCTTAAGATCATTTCATTTCATTTATCGCAATCCTGAAAAGGCCTAGAGACTAGTATCTATCATTCTTTGTTCTAAAAAAATTACTTGTTTACTACTACTACGAACGTTTATTTCTAAGAAGTAATTGTGCTATTTAAAAAAAGTGTTTAGGAAGTGACAGAGCTTTCTGTAGAATTAGCGAGTTACATTCCACTGACGTCAATCGACTGATATACACACTGACGATTAATCAGTTTGCAAATTTGTTATTTTTGCTCACGATAAAAATAATTATCGAGATAAGAGTCTTAGCTGAGAACATTTCCTCAAAGCAACTGTGAACGTGGCGATGCGAAACAATATGCTTTATCGGTTGTTTTTCAGGCGGAAGAGATAAGGTCGATAAGGAGGCAGGTAACCATTCTCTAGGGTTGCATAGTCTCGAGCTGTGATCACTGACATTTATGAGAGCCATATGTCATGTCATATTTGAGAGTCATATCCTCCCATAGTGTGTCTGACAATGGCATCTAGTTTTCCTGTGCGACCGGAAAGCGTGCGTGCGTCTAAGATTGCGAGCGAGTCGCGGGCGCAGCGCAGCGGGCGAGGCGCGGGCGCCGGCTCGCGTCGGATGCGGCGGCGGCGGCGCAGGCAATGACCAGGAAATGACGCCGCCGGTTGACCTTCACACACACACACACGCGAGCCCTGCGCCTGCGCATCCCCGTCCTCCCGCCTATGTGCCCTCGTCCCTCTGCTACGGGATTTTGCGTTGACGCTTATTTATGTCTCCTCCCTGCTCGCTTGTATGCCTCTAGGTACATAGCTCGTAATGACGTTGTTTTGTATCAACTTTCATCTTCGTCAATACATTTCACGTGTATTTTATCTGTTGTTTTGTGCAGTTTTACGATTGGTGCTTGGTGAGGGCAAAGTGGAGAGGTGGTTCGACGATAACTGAGTTTTTGTGCATTATCAAGGTGACATTCCGCTGATACTGCGCAGCATTCACTGATAATGCTCATCATTATGTTACATATTTTATTTTTGTTGATGATACATAACATGTAATCATTTTAAAATTAGGAAACGTTACAGTAGAGTCGATTACATGTTGCAAAAAGAAGAGGTAGATTTACAATACCGATAACTTTAGCTGCGCCTGCGTCGTGTTGGGTGACTAAAGCGCTATTCTCGAGCTTTGCGCTTGTTATATTTAAAGTGCAAATTCAAAGATGGCGCGTTCTATTTTGTTGCGCGCATGAGGCGAACTAGCGCTGCGTTAAGTAAGGTCAGCTCTGCGCCCGCGCCGGATCGCGGCAGGCTGCACCTTACGTAACGGCGCGCGATAGCAGGCGGTCAGAGGGCGACACTTGTATCGAGGTCACGTGGCCGAGGACCTCCTGCTCGGTCCACGGAGGAGGACCTGCACGCCAACGCACTGTTTACTACGCCAGCATAACTGTTACGTGGCATGTCAATCATTGTATTCAAACTTGTGCGAACTCTCTTACACAAGGATTACAAGCCGTGTCTCTAATTACTTAACATACTTTGACCGAGCAGAGTGCTGTTATATTATATTGTCTCAAAAATGCTCAATTTTTATTTTGTATTATATTATTCCTAATGTGACATCTTAGACTTAAGCAGGAAATGTGGATTTCGTGTAACCGCCGTTCGTGCTAATTTGCTTTTAAATGGATCGTAGCTTAACGAGAAGCACCACAAGCCGTCAACGACTTCAGTATCGTATACTTATTGCGGCGACTACTTTTGAAAATAATAATCGTAACCCAAAACAATATTGTCAGTGTTTACACCTCGCGTACTACTGCTCTAGAATTTGCATTCGAATGTCGTTCCCTCGTCCCTCGCGCTGGGGACGGTCGTGTCATTTGGACATTTAATTTAAGCTCCCAGCGACCGGTTTGCGGGTAGACCACTTTTCCTTGCGTAACAAATGTAACTGGCTGCAATCAGTGACGTCACCCACCTCTGATTACGTAGTTAACGATATCACAAATTAAAAGCTCAATCAACTTTTAATTTCCACCTTTTTTATCTTGGTTGTTCCATAAAAGCTTTTTGTCGAGCCTATAAACTTTTATGGCTCCGTTTAGATTCGTATTTAATTTGCAAATTATTTGTAATAAAGGTTCGCAATCTGTTGCTACATCTTAGAAGCGGAATGAACTCATCAAGACATTTAGATCTCGAAGGGACTCTACCAGTTTTTCGTAACATTAAATGATCGTATGTTGAACATCACCGTTCATAAACACTTCCAGCCAATTCTTATTAGTTTTTTGTGTTAACAAAACCAGGTTTACTACTAGAAAACAAATAGGATTGTAAAGTAACCTCTGTCCGTTATCTATGGTATTTAAGGTTACATGTGTGCGTATGCGCATTGTGAAACAGCCTTCGTCTGCGCCTGTGATATTTGACCAACTGTACTACATCGTCGACAGTACCTACAGATTAATACTCCATTGGTTATTTATGCAACTTGGTGTTGAAAACAAAATTGTAAAAATGTAGTTACTTGAAATATCCAATCGCTACGGAGAGTTTTATAACCACTTAACCATTTAATTTCTCGTTTCTGTTTAGATTGAAGTCACGGCGTTAAGCATTGAATCAAACTCCTGTATATTCAGCACATATTTTAATAATCGCGGAAGAGCGTAACGTTTTAAACGTTGAATAAACACGGAACATGCGCACTTCAATACTAGCGTATACTGCCAGTTAACATCTGTACAAATTATATTTCAACAACAATTACTATTACCTGTACTAAAGGCACAGGAAATATCAACATTATGTACTATAAACGTTAAATAAAACAATCTGTTGTAACATGTCTGTCAAATTAAATCGCGAAGTTTATGTAATACACATTAATTACCAACGTAGTAGAACGTAGTATGTGCTGCATGTGACGTGTCCACGTGTGTGATTCAATGGGTTATGTATGAGATAAATGGACCTGAAACGTTATTATCCAATACATTTTTATGGTGGTCTTTACCGAAGTAAATATTAACGACACTCGATTATCTAATTACTTAAGTGGCTTTTCAAACAAGAAAAGGTAGTTTTTCATTTTGTTTACTGATGTTTCTCACTAGAAACATCAGTAAACATGACACTTCATAGTTCCGTGTTCCACACTATTTGGGCAGATCATTACATCGTTTATAAACGCTTGCTATGCACGCCGGTTGTCATTTATTATCTAAATGGGAAGTTCCTACTTATCTAAGTGGCATTTTTGTCTCCTACGCGCGGCGGGACGGTAGAATTATTTAGTTTTGAGACAACAAGATATAATATAGGTACGAAAAGTATGGCAACAGTCTAATAATGTTTCTTATCAACGCGTGTTTTGATAATATTTGCTGTTGGTAGAGAGTGAAAACGCTCTACATACGTCGGCTCGCCGATAGGTTACATAATTTCAGGCGGCTTACTTCTTCTTTGATAAACTTTCCACTTTTCTACTTCTTCTATCATTGTGATCACCGCAACGCGGCTCACGGCTCAGGATAACATCTACATAATGATTACCGCGCTTCGTTCAATTGACGTAATTGATATCAATGTTGTTATTACATTATTTATTTGTTTTATTTTATTTACATAAACTTGATTGTACACCAGGTAATTACGCAAAACATAGTTCGAGGTTGTATTATAACATTGTACAAGGCGGCTTATCGCAATAGGTAATTTCTTTCATGCAACCATTGGATGGTCAAGTAACAATAATGCCAGTTAAACGATTATCAGTTAACACTAAAAGTGACATTCTACGTATGTGTGCAGTGACATTATTTTGACCAGGAATACATAAACTAGGTGTAATAAAATCGTAAGTTGAGATAGTGTTATCGTGTTAAGTGTATTTTTTGTGCGCGGTGGCGATGGCGGGCGGATGCGGTTATCAGTGCACAAAGCGACGGTTCAACTATCTGTTTATTTAGGCCGGTTAATACGAATGCACTGCTCCGATAATATTGTGTAAGGTCAGTGAAGACGCGCTGACACTCACCGCTGTCGAAACTGCGCGCGCGGCGGACAGCGCCCGCCAGTGTCCGCGCCAGTGTCCGCACCCGTAGTTACCGCGGCCCGAATGTTATGCACTCACCGCTGACCTCTTGTGCGAGCCTTTATCTCGCCATTACACAATCATCTTCGTTTTAATTGTATTGTATCAAATAAATAGGTAGTACTGTACTAGCTACTTGACTCTACATTATTATTAATGAAAATAATTGTAGAGCCGAAAGAGACACGTTTATGTTTTCCTGTACTCGTATTAATTATTATTACGCCATATTGTAATGACACAGACAAGACTAACACTTAGGTATTTATTTAACGCGATACAATAAACCGATTTGTTAAATACTTTTGACATTTATCGACTTTCCCGCGCACACTAGTGATGCTCCACACAATGTGTAAGAGTCATCGCTCATCTTGTTTGTCGCCCGATGCTATCGATAACTATTATTGCCGATATGACCTCAACCTATAGTTTGGGACACGGCGAAGGTGATCTGGCGTGGAGTTCGTGCACCCCGCTTACGTAAACACATGCAACTGTGAAAACATTTTATTTTAATATTGATATAATGTAAGGGCGCGTTCCGGCTCAAGTGTCAACCGCTGACGTATACAATAATGATTGTTTTTGCGTAAGATGGATCGCGGCCAAATAATGTTTTACATCGTCACTTCTAAATCCCTCAGATTTTTGTATGTTATTTATTCGGCATTAATATCTGCATAAACGAATAAATTCTTGTTGATTTCTTCTTTTTGTAACGTGATTTAAAGGAAACCTTTCAGCGGATTGAGAGTTATAAATTGGCTTTAAATGAGTTTTTCATAAACATATGTATAATTCATGATGCGTGTAATGAAATATGTACGTTAGTTATACTCATTTGTCGTTGACATTGTAAAACGATTGTTATGAAAGCTTGATCGATTGATTAGTGGACAATATTTTTCAGAAGGTTACACGCCGAAGTTAATTTGAGTTTCCAATTTAGCAGCAAGATACAAGCAAATTAGCAATAAGTCGTGTTTTGTGATAAGGTTTAAAGTGAAACATCACAGTCGATGCAGTCATAAAATTGGATATTTCTTTGTTTCCCGGGACGGGCCGTTCTTTGTTATTTTTTTGTAATGCTGCATCACAATCAAACCTTTTTTCATCAGTTTTGATGGGTAAACAACCATATAAACACATTTTCCTGTACTTTATAAAAAAAATACATTCAAAGTTCTAAATGCAAAACGAATGAATATCGTAAAACCGGCAAAAGTTTGCTGCACGCTTACTCGTAGAGGGGAGGATGGGAGAAGGGGGGTGAGCGATAGACGTGGCCGGAGGAGGGGGGGTGTACAGGGAGCGGCGGGCGAGGCGCAGGGCGGGACGGGGGGTGCGCGGGAGGGCGCGTAGCTGCAACTGTTTGCGCGCGGCGCAGCGTGGTCAATGACACGGCGACATTGCATCAACGCGCGAAGGTCACCCCTCCCCCCGCGCCCGCCTCCCCCCTGCCCCGCCGCCCTCTAACGCGTCTCGCAAATTCCTACACTTCCTTGCAACAGGACGCCATATTGGATCAATCATTCTAGTGCAAGGCTTGCAAGTTTGCAACTCTTTGTGTTTGCTGTGTGGTAGATTGTATCGTGTACATAGTTACGAGGCGCGTATTTACCAGCGGACAGCATTATTTAACTGATAAAGCTAATGCGGAAACGGAAGTAATTAATAATTGCAAAAATATGTTTTGGGATGGCAGGATAAGCCGTTGTCAAAACGTTGTATAATTTGTCATGTAACGTGTATGTGTTCGTGTTTACTACATATAGCACTATTTAGATACCTAATCTATGCTCTAAATGCCTAATACATAACTATACACATAGGTATTATTCATAATTGTGCCCGTTTCCTTCCCGAGGCTGACTCATGCACATATGTACATTGCTAAGTAAATATTATGTAAATGTATTGGATGCGAGCAGTTCTCAACACACACATATTTACTACAATACATAATAATACATACACCAGCACTCTGCGCTGTCAGGATTTATAACGTGATCTAAAACTCGTTTACTCTAAAACTATTTTCATCGACTCTACAATCGATGGCTGCGGGAAAAGACACGTGCTCTTTTAAAGGGTTTTCCTTATGACTTCATTTTCTAGTCGGAACTTTCGCTTTTGTTGGATTTAAAACTTTATCGTTAGCAGATAGACATTGGCATCGGAAATTACTTGTTGTTGCGATATATATGTAGAATTTTGTAGAGCGTCGAATCGTATTACATCCCAGATTTTAAGCAACTTTTTTATTACTGAAACACATTTCAAGTTTTATCATAATCTAAGCATTTTTCCTAAACGAACTGATTACGAAGGCTAAATTTTCTAACACTTGTAATAAAGCGCTCGCAGAGAGCTTGCATAAACTTCGGAACGTTTCATTGTTTTAAAAACATTCATTTTGAGCTACTGTTTACAGAATGAACTTAGAAGAAAAAATGTAGAGTTATCCAGTTAGGGTGAAGCTAAACAATGTGTCTAAACAAAAGCAATTTATGTTATAAAGTATAATTCGTTAAAATAGGTTTATTAATTAATTAGTTTAATCTGTTAGTGGTTTTTTATCCACTAATAAAACAAGTTGCGCTTGCGCCGGTTGCGTGAGCGCGCAAATTTTAGCCTTCCGCTCATCTCTAATATCGATTTCCGGTTGTGATGTATATCCGGCAGCGGTTATAACCTGAATGCATATTGAAATATAGCTGCAATTTTCGAGTAGGTCATGTACCATGTAATAACATGCCACGAATATTATTGGATTTATGCTCTACATTTACGATATACTTATTATTGCTCTGTGAGTAGTTTATTCTAATTAGTATGACGACCGCTGCAAGACTTCGCAGTTCAAGATCCGAGTTAGAACAATAATTAACTTATAGCTAAGTCTTGAGCTTTTCTAACAAGCACCTTATAAGAAACCAACAAGAGTTTGTGTTTGACATAACGGACACGATTTGTTATGAAATCTGTCGTATAATGATGTGTTCTAAACATTTTGTCGCTAAGACGTGACCCTAAAAAGCGGGTTGAGGGGCGCTCGCGGCGGTCAAGGCCCTGCTGATTTCCATCCAGCGTAGTGTTGCCCAACGCGGCCCTGACTCCGGACCAATCAGGCCGGAACGACGTTTTTCACTTAATTTATCGATTTGTATTGTCGCTATCGTTCGACACTATTGTTAAGTGCTCCTGGTTAGCGCGGATGTCGCCGGTTACCAGTGAAAGACAATGCAACAGCTAATACTAATGAGGATTTTCGCTTTACTACTACGCGAAATTTGGATGGTATCTCATAACGTATAGCCAGAAATAACACCGTAAGTTTATATTGACGAGTGGGGTATTTCAAAAAGAGTTGGTGGACTAAATTTAACCGTCCCATATTCCCACGGTGTGCGGCGGCGTCCAGTGGCGGCTCTATGATACGAGAGTCACTGTTTTGCAACGCTACGATTCTGTGGAATCCGTCGGTTTGGCACGGGTCATGTGGGGCGCGCGTAAACACATTGCGAAATGGCTTTATATCGGCCAGTCGTAGGAGCGCGCGGTGCAGCGGGTACGGCGGGAGCGACGCATCTATTTATGCAGCGCTATGCGACCTAACACTGACCCGGTTAGGCCCGCGGCGCATAAACACAAGGATAGCGAGCGCCGCCGGGACCTACCCGCCGCGTGATGATCGACCCGGTTATGGAGTTATGCTATTTAGAGTGGCGGCCAACGGGGGCGGCCGTGGTGCGTGAAGGGCGAGCCTTTTGCCGCTCCGCCGGGGACGAGCGGATAATTTTAAACAGCCAGGAAATCATCGGAGCGCGTATGTAGGCCGCCTGGACACGGCGCCCCTTCTGTTTTTATACCTATCGTAAAAGAAGCGTGTGAGGTTTCCGGATAAGTGGAGCGCTGAGATTCCATCGCGCAGAATTGGGTCGCGTCAGATTTTCCGAGTTCACGATTCGACGTTCGCTCGCTATTCCGCGTACCGAGTATTTCGGAAGCGGGAAGATGGCGGCGGTTGCGCCACTCGAAGCGAGATGCGTTGCGAAACATGCGCAGGAAGCCGCGTGTGAAACAGAACGCGCGAAGGTGACGCACGGCCGAGCGGCCGCTGCGCCCGCGCCGCTGCTGCGCCGCACTCGCTGATGCGCCGTGATTCACCGTTCGCTTTACGCCCGATTAATTGTGGTTACACTGAAAACTCATAACGGTCCTACAGGTCGCGTGTCACGTACGCACCATAAGCGCTAACGGGGTATTTGTTATGGTAAATCCAGGATGGTAAGTGGCTCCTTTCGCTTTCGGTGGCGCGTGCGGCGTGCGCTGCGCAACACTCAAGGTCGCGGGCCGTTCAACTCGGATGCGACCGCGCTGTTGCGACACCGAAATATGTAATTGTAGAGGAGTCGAGGCGCGTTTGGCAGCGGCCGCGGCGCAAGTGGGTCGCCGACGGTTGCGCAACCGATATTCGTACGACAGATGGCGTGCGTCGCGTCTTCCTTATACGGCGATGGTTCATGACGTGATAAAAACAAAGAACCCATTTTTTAGAATTAGCCTACGTTCTGGATTTAGAACAAGTCCAAACCGCAATCGTGTTGTAATTGTAGCCGTGATCGCATGACCGAGTTATGTGGTCCCGTCGCCCGCTGCTCAGGATCTACACGATGACGTCACTACAGACTCAGCAACGAGCGCTGACAGAATTGAAACTAATTGGAATCCAATTGGAAAAGGATAATGACAGACGATGGTAAAATAATAAGAGACTTACTCGTTTCATCAAAATACCTTGAAGTTCGCATAAAATAAATAATCTGGGAAAAATATGGTCGTAGTGCTGAATAAATAAATAAGAACAAAATTATTACAAACAGGTTGTTTATATTTCTTATCAGTTTGAGAACGGAATAGAAGTCAGCCAATCTCTAGCCAATGTGTTCAACTCTACATTTTCGTAGGTAGACGCAATGAGCTTGATACTTTTATATTTACTTTACATGGTATTCTTTAATATTACAAAACCATGAGTTAGAACGTAAAATAGTAAAATTAAAAATTTCTACAATTAAAACGATGACTATAATGTTGTTCGGTAGAGTGTCGGCGCTCTACGCTCGCCACCCTTGCGTGTCACCGCTCGCCGCCACCGCGTGCTCTCGTGATGTAAGGTAGTAAATCCATTTTGGATGTTCGCGAATGTCAATAATAACGTTCCGGTCCCCCAGCGGTCGGCGAGGCGAAAATAGTCGCCAACTATTAATACGAGGCGAGCGCTAGCGCTGCACTGCCCTTGAAACGGGACGATCACCTCGCGCACACTCCCGCGCACCGCACGCACACACGCGCGCGCCTCCGCGCCGACACGTTAGACACACACACGCGCGCACCTTATCGCGATGCAGCGCGCTGCAAAATACACATCGCCATCGTTTTAATTTTCATTTCGTTTGCAAATGTCACATTGACATCTCTATGTTTACCTGTTTACCTCTCGTACGCTTCAATGGCTTCTTCTGAGTTTTTGTTTCAAGCCAAGCAACATTAGTTAAGAATCGTTCGTTTAATGCTCTTCCTGCGCCGACGCGATGCGAACGAGGATTGTGCATCGCTGCAAACTATTTATGGAGTAATTTAGCAAGTTATCGGACGTACCAACTAGAAGATAATAAACTGTTGATTAAACAGGCTTTTATTACTTATTTGTGATAAATAGTTATTTACATATATATTATCATATCCTGTCCGTTGATCGTGATCTCGCAACGAGTAAACGGATACGTAGATTAATGGCTTGGCACGACACGTCCCAGATATAAGTTATTTAATTTTTGATTGAATTGTCGAGATCGGTGGATAGCCGCCTAATGGCTTGCTGGCTTGTGAGACCTCCGTTGATGGGGCAAAGATATTGTATTATATCATTTTTGTTCTGATCAGCTTATGGTTCTGTATGGGTCTATACTGCGCCCGCGCAGCCCGCATGTGACGCAACGCGTGCAACAAATCGCATTCAAAAATCAACTCTCGATATTCGCACGCATATGAAAATCATGTTTCGTGCTACCTACATCAGCACAATTTGGCAATTGGCAACATCCATTCAAGGTTTCCTTTGTTTTAATTAACTTGCCTGTATCCGAGTTTAAGTATCAAAGACTTGAAAATATTAGGATTTTCGCTACGAGAATTCAATGAAGATTTTTTCATGAGAATTTGCAAATCAGGAACAATAAGACTCTATAAATTGTGTCATGATTTCACGAATGTAGGTCTTGATTTTTATACTACCATTGACAAATGGACTTAAATCAGATCTGAATTAAGCTGATTGGTGTTTATAGATAAGAGTGCTATGTAAAGCGACATTCCGCTAAGGTCCTAAATTGAGTAAGTGTATTTGTAGAAACTGGTTGATTTAATTCGAACGCGGTCACATACTCACACAATCAGGTTTGGACTGCCCAATCCGAGTAGGAAGGTCGCGTTCGTTTCGCCAGAGGCTGACAATGGCGCCGGCACCGCCGCTCTTGCCCAATATTCGCGTTTGCAACACCGAAATTTCGTGTGTGCCGCGTTACAGCAATGGCCGATTTACGACTTACACCTACCGCTGGCATGACACCACACTCCTCGCCGCTACCGCGATGCCGAGCGTTTTCCTTCCATATGCAGACTTACTTCATGTCATCTCACATTATTGCAGGATGACTTCTTGTAAATAAATGAGTCAGAATAATTAATATATTGCATAAGGCAAAATCAAGCGTGTATTTGCAGGCTGCTTTCGGCTAGAGACTTCATTCATAGCTAGTTATCGCAATTTATTGTAACAACAAATTAGTCAATGTTAGGTACGTTTACGAGGATTTCTTATGTGGTTTTGCCGGGTGTTTTTCATCATATTTATCCTTGTTATAATTGTGCATAGACATAACAATATATACGTAAATAAACAGCCGGTGACGTCGTTTTGAAATCATAGGTTAAGTATATATTTCGTTTTCCTCCGCACATAAAGTTTAAAGCTATCCATGCAATATTTGAACCAGTTATAACATCTTCACCGAATACGTTCCCCTCGTGAATCGTGTTTGAATTCCGTTGTAAGCAGCGCAGGCGACACGAGAACGTAATAATTAAGTGTTTATTGCTCATTTCCCTGCACATCGTTATTTCGACCATTATAATCTTCCATATAAGCCGTCTCTGGCGACGGTTAACTGTGTCCTTCCATCGCTCATTATAATATTCCTAGGTATGTTTCGGTACATCCGTTCCCAAGACAAAGGGTCCTTAGTCGGGGAATTCACAGTATACCTACAAGGCATTTTTAAAATGCGACACAATCGAAAGTGGTCGCTTCGCATGCACCGGCAAGCGTCGCGGACGACGCGTCTCGCATATTGTTTGGCGGTAGTATAGTTTTTTGCATCTTTATATTAGGAGCACTGACCTTGCGCAATGTCAAATAGCTGAGGACGGGCGTGGAGCGCCAACTCGCGATAAATGCCCGATGCAACGCCATGCCAACTGGTTCCGTCCGTCCGTCACTCGCTTCTTTCGTTTTTGTGTCATGGAAACCGGCATCTCTACACATCTATCGATTATAAACATTCATATTTCTCGGAACCTCCGCCAGGCACTGGACGAGGAAGTACGTTTTCGACAGTATTTAGTAGCGGGCCCCGTGATAACGTAATGCTCCGCTTTGTTCGTTACAAATGCTATGACTAAACTGTACTTTCCGTGTTTAGTGATTTATTCCAGATTCCAGTTTATTTGCGTTTTAAAATACATCAAGGAATTTGTAATGTTAAAGCTTGAGGATCAAATGTCTACATTTGTATCGTCCGCCGGCCGCTGGAAGCGCTGTGCGATTAATTACTTTGTTTTTTTTTCAAAAAACAACGCGAGCGCTGCACAAAGTGTTCAGTGTGTTTTTCTTGAGAATTGAAACAATTGCGAGAGTGAATTATTGGCGCACATAAAAATAATATGTGCATTTAACGATACACTTTAAAGTTCGGAAAGAAGGCCAGTTGGCCAGCCGCCAGGGTGCAGTAAACACGCCCCCGGAAGTAGAGAGATAAAGCTGTGCACCGCATGCACTGAGATACACTGCCCGGCAGACGCGCTGCAGGCGGCGCGCGCGCACCAGCGAGACGCCCGCGCTCCTGATAAGCGTGATGCCGCATGCCGGCTCCTCGCGGGACCACGTATTTCCTATTAGCTGAACATGTCGTCAATAACTCTCCTGACGCGTTGTCTGCGCACTAACATACTATGTTCGTCATAGATTGCATGAATTTGTGTTCATTACTATTTAATTAGGTATTCTTAAGAAACTTTCCGACTAGGTATACTAATGTAATATTTAAATGGGCATTCCCCGGATTTTAAGTGTCGCGTTAGACTAAGAACTATGTTCAATAATAAATACCTAATCATATTTATTGGAAAATACCGTTCAAGTACTGAACGAACAGTAAACAAACTTGCGGTAATATCGTTCAATGAATTTCCTACGACACAATTCCGAGAAATACATAGTTTATTTGTATGTTTGTACTAAATATAACACCAATCGGATACTAGGTATTATTGCTGCTACTACCTACTCATTCATGTATTTATTAGCATTAAATAAGACACCCAAGAAAACTTGAACTGCGCAAAATACTTGTAAAGTTCATTTGAATATATCAAAGTGTCAAAACGAATAGGTCGCGGTTCCCCCGAATTCCCAGCGCGCGCGCAGCTCGTAAGGTGACCTCCCGGGAGGGGCGTTCACCGCGCGGTCACCTACAGAGCCTCGTTACACCGCTCGCAACAATACTACACTATTCTCTATTTTTAATAACAAGTGCATCTTTACATATATTTGCAAATTGCAAGAGTCAATGAGGATATAGCTAAATATGGGTGACACGTCGCTTTTTTGTTAAACTGCGTTTGAAGACTTGAATTAATGACTTAGACGTGCGTTAATCTGCTATTTTTCTGTTTAGATGGCAAAACTTTTTAAAACTGCAAGTATAGAAAGTGTGACCTGTCTTATAAGAATATTATACCTAATTTGTTGACCAGGCATGTTTCGACAAAATGTAGAGTTCAATTAAACACTGCAAGAAGCAATTGGTTTAAGTACATACCTGGTGGTCTGGGATGCGCGGTAGCATGGTGCTGCAGCGTGTTGGCGATCTGGTGGTGCTGGTAGAAGGGCAGGAAGGGCGCGTGGAAGGGCGCGGGCGGCGGCGGCTGCAGGCGCGCCTTCAGCTCCTCAGCGGAACCGGCGCCCGACGACGACGACTCCACATCCGACACGCCGCTATCCGCCGGAGATGGCGGGAGGGAACCTGCACACAAAACAAACATGGACATGAGTACAATGATACAACTAGAGCCATTAATTACGTCCTCAGATTCAGTAAGATCAGCCCTTAAAAGTTGCATGAATATTAATGCATGCGTATAATTAATCTCACAAACTGCATAACGGTTATGTCATCAAGACAGGAGCTTTATCCCATTATGCTAACGGTCACCTGAATTGCATATATTTGCATCTCGCGACCCTGCGGGTTTGAGGACGGTCACTCCATGGGATTAGCCGTTAGAGAGCGATCTTCTCAGATGCACCCGCTGCACCTGCCCCCGGTGGGAACGGTCAGCAGATTGTCGCGAACACACCGCCTTACATAATTCACAATTATGCAGATTTAACTATTTACATGATTGCACAATGGCTTGAGGGTTGGTTTTTGCATCTCTAATGCGCAGGTATTTTGGTTTACAAAAGGGTAATGTTTGTGGATGCAGTTTGGTTAGTTGTTGCGTTTTCTTATAATTATTATCTTGGAATATATTTTTATTTTTTTAGTTAGTTCGTTATTATTCAAGTTGAACAATTGTTGGTCAGTTTGACCGTTACGCTGCAATAGCAGTAGCATTAATGATCAATTCAAGATTTGCGTATCTTTTGACAATGTGACCTGAGCCGACCTTTAAGATGCTTACAAACAAAATATTATTACAAGAATGAAATACTTTATAAGATTCCTTTCTTGTGAAGAAGCTTGCATTCTCTACATAATTCATAGAAAAGTTGATAAAAAAACGTAATCTGTGCAAGGGATCAAAGGGACAAACTTTCTCATGTCCGGGTCCCCATAGTTTGTTCGGTAACGGTTGTCCGGTATTTAAATAATATAATCAAAGTACAAGTAATAGTAGAAAGCTGTTTATTCATATTTCCTTGTCCATTGAAACTATGACTGGTATAAAGTGACCATTTGACCGGTGTACGGCGGCCGCTGTCCACACCCCTTTGTGTCTATTGTTAACCCTTCAATGGCACAATGCATGGGAATCGGGAAGCGATCGCGAGGCTCCGGTCACTTCGACCATTTAAATCGAGAATGCCTTGGAATACCATGAAACAATTGTAACTAGTTTTGTTTATACGGTTTGACAATATTATGAATGTTTACCGGCATGTAAGTAATTAAATTGGTAATGTCAGTCCCGGTATCGCTTGTTTATTCAGTAGTTCTATCTCATTTAAAATGATAACGTAAGGATAAATTGCGTCAACGCTAATTTGATTAGCCACATTCTATAGAATATTCATTTAATTTAATATGGTATCTATTTTAATTCACGAAAACAGGTAAAATTAAATTTTCCTATATCATCCATAAATAATATTATCAAATCTAAATATTTCATATCTGTTTGAATGTATAGTGATACGTTCGGTGGGTTTTAATGAATTCCGTCGCCTGCACGTTGGCACCTTCGACGCGGCCCGGGTTCCCAAGCTTAAACAAAAAGCATTTGGCACCCCATTCCGGTGGACACGTCCACATCGGACACACGAGTGACCAACGGCCATATATGGAACACGGAATACGAGTCCATTGTGCTAACCCTTTCATCTCCCGTATCAAAATAATAATAAATTAACTATAAATAATGACCGCGGCCTTATAGACCAGGGGTCGCGATTGTCCCGAATCTGGTGTACCGGTCGGCGAGGAATGCGGTCCCATTAGTAAAGTATCACAATGATGACCCTTCCTTAATCGGGCCATCTTTATGGAGTGACCGCTCTTCATGGGCCTTTGTGCCAGGCGGCGTTACACCATAATCCCTGTGCCCAGTCTTAGATCTCGCCATTTTTTTTTGCATATGAATAATATTGTGTGGCGAGAATATATTCTTATGTAACGGATCAGCGCTAAACATTAATGTATGGCCGTACATACCAGGGATGTTACGAATGTCATATTTTAGACATTCGCGAATGCGAATGCGAATGCGAGTGTTTGAGATGCGAATGTGCGAATGCGAGTGCGAATGCGAATGTTGAGAACAAGGAAATAAAATTCAAGGTACCTATGATTTTATCATTGATTTTTATTTATTTAATATTATTCAGTCAGCATAATACTGTTATTTATGAAATACACAATCACATAATCAGATTAATAACAAAAAAAAATATAATCAAATTTCAATAAGGGCAGATTATATTTTAAAAACAACAATTTAGCTGCTTTATCAGCCATGAGACGATTTCGTAAAGGCTCATATATCAGGCCAGCGGCACTAAATAATTGCTCACTTGGCACACTGGCAGGAGGAGCACTGAGGTACTTACGAGCAAGGTCTGTCAATTTACCAAATTTGGCTTTGGATTTCCACCAGTCCATGGATTTAAAATCATCCAAGAGTAATTTAACTTTGTTTGCCACTTTTACATACAATTCTTGGCTATGCTCGGTAAAAAAAATTCGTCCTTTTAAGGTAGGTATATTGTGGCGCCACCAACTTCATTAATCTTCGCAAACTCACGTTCTCAACGAAGTTAAAAGGCAAATTGTCTAGCTATCATAGTGCATAGGCATACACTCACATTCGCTAAATATTCGCATTGTTTGATGCGAATGCGAACGCGAATGCGAGTGTTTAAAATGATGCGAATTATTCGCATATGCGAATGCGAACGCGAATATTCGTAACATCCCTGGTACATACCGTACACGTGTGACTCAGGTTCTTCCCTGTACCTCACATTTCACTGATTTATGTTTGTTTAAGACGAAGTAGGTAAACGATGACGTCACTCCTCAATAGGTATGTATTGTTTCAAATAATCCATCATAAAGTATTTATGATCGCTAAAGTTATAAAGTAATATTATTATGATTGCATTTACATAATAGTTCTATAAATTTCTCAGAGATAGAGAGTGACCGTTTATAATTGCATACTCGTTTAATAAATTCTAATCCTAGTGTTTATTTTCTAGTGCAAGATCAAACGCGGTCCCCAGAATTAAAATTAAGAAAAATCATATGATCACACAAAGTATCTTTTGGAGTCGTTTGTGCTCATCCATTGTCGCTCGTCTCATTTAAGATGTTAATTCTGCTTAGAATAACATAACAATGACGTTACATAGTTAGGACCCGTTGGTGACCACATTACATAAGCCTGGCCACATATGTACAGGCCCCGCACATAGCACTTGTTACTGGTTGGAAATGATACAGTATCTCAGTGGCCGCTGCTTGCTGCCCAATGATTCGCAACACACGCTTCTGATATAATTGTTATCAACATTCAGGAAAAGTGCGATTACTGCTTTATTTAGACAGCTATCTTTATCAATATTACGTAGAAACAAGAAATTAAACGTCGTCAAGTGTCTCTACATAGTGAATCGACAGACTCGCTACACCTACGTACAATCGGGGACATCCACGCCTTATCACCTTACCGTCGAGAAACAGTTTACGTCGCTTGCGCTCTTTCTAACGCTCTAGCGACGCGGTCACGCCTCCTTATTTCTGATTGTATTTTAATATAGAAATTGCCAGTGTCATTGCAAACGTTGAACACTGTGCACGAGTGAAACATTATATCGTATTAATGTTTGTCGTCGTCGTCACTAAATACTACGAATGTGCAATATGTTTCTCTTATGCAAATATTTTCATAAAAGTGTGTTGTCTATTATGTAAACTAGAAATGCTAGAATATTAATATGTTAAGATGATTATTTTTCATTTGATTTTGCAGTATATTTGAAAATAAAATTAATAATAGAGTAACTAAAAAGGATAGATTTGCCTACAATAATGCGTTTACATTTAATTATGTAATTTATCACTATTTTTACTCGCCTGCCAAGGAAGTGTTAGTTAGGTTTATTGCTCGTGTCTCATAATAAGTTTCTAGATTTCTTTTTTTAAACGTCTGGACAGATTTAGGTTTTTTTAATTATTTCTATGGGTGATTAAAACAAAATTGGCGATTTTTTTACTACACCTATCGAGTGCGTTGTCAAAACATAGTTTTTATAAATGACTGGCCTGTTGGTCTAGTGGTTAGTGACCCTGTCCGCTATACCGGAGGTCGTGGGTTCGATTCCCACCCAGGACAAATCTATGTGTTATGAGCACAATCATTTGTTCTGTGTCTGGGTGTAATTTATCTATAATATGTATTAGAAATATATAAGTATTTGGTATCAGATGGCCGTGTGTAAGATGTCCCAGGATATTATTATTATGTTATAGTATTATTTTAAATGTTGTTTTTTTTAATTTATGCACTTTGTTGCATAATGTTATGTTTTAATGTAATTTGGGTTGAGAAATGAATTAATATTAAAAACTAGTCGCGATTTTTATTCTTTTAACAGCTTGTTTACTAAATAGTAAAATTACATCAATACCAAAATTTAAATGTTATTATATTATTTGTTGCCTAACTTTAAGTTAATACATATAGGATGCATAATGCATTTTACTACTACTAAAATACTAATTAGATATAAACTTAAAATATCTGATTAGTATTTTAATGCTATTTTCTTTTACTAAAATCACCGTTTATACTCCAGTTTTGAGTTTTACAACTCTATAAACCCAGTATCTGAACCTTACCACTTTTCCTTGTGTGTGTAGCAGGTATTCTTTTGAATGGAGTCTGGAGTATGAATTTTGTTGCGCCTTTAATTGCCATAGCAATATTTTTAAAGTTTGCATCTACACCTAGGACAACTACAAGACAAGGACAAGGAGTAAACGCGCAATAAAGAGACGTTGCTGGTCGGTCAACGTCTGGCTTGAAGCAAAAGCTAAGCATATTATTATTTAAGTAAGGAATAAAAAAATAAAACAAATTAGATACTTCAAAATATATTTTTATTTACTAGATTTTTATTATTACGCTCAACAGTAGATGCCTTTGGCGCGTCAGTTGCTGCCTACCAACGAACTAAACTAAGTTAATATGATCGTAATTTTGGATATCAAATTAGACTAGCTCCATTGGTGGCGAAATAGCTGAAGGGGCTACGTTTGACGATGTAGTAATTTTAATATTACCTACACTCCTACTACTGCAGTAGGAGTGTAGGTAGCAATTTTACTGAATCCATAACATTTATAATATTTATTTACCTTATTTATCAAGATCAAGAGGGTTTTAAACAAAAAAAAAACTATATGGAAGTCGGGAATGCATTTTTAAGTGCCGAGGCCAAAAGACGGTTCATAATCGAATTAAAAAGTGATACCTTGTATCAACAAGATATTCTGGCTCAATGGTTTGACAACCAAAATTATATTTATGATTTTAGCGTCGGTCTAACTATCCGAGCAAGACAAACAAAAGGTATATTTCTGTCCTTTTCTAACGCATGACGTGCGCAGTAGATAGAACGAGAGCTGCATTTTGTGCATTACATTACAGTTCTTGAGTAAACTTGAACGATAACAATAAGCTTTAAGCGAGCAAAACTAAACTATTTGCTAATGATTTTAAGGTTCATAGATGTTACTATTTTTTTAATGTTTCTCATAGATTGTTTGTAGATTTTATTTTGGATCCGACGTCCATTTAGTGTTTTAATGTTAAAATACGATAGTATATAGTAGTAAGTAGTATGATTAACAATTTGAATTAAATTATATCTTTAATAGAGAGGCAATAAAATCAGAGGTGAATAAGAAGATTATTGATGGAACTTATAAAACTACTTTAAACCGTCAGGGGCCTGATGATATACCTAGAATGACGATTGAAATATAATAAGACTGCTAAGAATTAGGCATTATGCTACAATTATATTACATATCCTCGTCAGACTCAACGACCTAATTTAATAACTGAAAGTTATGCAGGCTTATTATTATTTTATATATTATTAGTTTTGCAGGCTTTCTGCTTTTCTTTTAAATGTTCTCCTCACTGTTCGCATGAAAAGACAAATTGTCGATCATAGGTCTTCGTTGGAGTAAAAGGTTCGCCTTCATAGGTTCTCAGCATCCGCTGTCGGTCTTCTTCGTCGATGAAATATCGTGACGTCACTTCGCGCGGGCAGTTATTTAGTCTGCCATCCTCTTCCTACCGTCTTATCCACAGCCTTACTGTAAGAGCGCTGCAAACAAAATGTTTAAACAATGAATCCATACATAATAAAATTCTAATAAGTTTATAAAAACATGACGTTAACAAGATGTTTTATATTTTATTTTATACTTGGTTACTTATGTAGAATACAACAAGCAGGAAAAGTACTGCCTACTATAGAACAAACTATATTGTATCATATACCAAGTAGTAAGATAACAATTTACCGAACTAGATTGAAAGTTTTGACTTAATAGGTAATCAAGTGAAATTTTAAGTTTTTTGTGATTATCTGTCATCACAAATAGATTTCTAAAAATCTGTCGAGTTGGGTTCGAACTCGAGACTTAAGTTTTAACGGGTCGCCGGTAATACTAGGCTATCGTTACTCTCTGCTAATGTGGTCATCTACCTATATTACTTTGCTCTTCGGTGGTCATAATCACCTGATACACGATTATATCAAGTTCTCTCTCTTTCGTTAAAATTAAACCGAGTGTTGTTTTATCTGCTCCAGTGAAAATGTGTTTACTAGCGCGAGTGCACGACACATAATAATATGTGCACTGATGCATTGTAGTGGCCATACCGGCGGACTTTGATGTAATTACTTGAGCTAACCAAAATTCAAGTAAAATCATTATTTTTTTCAATCCAGTAAATATCATTTTATTTAGATATAATTTGGTCATAACAACTAACATGCGCTTTGCGTAAACAAGTCCTCGCAAGCTCGGGTTTATGACTCTTTTGTTAAAAGTGAGCCGACTAGTTTTTTATCTATAGCAGTGGAATTCTATTGTTATAGTGACGAGTAGATTTGTGCACGGGTGCACCGATACCTTGCTCCGGCCAAACCGGCCGGCTTTGCTAATTATTGTTTCATTTTTAAAATTAAAATTAAGACGTTTATTTAATTACTCTTTTAAAGATAGGTTTAATATTATGATTAAATTTATGATAAGGAATGAAATATGATTAAAAAAAAAACATAACAAAACACTATTATAAATAGATTATTCTTTAAAATAATGTGTATACCCTAAACAAGAATATAGATGAACTATCTTTTTAACTACAACTTTTTTTTATTTAACATATCACTCATTTGGTGAAGTTAAATAAATCCCAACAAAAGTATGAATGGAAATGCACTGACTTACTGTTACTTTATACAGTGCGTAAAAAAAGCTGTAAGAGTGTGTCTTCCTACAGGTGACGTGGAAATAATGAAGTTTGAATATAAAAAAAAACAAGTATTGGCCACAAAGATAACTTTAAAATTTGACACTAAATAGATTAAGATGTTAAAACATGAGACTAGTGTCAGATGACTCACACAATCAATTATAATTATCAATTCTGAAAACGTCCCTACTTAGCACAACAGGAATTTTTATACATTTGTATTAAAACCATTAAAACACATTATTAAAATATCAACGTGAACAACACTTAATAAATCTATACTTAAAAGAAACTTGTGTTTTCATGTTTGGTGCAATAATAAAAAGTATATGAAACAATTTTGACCAACTAGAATTTGGTATATGTAGTTCGCGTTACTAAAAATCTTTTTCTATTCCACTACTATGCATATACACTTTATCTATCTGGTTTTCGGCTGACTGATAAAAAACATAATGCTATACTTGCAGTAATATAGTATAAAATTAAATTAAATATATACAGTATAAAATTAAAATGTTATACTTACAGATATTCTCAGGTCATTCGCAATTTGACTAATATATATTTTATTCGCTCTTCGATAGTCAATTTTCAATATCACATAAAATAAAAGTCCGGTAAACACGCGCGAGTGCTCGTAAACAGTAGTCAAAGTCACGGAGAAAACATCGAACGTCAACAATCAACAAACAGTGAGATGCGACTGACGTCCACAAAAATAGTCAAAATATATATTTCCATCTCGTTACTGCAATGTCCTAATTGGTCAACGTCACAGGAGGGCGGAGCTTCCGCGCAAGTCGCCTGCGTCGAACGTCAAGCTAAATATTTTTAAAAGTGATAAGGCCTGGGTGTCCCCGATTGTACATGGAGCGCAGCATATGAGCAGATGACGACAATAGGTGCACATCCTTTGTCGTACGCAAGCCATTATAATTAACCCTTACAATATTCACGGATTGCAAATCGAGTCCACACACAATACTAATACCGACAATAGGTTGCGTTCGCGCACCCACGCGTGACATTCTAATTTCAAAGTGTCAATAGCTCCGGAAAGCCGCTGAGGGCAAATTGAAAAGATGATAAAGATACAGCTACACGCGAAAACGAGACAGCAATACGAGATTAACGCCTATTGTGATGGATGACGGGGCGATTTCGACGTGCAAGGTGCAGTGTAACCCATTTTTGCGTAAAAACTTGGAATTTTGAAAATGTGCAAAAGGAGTGGCGCAACGTGTGCAACCATCTGCGATCTCAATTGTTTGGTTAGGATGTTGCATGTTTGGGCAGACGGGTCTCAATGACCCGGTGCCGGCGGCCGCGGCGTAAGGGTTGCGCTATCAAAGGTGCCGACCGATTTTTGGATTTAGCAAGATATGTGTTCAAATATAAAATTATTGTTACGTCAACTTAATATTCAGGTCGTACTGAACACGTGTCAATGGGCAGACTGCACGATCACTTATGTCCGAGTAATACATTCTGCGCACACAATAAAACGATTATTCATTTCTCCCCAAATCGATGGACTGCAAGCAGCATACAAAATTGCATTTGCGCCCGAAAATAAATATTGTGCAACTGAGAGTAACTGAATCATGACATAATCCATCAAATACATTGCACGTTGCGTAATTACAATCCTTTATGAGGAACCCTTTCAATAAATATCATTTATTGTTCGTGGCACAATCCACCCGCACGCGTTGGGGGGTTAAGAGCACGTTTTAGGTCAAATGTGCCCATGAGAGTTGGACATCTGCGCTGAATGATGCAGAAGGGGTGGACCGAAAGCGAAAGTTGTTTACACAATAGGTAGTTGCAATTTGGACAATAAATACAGCACTGTCATGAATATAAGATATTACTTATTGCATTTGATACAACAGAGGGGATCATTACATGAACTATATGGGAAAAATTAGATGAAGATTAATTTCTAGTGTATCTATTTAGGTACACGTGTGTCAATTGCTGCTGAAATAGGTCAAATATAGACGTGGGCTTTAATGTACTCTTAGTAATGTGCTGTAATATTAATTAAAGACTGACGTGTGCTGAGTAAAGCACACGTCATTAGCTTTACGGGCAAATAATTCTGATTGCAGGTATTTTATTCGAAGCTGAATTCTATGAAAAGCTTGATTGGTTTTTATAGCACAACACGGCTTTTACTGCCTCAGTTTAACAAGGGCTCATTATATTTTATTTGCGAGCAATCGCGTGAAAAGTGTGCGTTGTATTGTGATAGTGACAGGAGTAGAGTTGTAGAGTCATGTGGACCGGGAACCGGGGACTGGGGGCTGGTGACAGCGTCCCGGCGCGGCGGCGCGGCGGCGCTGTGTGCGTGGCGGCGGCGTCGGGGCGCGGGCGCGGGTGCGTGGGGGCGAGGCGTCTCGCCGCTCGGGGCCCGCGGTCGTGACATTGGGCGGCGGATCAGCTGACGTCTATCGATTGCCGCCACTTCCTCTTTGTTCTTTATGAATTTTTCATAGCGCACTGCCGACTTTCGGCAGGCGTAAGTTTTGTTATGACGCCCGCTCTCCTGACACTATTTAATACATTTTACTTTTTATAGCTGTTAGGCTTCCGTTGGCATGCCGCCCATCTTTATTATTTATGGCTAAATTTGACCTAACTATGACTTTATGTTTGTTGTTTTCTCGTATATAGGCTACACTTAAATCCTATTAGGGAATATGTATGACCTAACATTATTGCGTAGTATATTATTAAACCTAGGCACTAAGTCAACTTAGGACATAATCTATCGTTTTGCTTGAGACCCTGGGCATAAATTAGGGAGGTCTAACTTCTCGCGTACATTCTGTTATTCGCACACATTACTTTTATCCACATTAAGAGTAAGTGTAAGTCCTAAACAGAATTCGTAAACAGTTCGTATTCTGAGTGATGTTGAGTAAATTAATTGAAATGGATCTCGCGAGGCTCGCACTCATTAACACATTCTTACGTGTCTTAGTACAGACATGTTCTGCGGATATCTGTCTGAGGTGAATTAAACATGTATCCATTGACATTCTTACTTCCTAATTATCTCCTGTCTCAAAATATGATGTCTGTGTAAATTGAAGATTTTGTTAAAGTCACTTTACGATCATGTATTCGAGTTTGATAATTGTTATTCATGAAGTACTAATTATTTCCTTCACGTATGTGTTGATTACAATTAATGCAGCGAACAGTGTTATAATTGTTGCACGACGTTTGACGTCACGTTAAATTCCCATAAAGTCACGTAGACATGACACATTTAAGTTAATATAATTACATTTATTCTATAAATGATGCGATAATGAGACCGTTTTGGATTTCGATGACCTCTTCCCTGTGGTATAATAGAATATAAATGTAACAGGATACATTGTTTCCTATATTTATCAAGTTTCCAATAAACAAGAAAATCCTCGGACTATATTACTCAATATTACTTGTTCATGTTAAACCACATGTGTATCTTACACAGTACTTTTTAACTTCTTATTGAAATAGTTAATTCTTATGACATAACCGACAGTTTTCGAGATTTGGTGTTATAAACAAATATGTCTGTCACTTATCATCTGGGTATAGGAAACGAATCAACCTGCACACAAGGGGATTACTAAAAACGTCGCGATTAGATAACGTGATAGTCAACGCATCACACGATAGCGATATATTTTGGTAGATAACTCGGTGCAAGAAGCCATTTTTTTTTGTAAAACGTCTTTATCTGTGACGTATGCATACATGCTGCTTTAAGAAATAAAAGACAGACAAACAAGCGTGAATGGTATCGACTCATAGTATCGCGTAATAGTCAATAGTAAGAGCATTACAGTTAGCAATGAAAACTGAATTTTGAAGACCCTTAACTATAGCCCCTAAAAGGTCATTCGACCTTTTTGCTCATAATGTGCTGGCTTTAGCCACCCTCGGCCCTTTATATTGTATTGATAAAAATGAATCCGTAATTTAATTAAATCGTGCTGAGCGAAATTGAAATTAATTTCATATGACATAATACTGTTGAGATAGGGCTCTGGTCGGCGCCGGAAATTACCTTCATACTGTATTGTCCCCTACATCTTTACCAGTATAGAAAACGATATAAAAACTAAGTGACATAACAGTGTACTCGACACCGCAAGGCCGTAACTTTCAGCTTATGAGAGTAAAATTTAATGATTAACGACTAATTCTTTGTCAGAGAAAATAAAGCGATGAAATCTACGGAGTTATTGTAAAAGTGATATCAGTGATATCATATCAGTCACTTCCTTTTATTTCCTGTTATTGATTGCTTCGTACCTACATAGTCACTGTGAAACAATCAAAATGTACGAGTATTATTTGTTTGCTCGGTAATATTTCGCTGACGTAGGTAACATCGGGCTCGGGTCTTGCTCTGGGCTCAAATACTCATGTTTAATATCCAATGTAGCGGAGTCTAATTTCCGCTGTGGGCTAATACAAGATGTACTATAACAGAAGGAAATGTCGAAATGTATGTACATACTAACGTAATAGCCGAATGTTGGTAATCGAAGGCGAGATATATCATAGCTGGGATTTTACATCACTTTACCTTGGGCCGGCGCGGCGCGGGCGCTTCGTCGAGAATTCGAGAACATTACAATTACATTAAGAAAAACTTTACATCATAAAATATATTTTTTTGCATTTATTCCCCATACGCTAACTTATCATTGTACATTATATTATACATTTCCTGTGTAAGTATTGATAGCCAATAAGTGGTTTATTTATAGTAGGGTTTTACTGATTGTCAAGTGATGTAAATCTAATCCGATAGATGAAAAGCCGATTACATGTAGTTCATTAATAGCTTCAGACGTTTACTCCATAACTGGTAAAGGATAAGACATCTCCACACAATTACACTTGATATCTACTAATATCTAGTATCGATTGCAAGACTGTGTTAATACTGCCACGTTCATATAAAGAATACCCGTACTGCCTAGCTATTATGATCTTGTTCTAGTGTATGGTGTTTACCTGTGTTGGGTGCGGTGTAGAGATGGTGCCTGGCGGTGGGCCCCGGCGCCAGCAGCAGCAGCGCTCGGCTCAGCGAGCTGCGCGCGCTCAGCGGCAGACCGGCCGGCTCACCGTCCACTGCAACAAACAAACACACACGTTACTACTTGCACTACACATTACTATCCACCACCAAAGCAAACACACACAAACTAATCAAATGTTCACGTAAATACTCATTCCCATAACGCCATAAGATATAAACGCGTATCGATCAATGTTCTGTAGAATGTTAAATAGAATAACCTTAATTCAATATTAAAATCGCTCATTTCTACTTTCATAACAGCCATTTAGCAACTCAGACACAGAAACCTCTTTACATTATGTACGATTATGACGTAAAGTAAAACATTTTTAGCAGTAAAGGTTGGCGGCCGTTCCGCAAGTTTCTTATAAACAGAGACAGGTCTGACGCTAAAGGAATTGAGTATTTAACGTCGAGAAATGAGACAAGTTCGGAGCTCGTTTATCAAAATTTCTTCTTCAGGTAAAACTTGCGAATTCGACCCTCGGGAGACGGCTCGACAATTACCTACGAGAATATTCTAGAATAAGGTACAGCCTGCGTCTGAGCTAACCCTTTGTTAGAGCCTCTTCATCACTTATGTATGTGAAATAATGTTGAGTGTTCGTGTTACTCGCGTTCGCTCTTACAAATTATTTTAGGACGAGATTTGTTGAAATAAGGTTCGGAAATTTGAAGGAAATTGTTCGAAAAATGTTTTGTAATTACAGTACTACGTTACAATGGAATATTTAGGTTAACAAGCTTTTCTAGTTATTTACTTCGTTATAAACAGTATATACTGGGAGTAATCTTAATAAAAATGTAATCAATCAACCTTTTATGTAATTTAACACTTTGTTTGAGATAAGATTGCAGTTCGATTACCAGTAATTAAATTACTTAGATTTAAATGTCACGTATGTAATTTGTAAGTAACGAAGTGCATAAAAACAGTAGTGTCACATATAAGTTACCTTAATTTAATGAGTTTGATGGGCTGATAAGATAAGTTCATGTAATTAGTTGTGACAACAAGAGCCACGCCGCGCCGCCCCTGCGCCGCGCCCGCCGCGCGCCGCCCGCCAGCCGGGAGAGCGCGGCGCTCATGACCGTCTCAACATGTCGCGCGTGTACCAACCATTAACGGTAAAAACTTTTGAATCAGATAGTTTGCTTAACTCGAGTCGACCCACTTACTGGCAACTTAAGGATATTGTTTAATATTGAGTTACATCCCAACTTTAAGATCATTAAAGAGTACTTAGTCGAGAAGTTGGCGGAGGTCGCATGTTCCAGGGAAATTACCGCAAAATCGATATAACATTGTATATAATCTGGCTACATCCGAGCCAGACGCTTCCGTGCGCCGACCTTGGGCCCCCGCAACCCCCTTAAATTATTCACGGACCCACCTGTTGTCTCGTTCTACCCCCGAGCGAGCTCTGCGCATGTTTGACGCATAGAATAGGACGGCCGTATGCTTTCCCTTTCGCTTTCAGGTCGAAGTGTCTAGACGGAATTTGAACTCTAGACAGGCCGGCCACATGTGAGCCGGCGTGATAGCTGCTATCAGGACGCTGCATGCAAATGGTTTCAGTCGGGGAGCACGCGACGCCGAGCATGCAACCAGCTTTATGGCGCCATTACACAGAGCCCGCGACGTGCAGCGACCATGCCAGAGTCAGCTGTTGACGACGCGCCCACCAATACTTTCGACTTTTTACAGTTTACAGAATTCGTGTATTTGTGTACTCGAGCATGAGTTAATGTCGAGCATGATGTCATATTCATTCTTAATGAAAGAATGGTGTAAACATTTTGGTAGATCTAGGTGTAATCAATTGATACAAGTCTGCTTAGCAATTCAAAGTTCTTGCGTATGACACCTTACTGTAAACATTGCAACCGAATAAAAGACATTTCCGACGATGAATGCGTCGCGAAATATATTCGCATACTCGTCACGCGAGCTAGCCCGGTTTACTCACAAATCGGATTTATCAATTCGCTAGTGAAATTCAAAACAGATGCATTGGAAATAGTTGCAAATGTCTTGGACTACGTCGTGGAATGGGGACGAAGCTCTGAGTGGATTAGACGCCGCGCGGGTTGTGTGGGGTTAACGCTGCGCTCTCAACACATACTGGATTTACACATTCTGAATACATATGGAATAAAGTAGATCCAGGAATATGATTGCGTTGAAAAGGACACAAAAGCTGAATACTTATCGTTGTCGTACAGATAATGGAAAAACTAGATTCGAAAATGTTGTTTTCAAAGTCGTAAAGAAAAACTTTCACAATTTAATCAACTAATTTCCAAGTGCTGGTGGATTGCAGAGGAGGGGCATCCATCTGCATGAGATTGTGAGCGAGCAGCGCGGACGTGCCGCCGCCATGCTGCATTATTCAGCACCTCGGAAGACGCGCATACTCTAGCCATTCAATCTCCAGGGTCGATGACCTCACGACATGTTTTTAGGAACCAACATAACGAAAATACGTTTAATTTAATCAAAAAGTTCGTAAATAGAGTAATCAGGTTGTTAGACTCTATTGATAAATTCAGATGAAAATACATGAGCGCTAAGAATTTCTTGTTTACTATTGCGAATAAGTTTTAACTGGGAGGTAGCTTTTAGTTTCAGCTCGGTGGTTTTCCTCTTATTTTGTAAATCATGAACTGAAAGTTACGTACTTTGAACGTGAAAACGATGTACCTTCTAGAGTCCTGTAGTTTTATTTACCCATATCAAACGAAACCCGCACTGCAATATTTTGTTAAAATATTAAATCGCATAGAGGAAGGTTTCGATAAAACGCTGTGATTCACCGCTATTGCATATATACAAAGCGTCGACTCCAGTTTCCCACGCCAATTTCCGAAATTGAATAGCACTGGCATATTTGTTCAGCCAATATTGAATTCATAAATAATTAATATTTAATCAACAGCAGATGGTATTGAGTTTACAGCCAGTATCGCAATCAATAAGTATGTAATCCGCCCATTTCAGACTTCCGTTAGCGCAGACAAGGAGCGTTTTGTCAATAAATAACAATTTGGGTGATCCTCGACGGGCGGGATCTAGGCCGGCCTCACACTTGTCTAGAATAGGAAGCAGGCTCCACTGAGCCGCAGGTTTTACTGCGTCATATGTTGTAGCAAAACTGAGACCATGTGCTGTTTGCGCACTCGCTCGGGTCCACATGAGGTGATTGTTTTCTATTTGTAGATGTTACCTAAACGCTAATTTTAACTAAGTATTAATGCACATTTCTAAGAAGCTAACACGTAACGGATTTGTAAATATATATTTGCTTAAGGGCACATACATTGAATGTTACCCAAGGACTGAAAGCTTTGCAGACCGTGTGTTAGTTACGTCAAACTAAAATACCTAAAACTGTAAATGTAGAGAATTTACAATTCACAGAAGCAAGTTTTAACCCCCGTCTGCTCCAAATAGAAGGTTCCTTTGTACCTTTTTAATCATAAAATGTTAATACAAAACATAATACATGTACAGCAGTCGGGTCAAAAACACGGGCTTCCTACAAAAAGACGGAGCTAAAGGGAACATTGCACCGGAGCACAACATACCGAGCATATTTCGCGTGTTGCTGCAGCTCGGAATAATAGAGTTGCAGGCGAGAGATGGTGAGGGGGATGATGGTGGGGGTGGTGCGGGGGTGCGGGGGTGGCCGCCCCGTGCATTCACCTGGAGGGTGGCGGCGCCCGGGGTACGCTGCATAACTTATGCAAGTTTGTTAATATTTCAGCGCAGCAGGAAAGTAAAAGTTGTTTTCAGTTGGATTAAACTGAACTTGTGTGTTGTCTCTTTATGAATAGAGGAACGTCCGCTGTGGTTCGACTAATTAGACGAGATAATTTGTTGGAATTAGTTGGGTTTCTAGTTTGTTCTAGGTGATCATTTGTGTTTAGGTGGGGGAGCGGGTGGGAGATCTGCATTATTATTTCTAGACGTAATTAGATAGAGTTGCATTTGTTTCGCTTCGCTTTATATAAGAGCGGAAAGATTACCAGTTGATATGTCAGGATATTATTAAATGGAAAGCTCCTTAGTGTCTGAGATGGCTGCGGTACATAATGAACCTGTTAGCAAAGTAAAACCTGTCTTAAGTGTTCTTTAATCATCTTAATATTAGACAGACGTATAAAATAATTTGCGCCTCTCGTAAAAACTGTCCCGAGCAAGAAAGTTCAAAGCGCATATTTCTTAAATGAACGTAAATCGTCGTTTTTAATTATTTCCTGTCGCTTCAAAAAAAAATATATGAAATCTTCACCCGCTGTTTGTGCAAGTGGCATTTCTTTGTGTTTCAATTTAAAAATAAAATTGCTAAAATTATAATTGTTGTATGCAGATGTTGGAAGCCAAAGCCAAGTGCAAGATAATTTTGTGCGAGGAATAATGGATTTTAGAGAGACGAAGAGCAACAAAACAAGTTTAAAAGTAAATTTTATTCTTGTAACTGTTTTCTTAGACTCTAACATGTTAGTAACATTAAGAACAGTTGGTAGTAAGTCCGGATTTCCCCTGGCCTTTTCCTTGTACGGTGAGCGTAACGAGCGGTACATCGCAGGCCAGGCTTAAGGAGACTTAGCACTATATTGAGACGTACAATCAACTGCCGTAATCTTCAGCAACTATTGTTTTATATCTTTAAGACTCACACGGTTTTATACGGCTTGCTTCAAGGTATAAAACTTTGCTAACTGTTTCATACTAATTATATTATTATCACCTGCTTATAACCTATCTATCTGTGTATCCGTGTTGTTTTTAATCAGAGATATGGCAGTTATTATTGGTTTTTTAATTTCAGGTGTTAGATTAATCCTTTCGGTAATTATTCATCTTGTACTTTGACAGTTGTGTGACAGTGATGTCAATGCTTAGCTAAAACACTTGATTAGCAATTATTCATTTTGTTTTAAGATAAACTGTTTTTAAACTTCATACTTGAGTCAGATACAGTTGTAGTGTACCGATCCATTAATGGTCACCGTCAGGGAAGTGCTTGAAGCTATAAAACTATACACACGTGTATCGTGACGTCATAATCTATTGATTCTGATGACTCCAGTAGAAGTGGTGAGCGTGGTTTAAGAACCTTTTGCAATATGGTTTTAGTAATGTGGATTAGTGCTGTTAAGTGCCCACTTTAAATCCATGTGCTTAAATATAGTTTAGCATCTTTCTATTTAAGGGTTTTAACATGACATTTCAATGCTGTTTTATCGACACAATAATTACTTATATTGAAATAAAAAGTGAGATAGTAATGTAATGTCATATTGAAATCCTAAAAATATAATACGTTAGTTGTTACCATACCACATAATACAAGGATTACACACAGATGCAGCTTAAATATAATAAAACGGAAACAGAAACGTAGGAGCTCTATGAAGACTTGCAAACGTCACTGTAATAACAGTATTACGAGGTAGAAACTGCAATATTATAACGAGGAACAATGACAAACGCTCATGACTTACTCAGGCCAAATACAGATGTATTTATTGAGGAAAATTGTACAGATATTTGGAATGCATGCAAACAGCGCATTTGATTTGATAAAGCCATTTTAGAGTTGTACCAGTGCTGTGATGCTACCAACATCACAGCGTTTGCTGAGCAATGTCCGGTTTGGTACAGGTGGGACGCACATTTTCCCTTGTTTTATTTTCGTTTAGTTATTGTTTTTCTATCTTTCTTTCTTTACATCTTTATAGTTTTTTTTTTTTTTTTTTTTTTTTTTATTGTTGTTTTTGTGTGTCCTGTGCCTGTATCCAATAAACTTTTTTTCTTTCTTTTCTTTCTTTTTTCTTTCTTTCTTCTAGAGTTCGAATTTTAAATGCTTATGACAACCCGTTCAATATGGCGGATCATTTATGTTTGGGAATTTGTTTGGTTTTTGTTTTCAATTATATTTTGTTTTAATTTTTGTAAAACAATACGAGTCAAACGTATCATTAAAACAATTTATGTACATTTTCTGATGTTTGGATTTTAATGAATTGAAAATATGCTAGAATTTTGTTTAAAGGAAATACAGCTCTCTGTTTCTAGCAATAAGGGTAATTCGAGATTGACAATTGGTTTCGGCAAATCTCTAGCGAGATGTCTGACGTCAGAGCATATCCGGGAAGCCATGCTATTTCCAACGCACGCCCAGAGTTCTGACCCCTGGGCCTTTGAAAGGTTATAGTGCAGAGAGACCATGTTATACTGGTTAACGCTGTCCAAGTCATGAACGTAACTCAATTTGTCTGCGTGATGTTCGCGTGTGTGAGTCTGAATAATGAGTTTTTTTTTAATGACTCACTGGACTTCAACGAAGTTGATATTGATCAATATGATTTAGAAAGCATAGTGAATTGCTACTAATTATTAACACTAATGCCTATATATGTTACTATTGTATATTTGTTGTGAATATTATATACACGTTGGTATAAAATCCAGTTCAAAATGGTACCTTATTGTACAAAAAGCGTTTGTTATTGTATTTACACGTCACAAGTTACTATAGCAATTTTTTATCAATCAAAATATTGCCGTAGCAACAAATTTTAATTTACACATGACTAAACACGATTACAGTTTGTATGCCGAGTCCAAATCGATTGTTTCACCATTAAATCGATTTTGTTTCGTCGTGTGGCACATTACTGATCCTTGGTCGTCGCGTTTAATTTCTGGGCACGGCTGCGCCTGCGCCCGCGGCACGTACGCGATACAACTCGTAATTGATCAATCTCGATAGTATCGTAAGTATATAGGACTGTACGCATATCATGTATGTTTTTTATGTATGTTATTAAAGAGTATAATTTCAAGAAGATTCGTGTTTTTTGCGAAAGTAAAGTCGAATTAATTATATTTTCAGTTAAGTAGACTAACTATACTGAACATTATTTACACTACAAAATATAATTGAAATCATAAACTACAAATCGATTGAATGAATCATAAAGCTTAAATTACGATAGATATAACAGCAGCGTCGGCTTGCGTGGAAGGGAGTGCAGTTGCAAGATGGCGTCGGAAAAGCGCGGGCACTTTCCCCGCGCGCGGGAAACGTAAGAAAGTGGCGGTCGCGCGCCGCGAAATGGAAACTGTCGCGATTAATGCTGATAACATGTTTATCTGCCGGCTTTAATAACCGACTACTGTCCCGCGGTGCAGCGCACACATACCTACACTCACTATGCAATATTCAGACGATTGCAAACATACCTAAATAAAGAAAAACATGCATTTTTGTCTAGACGAGCGCAAACTATAACCCTACCCTTGTTATTACTAGTGTTTTGATGGAAAAATTTCACTTTATTTATAAATCCCCTGACGAAACAGAAAGGTGTGTGAATGTCTGGTCTGCGGATCTGTAAACACATCGCGACTTATTATTAGTATAAATGTATTTTTATAAATTCTTTTCGTATCTTTATTTAAATTCACAGTTGGTATTATTTGCGTTATTAACGTTATTTAAATAGGTATATTTTGTTATGTTAATTTTATACATATGTATTATTTAAATTCCCGAGCATGTATAAATCTTAATAATCAACGTCTGTTTTAAGTTATTTCAATCCCATTCTACATTGATTTTCTATTATTGAAAGCTTAATTCTAGCTTTATCGAGCAAATAAATGCTATAAGTATAATTTTATGACAAAAATAGTGAACAACAGATATTGTCCTGTCATTTGAAGCATATTATGTTAAAATGAATGTGACGTGTCTTAGGGAGGAGCCATTATGAAACTGGTGACTCATGGAGGAAAGAAGTCACCTCAGGACGATCGCCCGCCAAATATGTAACGCTTGTGATTAGAACGCCCATTTCCGATTGACTAATTCGGAATCAAAATGGTTTTTAATCAAGAATTGCGAGATTTGTAATTTGTTATTGTGTAAAAGGGATTGCTACCTTCACTGCAATTATAATGATAATTAAATTTGCATGCGTTTATTTCTATTGACTGACTCTACTTATAAGTAGTTAGTATGTACTGTATAGTAAAGTTCCTAGTGATACAGAAAGTCGTTAAATTATAATCAAATCATGTTTATGAGTGAGAACACGTATCGTGCGTACGGCGAATGGCGATACGATCACAACAGAGTATATTTGTGTTGCGCCGAAGTGGGTCAGACCGGCGCGAAGGGCGAGATGCGCCCGCGCTTCCTACGCGCCGCCGCGCCGCCTCTCACCGCTCTAGCGACTAGTGATGCGACACTACAGTTCCTATTACAAACTAGATAAATAACAAAAGACAAAGTTTCTCCTGACATATATTTTTTTAATATTATTTCGTTGTATATGGTACTTCATTTTATTAGCGACTTCATTAATACTTAATTCGAAACAGAAAAGTTTTGACATCGTAATATGTAATTACAGACTTTTACGGTATTTGTAAAGTTTTGTACAAAAATGTCCTTCCAACTGAGACAAGAGGGCGTAACGTTTAAATGATTACAGACTTATACTTGCCGGTACTACGATATTATAAACTTGATTTATTAGACCTATTTACTTGGTTCGACAGCTGATACTGTACTGTTAGTACAGACGATTCCGTTTCGCAAGCCATTGTTCATTAGTCATGTCCCAAAAATTTGTACATTGCAATAGTTTTTTTTTTGGGCCAACCTTGTCTATGGAGACAACAGGTTGGTGTACGTGTAGCCTCGGACAGACGTTAATTCGATTCACGGTCGCGGTTAGATGTAAACATGCCTTTATAGTTTGTTTGTTTTTTTGTCTACGATCTCACGAATATTGGCTGATTGCGTCGCTACTCGCTACTGTTTCGTAATTGGAAATTTCACGCCTCGTTAGAGCTGCGGCTCGGAATTATCTTAATGCATTCGAGAACTATGAAAGTGGGAAAGGAAATTGTAGCACTCAGCGCTACATAGCGATCACCGACCGCGGCAAGGATCTAGAGATTAGCATGCTCTACTACTTGGTTACTTTATTTTACATATTCATTCCTGAACACATATTTACTGCGTCAAGTGAACGAAAACATCCTCATTGTAATGTGCCTATTATCAAAATTATGTCAAATTAAAAACAAATAACAAATTCTGTTGTTTATCGTATTCGACGGTGTATTGCATTATAGTAGTGCGCTGATAAGATGCCACCACGGACAGATAAGCTTACTATCTCGATTACGTACGATACTCGACGTAGGAAATAAGAAATAGGGACAAGGATATTGGGTCGCTGTAGATATGTTTGTTTGTTTCGTCAATTACATTACACGTGTAAAACGTTACAACACAAGCAGCGCCCTCATTAGGTAGCCGGAACGGGTGAAAAACAAAACGGAAAACCGTAAAATGTGTCATCGAGAACGAAACCGCGCGTCACTACGTCCGCCATGTTTAGTGGTGCAGCGCGCGAAAGTGAGATTTAACGCGAACGGTGCATCGGAGCTCCCTTGACCCGGTTGTGTGCCCGCGCCCGCGCCCCGCACTACGATAGTAAACCGAACACATAGATACCTCGTCTAGGCGAGAACTGCATCATACGGCCGCCACGGTCCACGCGGCCCGCGTCGTGTGCGTGCCGGCGCCGCTCACACACCGCCGATGGAAATGCTTTCAGGGATGCGATTAGCATCATTATCAACATTTACAGATTACAACATTTGGTTTTTTGGTGAATATTAGGCCACGATACGTGTGAGGTGAAGGGTTAGGAAATCGGCCAGTGATGTAATCAGTTGGCAATCTAGAGGAAATGATTAAATGATTTGAAACCGGATCTATTAGCGGGTGTGCTGTAGTTAGTAATAACGCCTTCAAACTGTGAACTTTACATTGAAATAATTGCCAGCCAAGTAGGTGTTCTAATGACATAACGCGCCTATATTGTTGCTGCTCGGTATTTGTGACCGATCTCGGTGACCTACTTGAATACAAAATATTCTGGTTATAACAGTTTCTTGAAAATACGCCTTCCTCGTAATTGGTAAGTTGGTTGGTAAGAGTCACGACCACAACACCTACCTAAGTACTAATATTATAAACGTGAAGTAAGTAAATACATCTTATGCTACTGTAAAAAATATTACAAAACAATATGTTGGTTAACAATTCAAATACACATACGACTACTGTGAGTCTGCAGCTCGTTGTAAAGGCCCGGTGACATAATTAGCAACACAAAAACGTTCGCAAGAAAACCGGTAAAGAGTTGTGTACCGGAAACGTTTGCCAATCACTCGCGTTCGGATACAGCTCAGAGGGCACGGTTGCCTCACCGCCGCCGCGACGCCGACGTAACCAAGTGACCTATAAGTTGCAATAAGATGCTCCTACAGGTATCTACTCTCTCTATTAAGATATAGAGTTCCCGATAGTCGCGCTATATTCAGTAGGACTGACCTTTAGCAATGCGAGTCGGGTAGAGAGCGTCTCTATTTCCAACCCAGCTCCTGTGTACGCCGCACGTGGTGGGTGGCAAACTTTATCTTCCACGGTATAACTTAGTGTTTTAATTTTAGCTCAAACCCTCGCAACGAAGGTTTTATGTTATTGTAAGTGACGAGATAATTTTAACTTTTCCTAAATATGAGCTTCTCAGAGCTCGTAAGCTTAGCAATGAATGGTCTCTTTGTTAAGGGATTTCATGTTTGTGAATCTTAAAATAAGGTTTAATATTTTCCGGCTCGCAGGTCAATGTTATTATTTGTAAGAAATTTATTTATAACAGACTCCCTTTACGAAATTATGAATTTTTAAAACAGACGTAAATAAACATCTGAATGAAATAAAATTATTAAATAAAACAAGTGCCGTAGCCTTTCGGCAGTCGTTTTCCTGTTTATTCGCGCCCGCGCAGCCGCGTTGTAGGTCGCGCGCGCTCACGTCGAGTTGCGCAATCACTACCATAGGTATTCTTCTTGTTTCGGTGTTACGATACTGTAGAACGGGTTTTTGTTCACATCGGTTGTTCGCTCACGAAATATAGAACTGTCCCTGATGTTCAATATTGGCGTACGGTGTGTACTGTGTACAGAGCGTGCTTCTCCGGAAACCGTAAAATACCGTCATTGCGCGCGCGCCGCTCACAAACAAACAAACAGCAGATAGTGCAAACATCCACGCGCGCACATTGTTGTCGCCAGCCCGCGCGCGCCGCGGCCTGCGCCGACGCTTCCTCTGCCTGTTTTGATATGAGCGCACTACACCGTAGTAGGTATTCCATGTTTTGATTAGTACGAGAAGCCAGATGTTACCTTGAAGTGCGGAATTAAGGGAAACCTGGTTTCTACGATGACATTTCTAGAACTCCCTCCGGTGAAGAAGAGTTACGCGGACCACGAGGACAAAGTTAGATAGCGTCATAGTTATAATAGTTTAATTTATATTCAGATAGTCTATAAATTATCATAGTTTTTGACGCCATATAGTTTGAAAGCTGAACTTAATCATAACTTGGTTCCGAATGTAAATCCTTTAGTAACTTGGACTTTACAGGTATACTGTCATATGATGGGTATTTCCCTGGCACGCAGCAGCAGGCTGGGCAGCCGGCGAGGAAGCGGCGCAGGCCGGCGCGGGCGGCTGGTGCGCGCGCGCCGGTCGCCGCGGGAACTCGGCCGACATTGACACACTTGTCGGTGTCGTAACCGCCGCGTTTGCGGTGATTGTCTAGTGGATTTTTTATTTCGTGGAAATATACGGTTTTCGGCCCGACGTGGATTATTTTTTAATGTCGAATATTTAGGGTCAAAGTTTTTATTACTTGTTTGTTTATTGTATCAAGGGGAACAAAGACGACGTACCTTTTTGCTACTACATGATTTTCCTTATTCATATATTGCTTCTTTTAATTCAATAGATGAAATGAATGAATTAACTAGTTGTATAACACATTGCGGTTAATCTATTATGGCTATTATTACCTCGTTTGTTTTTTAGGTCCTTATGAGTAAGCGTCGCTGACGTGTGTGATCAACAATGAAATTCTTATGATGTAAATATTTAAATATTCGGTTAAGTTATATTGTTCATTTAGTTTGTCTTTCACGGTGGCTAAGTAACATTACCTACAGTTAGAAGACAGGGAAGTCCTTGAGGGGATGAAGATCACGCCGGTCGCGTCGGTCGCGTGAATCACATGCATGCTATTAAAGTTATTATAAGTGTAGAGCGACGATACGTTATGTAGAGTTGCTGCACGTAAGTTATTCATTTAGTGGCACAACCAGAGAGTTTCAGTTTTGCGTGCAAGCAGCCGTGCCATCTAATTGAGTTAAAGGGTCTAATGTGCCCTCATTTACTGTGCTATGGACTATTAGTGCTCTACACCATAAACGAAACTGATAACAGTCGTGTGTGTGGTACAAACTTCGGCAGATCTAGAGGCTGCGCAAGAGTTGCGTCGCGGCATCTTGGGTAACAGACATAGGATCTTATGATCAGTAGCACAGAGTTCGTGACTGCTGGTGTAATCGTAAAGTTAAATCGAGTGCGGAACAACAATCGAGAGTTCATATAAAAAATATTTTGAAATTGCGGTGTGGGCGTTCAAGGTGTACAGTTAGCATCGCAGTGGCGTGCGTTCGGCGTATTGCGTCACTCACGACCGCGTTGTGCAATGTGTGGTGTGTTGTAAAAACGCCAGCGGCCGCGCGAATATGCCCAGACTGCCTTGCGACCATACAAACTCACACACCCCTATTAGAAGGTACTAAGGGTTATTTTAGTAAGATCTAACATTAAGCAGCGATAGAGTGTTTCTAGCTTTTTGTTCTGACAGTCCGTTTGACAAAATCATTAATTTCGAGTGAACCAAAGTCTATTAATGTAGTTTAGCTGTCTTAGTTGTTTATTATGAGAATGACCGAATACTTAATTAAATATTCGTGAAGAATAATAGTATTGAGTAAGGCAGGTTCACATCCCGTGTTATCTCGCGGAGGATCTCATAACTCCGAGGTTTGCTTATATTTCGTGGCAGTTTAGACATTAGTATAATTAACATTTTAAAAGCCGAAACACCCGATTTCCTGTACAATAAAATGTCAGTTGCATGTCGTAATATCCGCCGACAAATGCTAATAAAAACGAACAGGAGTGGTGTTTGGCAATACTGATATTTATCGTTTACACCAAATTAAGTTAAAACTATATCATGGTCTGATGAAATCCTTCTCAGTACAGAACCGAAACTGAAGTAGGCTAATAACCTTATATTTACGTGCTTCGTCAGACAAACAGTGGAAATGCTAACATTATACAATTTAAATGGAATTGCAAAACTATCAGCATTATTTTATACACGTGAGGTTGACAATCTCTACTAATTATTGTAATTTATTCGATGACTCACTAATGAGTCTGTAACTCCTTGTCAAATAACTATTTATTTCGACTGTGGTCTAAACTTGCTCTAACTGCCTCTTTTACTAATAATTACTTGTATTCGTTTATTCTTTATACATGTAATATGTGTACAGGTAGCAACGCACCAATTCACAAGTTTTAAAGCTAAATATCTTTTCGATCCTTTCATCTACTTAGCCGAAAGAAGGGAATATTACCGCGCAGAAACGCAATTTCACGCCCAAATCGAATGTGTTTCCATTGAACTGAAATAAATCGGATTGATATTGTTATTTATAGATTGTGCGTTTATTTTATCAATGTTTGATATGTAAACAATGGCTGCTTTAATTAGGGTAAGGACATTTGACGGAATTTTAATGTTCAAGTACTTTATGGCTGAGTGGTCACAAGAATGCAATAATTGCGTTATGTGTGTTGTTTATGAAATATGGTAGCGTAATAACGTATGGTATACTTTAAGGTTCTAACTAAGTCGGTCTATTTAACCTGAAAACTAAATGACGTCAAACATCTAACAAATATTCGATCTAGAACACCATTATAGTGTCAGATTATATTCGGGGTAGCGACGGTATGTATTCAGCTGTCCTAGACTAGACCCTAGACTCTGTTATCAGATATTAATTGTTATCGTGTAACCATTAGGAAATTGCCTGATATAGGGACTAAAACATTCAAATAGGTACGCTATATGTAACGTAAGTGACGTTTTTGTTAAGGTCAAATCATTTGCCTAGCCTTTGATAAGGTCAAATAACATTTTTAATACTGTTTAGAACGAAACAAAAAGCACAGAAAGGCGAATTTTATTCACATGCGACCACAAAGCTTCAAAGGAACATATGAGTTGTAAACATATGTCTAGACGACGAGCAAACAGTATGCAAAGAGATGTTCCCACAGCCTCCCGCCGTACCGCGGTGTTGTCTAGAACAACAAGCCTATAACATTCGTACCTAGAACTTGGCACAAGAATGAAAGCAAAACGATTAACTTAAATAAAAAATAGCAAGACACAATTAAATACAAAACACTTTTAAATTAATTTCGAGGAAGTTTCCCAGTAATTAATAACTCAAATTCTTTTCATTCAGTTACGGGGATTTTCTCTAGTTATGAGTAAATACTAACACGTTGAGTGTAACGTGTTGAAAATAAAGTGAAAGAAATGTGCGTTGGATGCTTGCCAATATCAAGAAGTAGCGGTAGACCGGTTCTACCCAGCGGGTTGTGTACGAGACTATCAAAGGAGCTTCGCGTCAACTAAAGTTCAAGTTATTTTTAAAATAATCATAATTGTTGCTAGCTTCTGAATAACATGGCCAAGTTAGGCTTCCTGGATCGTCAGCTTTATAGACTCTCTAAAGTCTCTACAAAAATTTTACTTGAACTCAGAGGTCTCAATCTAGGTTAACTTGGTGTCGCCTTTAATATTGGTATTTTACGAGTATGTACATAGATATAAACATAGTTTAACGCGTTTGACCCCTCGTGACGTCAGTAGGAAGCGCCACGAGATGTGAGTTATCACCCGTGCATACATCGAGCGCCAAACAATCAGCTGCGATCGATTCTCCCACGCATTTCGAACGACATGTTACCGAGAATCAGCTCTGTAGTGATAGCAGCGCTTCACTAGCTTACCTACGACCTTTAGGTACACGAAACACAAACATTATTCTGTCTGGTTTCCAGTGAAAAACTCCGAACTTATTATATTAGTCTGTCTGTCTCGATGGAGCCACCCTTGCCGCCGCACCCCGAGGGCTAAAAAACCTGCCTGAAACGAAGGTCCTTGAAGTTGTTCGTATTTCAGCGACGTCTAGCCTAGACATGTACCTAATTGGTATTTATAACTCGTCTACGTACTTTTTTCGTCAAAGGTACACGAATTATACGGAAACTAAATGGTTTCTAGCAAAATAACAAGTAATGTACCCTCGAGTGAATTCCCTGAACCTATTATCAGATACCTGTAATAGTAGCGAGCAACTAAAAGGTTCTATTTCTGCAATATTTCGCGGAATCGCATCGGATCGATGGGAAATCTACTTATGTGACGTAAGTAGAGCTACCAGCAGACGCGATGTATTTAGCCTCTGTCACTTGTATTAACCAGTTTTATCGATTATACAAATTACGTCTCCAAAAATATTATTTGCGAATCTCATGTCCACTTTTTTTGTAAAAAAACTTGTTATATGAGTAGATATTTTAAAATTTAAATGATTATGTGTACAGTAGATAGCGCTTACATGTGATACTGATAATAATTTTGGCATACACCGTCGACTTCCTTGTAGTGACGTGCGCTGAGATCTGTTACAGCAGCGAGCTGAGGCAGGAGAATACTTCCAGGTTTAATAATAGCCGAAATACTACGATATGTGTTCGTATAGATTGATAAAAACTGTTCGAATGTCCAGACTGGTTGTCACTGGCTAATTGTCAGCACGTGCGCGCGCCAGTGTGTGTGTGTGCGTGCGTGGGCGCAGGCCGGAAGCCGGCGCGGTGATGTCACGATGCTGCTCCCGATGTCTGACTGATGTTCGTACCTAGCCTCTATTGATGACCTGAATTAAAGGTGAAGTTTCTCTGATATTAAAGTTGCAAGATTATATGGGAGCGCCCCTGCCCTAGCCTGAGGTGTTGTAAGATTGACCGTATTTAATAAAATTCTGCAAATGTTGGACTTCCCACAATGTTATTGTGTTCACCTTCGCTATATACTTCATCTATGTTGCAGTCACGTTGTTCTCGCGCAGCTCGCAGTATCCAAATATATCGGCCGGCACAATATATTCGCTGCATTTTTGCACAAGATAACGTCCAGGCACGTTTCCCGACACTTGTGTACCGAACTGTACACTTGTTGCGGCTCGCGGGACGGTGATCCTTCAACTTGCACGATTGATAACAAGCTGATAACAATAATAAATATACCCTTTTTCGTTTGTTTTTTCATTATTGCGGAAATATGATTCAGCAAACGTGACCCGTGTTATCTAAGCCGTTAATGATGAAACCCTCTAAATATTGTTTTAGTTATTTACATAGATAGACTAATTACTGGGTAGTTTATTTCTGTTTTTAATACTAGTACTTCTACAGTTAGCGCGTTGTCTAGTTTTCCCGTAAAGCTATCAATAGTTATTGTTATATTCGCAAATGCATTAGGTTTTGTGTTACTTACTAAGGTACGGATCGTTTGAAGTGCAGCGCGGATATGGGTCATTGTTGTTTTTATGTAAATTAGCCGAGATATGGCTTCATACTTAGTTATTTTTACTAGTCTAAGCTAATGCTCTAGATATTCTGAACAAAAAGGAAGTGATTATCTATATTTAGATAACATTTATTTTGAAGTAAAATTACAAAATATCTAACAAATCTCGTGTTTGACTCCCGACAAAACTATAAACAAAAAACGATTGTTTGTTGTTTCCCCGGTGACATTACCGACGACATTTGGCAATGCTTGCGAAATTGTGAACAATCTGTTTGTTTAAAAATACAGGGTTAAGATGTTTTTAAACAGAGGAGAAAGACGAACAAAGGTTACTAAAACGTTTTTAAGGAAGTTGAAATTCCGAAACCATTATTTGCAAAAGAAAAAAACATCTGCAATGCAATAATAGACAAAGGAGCGTGGAGGTACCGTTGCAAAAACCGAACGCTGCCGTAAATTTGCCAATAAAAAAGTATTTTTTAAGTGTGGAACGCAAAAAGCCGCGAAGAAATACCACTTCATTATTTGAGCGCGCCTCTAAAGGTTTACAGTTAAGTTGTTTTTTTTATAGCAGGGGTGTACACCCGCTACCGGCAGGTACCGGCTTTTTTGATGCACATTTAAAAATTGGGTTAACTTTTTTTAAGACACATGAGGGTAACAAGGTAAGCGGTGTACTGTTACGGAAACCACAGTTTTTTACTCGGTTGCCCTATTAACTTAGTTTTTACCTCCGCCCGTTATCGTTTCACATGTTTTAGCGCACATGTAAATTTCTAAAAATATATTTCTGCGCAATGGGCCTATATACGCTTAACGATTGGTCGTGGCTGTGACTTGTGGAGACAGTAAGGTAAGGGGCCGCGAGTGGTCGTGCAGGTCGCCTGTCTGTTGTGCGTATGTGTTGTGAAACCTATTAGCCTTGCGCCGCGGTTGAAGGCCGGCCAAAAACTGCGCGCGCGGCCCCACGCCCAGATGTGCCCGATTTAAAGAGCGTTGCACGCATAAATACATAACAGATAAGATTAAATGTTTGATAAAAATGTCGATACATCGATACTCAGACGGCAGGACGCGACTGCTAATTTATTGCACTAATTTGCCGACGACACGCACACACTCGCCCCATAAAGGGCCGTTTGATGGAGGTGCTAATACGCCAACATAAAAAGCTACCTTGTTTAGTTAGGAAGTTATAAAACAGTTTATTTCATCAATAGCCGCTGTCTGTTTAGTTGGTTTATTTATTTTTGAAATTCTAAAAACGGATGCGTTTGCGTCATTTGAATACTAAAAGTGCATTTTTTTAAATCCAGTCGCGAGTTGAATTCGTTTTAATGTTGCTGTCTCATTCGTCCTAGCTCATCAGCTATGGTATGACTGAGACAGATAGTTTGCAGGAAGCTATACAAAAAAAGAACAACCCTTCCTCACCCTTTCGGGACATTCTATTGTTTACATCAACATGAAACGTCACAAGTTGTCAAATGGATTAATGAAATTGAGTTTAAGCTTTATAAATTTAGAGTTCATTTTATATAGTCAGCTGAAGCTGTTAGTATAAGTTTTGTTGTGGTATGAATTAAAATAATTCGAAATTATTCTTTTTTTGTTTGTCTTTATTTGTGGAGACAGGTAGCTGGCCAGTGTTATGATTGGCCTTAATAATAATGTTTAGGTATCGACACGTCGCTGTTGTTATGTGAGCGGAGATAATTATAAAGTTTCTTATACATGTAATATATGCAAAAAATATTTGTAAGAACAACGACCTTTGTGATGTCCGGGTGACGCTACCAGTAACGCGGGTTATAAGATGCGCGTAAAAATATTAGTGTCCAAAAAAGGTGTATTTGTCTCTTTAAACATATTTTTGGAAAGGTTATTATTATATTATCGATTTGTTTTAATATAATCTTCTATATAGAGAAGGAGTGAGTGTATCCTCTCGCTTCCTCCCGGCTTCCTCACGGCGAGCATATTTTTCTATCGTAGTCATATCCATTGTGTGCGACATTAAAAATGCTGATTATGTATAAAAACGCCACTAGCTTCCAACCCGATCACGTTTGCGTATTGTTTACTGGTGGATGCGCGGGCGCATCCGGCGTCGCCGATCGCGTATAAATAAGATTTTTTACGCACCTTTCACTTCCGACCTGCGCAGGTATCATACATTTCTCCTGTAGGGCCTGATAGCCGACATTTGGCAGCTGTTTAATAAAATTGTACACAGATTACACTTCCTGGTGCATCCTTTCTTTTTGAATATTCATGGGAAAGTTGCTCCGAGTCGAGGTCAGTTTTTTTTATTTACTCTGCTCATATTTCTCGCAATAATTTCTACATCCAAAATTTGGGTGTTCTGCCGATATTGTGAAAAGTAGTAAATGCAAATAGTAAAACATATGAGTCAGCGTCAGTCAGCTCTTTATAGTAATTAAAAGAATAATCCGAACAGAGATCAGTTTGTTTCCAACAATGACAGTAGTAGGCAGACGTCGGCGTTCAGCCTAGTTCTCCGTTACAGTTACGATGATCATTCTCAGATGAAAAAATATAAATGTAATTATAAACGTCACATTATTTGGGTCGCGACCTTATTTTGATATTAATCTTGGAAAACATAAAATGGCGAACGTTAGAATTATTTTGACAAATGGGTATTTTCCACTATATGTTTACTACTTATCGTTATATTTTTGATATTTGACAGGTGTTGTTTTTAGTCAATTCGTTTTTCTGATCTGTCCTGTTACAATGCGATTTGGTTTTATTGCAATATGCGTAACTTGAGTTTTAACTAAGTCCACTATCTGTCAACTACAAAAACAGATTAGAACACATCCTATATGCAATAACAAAAACATCTTTGTTTTTGTAAAAAAAAATCGATATACTTGAACGATCTATACTTCTTTACCTACAACGATTACATTATTTATTTATATTCATTGATATAAATTAGCGCATGTGTAATAAGAGCCAGGTAATGCAAGCATAGTCGGAAGTCCGGGCATCGAACCCGCGCTACCGCGAATCGCAGTGATGAGCGAGCGATTCCTGTGTTTTGATGACAATACGTGTAATGCAACGCTGCAATGTTATGTTGTTGTAATATCTGCTGCCATAAAGGGAAAGGATTCAATCAACATTACTACCTAAAATGATTTATTGAAGTTTGCCGAGTACATGTATCATGTATCAAATGGTCAATGCTTTGTAGAGCTAGTCGATTCTTTAAACGATATAACACGTGCCTTATTAATTCAAAGGAATCTTATATTCTCCGGATAAAATGGTTAGTGTGAATCTATCAGAATATCATTGATAACGTGATTAATGAGATTAGCAATTGTAATTATGGTAGTGAATGAAAAGTGTGCACGTTGGTCCCGCCCCACGTGCTACACAAACCTTGCAAGTGTATTAGGTAATACCCCGCTCGGCCCACTCGGCCCACTCGCGCCATGCCGGGCCAAAGGGGACAAAGTTAATTTTATCGCAATGAATAATTTTCCGTCCATCAATATAAAATGTCGCCGTAATACATATGTATGCACAATAATGCATAAATGTGTTTTCCGTGATGTGTCAATGACCTTTATTCATGTTAGTGCAGTGTGCACGATTGTGTATTGTCAGGAGGATTTTAGCCGATGCACGCCCAACGAGGTCACGTACTAACTTAATAAAAATAATTGTTGTAATCTGCAGTTTGGACACAATTATGTCATATCTGCAGACAAAACTCTCCATTCATGTAATTATATCATGTGTTTCGTTTGTATACGATTTTCTAACAAATTTCAAGTGCATATTTAATAGAATTTGGTTGAAAACATCGCGTAGTGGCCGATAGTAAACAGTGGCTGCACAATAACCTATTGTTTAGAAGAATGCTGCCGGATAAATGCGCATACGGATTCTATGTATGTATGTATTCTCACGACACTTGTTGCAATACGGTGAGCAGAGACATTATACGAGAATGTTCAGCTTCGCCGCAGAACCGAGCGTGACGTCATCCGAACCCGTATCCAAAATCTACATCCTTTACAATTCCGATAGCATCAACAAAATGGAAATCTATTATTATTAGAATTTAACGAGATGTTAGAAAATCGTAGGAGTAAGGTTTCCTATACAGATTGGCTTAATAAAGTGGGGTCGCTGTAAACACGGCTACTTTTTAATTGGTTGTTTTACACAATATTGTATTAATTAAACTTGAAAGGAGAAACGTTCGGAGGAATATTCCTAATACATGAGTGGAGCAAGGATAAGTTAATTAGTGTTGTGATTAGTGAGTAAGTACTGTTCTGATGCATCAAGAAGGAAGGAACTCGCGCCAGTAATGGCCGCGCGGGAAACAAAGCGGATCCGAGCAATAGGAAAAGAAAACGTAGAATTATGTGGACGATTAAAATAACCATAGCTAACATCCTTTTACAGTATCGTGAAATACAAATAATGTCTAAATTATAAGATTACCTATTATATATATATTTGTGTTATCAATTGGATCAGAGTTGTCATGCAAAGCACAATTTTTTCCTTTGTAAAATATAGCCTGCCTAGCTTTTTCCCAAGGCATGTTGGGGTCAACTTCTAGTCTTAACGATTTAGCTGAATACTGTATCAAATAGAGCGACTGCCTGTTTAACCCCTATAACCTTATTTTCTGGGTAACAAGGTATCTCACGGTAAGGCTGGTTGTCAGTCGTAATGACTTAATCTCTATAATACACAGCAAAGGCAGGTAAATCCAGATATCTATATTGAAATAAGGAATATAGATTTGATAATAATAATTTTTAAAAGTCCTATATTATAGTCTGCCTATCCTAAAATATCAGCATCTGTCTCCATGTCACTATAAAATTGAACTCTGTTACTTAATTAATAAAATCCAAATTAATTTGGACGGGACCGTTACCGTGCCGATTGTCAGACATGTTCTTACATAACAACCAACAAAAACATGTCTGGCGTGTTCTGCTATGTGTGGAACATGTCTGAACAACTCCCGCAGGCTGTAGGTAACTAATAGGCAGAGCTATCTCTAAGAAAAAACTAGTCTAAAGTCAAAAAGATTTAGTCACAATATATGTCTTCATCATGTTAGTTGCTATGCTCTTGTTTAGATGCCTCACAAATGTAGAGTCATATATATTAGGTCTCATCACAAAGTTAAGCAAATGTCTAATTAATAGGTGCGAGTTTGAGGAAATTTCCATAGAAAGTCTATGGCTTAAAAAATAATAATAGTCATGAATTAAAGCCGCATTACCATGTATAATGTTATAATTGTTAAGCGTTATTTGCAAATTGATAATATGTTTAAAACGTGTCAGTTATTGTCGTCTGTAACGTTAGCTATTTTGTTAATTTGATAATTAAGTTAATGTATAAATATCAAAATAAATATGGTAAGGATACCAATACAGAACTTGGTGATGTTTCTCAGTTGTCTACATCACAATATTGTTGTTTCTGATGTTAAGAAATGTGGTGATTTCAAAGTCATGACTTTGAAATCATTTTAAGGACTTTGTATTCATATCTTACTAATAACATTCAAATACAATGTTTAGAACATAGTTTCTGAGATTAGCTGATCACAAATCTAGTCTGAAGTATTTTAAATCTATTTATATCACAGAACATTAACTACAGCGTATAAAAGACAATTATTCATGATCTCAAAAACAAACGTGATATTAGGTACTTGCTAAATCTATATAAGTACGAGTACACACGGAAATCCCCGAAATAAATCTAAATGTTAACAATGTTTCCCTATTTATATAACGAGGAAAAGATGAACGCTCCGTTATTATCTCGACATGTCTTAAATATTACAGTTATTAATGTTGAGTATTTATTGTAATGAGAATATTAAATACTCGTCTATTATACACAGCTTTACAGATCAAGTACTTACATCTAATATTTAACGTAACTGTAAACCAAAATCTCTGTATTAAAATGTATTGACGTATTGTAAATAGACGCGACATAAATGTAACGCGTAGCCGGCTCCACCCCCGCCCTACGCAGTGCACGTTGCGCTAGGTCAGGGCGGCGTCCATACATATTCACGTATTCCGCAGTAAAAGTGTTCACACAATGCGTGTAATATTGATATTAGTTCTATTCATAAAGAAACCAGTAACCAGTGCTGCGTAGCTACCCCGTAGCAACTGCTACATGCGTAGCACGTAGCACTTTCTTTTCATGTTTGACGTAGCCTTTCACGGAAAAATCTTTTACTGCTCATTTTCATTTTCACTTGAATAATATGTCTGTATATATTTAAACAATAACAAGTGTAACTCGTTTAATGTATTCAGATGCCTTCAAATTATTTATGCTTGATTTATACCAAAGCTGTTTTGTTTTTCTTATTTTATTTGGTAGATATAAATGTCCGCAATGCCGGTCGAAAACATTTTTGAATGATGTATTTACAATTGTTATTTTCTTGTGTTAGAAGAAGTGTTGTGGATAGTGTGCGACTTACTGTATCTCTTCATGAGTGACTTCTTGTAAGCCTTCCCGGAGATGGCGTCGTCCCCGGGGCTGAGGCGGCCGGCGGAGTCGTCGGACTCGGTGCCGGAGTCCCGGCCGGACGCCAGGTAGTCCTGCGACTGCCTCAGGATCATCTGGGTCCTCACGTAGTCTGATGGATCCGCGAAGGAATGTCGTGCGAACTCGCATACAGAAATCTCTTTGCGAACTGTCAAGTCTAATGGGGCATCGTCTTCCTCTGGTTCTGGTTTCGGAGAAGGTGGCTCCTCAGGGTAGGCCTTCCTGGCGGCCAGCGTGCGAGGCTCGTTATCGGCGCTGAGCGCTCTACGGTCGGCGGCAGGCGACCGGCGGGTCTCCGGGCCGGCACTAGCCGGACGAACTTCCACAGCCATCATATTTAATTATTAACACCAAACACCATAATCACAAGCCCACAGTTTGCAGTTATGTCATAGAGCGTAATGTGTTGTGTTGCAACCGCGCGCCGCGTCCGCCGGCGTTCGCGTCGTATTACGGACTGATGTCCCAGTTTCGACGATGAGTTCCACTGACTTCGTGAGCTCGCTTCGGGCGCGCTCGGCGCCGCTCGGACACTTTCGTTTTCGTATTGTGCGCGCTGGTGTGCGTGCGTGCACACAGCCGCGCGCTGCCCGTGTGTTGCCTGCGTCTGTGTGCGCCGCGCGCCTGTGTGCATGTTGCCAAAGCTTTTCCACTTTCGTCGCAGAGCTTTCCTTCATTTCCCGAGTTACCCAACTGGTTTTCACTGTTTAGCCGACTTGATTAATTAGCGTTGCTGGTTCGACGCCGGTCTCGTTTGCGACTGATTGTGTTCAGGTAATGAATTTACGAGGAAAATTATATTGCTAATTAATTTTGTTTGAGCCGAAACAGGTTCTGATTTCATCGTTTTTATAACATTTTTAATTACTTCAGCTTCCATGAATCTTTTATTTATTATCATTATTGTCAACAAAGCATGCTCTGCAGATAAAATGAGTAAACTTCAGCAATAGAGTCGATAATAAAATAAAGTTATTTCGTAGATCATGAGTTAAATAATAATTTATAATATTTATTACGAACCGGAACGCTTGGACAATCAGCGAAGTTTTGCGTAACACTCCGCGTAAACAAATTGTGTGTTTTTTTATCTAACGCTCGGGGCATTGACCGACTTTACAAATAAAGTTGCGCGCGCGCCGACCACGTGACACACTGACATCACCAGCGCCGCCAGAGCCGCGCCGGCGCACAACGCCGGCCGCGCCGGGGGGCTGGCTACACTAGTGGCTCATAGATAGGGTAGTGCCTACTATGAATTTAGAGCCAATGTCACACGTTCGTCCTAAACAGATAAATGTTGGCTGTTACGACCAACGTGGAAGTGTGACGCATATTTTTGGCATAATTATAGAGGTGCGCCTGAATGACAATGTTGTTGAGAACATTGTTGTGCTGGCTATTTCTGGTGGCGTTACTTGTATTAATATCCCACTTGGTACTTAACATAACGTGAACTTCAAATATGCATCATGTGGTATATTGTATTTTGTTGTTTGTTGTATAAAATGTTTTGCTATAGTTAATATGTGCAATTTCATCAATTTTGTTCCCTGCCGTGCAGGGAGTCTCGGTCTTAGTAACTAAATTACACCTGACTGTCTTGCTTCCCAATAACAAGGTTATATCACTAAACTAGATTCCAATAAGATAGTAAAAAATATGATAACATAGAATGCTCCTTTGAAGCATACAGTTATATTTAAGATTAAAATATCTCCGCCGACAAATTTTTAACAGTACCTAATTTCGCTTAACGGCTTCAATTGTTATGCGCACACAATTAAAATATACGAAAATGTATAAACATTAGTTTTATTAAACAGTAGAATGCTAAACACGCGACGCTGGCGGAATAAATTGGAGATAATATTGAGTTCGCACACTCTCTGATAAACTTATTACGAACATTCTTGCAGCGAACATGACAATCAATGTGATGAAACAACGTTGGCACCACGTGACGTTGTTTAGACGAATAACTAGAAAATAATACGTATTGTGCATTATATAAAGACCTGAATGGGCGGTGAACTTGCGTATAGGCAACGCGGCGTGCGTACTGCGGAGGTGGAAGTCAAAACTTGTATTAAAATTCGGCTCTACAAGATTTTCTTAAAACACGTCATCAAAATAAAGGTTAAAAAAAGATTTTGCGGCATCAAAGCTACAGGTCCTATAAATCAAATGTTACTGTTGCTTCAAATATTAAACACTACTGTAAGCTTTCAATATCTCAATTAATACGCTTTACACGTAAGTGAGAGAATATTGAAATAAATGTGTTGAAATCACAGTTTACAATTACGACATTCTGTCTCAATCCTGGCCAAGTCTTTCCTTTCCAAATGAATGCCTTTTACAGCATCTTAACGACAACTAGTATATGTAGGCAATTGATAACAAAAATGCTCTTTTTTTGTTCAGATATTTCTCGTTCTTATACCTAAATTCGTTAAGTAATATATTTTCTCGTTTCAGTTAATATAAGTGGCAGTATTCCTAGTGTTCTCTATACATTACGGTAGAATGAACCTATTATGATACTCCTTTGTGCGATCTCCGTATCTCAGGTTAAGTCTTTAGGACCGCAACTGTCTGGCTGTATCTAAATACCTAGGTATATATTAGGTACCTAGGTACTGGCAACAAAGGCTTCAAAGGGCGTTATTAATGAATTTGACTACAATTAACGTTTGGTCTTTTCAGAACGTCGTTTAAAAAAGGGACGTTTAGCTCTAACAAGCATCTCACAAATTGTGTTAAAGATTAAATATAATGCGTCAACTAAAAAAACGATATTTTGTAAAGATTATTTTTTGTTGCGGTAGCTTATTATTTTAATCAGTTTAGAAGAGAAGTCACGTGTCCTTTGCTGATAAAATCCCTTGCTGTTGAAAGTTTTCCTTTAACCAAACATTGAGACTGATTGAATTCCTATAGGACGTTAATTGGAAACTCTGAATAGCTCAAACATAACGTTATATACCTTCAGGCTCTTTGGTATATAATATGTAGGAGTATATAGCGGTTATATATTATTTCTAGCATGAATCTAAGATGGCTGGATGTTATCTGGCGCAGGTCGGGGGTCCCGTATCGCCGATCGTTCGGTCATCGACCCCGCTTATGTAACTCGATATGTAATCATTTGTTTCTGTCATTTGTTGGTTCAGGGGGTGGATCTACCAGTTATCTGTCCGACAGCTGGCTAGATCCACTACGGGTACGCGACCCCGGACTGCCCTACTGTTACTGTCACATTCATTGTACCACCGTGTTGGTAGCATCCTATAACCCGTCCTACCTTTTTATCCTTTCCCAATTCCTTATCCCGCAAAAACGCAATGAAAAACCATAAAAATAATTTAATTATACAAAATGGCGGCGATGTGGTTCGCCACCCATCACGTCTCGTTCCTCGCGGGGGCGAAAAGTGGCCCACGGAGAGCCGTTTCGCTACGTTGAATGCAAGAGGAGGAATCGATGGTAAGGTGGATGAAGTATGTCAGATGATGGATGTTGAGACAAAAATAAAGAAAGGTATGCTGAGATGGTTTGGTTATTTCGAGAGAATGAATGAAGAACGATTGACGAAAAAAGTGTAAAAGGCGAGTGAGAATGAAAAAAGGCCAGGTCAAGAGTACCACAAACCGAACAGCATGTATGAAGGGAATAATTAAAGTGGACAAAGCGAAACACGTGTGTAAGGATCGTAGCAAGTGGAAAAAAGTGGTCTCTGCCTACCTCTACAAGGGAAAGAGGCGTGATTATATGTATATATGTATGTATTTGATAACGAATGTTTTGTTTTCCTTGTGGCCGGTTCAGACTGGCCTATCTGCGTCTCACAATCCAAAGTATTTAAATCTGTCTTTTATTGCTACGACAGCTGTGGATACTGATTGACGGGCCTGTTGGTCTAGTGGTTAGTGACCCTGACTGCTATACCGGAGGTCGTGGGTTCGATTCCCGCCCAGGACAAATGTTGTGTGATGAGCATGATCATTTGTTCTGGTGTCTGGGTGTAATTTATCTATAATATGTATGTATTTAGAAATATATAAGTAAGTTTATCAGTTGTCTGGTTACCATAACACAAGCTCTGCTTAGCTTGGGATCAGATAACCGTGTGTGAGTTGTCCCAGGATATTATTATTATTATAAATAAGCTTCTCCACCATGACGATATGTTAAACAATGAAGTTAAGGGTTTCTATGAAAATTGTAGCAGATTTGAAATAAATTAAATATTTTCTCTGACATAATTATAAAGTATGACATAAATTAGATAATACATTTTGCGGTTGTGGGTATAACCACGATAATGTATCATAATTTGATATAAATAAATAGAACAGGGAAATCACGAACCTTGTTTGTTTACCTGTATCTAGAGGATACATCCTGTTAGCACCTGTTGTTAGGTGCAATTCGTAGATAAAATATTGTTAAAAACATCAACATTTAGTTTGATTAAACTCTTATAAGAAAAGAATAGAGGTACTTATAATTATTATTGCAGTAAAAAATGAATGTAAGATATATTATGAGTCATATAACGATTTATTTAATTCAGTCAATTTACCCGAAATACAAGGGTGAGAAACATAAAAAGCTTCATGAAGTAATATCAATCCTTCGAATGGTCTCTATGAGCACTATCTCGCGATAACTCTAAAAGATTGGCTACACTCCAATATGTCTATAATATAGATAATATATATAATATATAGACTCTATATATTATATATATTTGAACTAGCTCCAAATATCTCGAACCTGATGAGATTCCTGACAATATTTCATGGTCCCTGTAAGGTAGAGCCTAAACTCTTTACACAACTAAATTAAATAGCCGTAACTTTTACAGACGCAATTGTACAGGTAACATCTATTTTCGTCGCGGAAAATATTTAAAACTTATTTAGCTTTAATCCGGGAAAACATTTACATATTTTGCTGGATTAGATTTATAGTTAATGTTGATGTAGGTTTAGGAAAAAATGGAGAGCTTTGATTAGCTACTGAATAACATCGAGCAACACAGTATAAGGGATCGGGAGGCATCTGCGTCCGTCCCTAGTCTTTCAACGTTACATATTCAGAGAATTTCCATTTTTCCACGAGATGTAGGTCATCTGTAGGGCGCTAAAACATACGCACTGAACGTGAGGGAAATTTACAATTGTAATGCCGGTCCGTATGACCTCTACGGTTCGGAGGTCAGACGAACCCGTTAGCGAAATTTGTAATGTCTGCGCCGCGACAAAAGGTAGCGCGGGATGATGTCGGTGCTAGCCAGGAATCTGAGACACCCCCGGGCAGCGACCTTGAACATACAGCCCCGGCCGCGGCGGGTATTTCTGATCCTTTGTAATGGACGTTCCGTTTTCATAAATAAGTTTCCAATTAGGGTAATTAATAAGAAATGTGAATGTTGATGTTTGAGTTGATGTAAAAGATTCTTACAGGCACGAATACGTGTCAGACACAGTCTTCCAATCGGAATATGTATACATAAGATCTAACAGGAAAACATCAAGCAAAACCCTTTCCGAAGCACTTACGACGTAAATGAGACGTTAATCATAAAACTGTAACATTAACATACATATGTTAACTATCAAACGTACATTAGAGTTATCTAGTTTCAATATTAGGCCAGTTTCCATAACGTTATGTGAGCGTAACATTTCCACGTTTATCTGCACTGGCCTATAAACCCGGCCGTTCCCGAGTCACGGCCATTAAAATAACCAACGGAACTTGCAATAACGAGAAAATAATAAAAAACAACGTTCGATCCAGCGCTTAGATCATCAATCTCTCTGCGCTTCCTGCGGCGCCAATTATGTGCGCGTGCGCATGAGACGGGAGTACGCGTGCACCTTAGTGGGAGAAGGACGGCGATACTCGAGGAACGAGATGCTCGCCCAAGGGACGGAGGTGTTGCAGATCTTGGTGCGTTCCGAAACGATATACATGCTCATATTTATGCGGTGCAGAGGCAAGACAATTTTACATTTCGAAATTCCTGTTTAAATTAAAAATGAAGAGATTCCAAATCGAAAATTTCTATTGGAGTCTAAATAATACCGAATCACACCTTTCTATGTCCTTGTTTACAATAACGTATCTTGTTAGAATTTAGATACCAAAGAATTAAAAGTTAAAATAAGGAAACATTTTAACATAACCAGTTACAAGTGGTAATCCATCGGAGTTTGTTATCTGAAGGAATTTTACCAACAATTTAACGTTACTAAAAAGCGTAGGAAAAATATATATTTCGCAAGCAAACATTACAGAGTTGTTGATAATAACGATTACATTGTTTTTATGTGTATTCCTGTTTGAGTGGGTCAGAAACATTGCATGATTTATCGCTTCGATTACAAGTCAATGTGTTAATAGATTTAGAATTTAATAGGTATCGAAACTTTGTTATGATGGTCTCGATAGATAAAACGTATTTTTTATGATAACGAAAATAAGAGTATCAATTAAATATATAACTATGATACATTTCCGAACGGTTATCGTTGTACAAGTGCAGTCGTTGTACGAATTCAAGGCTACGCGCCGTCGCTGCGCCCGCGCATACACACACGCACGCACGTAATGCACTACACGCACACACACACATTCTGCACGTCATGGATGCGCTGCCACTAACGGCAGCACAATCAAGGGTTATGAATAGTAAAGTAGCTCCCACCTTCTCTGTTATCACCGGGTATCCGTAAGTGTGAAAGGGATGGCACGAACTTACTCCGTTCCTCAATACTAATCGTTTTTGCATCCAGATATTTGTACATTAGTTGTTTAGGGTAGCTACTTGTGCAGCGTAATTTGAGATAAGAGAGTATGTTTTCCTTGTTTCTAGATCACTAGAATATATTTTCTTGACCTCAATCTCTAGAAGCGACATTGTTTTAATAATGTACTGAAATTAATTTCTTATAATCTAATTAATGTTCGTAACTAATTAAAACTTGTCGTATCTAGTTAGCAAGTTTTTTGTTCGTTGTAATCTGACTCTAGTATTTAAGTTGAGGTGGATGTCTGAACCTTTGTTTCTTGTTTAAGTTTAGAAAGAGCTTCGTGTGACTAGATGAGAATAAAAAAGAGATGAACAAGGGCAGTGTGCCGGCCCTTCCAGCCCAGTAAGCCGCTGACGTAGGTGATGTGGGTGTCGGCACAGGAAATCGGAAAATTCTACATTGTTTTTTTAGCCGGCTTGTTACGTTTGATTTACATAATGACGGTTTTAGAACTTATTCTTATTTATAAACAGAATGATACACGGCTTCAACTATCATGTAATTACTTTGACCTTGTGTATGTTTGGATTGAGTCATTGTATTTGTATAATATTGAACCGAATTACGTACGATTGTAAATAAAAACAAAACAAGGTGAGTTTGTAAAAACAGGACGATTCCCGGTTGTCTGAACACATGGCGACTGTACTTATAATTGGCATCGATTAGCACAGGAAGACTGGTCTATGGCATGCTTTTTATTTTTTTACACGCAAGTATTTTTAGCCTGTGTCCGGCCGCGGAGTGTAACGCAGGCTCGACGCAGCGCTGCCTACAAGAGTATTCAAATACCCTCTACATATGTATGACACACGATATCAATCTTTCGTATATAAACGAGGAAATACTTAATTTAAGGAATTAAATTGTTATTTATAGATCGTAAATTGCACCTGCTTTTTGTGTGACCAATTGACACTTTTAGTCGAGCAAGAATTAAGCTCACGTCGCCTTTTAAGCGAAACAATGAGGTATAATTTGAATTACATGTATTTATAATCCAATACACTTTGTAATACAGCTTATCCTATACGTTATCCTGTCTTAAAGATACTCTACAAATACTGTAAAGTAAATAATGTGAAGTGTGTGTGTGGTAAACACTCGGGTGTTTGCATCGCTTCGCCTTGACTGCAAACACTCGGCGCAATCAGTCGATAGCTGTGCCCTTGCCGCTGGACAGCCAAGATACGGAGACAATGTCCTCAGCAGCCTGATAAGTGATAACACTAACAGTTGCTTGGCGGACAAGGGACGTGGAAAATACCGAAGGTAGAAAAGCTCGCTATAGTTTTATGTTTATTCTCGTAGAAACCTTAAAAATATATTGGTAATTAGAAACATTGTATGGAAATTTTTGGGATTGGATCCTAGCGGTAACGTGCTAACACGGGCAGAGATCAAAAGCTCGATAGCATAATTCAAACAAATCTACTTATGTTGTGCTTGTATAGTTATAGTGCAGTCTATATATTGTCCTATTTACTGGTAGTAATCGATACATTTGCTTGTAAGCTAAGCGGAGAATACATGCAATGCTTTTAAACGACATCGTTGTTGACAAGGCGGACAGCTTTGTTTGCTATTGTTAGTAGCACCTGGATTGCATAGTAACAGGTTGGCAGAGATTGACATAAACAATGACAAGTTCAACTGTAGCTTCGATTGATTTCTGTGTATATTAACTGGTGATCATATTAGAAGGTGATGCAGGAAATATCAGAGATATTGTGAATATATTTGGTACACAAAGGGGAAAGTGGAATGAACAGTAAGATACCTATTAATTTAACTGAGGATCCGGGCCACGGTATTAAATGATTTCCGACTTTCCACGACCCGGATGGTGTTCCGGTTATCTGCTACGCTTTCGACACAAGGGGTAGTGGGTTCAATACCTTAAAACATTACTTAATTCTGTGCTACCTTTAAATACTAATGACGTAAATAAATAGCACCAAATATGAGCCGTCTTCAAACTACCAACTAGAACTATTACCACCACTGATCTAGTTAATTTCACTACCTAGTAGGTACTAGATCATGGAAACTGAACAAGTAATCGCATCATAAAAACCGAACACGATCTACTAATCTCATTACGCTTAGGAGAAAAAAGATTCGCACGCAGCGCCCGCGCAGCTGCCGGAGGAGTTTTCACTCGCGAGAAAAATATTGAGAGTGAAAACGGTAAACAAACGTGATACGGTATTGTACGGTACGAACAAAAATGACTAGCGATGCTTTCTGGGCGCCTGGTACTTGTGGGTAATTTATTTTATAGTTTCTTCAGCACATATTCGTATTATAAATTAAGTAAATAGGATATATATAGAACAAACATTCAAAATTAAACTATATAGCTTACGTTTTTCATATATTTTTCTGTAAAGAATAATCGCAACTGTGTTATTTAAGGTATAATGAGTAGGAATGTATGTATAGCGCAATTTACTATGCACTTACATTGTAAAACATGTAAGTTAGAGCCACATTTATATTTGAAATTCATTCTGACAAAGCCACGGGCGGCTTATTAAATATGTGAACGAAAGGAACTTTATAATTGTGTGTATTTTAAAGAGATCTGCTAAGAGACAAAATTGAGAATTTTGAAATATTTTTTAAGAAGGATTTTTCTTTGTTTTAGTTACTCAGTAAACAGACAAATAATATGTCACCAGTACATCATGCGTCGTGTAACAGTGGCGTATTTTTTGCGCCTGCGCATCGGATCAGCGTCCATCAGTGAAAACGAAAGTGGAAACTGAATGACGATATTGTTCTGTAGTGAAAAACGCGAGCGTGTGAAAAACTGGGGAAAAGCGGACCGAGCCGCGGCAATTAGTATAGCTATGTCACGATACTGTCTGTTGGCGCGCCGGTATTGTCACGAGAGCAGCGTTTTTACTACTGGTAGAGGAATATTATTGGCTTACTAGTTTTATAGTCGTAAACGAGATATTTACTATTTTAACTTCAAGACCAAAAAGCTACATAAGATGTGAGCGAAGCGTTTGAGACGTTTTGCTTTACATAATATTGGTTCAATGTTATTTAAATTTTATGTAATCTATTTCCTAAAGCACGCTTAAAATCCAAGCCACATGTGTTCGCTAATTTGGACCATAATATACAAAAAAAGCTACTTAAAAAAGAGCCAAAGTCAGTTATCAAAATTAAAAGCAACAGTTCACAGTTTAATAGCAGGGTGTTAATTCAGTAATAACGAGTCCGTTTTCAAATTAGCCGGAGTTAGGTTTAAGCCCGCGGGACTGTAGTTATCGCCGCTCAGATTATTTAAATGCTAAACTGGCTGTAACTTTGTGATTAGGGAACTTTTGAGGATAAGCGTATTGGACGTTACCATAGTGACTGCCTGGGGCCCGAGTCTGCTATTTACACTCCGTGTCAGTGTGCTCATAGTTGGCTCATAGTGGGACGATTTTACGATAATTGGCATTCTACTAAGTTAGTACCTGATCTATTGCATGATTGGAGAGACTTAGACGCTCATTTGATTTTATTTTGAGTATTATATCGGTAATATGTTCCTAAATACGGTTTAGTAGCGATTTTAGGAAGTTGCTTGTACAATTTGAAGATTGAGGGCTTCTGATAAAGTACTTATGACTGTTACCCAAATAATTATTTTCTTATGAAATTTGTATTGCGAATGTCCCCGTCTACTAAAAAGGAAGTGGCTTATAACACTTGACAGAGTAAGTTGTGGACGATAACTATAAAATATCTTCTTAGCGAAGGCGTGGCCACAGGTTTATTTATACTATACGATGAAAATATTAGACATAACAACAGTTTATTGCGTAATTTTATTTTTGTTAATTTCTAATCTATGTAGATGCTTTACTAAGCATTTAGTAAAAGCTCATGAAAGATATATCTAATCAGTCTGAAGGCACGTGATAGTCGTACAGCAATCGTCCAAGTGAAAGCCTCCGCCACCCTTAGTTTTTCAGGACTAAAATATGTTCCAGCGAAGGCTTAGTGGTGACGCGCCTAGATTAAGGATGACAGCTGTGCCCAACGGTATATCACAGTAGTATAGTAGGTACTAGGGGCACATATACGCGCCGGTATGTCATAGTACCAGGGACACATATGTGTAAAGATGTGATGTTTATGTAGGACTGATGATGGATTCATTGTAGTTGGTTCCGTTACGGCTTAAGTGGGTGGTAAGGTCCTTTTTGAGGTCTAAGTCTTCTGTTTAAAACAAATAATTTTGATTTTCTTCAACTAAGATAACAAACAGACTACACCTACACCTCAGATTTTATGAAATAACAGCAGGCTTGTTCAGAAACCGAAAAACAAAATATGAAGAACTGTCAAATGTTGATATAACAAACAAATAATGTCAACGTTAGAAAATGCTTGTCTTGTTTGTAAATGTTAAGAAAAAAAGTTACAGACTACCATTTTTGTACCAAAATTAATTCAGCAAAAAGTACAGGGTGATAGCTTCTTAGAACTGAAGACAGACCCAAAAAGTTGTATTTCATGTTAGAAATAATATCTCGAGAATTTCGACGTTGCTACAAGGTCCCGGCCAAGGTCCCAGCGTCTAGACTCAACTAGACCAGACCTAGGACTGCTAGACATCTAATTACTGTTAAGACCTAAGTCCTTTGTAGAGCACAACCTCCGAATTATACGTAAACGTTGGCTTTATCGTTGAAAACAAGGCTTTAATTGACGTTAGGTTCTAACTAAGGGATGATTACAGCGCCGCTGATTAAATTAAAATAGCCGAAAGTACGCCAAATAAATAAAATTGAATTTAAAAAAATTGTTAATATTGTTGTTAAAATTGTTGAATTTAAAATATTGTCATATCAGATAAAAGACAAAAAAGTTTCCAGACATGTATTTTTATCTTTTGTTTTTTTATTTTATTTTAAATAACTTACAAAACATCAATTACTTCAACAAAGGCGAACACAATACCAGCTACGTTTGTACCGCTTAATAGTACATTAACAAAACGGCGTCGAACAATAAGTATTGCAAAAGTGTGTATAACTAGGCAGTCCCCTCGGCCGGTATGAAAGGGAAACGTAATAACAGGCCGAGAACTGTTTCAAGTTTAGTAGCGCAAGTGCAGCGGCGCCGGCGCAGCCCGCCCGAGATAACGCGAGCTAATGCGACGATAACTGCGACTGCTGGTTACTTATTTAATGTTACTAAAGTATTTTTTTTGTAAATGATTGTAGACTTATTATTTTGTAAATAACATTATGTTACAAAGTTTTGGGTTTGGAAACTATATTACAACTGTATGATATTTAAGTAGAAAAGTAACTGAAGGAAAGGTTACAAAGCGATTGGAAATGTACACAAACTTTTCCTACATCAATATCTTGAAACAAAAAGAAAAGGAAACTTCTAAAAATAGCTCGTAATATCTCGAGATAGAGTGTACGCAAGTTACAGCGGTGTGAGTATAATGTCAGGTTTCCCTCGCCTAGCCGTCCGTGCAACCAGAATGCACTTTCTTCCTACGCACACACACAGGCGCCGCCGCGTTCACACGCTGCAGTTTGCACACAGCCGTGCACCGCTCCTATGTGTGTGTAAGGTGTGGTAAACGAAAGTTTGAATGGAGTCATACTATATGTTTTATTACAGTGTATACTTTACTAAAATATTTATCGTTTGCTCTGAAGCGGGGAAATTGTTAGGAAAAGCGTAGAAACTTCGTGGATTTAAAAGTGTTCATGTTTTTGTGAAGTTGTCTCTGGCTTCGCGTGTTTGTTTACTTCTCTTTATGTATTATACTGTGTGATCTATGTAGCAAAAAGTAGGTGATAGTGCAATATGCTCATTGCTTTGATGTAAAGTGTCATTTGCTCGAGTCATTTGAAAATATGACTTTTTGCACTTTGTATGTTTGATTTGAAACTGAAACAAATTAAGCTCGTTAATACCCTTAAGGAAGAATTCGACAAATATTTTCATTAAACGCTTAATTTCCGCTTTTAAACTCTTAATTGTTAATTATATCAATTATCTTTAACTAAGTCCTTGGTTTCACACCTCATGGCTTTACACAAGTATTTCTTTTTACTATAAGTGTGTTTGTCCGTGACCAGGTGCCTTCGTTTCAATGATTGTTGGTTAAATGTCAGATATAATTAATTTCCCCATTGGCGTGGAGAAGACGAGCAATTATATTAAAATAAAAACTGTGAGTTCGCCTTTATATGTGTAACTGTAGGCCAAAGAGACAGGTTTGATCAATTGCTCAGCTATTGGAGGATAACTAATCAACTTTATTGTACACATATTTATACAGAATTATAGTTTTCTGTACACTTTATTTTTTTTGTAGCAAGTTCTGTAATTAAATGCACTTTTTATCGTTCAAGAATATGTATATTTAACTAGTAGGTTGTCGATTTTATTTTTTAGTTAAGAAGTTTTATGTTTGTGTTTCAAACTGCTAAAGCAGAATAAATAAATAGACTCTATAAGTCAGAAGTTGATTAAACTGAAACTGTAAATAAAGTTATAAATATTGGCAATAGGGAGAAACAATGTAAGGAAACAAAATATGCCAAACGTGACCAACAGTAATCCGGAAAAAGACTACGCAAAGTAAACAAAATATAAACACATACTTTATACATTTCAAAATATGTATTTATAGTTATTTAATTACCTACTTACCTAACCATTTTTATTAATTAAAGTCTCTAGTAGAAATGAACAGAAATGAAGCATAAATTGTCTAATTAATGGACAATAAAAAGCAGAGGTAGAATGCTCAGCAGAACATATTGAAAAATACTATAAAAAGCGGGAAACGCAACTGTCATTTACGTCATAGTCGCAAAAAGAGGAATTTTTTTTTTTTTTCATTATGGTTTGATTTTTATATTACTCTTTACGTGTTTATTGATGGTGAGTATTATTAAGCTTTAATGTTTTTTCACTAGTAGGTAATTTGAATTGTAGACTGAATAAGTATAGTATAAGTTCTGCGACACTAACAACAAATATAATTCCTACTGCAAAGCTTCTATAAACCTAAACGTATGCAAGTTGTTTAGTATATCTATAGTAGTTATACGGATGCGTTTGAAAGTGTCCGGTGGCCTATTTAGCCGGTGCATCGCGTCCTTGCGACTGCATTCCCACGCTCCGGCGACGTTCCATTACGCCGAGCTGCACCGCCGCGCCGCTATTCTGCACACCTTACTGACGCTTATTTCATTTCATTTTACTATTATTTTACTATATAAGCATGTCTCGTTTTATGAGCTATATATTTTTTTTAGTTTATTATCTTTAAAGATATTATTATGTTTATGGTTATTGTTGTTTTAAATACTAGTTTTTTTAGAACTCACCTGCTTGAACAGCTCGTTTTAATCTTGAGGTTGTTTTAAGAAAAGAGTCGTAAAAAAAGTGCCTTAAGATTGATTTAAATACGTGACAATTTAAATAAATATGAAACCCTAAAAACCTTTGTAATAACTACTGTCAATCCTATGAAGATTAACGCGTGAGAATGTAGATATAAAAATCCTATAATTAACAGTCAAGTGAAACTGTCACTTAAAGAGCGATAACTCGTGGAAAACTATTACGTGACCTGAAAAGCGTTGACTGAAGTAATAAAAGCGACAAATTGCCTAATTAGGCCTCCCTTACAAAACGGGTGCCGACGGAAGAATGCGATACGCTAATTACTATTAGTTTATGATTAGCTTTCGAAAGTGGGGGAATAATTTGTTTTATATGTTGAGAATAGAATGTTCTATAGTATGATATAGTATCTATTTCGAGCTGCAGTTTGTGTGTCATCCTCGTTTATTAGACTTTACGATAGTATCACGTCCAGCGCGCATGCAGGCCACTGGAACTTACCTGGAAAGATAGAAAAAAATATATTAGTACATGACACCTTAAAAGGTAGCATGACACCTTAGGTAGGTAGGTAGGTAGGTAGGTAGGTAGGTATAGCTTTACCAAGAATGTAGGTGTTACAATTTTTTTTTTTACAACATCACATACATTGTTCTGAACCCAAAGTAAGTAGCTGAAGCTCTTGTGTTATGGAATTCAGATACAACGAAGGTATCACAAACACCCAGACCCGAGACAATGTAGAAAAGTGATTTTCTACATTGACCCTTCCGGGGATCGAACCGGGGACCTCAGAGCTAGCGACACCTTGAAACCGGTGCGTACGCCACTCGACCACGGAGGTCGTCAACTAAAAAAAAACTATACCTATGTATAGGCATCTATCAATAATACCAATAACCACAATATATCGTAGGGCGATATCTAGGCCACATAGTATGGCTCGTTTGTCAAATCTGTCTGAAATATATCCAATATATTAGTTTGCTGACAAGTACACGTGCAGACAGGTGCTTGTCCGAGCCTCAGGATATACTCGTAAGGTTCGCGTCTCTATGTTCTTAGAATAAAACCTATTACTGATAATGTATAAAATTATATGAGTGGTCCTGTAGCCCAAAAAACAGAACATCATCCAAAATAAGTGTTACTATACTACCTATTTTAATTTATCACTAGATGTAATTGTATATGTAATTTGGCCAAGTTTTGCGTATTGTATTCCCAAGAAGAAAATAATAATGAAATCACAAAGAATAATTATCTCTTTTGTATATCTATAACTGAATATATCTATCTAATTAGGTCACTTATTAATATGTAATTGATATATAAAACGTAAAATTTATTACCGAAGTAATTAATATACAAAAAGAAACAAGCGTTGTAGAGCAAGTTAAATACCATGATATTTCGAGCTTCAATTAATTTTAAGCTACACCATACAAGTGTCTAACGGTACATTGAAAAAACCCCTCTTACTGTGTATACTTAAAAAATCCTTCGCATTTCCTAAGAACGACCAATTTATAGGTGCAGTATCGCGTGACCGACAGTGAAAACTGCATTTCTACGGAGAAAGAGACAGTTAGATACATCACATTGCAGAGGGAAAGAGCCGCGAGATATGCACGCCAGCGCAATTTACTATCTAAAAGCGAATGTTTTTCTCACTGTAAACAATATGAGCGAGATCTACCCGGTCCACATTGACCTAAAAAAGAGGAGGGCGGGGAGAAATGGCAGGCCAATTTATATCGGACAGGAAACTGATTTTAATTAATGCGTTAAAATTGATTGTATGACGGGCCTGTTGGTCTAGTGGTTAGTGACCCTGACTGCTATACCGGAGGTCGTGAGTTCGATTCCCACCCAGGACAAATGTTTGTGTGATGAGCACGATCATTTGTTCTGGTTGTCTGGGTGTAATTTATCTATAATATGTATGTATTTAGAAATATATTAGTATGTTTATCAGTTGTCTGGTTACCATAACACAAGCTCTGCTTAGCTTGGGATCAGATGACCGTGTGTGAGTTGTCCCGGAATATTATTATTATTATTATAATTACAACATCTATTCAACGTTAATTGATTTAATCAGTTAAATAAATTTTATCAAAACTGTAGGTATCAATTACGTTGGTTGCAAGAAGTTTTTAATTGAAAGTAATAAACTTGTATACCTACAGAATAGGCAGTACATCTGGCTGTAATTTATCATTTTTCCATTAAGAATCGTTTCCGGGTTGAAATGGATATAAAGGTTCCGGCGCTAGCACGAAACAGAATCAATTCGCGGAATACATTATATATCTATCGACAATTGTTTTTAAAGGTTTAAGGTAATATAAAACGAATTTGAGAAAAATACTTTGATAGAGATGTTCTAATCAGCAGACAAACAATATTATCTTGTTAAGTGACCTTTTTAGTACAAATATTGATTAACATTAAATGTATATTTGACACTAGGCAAATATTATTTAAATACACTTTCATTTCCCAGTTGAACTGTGTTGATTGATTTGCTGTTTAAGATAATTCATGGAGTTTTTATTATATTCGCTTAGTAATTCAATGACAGAAGCTACAAAAAAATATAAATCTGCCATCTAAAATTTAAATAAAGAACCATTTCCTCGTTTTTTCATGATCTCATCTAATTTACGATCATGTGTTGCGCACACGCTGGCTGGCATGTTTGACAGCTCTCAAAGTGTCAAACGTCAACGGCTACGTTTAACAGGTCGGTGACAGCCCCATCGGGACGCTGTCGTTGTCAAATGCCGTCAAACGATCGACATCGCGGATACGCGCTGTCGTCGAGAAATTTTAAAATGCTCGAGTTTTTTACGATAACATAAAAGTATTTGCGTCATCTAAAATGGAAAAGAAAATGTACAGAACAAATTTTATTGTAGTTGTTGATTGAATGTTGTTATGACTACACAATACAAGGAAAGCTTGGTATTTTATGAAACCGTTGCCCCTACTAGAAATACCCTCTTTATTCAGCTACGTACAGATAAAATCAAAATGATTACCGAGTCTCTTAAATCCGAAGAACTTATTCACATAGGTTTATATCTTTGCATTGCATTCAAATAATACTCGCTTCGAACAGGTGATTACACAAGTGCTTCTGTTCACAATAAACATGAAAAAAGGCTAGAATAAAACGCGGCGCTGCAAATATTAGCCGTCCGCATCCTTAGCTTATTCTCGTCGGACCGGAAACGGATCCGGTTTTGTTCGCGTAATCCCCGCCAGGAGGCGCTCAACATAATTAAATTCCCTTATTGCTGTACTAACAAACTGTTTAACAAACTAACAAAGAGATGAAAGAAATGCGCGCTGTGAAGCTTTTATGGATAGATAATTATAGCTTTACGGAAAAATTTAAGTGTGTATGTAGAATGAGATAGGCAAGAAGAAGACTTCTGCCTACCCTATTCGAAAATATGTAACGCAACCCAATTAGTAAGTTACTTTAAATTGAGATGTCTAACTCACATTATCACACTGAAAAAAATGTCTTCGTTACGATTATAATTGCTGCTTCCCAAGTGTTGACGTATCTATAACATTACGATGATACATAAGTTACATTTAAATAATACTTAAATATGATATCCATTATGCTACAGTTTAGTCGAGTTGCCTCACTAATTAGTCACAATCATCTCCAATGAATCACTCGCTGATTTCCGAACGGGGAAAGTCTAAGAGGAATTATTTTCTTTATTAGCATAATTAAAATTTAGTTTATGAATGTCGTGTTACATAACTCATTTTTATTAGGGTTCCGTACCCAAAGGGTAAAACGGGACCCTATTACTAAGACTTCGTTGTCTGTCCGTCTGTCTGTCTCCAGGCTGTATCTCATAAACCGTGATAGCTAGAAAGCTGAAATTTTCACAAATGATGTATTTCCGTTGCCGCTATAACAACAAATACTAAAAACCACATAAAATGAATATTTAAGGGGGGCTCTCATACGACGGTGGTACGGAACCCTTCGTGCGCGAGTCCGACTCGCACTTGGCCAGTTTTTGTGTTTTGGCAGTAGGTATAGGTAATTCAATGAATTTTATTAGGTATTAAAATATTGCATGTTTCGTGAGGAAATTTGATTACAGAGACTGACTGTTAAACGTAGCCAAAAAATCTTAAAATTATTTGTATGCATAGAAAACATGGTAAGATAAATAATATTTTTGAGTCAATAATGATCTTAACATGAATAGACTGGTCCTGCTTACTGTACTGTAATTAACATGTAATATCTGTCTAGACATAATGCTTGTTATTACAATCCTGGTTTCAGGCGTTCGTGTAAGCCGTGTAAGGCTGTTCACTAAAATATTCATTAGTATTTCATGCGATACCTAGAACTCTGTTATACAAGTTCGTGGGCGCTAAGGCTCGCTTTTTATTTACGCGTTTTTCTTAAAATAACATAGAAAGGGTTGCTCATAGAATGTTGACAATTTCAGGGCTATTTGTTTCATCTAGATTTGTTCAATGAATCTTAATAAATATGTTTTACGTCTTTTAAAATTGTATTTATGCCGAAAAATACTGAGGTAACTATTTCTATTTTTTTAATGAATTCACCAAATTATTGTATTCTCTGAGAATGTTGCAAAAATTAGGAGTGGCCTCAATCATTATGCGTAGTCTTCGCTTTTATTTTCCTTATTTGACGATTTATTCAGAAAACCATGTTGCGTAACAATGACGCGTACAACAACTGCGCCCTTACGTCATTATTTTAGTTTTTTATCACACAGCGCGTTCCCTGAGGGGTGGGCGCCATTTTTTATGCATCATGACCTGATTGTAAGTGCTTACAGTCCTTCACGTTTAGCCCTAACAGTTCCTAGAAGCACTAGAATACAGATATTATTAGTCTAGACCTTGTTTAGAAAGTGTGGGGGAATGTGTTGTGTATCGTTAATTAAAGAGCAAAATATTAATGATGCGTAAATTGAAAGTTCTGAAGCATTTTATATTAATGACAGTTTTTTTTGGTTTTACGCCAAGGCAAAAAATCTTTAATTATTTATGAAAGAGGAATCTATGTCGTATTAAAGACTTTGTAAAGACAATTTCTTATCAAACCCGGACGTCGTAAAACGACCAAGTGTTGCGAATACTTATATTTTTCTTTCCTTTGAGGAAGAAGCTTTGTAACATTCGATATACAAGCTTGTAATATGACTATGCTAGACTATTTCCGACTAAAATCAAAGAACAAAACGAGTGGAATATTTCCAGATTGATAGCGTTTTGTGTTATTTAGCGATCGAGAATCATATTCCTCGGAAATCTCTCCGCGTACTCTTGTACGCTTATATTTCAAAATCAATATCTAATTTACATCGAGCGACCTCTTCTACTTTGTAACCATTTAATAAAGACTTATGGATCAGCAGAGTACCACATCTCCAAAGCTTATGGAGTCATCGTGAGAGAGAATGCTTGACTCTTGAATGAGGGAAAGAGAGGGAAGTGTTGTGACGTCATAGGAAAAGTTGGCAGATATTATGTTTTGTGTTAGGCTTCGGTTATGGTCAGCCTGCTTGTTTGTTTCTTGGGATAGGGCAAGATTTTCCAAGGGGGCGGGTAGGGTGAGATACGTGTAGGTACATTGTATGATAAGCAAATCTTTTCATTATTCAGTACAGTTGCTTAAACATTTATTAAAATACGCCTATTTTAAAGAGAATGAACATTGTGCGTACATGTAGCTACGCACAAATGTATTAAAATTAATGAGCCCATGTTCGACGCTAAGATGAAGCCAGTATTATATTGATTAGTGTCCTAGTTCTAGGTGGCTAGGTATTACATATGTGTACTAGAAGTCTAGAGCTAATATAAATATGTGTGCTCTGACATCAGTTAAACAAATGGTCTGCATATTAAGTCCTGCCCAAGTTTCATGAGCATGAGTAAATAATAGGCATGTACCGATGGGACTTATGTAGATGGCATCAGATTCTATGCATAAGGACACAGGTGCAAACTCAACACCAAATAAATATTTAAATAAATATATCTCATACTGTGAGCAGGAGGGTTTTCGAGCTTTTTCTGTTGTGAAGACTTTACATATTTCCTCTTTTTATATTCGTATGATATTTGACGTTAGAAACTAAATAACAAAACAGAACGTTTGCATCTTAAACAAATAGGCCGATAATCCTCAACTTTAAATAATACCCCGTTAGTACCATAAAAAAGCCCTAATTCGATCGCTTAAAGCAGCGAGCATTACAAAACTGCCTAATAATACACCTGAAAAGCCTCCCTCACGCACACACGGGCAGGAGGGTAGCTAAGACGTAGAAGCGTAGACGGTGCGCCTGTGTGTGTGCGGGTGTGCTGTGGGTGTTGTCTGGGGGTGAACGGCCTCCCGCCGACCTTCAGACGTGCCGCGAGGGAGGGCGCGGGGTGCGGGACGTGCGGGGGCGCGGGAACCAGGAGGGGGGGGAGGGCGCGGGCACCGAGGAGGCTGCCGTCTAGGAAGCTCCCCATAATAGCCCAACAATGTAATTAATACATAATACGCCGTTTATGCTCGAGATTTGCCGACTAATGATCGTGTTATAATTAAATGGTGCTGTCTATACAATGCCGGTTTTGTTTTGTGAAGTTGGGGTGGAGTTCGTACTTAGCACGTCTTCTATATCATTTACGTCAATCGTAGGGCAATGCAAACAATACTAGTTATGATGATGAGAATGGCAAGACTAACTAGACATATCTTGTAGTCTGTAGACACTGACTATGACTTTAAATCACCTATGTACAATATAGTATAAAATGTTTTTACCGACTTTGTCTTTTCCCTAAAATACGGGGCAGTTTCCATAGGTGCTAAGCAATTACGGTAACATCTTTAAACCTACTCTTTATATTCCAGCAGTTAGGTCTCCCACGCTCTACAAAAGGAAGGCTGAAAAGGTCGCAATGTTAGCATTTTCGGGTTATTTCGTTAATCGAGTGAAGTCAACAATTAGGTCTAGACCGCCCCTTATCTTAAGCGAGGATGCCGATTTTTAATTAAACTAGCTTTGTACACACATTTGCTGCCAAACACTTAATATACACGAGTGTATAGCACCCACTAAATATAAACGAAGTCTGTTCACTGAATATTTAAAAAAGCAATTTTGTTTTTAATCTTAGTTCCTCGAATAACGTGGCTATAGCGATTATTAACTTGCATCTATACTTCCAATTAATTTTGTGTTAATTAAATATTTTTTTAATTTTAGTTGCTAAGTTTGCGATATTTTCCAAGCTATTAAGCAAGGAACTGAGCAATATTTTTTAGTGTATCAATGATCATGACTTTGCTGACACGAATTTAATAATCGTTTATCCTTATGGAAATATTGGGAGTTTACCTTTGAGTCATGTATGTTTTGACCAAAGTGCATTGATTGTGGTTACAAGGGTCACTCCGAATACTCTCCCACTTACTCATAGCTTTATAACGTAATCAAAACTAGTAAGCACCACTTAAAAAAATCTTAACTCATAAGTTAACCTTTATCATATGGCGAGGACAACTCAAAATAATTTTCTCTTACATACAGAAAATGAATAGTTGAAATAAATATTATGGCATTGTAGATCACAACAAGTTACATCTCAAATGAAATACACGTAGAAAAATTATCACACCTATAGTAAACATACATAAGTAACTATAGTAACTACTAACGAGACCAATCTGCATCACACTTATTACAGTTACGAATGACGAGTGCAGCGGAACCGAAGCCGTCATTGACTAACTTTTGTAAAAATATTTGTGGGATTTTCCGCTGGTTATAAAAGAGGTACCTATTGTGAGGAATGACGCGCGAAATTGGCAAATTTCGCGTTTTGTTATCATGTAATATTAAAATTTGGTTGTTTGTTAGAAGGACGCAAGGTTATTATTATTGACGTTTCAAGTGTTACATGGTCATGTTTTCGTTCCGTGTGAAATAGGAAGCAATTCGTATCTTCGCACTAAAGGATCTTATTTACAGATGAATAAAAGCCTAGAAAAACAAGTCGCTAATAACATATTATTTTGCTCCGTAGCTGCGTAGGAACGGAGCTTTGAACGTTTTCGTATCTAGACGCGGGAATTAATCGTGAGTAAATTTCCATCATTTTCGATGATCGTGTTAGAACAGATTTTAGTGTAGAAAATAATATGTCAATTACGAAGGAATTTGTGTGTGTGTGGATTTAATATGGTCGCTACCTGAGTCAGAAACCGTAAAGGTTAATAATGGATTTTAAAGAAAATTTTCTGACTTCTGAAAGTTGATTTATATAAATCAACGCTAAGGAATCTCTTACACCGATTTATGTGAGCCCTACTCACAAAATTCTAAGAGTCGCCTAGATAATAGAACGTCCCTTAAGTAACCATTAACGTCTCTGAGTGTGGCTCTGAGTGTGTTAAATGTTGCCGATATATCAGGCACATCTGTATCGCTTATAGGAAAATTTCGTAAAAAATTCATAGTTTATTATTACATCTAAATAGTAATAACATGTTACATAATATTATGCTAAGGAATTGTAATCATAAGAAAGATATAACTACTACCTAATTATCCAAATAAAACATAACATCAAAACAAGATATCTCTAAAAAAATCATATTTAGGAAAAACATGTTTGTTGACACTGAATGCACTTGAAAAAAAGATTGTCATTATAAGTGACGCAATATTAGGGCACATTATTACTTCATAATATTTGCTTACCGCATAACTAATCAATGTGTTTTCTGTAATCTAAAGCTAATTAACAAAATAATAGATTTTATTATTTTAGGACTGATCTAGACTGCCTCACTAACAAACACTAGACCAGGCACATTATGTATAACATTATGTACATATATGTACTACCATTTACATAAATTATTATTCCCAAGACTAATTCGTCCTGACCGACCAAGGACGCAACGCTGGGAGACCTGGAAGGACCCTCTACATAAAAAACAAAAACCAACCTTCACTTAATACCCTTAGAAGTCAGTTTCGTTCAAAAAGTGTTATGAGTTATCGCCTTATTGATATTCGGATAAGTTAGCTTTGAAAGCGAAATTTATACCTGATTCCACGACTTCGGAAAACAAGAGCTAACTTAACTCTGTAAGGTCGAAATTCAAACGTTTCAGCGTTCAATTTTGATCGCAGGAGACGGTTGTTTGAGTAAGAATGGGACGGCGATGTCCGTGGTGGTCCGTGACCTATCCTACTGACGAATGTCGAGCCCCGGAACATCGCATTTTAACAAGTAGTCTAGACAGTTGTGCGTGTGTGCACGCCGGTACGTGTGTGCGCGTCGCTCAGATAACGAGCACGTCTGTGTGCGCGCGAATGTGAATAGCTGCCGTGTTCGCACGGGGCTTCTGTGCGCCTGTGTGCGTACAGTAAAGCTTGTCTGATTCCTTACGGATGGCGTTTGAAAAATTTAGTAAAAGGGATGTTTAGTTGACGTCTTCTGAGACTTTTATCGCTTGCGAATTTCGTAGTTGTAGAGGCTCAAGCTGAGAACCTCGCAATACGTCTTACTCAAAGATGTTCCAACAGATACCAACCCTCTGCGGAATACAATATATCCCAAATCAAAACATACCAAAAATATTTTTTGTAGTATTTTTCGGTTCATGTTTAATATAAAAACTGCGGCACTGTACTGTTTTCATATGCAAAACACGTTCTATAATTAGGTACGCTTAATTATTGAGTGACAAACAAGTATTATTATTAATATGGTTCTTACACAACATTTTAAAATGAAACACAGAGACTGTTATAAGTACTTCAACTGTGTGACGTATTGACATAGCGGAGCATGCAAAATGTCTGACATGATTTATTACAAAGATAAGGGTGTGGCCGACATGTATTACATATACGTGTGTTGTATAAAACGTAATGAAAATAGTATTCTTTGAGAATTGCTTATTGAAATACGTTTCTTATATTTCGTTGTGAATTATTATCATATATTTGAAATAAAAGTGAAACCGGTGCCAAGCTCTTTTTTTTGTTTGTTATTCGTTTCTTTTTCTCGCGTTCAAACTTTTCCTCTCCGTCGACGATATCAAAGAATGAAAGTAAATGTTTAAAATAAAATGTAGTGATTATAAAACACCACCTCATAACTGAAAACTGAAAGCGTACACCGACACGCGATACACACATGCACAGCATTCACTCACACACTTCACAGTACTGTTAAATACATACGTCCACAATTTAGGGGATGGTTTATGCAACTCGCCCTTGCGAGCTGCGAGGTGGTGCAATGAACTTCGCCCGGGACGAGCGCAGCCTTCGGAAGGTGAACCCTGGGGGGGCCCCGCCCAGGATGGCGAAATTGGGGGCTTTATAGCTATATTGAGCATTTGCCTCGGCTTTTATGGCCCGGGGCAGGGCCATTTTTGCGGATTTTATCGGTCTGCTTCGGTGCATAGATAAGGATTTTTTGTGCATTTTCTTTTTATGTACTTTTGTTGGAAGTAGGTATATAAAAGAAAATACAGCGGAATCTACATTTGATATGTGCTAGGAATATAATGATAGGTAGGGTTATTATGGAATTTTACAATATACAATTCAACGAAGCCTGAAAATATCAAATACACAACATAGTGACGTGGGCGTTGGTTATTGGAATATGGTTGTTATACAACAAAAAATAAAAGTAGAATAGATAAAAAAGATAGCTGACATTCACTTGAAATTTGAAGTATATCAAATAAAAACTATGTAGTTTAGAAAAATTTTTGTTTTTCCACGTTTCCACATGTTCGCGACTGCCAGACGGAGAAATAACTAGACTATTATTTTCTGTCAAAATAATGTTACAATAATACTGAAAATCATAACAATGTTAGCACTACTTCGAATCTAGACTGACTTTTCAGACTCAAATAAGAACTAAACTAAATTCGTCTGCTTATTTTTTGCTTGAAAAATAGATGATAAAAACTATTCCAGACTTTTTCTCCCTTCATTTTATTTGTAAAGCGATAATTGTGCCACCGATGTCGTTATACTGATTGTCCCCATTATAACTGTGTATTAATAATAGACTTTCCTTCGAGAATATCACGCCCATCCGGAAAACTGGGTTAAGCAGAACTTGTGGATCGTTTCAATTTGTATAATGTAGAAAAGAATTGGCTGAGTGATCGCTTGGACGCAATAATATCCTAAAAAGGATGATTAAGGGCATTTTAATTAGAAATTAATATGTTTTTGTTAAAATGATTTAAAATGTAGCTATGAGCTTTTTTCTACAACATTGTTCGTAATATCACTAGGCAAACAGAAATACGCCTGTAATTTCCTGAACAGAAAACAAGCAAATACAAAAGAAAGTAAACATTAGACATGTATATGTAATACGAAGAATATTTTATTAGAGAAACACATAAAAGCACTTATGTGCAGCCTCTCGTCCGGACGTCGGGCCGTAGACCCGTAGCTGCGTAGCCGTAGAGGTGTCCTCTACGGCGCTACGCCGCTACGCTTGCCGGGTGGAAGGTGATCGGGGCGACGCACGGGTTCACGGTACGTTCACGTTGGTAGGCTGTACTTCAGACAGGCTTGTTATGGCTTGAGTGGTTTATGTACTATTTTGTAATGTTGAAAATATAATCTTTATGTCTGTGTTTTAGACTTTTTTATTTTAGGTATATGAAGAGGTATTTTGGGGCTATATTAAATACAGGGTGGAGACATATTATCTCAAAGGGAAGTCAATATATTTAGCGTTGAAATGTATTCAGGTGCTAATATTCTTGATGTACGATAAACTTTAAAATGTTTACTTTTAAATCCTTAATCCATTGAGGTTAGGGATTTCCCTTAGAAAACGAAAATGGTGAATTTTAGGTCTACCTCAGTTTTATGCATCATAATAATTACTAACATAATATGATAATCATGAAACCCCATTGTTGCCATATAATAAAATCTCAATGAAAACCAAAAATCCATTTAATTCTAAACAAACGCAACGATTCTAAATACTCCACCCTCTTTTAACATAAATAAACTATTATAAATCCTTATGCGCAGATTGCATCAGGTACATAACACTTACAGCAAGGGCGGCAGAAGCCTCCGCTAGGGCGGGCGGCGCGTCCGAGGGCGGGCGTCAACCCGCCGCCCGCCGGTGACATGACTTGTGACTTTATATCTCTATTGATTTATTATTGTTTGTTTATTGATTAGAAATATGTCATTTATTATGAATTTGTGTGGAAAGATTTCAGAGAATTGTTTGACTAATCTACAACATGTAACATTTATTCATACATAATGTATTAGGACATAACGCGACACTAATTAGTATAATTTCGATTGTATTATTAATTTGGTCCTTATTACATTTAGAGTAGCTAAACTAAAACAATAGTAAAAGTTCAATTTGAACTACAGCACATTATTACGTAGTATTTTCTGAGTACTTGATTCACATTTTATTTGAAGAAAATCTATACTTAAGTATAATAAATCTGGTGAAGTGAAAATTCTGTACATTGAAAATATCAAAAAAATAAATGGCGGGGTTGTTACTAGACCGACACCGAACCCAAAAGTGTGATAAAAAAAAAATTGTCTGTCTGTTTGTTCAGGTATCACGCAAAAATTACCGGTTCGATTACGATGAAACTTGGTATAATTATTCTTTATTATCCTGGGCACCACACTGGGTAGTTTTTATCCCGGAAAAGTATAAACAATAAAAAATAAACTTAATTTTGCGGTTAAAAACTCATTGATAAATTTTGTCATCCACTCGAACGAAGTCGCAGGCACAGCTAGTTTTAAAATATAACCTTTGTGTTATATATAAGTTACCCGACGCTAGCCCAATCATGTTAGGTAACAGAAAATAAATAATTTACCATTCTTAATACTTTACCATGATATTAATAAATAAACTGAAATAACTAGTTTTTACACATTACGACTAGCATTTGTATATTTAAGGAAAGTCTATTTTCTTCTTAATATATTTAATTATTCTGTTCAACATTAATAATTTTATTTATACGTCGTATTATTATTAGGGAAAGCCGGTCACGACCCACCAACACGTGCCAATCAAACCATACAAAAACAACAATGTGTATAATACTACTTAAATAATTATAATTTAAGAAAGAAAATCCAATTCCCGCTACTATTTAAATAGTATTCCTCTTATTATTTAAATTAGTCCCGAAACGTCGGGAACAAAAATTAATATACAAACCGCGATAAAATCCGTAAAACTAGTTTTATTTCAATAGTTTATAAAAATTATAATTTTAGTATAGTTGTAAGTGTTTGTTGTTATATTAGAATTAAGTTATGAATTGTAAATAAAAACATCCATTACGATTAAAAAAGTAATAATGCTATGCTTTATTAATAAATTAATAGAATAAAATATATTTTTTATAGCTACATAATTAGTAGTTATTCAAAATATTATTATTATGTAAAATACAGTTTACAATGCCCAGTTATAAATAACAGATCAAAGATTCACGTGGGACATCCAGACGGGCCACGGCGAGGGCGGGCGGCGCGTCCTTCCTAGGGCGGACGACAACCTGCGAGCGTCGCGACAAGCCTTATCTACGCTCCGGGCTATAGGGTTTCGATAACTGTTATGGTTTTGGATTTATTTTACATTGTTCAGGTTGAAATTATATTAAATACAAGGATTTTGAATTGAAGAATATTACCCACGTTAGATGTAATTTTAATTTGCTCCGGTTACACTTAACATGACAATTATTATTATTCATATTATCCACATTTTTGATAGTTTTCATAAATGTTGCCTGTGTAACTTGTAGCGCATATAGCAACAAATATTTAATGTTTAAAGTAAAGAGAAAACTAAATAAATCCTATTTCATTTTATGATAACGGAACCCGGGCAATTCGGCACTTGCATCAGAGCCGCCCGCTCGGAAGGCAAGGGCGGGCGGCGCGTCCTGCCCTCGGGTCGTCGCCCCGAAACGCAGCCTTCAGACCTTCCACAGAGGTCTGGTTCACTCCGGTTCAATCCGGTTCGGTCTGGTCTTTCGAGGAAGGCAAGGGCGCCGCGTCCCGAGTTCGATGCCCGGCTATATAACGCCTGCAAGCCTGTTATCTAGAGACTCGTAATATGGTATTACTTTTGTGAGCGGGTTTGCTTCGTGTTATAAATTGTTTTGTTTATTAAATATTATGAAAGATATTTAGCTTTAATTCCGCTACCAAAATCCAAGCTTGGAAGCAGGATGCAGTCCCACCGTCCCACCCTCATGCAATATGCGCATGCAGGAAAGCCCACCCTCCCGCCCTCATGCATATGCAAAATACACGAAAAGTGAGACAAAAGGGGGGTAGCATGCCATGCAACCAAACCAATACTCGACACGTGTTTCGCCCCTCCACGGGGCATCCTCAGGAGATGTTGACTCGACAACCGCTCGGGCGCGAATGAGCCAGTTGTACGGCTCTCGCCCCTTTATATAGCGCAATGATGACGCATTGGCAACGGTCGATACAAACGTCACAAAGACGTCTGTATCGACCTACCTGCAATCATACTTAAAAGAGGTGATGTAATTAAGTTAGTTTGTTCATTCAACAGTGTATAGTTATTATTATTATTATGTTTGGAGATTTCTAACTGCTCCAACACACACAACCGGAAACTTTTATCACATACATGGAGAATGTTGTACGTATTATTGTCGCTCAAGGAATGGCCGGTATCGATTAAATGTTTAGCAAAATGTGATTTTTCTGAATGGCCATTCCTGTAAGCGGCAACATGCTCCCTATACCTTATTTCGAAGTTACGGCCTGTCTGACCTACATAGACCCCGTTGCAATCATTGCATACTAATTTATAAATACCGGATTTTTTGGAATTTTCTAATTTATCTTTGCCGTTACAAAGATTTCGTAAGTTATGATCTGATCGAAAGGCAACGAAAACATTGTGTTTTTTAAGAATATTCGCGATTTTATCGGAAATGGGGCCTATGTAAGACAGACTACCAACATGCTTGTTAATTCGTTCGGTGTTCTTATCTTAAGTTCTTATCTTAAGTTCTTATCTTAAGTCAGCATGTATAGCTGAACAGGCAAAGCTTTACATCAAGTTGACCAAACTCCATCGCTTAGCAGCTCAGAACGTTTGGTTCAATCAACAGTGTAAACAATTAAAAGTATTTCCCCATTATATTAATATACATACCAACACACACAGCCGGTCAAGTAGTATAGCTTTGGTGAAGGCAAAACAGGTGTGGTTGAACGAAGAATGTAGACATTGGTTTTCAGTTAGGGACAATGTCAAGCTCCACTTGAAAGTTTTATACTCAGAATTGAGTTACAAACTACACAATGTGGAGTTTGACATTTTAGATAACAAAGCCCGGGACTTCGCCTCCCAAGTAGCGCATGATAAATATATAACACAGCGCAGGAAGTTGGAGCGATTATCTGGGAATAACCGGAACAGTAATATCAACCATCGAGAAAATAATAATATAGATACAATTCATTCTTTTTATCCACGCGTTAAAAATTATACAAATACCCAATTTTCATCTGCTGAGATTTCTTTATTAGAGAAAGGTCTAAAATATAACATCAGACCACGGTTATCCCAGAAATCGCTCGAAACTTTGGTGGTGGATTCAGAAATGGCTTGTGTTAGAAGTAAAATGGATAGCGCCGTTAAACATCAGGTGGCAGTTCAGATCAAAAAAGCTTCATCTACCTCCTTTTCTCAAAATTATTCCGAATTACAAATACATCGGTCATTACAAAACAAAATTACTCAAAATAACTTAATAATTACGAAAGCCGACAAGGGCAATACTGTTATCATCTTGGATAAAACTGCTTACCACCAGAAGATTAACGACGTTATCCAGGGAGAGGATTTCGAACGTTTGAGTTCCGACCCCACCAAAAAATTTACAGTAGAGTTAAAAAATGCTATTAATAACATGTCATGTATTTCTCCAGATCTATTAAAATATAAAATCCCTATGAACCCACGATCTCCTTTTTTGTATGGCTTACCAAAAACTCATAAAGATAATATCCCAATTCGCCCCGTTGTCTCTTACATTGGTGCTCCAACATACGATATAGCTAAATATCTCAATAACTTATTAAAAACTAAGTCTTCTTTTTCACCTAAATACAGTTTAAAAAATAGTTTAGATTTAATTGAAAAAATAAAAAATGTCAACATCCCTCACAATTCAAAATTATTATCACTGGATGTTGACAGTTTATTTACAAATACTCCATTTGAAGAGTGCCTTCGTATTTTGGAGAACCATTTGGAGAGACAACGTTTACATCCTGGAGAAATACATGACTTTCTTAACCTTGCACGTATTTGCATGCAACAAAACTATTTTCGTTTCAATAACGAATATTTTCGCCAAAAGGAGGGGTTAGCAATGGGATCACCTCTAAGTCCTTTAATGGCGGAAATATTTATGGATAACTTTGAATGTAAATATGTGGTGGGCGAACCCAACATTCTGTTTTATTATAGATATGTAGATGACGTAATTATCTGTTGGACGGGTACTATTCGTCAAATAGACATTTTTCTCAATAAGCTTAACTCTTTCCACCCGAAAATTAAATTCAAATTAGAATTAGAATCCGACAAATCCCTCAATTTTTTGGATCTAACTATCACTAGAGTTAATGATAAACTCGATTTCCAAATTTACCGAAAACCCACTCACACCGACACAACAATTCCCGCTTCTTCCTGTCACCCATTACAACACAAACTTGCAGCCTTCCGCAGCTATGTCCACCGACTAATGTTTGTCCCACTGTCCACGGATAATTACGTCAAAGAACTTAAAATATTATATCAAATCGCGATTTCAAACGGGTATTCCAAACAAGTTATTGATAATATAATTCAGAATAAACAGAATGACAGGGTTCGCTCACTACTTTATGCATGTACCACCGAACGAATTAACAAGCATGTTGGTAGTCTGTCTTACATAGGCCCCATTTCCGATAAAATCGCGAATATTCTTAAAAAACACAATGTTTTCGTTGCCTTTCGATCAGATCATAACTTACGAAATCTTTGTAACGGCAAAGATAAATTAGAAAATTCCAAAAAATCCGGTATTTATAAATTAGTATGCAATGATTGCAACGGGGTCTATGTAGGTCAGACAGGCCGTAACTTCGAAATAAGGTATAGGGAGCATGTTGCCGCTTACAGGAATGGCCATTCAGAAAAATCACATTTTGCTAAACATTTAATCGATACCGGCCATTCCTTGAGCGACAATAATACGTACAACATTCTCCATGTATGTGATAAAAGTTTCCGGTTGTGTGTGTTGGAGCAGTTAGAAATCTCCAAACATAATAATAATAATAACTATACACTGTTGAATGAACAAACTAACTTAATTACATCACCTCTTTTAAGTATGATTGCAGGTAGGTCGATACAGACGTCTTTGTGACGTTTGTATCGACCGTTGCCAATGCGTCATCATTGCGCTATATAAAGGGGCGAGAGCCGTACAACTGGCTCATTCGCGCCCGAGCGGTTGTCGAGTCAACATCTCCTGAGGATGCCCCGTGGAGGGGCGAAACACGTGTCGAGTATTGGTTTGGTTGCATGGCATGCTACCCCCCTTTTGTCTCACTTTTCGTGTATTTTGCATATGCATGAGGGCGGGAGGGTGGGCTTTCCTGCATGCGCATATTGCATGAGGGTGGGACGGTGGGACTGCATCCTGCTTCCAAGCTTGGATTTTGGTAGCGGAATTAAAGCTAAATATCTTTCATAATATTTAATGTCATGGATTTCCGCAAAGTAACGCCTGATTCTATAACTTATCTTGTTTTGTTTATTTTACTTTGTTGAATTTTAAGGTACACGGTATGGTAAGGTACCTACTAGACGGTACGTTAAGCATCAACCACATTGAACTATTGCAAATATGTAGAATATTTATGCATGGTAGAGAAAAGGTTGATTAATTTGAGGTATCTATATAACCCGGAAATAGTGACAAGGAAGTTTAAACCGGAAGTTACTATTCAAAATTTCCCCAAGACAAAATTTATAACAAAACAAAAATACTAACTCTACAATTTCATGCTCAAAACCAGGAAAAAAATCTGACTCATAGCACAATATATTCAAATTTTCCAACTCGCTGTATTACTTAAAACTTTATTACCATATTGTGAAAACAGAAACACGTACAAGTTATCACAGTCATAATGCGATGTGTAACCTTCCTATGCTCGGCGGTGGGTGGGTCGGCACTCGACCTCTAGACTGCAGAGTCGATGTCCCGGCGCACACAAATTAGGTGACTTTACCGTTCACAATGCGGGATGAAGGATTATGTCTGGAATAGTCTAGATATCTAGGCATTTAGAGGGTAGGTACTAAAAAGTAAGCTCATAAATGTAATAAGATATGTTAAGTCATTTTTTAATATTTTTAATTGTGTGCTCTACTTACTTAAAATACACGTAATTTCATACTATTTTTATTCATTTCTTGACTTGAAAAATGTATGAGAATTGAGAAGTTTCTTCTCAATTCTCATACATTTTTCAAGTATAAGCTTTAAAAGTATAAGCTTTAACTAGGATTTCCTGTGTTAATTTACACGAAACAGAAAATACAATACACTAATATTTTTATCATAAGCTTTTATTTAGACTGAGAAAAGTACTCGTGTAAATTATTGTAGGAATGAAATAGAATCACACCTGCACGTGGCATGCTCTAGGTATATAATTTTCACTGAATATAAATTCTTTCTGTAATTTTCCTAGACTCAAATACATGTAAATGTTACGTTTTCACGGCTAAAACACTAAACCAATTCCGATGAAAATCGGCTTAAAATTTGTTTGGTAAAGCTTGGATCCTGAGAAAGGGCTATAGGCTTTCATGCTATAGCATATCTTAATAGGTCTACTTAATAAATTAAGTAGACCTATTAAGATGTTTAAGTATAACAATAACTTATATGTGCAGTTCAATACACGGTAGATTGAATCAAGTAAGTATACAAAGTAAATTATTACGTAATTTAAATATTTTAAAGAAGAACTGAAAATTTTTGAAAAAATATGAGCATTTAATTTGCAAGTGAAAAAACACTTATTTAAAAATAGTTGGGTGTGTTAAAAATGATTTTCGTATAAGAACAATTAGGAAAGTCCACTAATAATGTTTAATTTATTACTTTTTCACTTACTTATACTGAATTACTGTAACAGAGTTCAAAATATTGCATAATTTTCTTAAATAATTTCTTTTGACATCTAACATTAAAGCACCGTATCTACAGATACCATTAATCATAAGAATTTTCCGCCGATCACCACGAGACACTACATAAGAAACCCCCAAATGTCAAAAAGGTTTAAGGGCACGTAAAAACGCCCTTCAGACGAATAGGCCGTTACCCCGGGGACGCCCTTCGACTGTCCCTGTGTGCGTGAGAAATGCACTCATCATGTACAGGCGCCCTACGTCTGTGTGCGTTACTGTAGGCACTAGGTAGGTGTCTCTGTGTGCGTGCTCTATAATGCTCTGTCCGCGATTTTCGGCAGTGTCTATGTGTGCGTTAGTTAGTTGTCTTGTTACTAGAATTATCTAAGTTGTGGTACTAAAAAGTTTGTAAGTTTTGCTTGAATTTTTCACGAGATATTGCTAATCTATTAGAGTAACTTTAAAGTTGGGTGTTTTGTCATTTTACGAATATTATGTAGAAACGTTATGGTTGTTATTATGTACATTACATATTATTATGATGATAAGATGTTAATTAAGAGGTGATTGCAATGTCTATGATAATGAAGCTGAATCAGGAGTTTTTCATATAATAACTTTATCAGAAATTATTAATCGGTATTGAGTAATTGAAATATGAATTGGTATCAAAGATAAAAGTTTTTAATGTATGTGATCAATTTATTTAAAAAAATGAATTTTCTCAGTCAAAAAGATAAGCTGCATATCGATTGCGTAAGTGCAGGTTGCATAATATGTTTATAAGGACCGCCACCACCCAGTACATACATAGCATGGCGGCCTTACACGCAAATATGTTTAGCTACCTATATTTATCTATTTATTACCTTAAGTATGTCTATACAACCTCGTGATATATGCATCACTTTAAATTAATTGAACTCATCTAGGAACATAAACAACGACTTGCATACCAGCTGTTGTTTTGTCGATACTCATTTTAAATTGGTCGAGTGGACATAAGACCAATCTGTTATATTAAAGGCAGTGGACACTATTTATCTACTACACTGCGCTACTAGTATTTGCTATACAGCAATGAATACTATTGTAGTAGCAAGAAAATTTATGATATTTATAGTTACTGTATATAATGTAAAGAAAGAAAGGAAGGAGTTAATAGTGAAATGACGAGTTGTAGAGATGAATGGAAGCAAGATATGCATTGCACCGACCACAAATTACTTAATTGGTAACAGGACAGGGAGATGACAATGTATAAAATAGTCCGTAATATTATGTACTTGTAAAAATATATCTCTACTCTATCTATAACTCAACACTGATACCTTCAATAGATATCCTCATCCTATCTATAGCCAACCTTCAGAAAACAACGTCGACTTCATAAACAAGTCGAAATAAAGGTATTTTTAAATTCATGTATTCTCAAACTAAGCTAGCTCAAAACCTAGGTATTCCGTTCATTATTAAAATAGAACGTCATCAGATAAAAGAGATTGAAGTGAAGACTCACAAGCAAGCGGAGGCGTTTAAAGTTATTATCTATGCGGCCGACCTCAGTCGGGTATCGAACCCGCGACAACTAGGTCAATGCAGCACGCGATGTCATACTCCGTCGCTGACTTGGCGACGCGGAGCTACGAATTGAAGGTGAGATGCTGATAAATAAATTAAGGCTACGTTTTAGAACGGTTAGGTATTAATATATCTGTCGCTGTGGCTCTCTAAACTAAGAATTTATATAAAAAAATCGTATTTCTTTTACTTTTGTGTTTTGAATTAATGAAAGATTTGAAATATATTTTATTATGAGTGTTTTCTTTTCTCAATTAATAATGAAAAAATAGCCGACAATATTGTGTAACATTTCATTATTGGTTACTTGGACAAACCTTATTTTCTTTCAAGTAAGTTAACTATTAATCATGACACCGTCTAAAAAGTTTAAGACCTATTCAAGATTTATATATCACATATACCAAAGGAGCTAACCTAAATCTAAGCTATTCAGCACGTACACCAATAAAGATATAGATCAATATTCGCGATAGCATCTGTAGCATCAGGAAGTGACTCTTGCGCAGCCATTACGGAATGGAGTCAAGGCCCGGAGATGCGCGCCAGATTGCGAGAGGAGCCGCGCGGCTATACATGTATGTTTGTGTGTTTGTGGCTGCAGTTATAGTTAGATCCGAGCTAATTTTAGAAGTAAATGGTTAATATGTCGCTTGTGATGTTGTAAGAGTTGGATTGTTGTGTTTTTAGTACAGATTATTATGTGTCTGTTGTTGTTATCTTTTTTTTATAAGTGTTAAGAAATATAGTAGCAGATAGTCTTATGGCAGATAGTTTATGTTTACATAAATATTTAATAATATGTGTCTTCGTTAATACTTGTCGTCGTAGTTGAGCGCAATTTATATGATGAATTGATTAAGTAATCTAAACTTTTTCTCAATATGAATAATATACTTAACTACCAAATAAAATAATGTAACTTCCAAATTGCCTAATAAATATACAACAGACAGAGTCTATTGTTTCGCAATACGTTAGATTCTCTTATTTTGGTGTTAAATTCTTTCGCGCCGTGACCGTGACATATTACCTTAATACAACTTTGTTTTTAAGAAACAGTTCGAGAATATTCAGAGCCTTATTTTAGGGATCATACCTATAACTTATTTAAAAGTTTGAAACCAATTCGGCCTGGACCGATGTAAGGTAAAGTGCTTTATTTAAATATTTTTAAAACTTTTTTAGTTTTTCAAGACTATGATTTTGTTTTGTAATTTTAAATTTAGAATGAAAGGTTACGTTATTTAGAATTTCTGTAAGTGTTAATGGAAAAAACCACTACTGACTGTTGACTGTTTAACTATTTTTTACATAGATACCTTTCGAACATAATTATCTTAAAGTATAGATAATGTTTTTTTTTTTAATAAATTATTATACATAATGATATCTTATCCAAACATTAGTAGCTTACTGTAAGCTGCCTTTATATAGCCGAGGAAAACATAGTTATAGAGCTAATGATGACAATTACTTACATAACCAGTGGATAACGGACAATCATTCAGATACAAAACATGACGCAAATTGATAATTGGAGGATGAGATGCTGTATAATGAGGAACATTAAGATTCCTGTATTAATATACAATAAATTATATGTCATTTTACTTGGATACTATTTGTTTTTATTTAAAAAGAAAATTAGTTTAGATGGATGGATGGATTGATGGAGTCTTTGACCATAGACAAATTTCGGCTTGGGACCGATACAAGTGGGAATATGTACACTTTTCATTCAAAGAAAACTAGAACTCGCAACACAGTCTATTATTTCTCATGATTTTGAAAAAAGGCCTTATTTATTCAAAGCTTACATACGACGAAATTGCATATAATGTGTCTTTTTTTTCTGGGATCTAAAAGTAATATAGAGTTAGTCGGACAAAACTACGTAACTACAAACCATCTGTTACCTAACAAACGCAATGTCAAACCAAAATTACAATATCTAGATTATATTATACAATAGTTAATATTCAAGAGACTAAAAGCTGAAAATGTTACGGTATCGATGTCAAGTACTTGAAATTATAAGCAGTTGCACTCGTTACTGTAACCACTGTATAATAATATCTAAGGTTTGTGACAAAAACACGTACAGGCTACCATCTTGGAAATGTATTTGATGGTTATTACTAGCTTTTAGGCAATCACATTTTTTTTATTAAATCTGCGTTTTTAAAACACTATGAACCCTTTTATTATTTGTCGTAATAACGGCAATATAAATAAACTCTGAAAATGTCACCTCTCTACCTATATGAGATACAGCCCACGACAGATCGATGGACGGCGTGCATGTTTTTTATGTTGTCGACTATGTCGCTCTTGCCCCAAGAGAATAATTACCTTACGTGACTAAAAAACCCTTTATAACTTTACTGAACAAAATACCTAAGCCCTAAATCAATAAATCCCAATAAAACTGTTCCAATCAAAATATAATAGTAACCTATAAAAAATTAAAATACATCCCTCCCAGGGACTCGTGGAGCGAGTGGGAGCTCTCCACGAGTTGGCGAACATGTCTGGTTGCCATGGCAACGGGTCTAGACTCCCTGTTACCTAGCCTAGATGATCGCTCTAAATTATATACTGTAGGCGTTATATTGGCGAAATAGCAAAATTCTCATTATTTGCTGAAGCAAGAATATACGTGAATAGGTTTTCAAGGAACATTGTGTAACCGTCGATTCAAATAATAAGGCAACGATCACTGTATATTGCTTGACAACCAAAAAACGTCGAATGGTTCGTCCTGTAACCATTTTATAGATGACGTCAATCTTTTTTTAGGCGAACTTCGGTTCTAATTAAGTATTTCTTTAACAAAACTTGAATTAGAAGCCGTAGTATCAAAATGCAACGATCTGAGTGAAACAATCTATTTTTGGGTTTTGATTAACCAACTGAAATGTCTCTCTGTAATACGGCATCTAAACAACATACAATCGTCATAATTATGGCCTTATTTGATTTGAATCAAGAACTTAACTTGTTTTCGTTATGCCCGATGTTATGTACACTACCTAAATATTACGAATATTTTTGGAAACTGTAGCTATAGAAATACTTAATCATTATGGTACCATCACAATTTTGCATGAGTACGTCATGCTCGTCAGAGTTAACAATAAAATGAATATCAACCTTAGTAGGTTGAAATAAAGGTGTTTAAATATCTGTAGTAACAAAGTGTGGTCAAATATAGTTTGTGTGATTCCAGGAAGGGCGCAGCCAGACGGTCCGGCATTCGGTTCTCGGCATGACGAGACAATGGGCGCCTGTGCCCGTCATTGTCAAGGTTACCGAGAATGTGGGACTATAATACTATACATATACTGTTACTATAGTATGGATACACTACTACTACACTACTTTGATTGCACCACGGATAGCCGACAGGCATGTCATATACACCACTATGCTTTCTTGACACGCTGTTTGTGACAAACATTTGCGCGATCCACAAATGTTTGTTCCAAGCCTTTGTTATTTATGTATGTGATTTGAGTATTTGTGCAACTGTCTTTTTAACGAGCAAAGACTCTATTCAATACAGCTATAGTACTAGACGCTAGACGCTACAGTTTTGTATCGTCAAGCAATATAACTTTAGGAATACACCGTATTAGTGCATTACACATTATACATTTGGGTCAGTATTAACGATGCTCAATCATTAATCTGATTTCAATACAAAATAATGTTCAATTGGACATTTTGAGTTGGACTTTTGCAATATACATGAGGTATTCACAAAGAGGCAAAAACAAAAATATTCACATAGATATAGCGAGTTTTTGTTTTATATGATATTCGGTAATAATTTAATTCTTCTACATAATTATTAGATAATAATATAATTGCTTACCTAGTATGTTATGTATTATTTTCCGCTATCGTTTTAAAAATAAATGTCATGATGATTTTTAATTACTTATCTATAACGTACGAAGAAATGAATCAGTTGGGAAGTAGGGATTATACAAGCCGTGTTAAATAATCAGAAATATTTTATGAAACAAAAGGCATGAGGTTCTAGTGTAACCTAACATAAACGTTTTGTAGATGGGCCTTTATATAAATAATTGCGAAATGTTCGAGAACACGTTTAAAGTCTTAGAAATTTCTAGATTCTTGTTACCCTTCAAAAACGTTTATGATAAGTTTCGGCATTGATGTAGCATCGCGTGCGAAAAGACACCGGTCGCTAAATAATTCATATACATTGTGTTGAAGGAAAACAAAAGTGTTGGCCGCCTCAATTATATCGATTATGAGAATTTTCGAATTGATTCGATATTTGTAGACATAATATATGACGTCATAAAAGGATGTCTACATTAGATAGTTTTCAGACAGCGTTAGTGTAATTTTTGTAAATTGAAAGAAAATTATATCAATAATCAAAGAAAAAAGTGAAAATTCAATTGAAATTATCTAACTCTAGACGTCGGCTTATACACTGTTAGTTAACAAAGTGCTAAATCAATTTCTACATGGACTTACAAAAAATGTTTATAGACAAAATCTTAATATATTTTATCTTCATAAAGATGCGTAATTTCTTATTGATTCATCAGCGGGTCCATAGTGACAACAATGTCATTAAGTCTGCCATCTGTTTTAACATTGTCACAACAATTATAATGTATTGTAGTCGGCAGTTGATCCCGGCTTGTGCAAATATTTAAGATATTTTAATATTTGTTCAGAGTCTGACTGTTTATGCAAGTTCAAGATTTGCGTATGTAATATTTTAAGATATAATTAACAAATCAATTTAATCTATTGTAAAAAAACATTAGAGCTGCAGTTAAAGGCCCACAGCTGGGCCAGGTACACCAAATATTATTCAGTCACTTGTCTCTCGCTATTCAAAATGCGATATTTAATTCCTATACAAAAATGAAAGTTACAGTACCTAGACAAAAATAGTGAGAATACCATCAAACATTTGGCGACCCTACATCAAATCGATTTTACACTAGTAATGAGAAAATTCTCAGAATTCTTCAAACAACTGGACGGCTGAATGTATCTGTGTAACATACAAATAACTCACATTTTAAACAATACATTCACGACATGAATATTTTAATAACTTGTAAATGCAAAAACTTATTTACTTATTATTTGTAAAACGATTTTTTGTTTCACTCAAATATGCTTCGATAAAATGATTTTTGTGAAAAATGAATAGCTTGATTGAAAACATGATTGATATTTTTGAAACATATATTTAAATAAATAACAAAGAACAACGACTTTTGTAGACAAATATGTTTTACGATAATTACAATACAATATGATATTAATTTAATTATTTAAGTATTCAGATAGGTATTTAAATGAATAGTATGTATATCTTTAGGTTTATAAAGTTATATATGAATATCAGACGCTGCCACGCTGTCAGTAAAGTTAAAACTGAGCTAGTATGCGGGTTCTTCTGCCAAATGATATGTCCCCAGCACGGAGCAAATACAAAGGTCCCCAGTGCAAGTTTTCAGACTCGAGCAGGAATATTACTTTAACGAATTCTCGTTAATAAGTATACTTTACCCTGTTGATAGAGTAACTAAGACAAGAAACGTACAAATTAATGTCCGAAAAACAAAAAAAAATGGGTATAAAAGTTAAGAAATGGAGTCTATGTTTCTGGACGAGTCCACACTATAAACCTCTTTGGTGGAAAGAAATTGTTGTCTATGACATCTTTAAAAAAGGAATGTAACTAATAAGTATTGCGTTCGACACAAAAAAGTATTTACACTCCAAGTCGCGTTGCAAATGATCGATTTTCTCGCTAAACGCATCATTAGTGCACCAGGCAGCAGACCGTGAGGACCCCAGATCGATGCCTTACCAGGGTAACTCTGTTTTTCTGTCGGGAAATTCTGCGAAACTGTACTAGGTGTGAAGTAAGCTTGTTAATTGGCAGACATACCCTTATTAAAGAGAGTGATTATATTTAGAAGAAAATATAATCCTGTTCTGTCTATCCCTTCGAATAATTCAAGCATGACACTACAAATGATGAAAAGCTTGAATTAAAATGATAAAAAACGTGATCATTATTTTGAGTTACAAGAAATTTATCCTGGTAGTATTTTTATTGCAAACTTTGCTGTATTGTTTCTTTTACTTCTACCGATGAAGATAAATCAAACACAGTATCGAACAGTTAAGAAAACCAGGTTACACGTGGAACCTAGCTTTTGCTCATGTTCTATATATTTCATGAAATCAAAACATAATAGCTATTCGTGTACAAGTACAAAGCTTCGCTTATGTAAAGTACATGAAGTAGACAGAGTGCCGCGGGCGGAGGGTAGGCAGAGTGCCGCGGGCGAAGGGTAGTCAAAACTTCACAGACAGGCATCATCATTAATCGTGTCTGGGTTTAATCTGTCCGCTGTGTTCCACATTATCGCTGTCGATTTAAATGTTTTATTATTTCTTTAGATGATTAAATGCTGACTAGCGTTCGTTGTTGTTACCGTAATATCAAATATCCGAACGCTAGGTTTTCTAGACAATATATTTATTAAATATAGTCATTGTTTTTGCGATTTTTTTTATGTCTGGCACAATTTAGTTCAGTTAGTTTTTTTTTCTGGAGGCACTAAATTATCTCACTATTGCGGGTTTGATTTGATTTGACAATTAGATGACTACTACAAATGCGCAAAAATATGGGAGTAAGGAAAAAATATATCGGATACTAAAAAAAACTTTCAATTAAACTTTGTATTCCGGGCACGCGTCCCGTCAAAGCCACTAGCTGCCAAACACACACAGCTTTTGGTGTGACCGCCAGCTGGGTATGGCGGACCATTCATATTTATGTAAATTGCTCTTTAAACATGGATATCCAAAGGTCATTCATTGATTAAGTTAGCAAACTTCGTGGCAACAAGGTGATGGCTTGATATCTGCTGAGCTACTCGCAAACCTATTCTTATAAACCTTTGAGTTGAGTTCGGTGCCAAAGGTCTTGAGTTTTGTTTCCCTATGTTTAAATTAGGTTACAGTTACATCACTTTTGTTATTTTATACTATTAATATTAGATACAAAGAGGTCTAAAAAGATAAAACGTATGAAGTAAACGTCTGTCAATTTGACGTCAAACCCGTTATAAATTGACGTATTAAGCTGAACCTGAGTGACGTGGTATTAATAAGCAAGGGAAAGTCAAATCCTATTGTTGTAAGGTTTATAACGAAAATACGAGCCTTCCTTCCACTGTTTTAAGAGATTTCGACAAAGCCAGAATACGGAAAGATGTATTTTTACGTCTCTAATGAATTGCTAACATAATAGGGATAAGAAATGTTCAATTGTTTTATTCAAATTAATGACTTTTTTAGGTCTTGTGGTTTTTCCGTGTTTTATCTGAGCGAATTTGTGTTATTTCTACTATTTTCAATTTTATTTTGATGACGGGCCTCTTGGTCTAGTGGTTAGTGACCCTGACTGCTATACCGGAGGTCGTGGGTTCGATTCCCACCCAGGACAAATGTTTGTGTGATGAGCACGATTATTTGTTCTGGTTTTCTGGGTGTAATTTATCTATAATATGTATGTATTTAGAAATATATAAGTATGTTTATCAGTTGTCTGGTTACCATAACACAAGCTCTGCTTAGCTTGGGATCAGATGACCGTGTGTGAGTTGTCCCGGAATATTATTATTATTATTTTGAGTTGCTATTTTAGCAAGTTATTGTAGTATGAAGTATATAATAAATAGTACGCCTGCGTGATTTTTGACCAATAGATATTTATTTATATTGAGATTCTCCTTACGTGGATCCTTAACATATCTAGCAGCTACCTCGGCGATGCTCTACAACATTGTATCCCAACAATTCAATGCTCGTCATTAACCGCTAATGAATAGCATTTAAACTTTAGCCAATCATTTTTTTTCTGCAAATGATTTTACTAAAAAGGATCGTGTTCGTGTCACCGTCTCCATCCGATCGCTCTTAGCTACACAACCTTACACCTGTCACCGGACTAAACGAAAATAGCCTTTATTGTTACAACATTAAGAGTAGCGTCAGCGGCAATTACGCGGTTGCCCTACAAAGTTGTTTGTGCGGTTCGTTGAATAGAAGCTAGACCTTAGTCCGTCGTGATAAGGTTGAAGGTGATAGTAGTTGCGCGTTGTTTTGAGCGTAACTAGGGCGGGCGCCTTGAGAGCCGCATTTACATGACACGGCCTCGCACGGTCGCTGCTCCCCTGGCCTTACTGGGCTGTAGCATTGCACGCCGACTGCGCACCGCAGTTTCCTTCCTCACCATTATCTATATTTCCTATCCATGCCAACTGACAAACAACTCAACTAATCCTTGTTTTCAACGCTTGGGAAGATTGCGCGCAAGCTGGAGAGTATTATTAAATATTCTGCTGTATCACTCTTAATTTGGTCATTAGTAGATCTGCGCACGATTTTGTTTACAGATAAACAAATGAAAATATATAAAACTTAATCAAAACTCATTTACATTTTTAGAAACATGAAATACAATATTTTAGCCGACATCGTTGTGGAAATAGAGGAAGTCTTGATTACGCTACAATTGGCACTAGAGGTATCAGGTGCAGCTGCCTACAGAAGTTTCTAGACACAAGTGATCTAACACACAAACCTACTATTAAACAAAAAAAGTCGACTTTAGAATTTAGTTTACGTACACTAAAACAAACTATTTGTGGTAAATACTAAGCTAACTACTTTTGTCCCTATTCCGACGATTTTAATTTTAATAAAAAAATATAAAATTGGCAAAGTAAAGGGTATATAAAAGGCTTGAAATCGGAAGATCAGATCAGCAGAAGTAGGTTCGTTTGTGCAATATTCGAGAGTTGTCAGGTTGCACCACACGACACAGACCTTGGAACACACACGCTCGCTCTGATCAATATGTTGTACCCAACACATTCAATACCACTTCACATTTCAAGATATATAATAGACAAAATTTGCAAATCAAAAATACTTTAGATTTTTGCTTTGGGACTTCACCCTCCGAGCCTGTAATCACACTATCTAAATTTTAACGTATGTAAAAATATCTGTCATTTATTTTATGTATAAAAACCTCTTAGGAAGGAATGTAATATTTTTTAGTATTTCTCAGTTTCTAGTTTTAGTAGTAAACGAAGCTCTGTTCCTTGTTTGTATACACGCATACTACAGCTGAAAGAGAAAGTGGGCTCGACTCCCACTTTCCTTTTCATTTAAGAGGTCAAAAGAGGACAGAGGATAGAGAACAAAAACAGGTGTACTACAAACAAACATACGGTAGAAAAAAATAGTAGTAATTAAGGCGAGACGATTGTATGTATGTACGAGTAATGAGTATGTGTAGTTTTGGGCAATCCCGAAAAATGCGCGTAAATTACTCATATCTATTAAGAATTTGTCTACAAAATGTGTATTTATTTTAAACAATATTGTAATGTATTATGTAAAGCCTAGAATGTAAATAGGCAGTGTACCAGCATTAGTGGCATGCACGCGGCCTTCGGGGCCCATATGTGGCGTATTTAGAGTGTACCGCGAACGCTCGGACCTAGATACGTTAATCTAAACTGGTATGGACTAAATGTATATGTTAAGCCAAGCTTAGGTCTTCTTATTGTTGTTAATATTTTTTTTAGAATCTCAAAAAATATTTTTTCATCCCATCATATTTGTTACAAAAAAAACCCTAGTATATTTTTTACAGTCTCGATAATCGAAATAAAAAGGGTATATTATAGTCGACTCTAAAATTAATTATTTAATATTATATTTATGAATGATCAACATATTTTGAGACGCGCATCAATAAATCCGTTGTATATATTGTTAATGTTACTACTAACATAATTTAACGTTAAATAGACAAACATCATTTACGTTCAAGGCTCATGTAAACAGTAATACAACATTCTCAAAAATCCAATTCAAAGCGACCATCAAATAGCTACCACAAACCATTTTAGTTACATCACGTTGGACCCTAATTATCTAGGTCTTTACACTATACTAGTTTTTCACCATAGACTAGGATCCATAGATCGACCGGTTCACCTCACTAAGTGGGACAGGATGCAGGCTGCGCACGCGCACGCATGTGTGTGACACGCACACATGCGCAAGTCGTGTTATGTAACAGACTCAATGTGTGCATACTCGCAATTAGGGCAATAAAATTATTTATAGGAGTATGTTTCGCATATGCATGTTTTGATCCGGTTAGCTTTAAGTTTCTGTTAATGTAGCATAAGTTTACTACGGAATTAATATATTTTGTATTAAGTAAAGTTCTTTGTAAACAATGACTGCAAAAGAAGTAAACTTCTTACATAAATTCATTTAAAGTTCACGGTTTTATTTATGTCTCAGTATATTAAAAAAAAAAAAATAACAATATTCTCATATTAAATAAACACAAAATAAATGCATTTCAATGCAATGACGTCATAGTTTAAAGAGAATAAATTTTAATAGAAAACCATTTTCGTTTCCTATGAAACAGTACAATAAATTAAAAAAAAAAACAAACGATATTAATACAAGTGCATCAAGGTGAAAACGCAAAAAACAACTACGAAATGAAAAAGACTAGTTAGTGTTGTTAGTGGCGCGCTTTCCGCGGCGCACGCGCAGCCCTGACCTACATGTCTGATACGTAACCAAGTGCAATGCTGAGACAAACACATCGGATAATATTACTTTCGTTTACGCGTTACGACGGAACGCGTAATTACGCAAAATATTGCAGAGTAGTGACGTCACTCATCGATGGGGTCATAGGACTTATTATTAAAATATTTTATTGTAATTACCACAGTTTCGTCTTTTAGAGTGAGTAAGCGATTTGGTGAGTGTGAAGTAATTTGTTTGAAAGGCAACGAAGATTTATTTGCAAAACACAATTTAATCAATCACAGGGATTACAGTTTTTGTGTCGATTCTATTATACAGCTCATCATAAATCTTTCAATTGATTATCTCGAAACATGTTTTTTTTTGGAACAAAAACCTAAATAAGCCTCCTATGCTGGCTATCCAAGCCAATTAGTCATGTTTAAAGTACAGAATTATGGAAAATTTAAAGAGGTAACATCATTATTTATAAATATACTAGCTTTTGCCCGCGACTTCGTTCGCGTGGAATAGTGACTTCCGGCAGATTTTTGGTTTTACCCACATAGCTCCCGATCTCGCGGGATCTCTTCAAAAATGAAATGTGGAAGATATTCTAGGGAACTCTTCAAAAATCAACATAATGAGCTCTGCGTTTGAATTGAAAATATGTATACTCACTTAGGGCATTAAAGCCGTTATATATAAAATTTTTCTTTGTACTAAAAGTTTTATTATATTGATATTATTTTTTTCATACCTTTTTACAATTTATTTACTTTTTTCCGATGAATTAAAACAATAACATGAACCGAACTCGTGTAACGATCGACACCATTGCGCGATCACCAACTCGACATATAGTACTAACAGAATTATCTATACTCCGTTAGAGCATTTTCTTTGTACTAAAAGTTGTATTATATTATATTTTCATACCTTTTTACTATATAAATAGTAAAAAGGTAAGTAAACATTTTTCCGATGAATTTTCAGTACTGAATTGATGCCGACGCTTGACCAATAGATGGCGCTATATGTCCGGAATAAATTTTATTTTTTATTTTATTTTTTGTAATAAAAACTATCCTATGTCCTTTCTCAAGTTCCAAACTATGTCTGTACCAAATTTCACACAAATCGGTTCAGTAGTTTAGGCGTGAAGCAAAGACAGACAGACAGACAGACAGACAGAAAGACAGACAGACAGACAGAGTTACTTTCGCATTTATAATATTAGTTTGGATAAGTATGTTTATCAGTTATCTGGTTACCATAACACAAGCTCTGCTTAGCTTGGGATCAGATGGAATGGAACCGTGTGTGAGTTGTCCCGGAATATTATTATATTATTATTTTTTAAAGAAAATCAAAGGCATGCCTTAATTAATTAAACTCTTATGTATTTTCAAAATGTTGGTCACATATAAGTAGTATATCCGCCTGTCGTACGATATGTTTATTCTGGAGCGTGTCCGTTCCCGAAATATATGGGATTACAACACGAGCAAAGTCGGGCAATACTATTTCAATATCATATCATCTTGAGCACTTCAAAATTCTATCATAACTAATAGAAATAATCTCAACCTGCCCTCTTATCGTGTCATCAAGCGAGCCGCGTGTGGTGTGCTACTACACGAACTGGTCGAAAGTTATGATCTAAACCGATAATTGCAATGGACTGAGGACCTTAACAGAAAAGTAAACACTGAAAATATTGCTGCTACGGACGTCTCATTAAGAAGTTACCCTTAATCACTATAATAATAGTATAATATGTATAAGAGAAATAAAACCTACCTACTAAATTCTTTGCAGTCGTTGACCAACTTAACGGCTGAAGGTAACACACACGTGTGCTAATTGCTAATAATTGTAAAAATAAATACAGCCTGCTTGGTGTGACCTTGGGATACTACAGCCTACAGCCCACATCCCGATAAGGCTGCTATTTCCCTAGTCATTCAGGGTGCGTGAAAAACCGTAATTTTTCAGAGCACTCGACCAGGCACTTAATCTTAACCCAATAACGGTGAAATATACTGAAGCAAAGGTATTTTAATGAACTCACGGGGAAATGCCGCGCGCTCCGATAACTTACCTGGAAAAGAAAAATTATTATTAATACAAGAAGGTAGCTTAGCAAACAGTTACTGTTACAAAGTTTTTCGTATTTAAACGCAACTTTTGAAAATCTTTTAACTGGGCTTCGAACCCGTAACTTTGCGAACTCTGAGCGTAACAATCGCCGAGCTTACTTCACCACCACCCCTTAAGTTTATAACATTACATTTTGACCGTTGCTACCTCCGCCTTGCCTGACAACAACAGCACGTACCTCACACAACTAAATCACTTTTTATGAACCGGCACAATATTTTCACGCGTCCAATCCGACCAATCTATTTTTTTTATGTGTCCCCCGGCTGTGGAGTTTTGGACAGCCAATATGTCATGTACCAAATAATTGACGTTCAAATTAATGGCACCCATTAAACAATATGCCTAATGAACGGGATGTGTAGCTAGGTGGAGCTAAGCGGGACTAAGCGAGAGATGAGCGAGGTAAAAGACTCGTAGACTAAACAATTCCTTGTAATTGCTATGACGCGCGTTTGTTCTTTGTTGTGATTCGATTTGTGTTTCTATTAACTGCCGCAAGCAGGTTATTGTTTGTTCAATTGAGATAAAAGTTTTACCGTTTTTGAGAAATTTTACTGTAGGAACAAGACATAATAGACTCTACATAACATAACATAACATACCATCACGCCTGTATCCCCGAAGGGTTAGGCAGAGGTGTACCAATGTACACCCACAGTTCGCCGGTATGTTTAGGTCCCATGTAATAGGGGGCGAGCCTATTGCCACTAACCGGGCACAAATCCAAACTCCGACCTGCTACTGAGAATTTTATAGAAAAACCCAATAACACCTTGGTCGACTTGGGAATCGAACCCAAGACCTCTAGCGTAGCAGTCGCGCTTATAACCACTAGGCCAACGAGGCAGTAATACACTCGAGAGCAATGAATCCGGGTCACTTAAAGAATGTTAAAAATCTCGGAAACTAAAAATGATAGGTTAATGCAATAAATTGTATTTAATAGACAATGTAATACTCCTTAAATGAAAGTAAAAAAAATATGAGTCACCATACATTTTATTAACACAAAATTACATAAAGAAAAAAACTGCTGATCTCTCCTTAAAACAAAAATAGGAAACATGAAATGTTTGAACTTTATTACGATTTTCTTGAATTTTAATACTTCGTATTGCCTCCTCGTGCTTCCATTACTGCGTTTACGCGGTTTGGCATGCTGTACACCAAGTTCCTTATACGATTTTGGGGAATATTCTCCCATTCCTCTGTGAGAGCAATTTTGAGCTCACGAAGCGTGATTGGGGGAGGGTTTCGTTGTTTTACGCATCTGCCTAGCTCGTCCCAAGCATGCTCGATCGGGTTGATATCCGGGCTGCGCGCTGGCCACTCCATACGAGTAATGTTCATCTCTTGAAGGTAGTCATTCACAATCCTACCTGTATGAGGTCGGGCATTGTCATGCATAAATATAGCATCCTCACCTAAATTGACCATAAATGGACCAACGTGATCATTGAGGATTTCTTCCACATATCTTTCGCTAGTTAAAGAGCCGTTTTCTATGATCACCAGCTCTGTGCGACTTTCAGAAGAAATTCCGGCCCACACAAGTAAAGACCCACCACCGTAGGCTACTTTTTCTTCGATGCATGCTTGCTTGAATCTTTCCCCTGGTCTTCGATACACTCTGTGTCTTCCATCGTGCTTGTAGAGCATAAATTTTGATTCGTCGGAGAACATAAAAGTAGCCTACGGTGGTGGGTCTGTACTTGTGTGGGCCGGAATTTCTTCTGAAAGTCGCACAGAGCTGGTGATCATAGAAAACGGCTCTTTAACTAGCGAAAGATATGTGGAAGAAATCCTCAATGATCACGTTGGTCCATTTATGGTCAATTTAGGTGAGGATGCTATATTTATGCATGACAATGCCCGACCTCATACAGGTAGGATTGTGAATGACTACCTTCAAGAGATGAACATTACTCGTATGGAGTGGCCAGCGCGCAGCCCGGATATCAACCCGATCGAGCATGCTTGGGACGAGCTAGGCAGATGCGTAAAACAACGAAACCCTCCCCCAATCACGCTTCGTGAGCTCAAAATTGCTCTCACAGAGGAATGGGAGAATATTCCCCAAAATCGTATAAGGAACTTGGTGTACAGCATGCCAAACCGCGTAAACGCAGTAATGGAAGCACGAGGAGGCAATACGAAGTATTAAAATTCAAGAAAATCGTAATAAAGTTCAAAAATTTCATGTTTCCTATTTTTGTTTTAAGGAGAGATCAGCAGTTTTTTTCTTTATGTAATTTTGTGTTAATAAAATGTATGGTGACTCATATTTTTTTTACTTTCATTTAAGGAGTATTACATTGTCTATTAAATACAATTTATTGCATTAACCTATCATTTTTAGTTTCCGAGATTTTTAACATTCTTTAAGTGACCCGAATTCATTGCTCTCGAGTGTAGCAGGTTTATTGTAATAGACTCTACAAAACTAAGATATGTGACAACAATCTATCAAAGGAAATTAGTAAGAGAAAGAGGTAACTTGTTTTATAACTATGATGTTTAAAAATAACAAGAGCAACAGTTTTTTTTCAGCCATACGTTACTGTCCTGTCAAAACGTTAAATATTAGGCATTCTAGCGTGGCGTCAGAATTCCCCTAATTCATTAGCGTTAAATTCATGAAGCTTGTATTTGACACCCATGACACTATAGTGAACCGTGGCCAATGGACCGTGACGCACAAAAACTGCGCCTGCGCACCCGAGCTACGCTACACGTGGTGAGGTGTCAGGTGCAGCTAGTGCAGGCTGGTTCCGCATAGAAAATATATAGAAATATATGAAAAAAAAACGATTCTTTATGTAACTATGATTGTAGATCGAATTGCTCTTGTTATTTTAGGGATAGGAATTCAATTTGATTAGAACAATTAATTTAATTTTGTTTGGTTTATTGTAATTCTTGTAAGCAAATAACGTTAGTAGTTTACAATAAGAAAACAAACGTGTTTATTAAAAAAATACAATTTAAAGTTTGAAAACTAAAACGTTTATCCTTATATCTCCTAAACCCACAGATCCCAAATAACAAGTGATAAATCCCGTTCACCCGGAGCAGAAGCCACGCCCCCCCCCTGCCCCCGCGACCTGGCGCTGGCGGGATGGCGCCTCTCGCCACAACACACCACTTTTTGTCAACACTTCTTACACAACTTTTTGCTGACTCGACAGTTAGGATAATTGAGTCTATACTGAAAAAACAACTAAATGGCTATTCACCTGTTTATCAACATCCCTTATTTTTTTAGTGATAGCTACTTTAGCAGCTCTGCATTTCTGACTATACATAATTTATTGAATAGTAATAAATGGTTCTGGTTCTACAAATATGTTCGTAGTTTTAACTTGCGACTCTAAGATGTCTAAAAGTAATCTAGAGAGTCATTGGTGTTTTAGTCTGATACATTTATGCATATGTATCAGGGTAAACCTTTTATAAAATAAAACCGAAAACTATGGACCACCAGATCTTTGATTGGTCAACGGACGGTTTAGTGGAAGGTAATATTACCTAATAAGTCTAAATCAGGCCAAAACATACAGTTTAAACATCACTGTAAAGTATTTTAATACCGCGACCAATCAGTTTAAAAGACCATACACATAGGTACACAAAGCTAATGCGATCGCGAAAGCTTTTGGCTACCATAACTAACAACAATATATCCTAATGATTTAAAATTACCATCTTTTTCCTAACATGAAACTAATTGAGTGTTTCATAAATGTTTTAAATATTATGAACTAGACGCATACAAACAGGAGTGGCAACAAATAGCAAACAATAGAGACCTGTGGAAAGAAGGAAGGGAGGCCTTTGTCCTGCAGTGGGACAGTTCAGGCTTTAAATAAATAAATAATTATAGCTGTCACTATTAACGTGTTTTTACCACCGGTTCTAATGTAACGTGCTGAGGTGTACTCTCTGTTTACCCACTGTTGGCTATCGGCGTGATAGTTATGTTATCTCGGCATTGAGGCGCGGGGACAATAGCACCACGAGTGTTTGCTCGATAATGCAGGCCGGTTATCACAACAAGCATTTTTACAGTTTAATCACAAACATCAAATAAAACATGCCTTTGTAAAAAACCATTGAAAGAAAGCTTTCGTTATGACTTAAATTGATTTAAATGCATACTCAATAATACAGCATCCAGTACCTATTGCTACAGTATTCAAAGTAAAATTGTGATTATTTATATGCTTCTCCTTATGTTTTATAAGTAAGTTCGAATAAAGTGTACTCTGGTATGCATATTCCACATGTATAAAAACCGGTACCTAAGTTGTTAATCTGAGTAGAGAACTAGAATATGATCTATATACCGATTTATACATACGTCTGTAATAATCGTTACAAATTAGCCGTGTCTGGGACACAGGTGTGTGACGTCCGGTTTCCGAGACACATTACAGAGCCTAATGCCACCTATCTCAGTCTGTAGGGCTTTGGCTTTCCGTTACATTTGTTTCTATTACATACATATAGGATTTAATGTAGTACGAAACAAGGGGACGAAGAAAAATATTGTCGGTAAAAGATAGTCCTAGCACCGAAAATATTGATTAAATCTTGATATTGTGGTCAAAGTTATACGTTACCACAAGTGAACAGACCCCTCAATGCGATGATTATTGAATCGATAAGTTAAGCATACGCGTCCCAGTTAGTAATGTGATTGCGACAGTCGAGAGCTGGAAGCTGTTGTAACTATATTATGCAGCGAGGAGCTGTCACGTGGCTAACTCATGAGGTATGGGAACTATGGTGTATGATAGGGACAATGATTGGGATACATTTCCCGATTACAATAAAACTTATGTAAGTAACTGTTCGTGCGGGTCATGTGTCCTCGAGAGACAGGAAAATCTTTCTTTTATTTTAATTTCATAAATATGTAAAGCTCGAAATATACTTTTAATTGCCTCGGAAATTAGGACATGGTTCTTTTCCCAGGTTCTAAAGATGACTTGAAATACAGTACCTTTTAGCTATCAACATTTTTGGGTTGTTTTCTTCTGTACTCAATCTGGTTAGAGTGTGGAAGTACATAAGAGACATAAAGGTATTTATAACTATCATTAAAATTTAAGCATCTAGTATTTAGATAAATTTGTATCGTAAAGGTTGCGTTGCGTGCTATGGCGGCATAATCTGAGCTATTATTAAACAGCTATTAATAGAATTATAAACAGGAAATTATAAAATATCACACAAATAGGCTCAAGTTCTTTCAAATGCGAAATTATTGTCAATATTTGATAATTCTAAATACTCATTACAAGTATATGTATATGTATTACTGTATTACTCGGTTACCTTTATAAAAAGTGTTTTAATTTGTTTAAAATATATTTAGCATTCTCTAAAGCTACTGTCATATAAATAGTGTGAACACACGACAGGCTGATTCAATCTACACTATAAGGAAAATATTTACAAAATTATTCATTCCATTGAGAACGAAAGTTTACTTTTCTGGCAAAATATTCACAGATCTATATATTTTTAAATAAAAAAATAAGTTGAATAACAATAAACAGACAAACTACTTGTTTCATAACTATAACAAACCGGTGTAGGAGAAGGGTGTCGCGTGCACTTGCGCAGGATACGCGCTAACCATGCGCACGCGCACACGTTGTCTGTGTGTGTGTAAGCGTGCGAGTGTGTGCGTGTGTGGTCGCTCGTCATTGACATGATTAAGGTTGTCGTACCGTCTCAAGGAGCTGCGCTTAGATTCAAGAGTATAGTCTACTTAGAAAACTTGTTACTAGTTACGTTTATTTAAATAAATTATCTAGTGACTGTATTTATCTCTGTTTTGTTTGCCTATGACATAGCGAGGTATATTAGGTATATGTAAGAAATTAATAATTTCATACACGAAATATAAGTATAATGTAATACAATTAATAAAAAATACGCTTTTAATTTCGTGACTGTCAGCAGTTAGGCTTGCGTGTTTTTGCGCACTATCAATGAGCATAATGCATTTTTTATCATTTAATAATTAGGATGAGTCAAATTCTATTTCGTGCCAAAAGGCTTATAAAAATACAAAACTGTTTGTTATATTCGTGTTTTGTACTGGACTGTACAAACACATACAATTAAGGTAATATAGTTTTATTGGTTTCCGTCGAGCTGCGCGTGCGTCCCACTGCACTGGTGCACTAACGTATCATTTCCATAGCAATTCTAGGGGAAATGCATGGGAAATTGCACCTTTGTATCATGTATTGCAGAAAGGAGAAGTCAGATCCCTTGTTGTTAGCGCAACCTGATCGTTAGTGTAATGATTTATGTTAGTGTGTTGTTCAACCGACACTTTAATCATTTGTGGTACCAAGAGAACACTAGTCTGGTGGCTTTTCCCATAGGGTGACACATGACATAATAAACTTGGTATTTCAATGTCTTAGGAACAGACTAAGAACTGTAATTAATAGGATAGTTCGTTTAGAATATTATAGCGTACTATAAAATATAACTTTAAATATAAGTAGTTTCTAAGTTTTAAAAACTACTGACTAACTTGAAATGGTGTCACATATACTTTAAGTCTAGCTCATATTAAAAAAACGTTTTTTATTTAATGAGGAAAACGTGAGTAAAAAATATTTCCGCTCAGCAGAGTCAAACTCAATTGTTTTAAATGATCAAACTCTCTATTTAAATTAAAAATATTACAGGCTTCGACTTTCCAAAGGGTTTTTCAGGTGGAAGCTTTTTAAACCTTTCTTTTCGTATAAACTTTCCGTCAAACTTAAAAAAATTAAAGTTTTAGTTTGAATGGTTCTAGTTTAGCATTTATTGTTGAGTGTTGCCATGTCGGCCATGTCAGGTCCACGTGACGGGACAGGGCACATATTGGCTTGTTTATTTATGTATCGTGGCCAATTCTGGGTCAGGGCCGCACCGAGAAATGTCCGCCGACTTGATATTGAATTCCGGGAATTCGCTCATAATAATATTGGAATAATTAGTGAATTAAATGAACCGTGGATTTTCCCCTGACTGTTCAACAAATTGGTTCTTTTAACTACTGGAAGTTTGGCTACCGGTAATAAATAGGACTAATGTGAAAAATTGTGATTAGATTAACGATAGGTAGCTTTGATTGTTTCATGAATTGGTGGTGTTCGAAACGCTAAATGTCGAAGTTTCAAGAATTTTACTCGTTGAATGGTTTTCAATATCATATAACCATTTTCTAGTAAGCAATTTGAATAGTTTAGGTCTAGAATTTTCCGAATTTCTCATCAAATTTAATAACCTGATAGTTGGTAAAACAATTTTGTTGTTATTCAGGTAGTAAAAGTTACTCAATAACCTTTCTCAATTAGACCAACCTTATCTAAATAAAGTAGGCATGTTAAAATAAAAACTAATGATCAAAACAATACTGTAAGTAGGGTATCGTGAGAACGAGTAGGCAACCAAGCGCAGTAGTTTTCTAAACCTGCCTACTGCCTACTGCCTGGGTTGACTCAAACGTATTAGCTTATACTTATAAAAATTAACCTTTTTCCTTACGAATGAATAGGGTAGATGACTAGGTATGAAAAGTCAAAATTTATTTAGTCCGCCATTTAGATAATCAAAATATAATAGACACATATTTTTTCTTTTCTCAAATAAATTACAATATACGAAGATAAACTGCTGTAAAGTTTAGGAGTGGGGGCTTGTGACGTCACGGCTAGGTACAATTTGTACTCAAACGTGACGTCACGCAAGAATTGTACTCGCTGTATCTTCGTAATTCTTTGTTTACGGGACTAAACAAAAAATACGTGTCTAATATTTTTTTCTTATATAAAGATGGACATAAAAATAAAAATTAGTCATCATCCCTATTATATGTCTTATGTTTTACTGTACACCACAAGAGCTACATCATTTTGAATAGTACATATTTAGTTCAATTAGGTATATAATGTGAGCCACATTAGAGGCACTAAAGCGACTAGAGCTTGCCAAGACCTAAGTTAGCCCTCAAGCTAACACAAACATAATTCTGTAGAAACTTGATTTAGATAAACAAGGCGCGCCTCAAGCGTCAGTTACTGAGATGGAAAGTACCGGGAACCGTATGTAGAGCCGATACTAGCTTCTAAAGGGGTAAAGTGGTGTGTTAACAGAATCATACTCAGATTCATACATGAATTGTCTTGTTAATTGCCGGGCAACTAGAGTCTTTATTTAATAGATTAACGTTTGTAAAGCTTCTGCAACAAGCTTTAAAAAAAGAAACATTTTTATTAAATTAGTACGTACGTTACGGCAATTCTTTACAGTATTAACAATGTACTTTCAGTGAACTCAGTTTCACTGAAATCTAACCCTTTTGTTAATCTGTGACAGCACTATTCCAATAACAAAATGTGGCATTTGCCATTGAGACAAATTCTAAGCTCATCTGTGCGGAATTCAGGAAATGAATTCATATTATGATTCTGCAAAGCGATCACTTTAGCTCCTCTGATCTTGTTGAACTCTGCGATCCGTTAAAGCGTGTAGGAATAACACTCATCCATCCATTAATATTGATAGGTTGCTCGCAAATAGAATAACATGGAAAATAGTTTTATTATAATTAATACTACTTAAGTACCTACAGAAGATTCATTTCGCGAGAAAGAAATGCGAATTTACCCGCGACGTAACAAAGTGTAGTTCATCTCGCATATATATAATTTAAATGTCACTATTAATTTATTAGCTCGGATCTAGGATCGGTATGTAAATACTTGGCAAAAGTATTAACAGACAGAGAGTGTAACTTGTCTAGTCTACCAATTCCTTAGTCTACCCGCGACGAAGATCCCTGCGAAGGAATTGAAGCTTCGAGAATTAGGATTTAATAAATCTCTACATTCCGGTAACAATAGTTTAATTTGTAGATAATTCTCGCGTAAACCTGTAGACCCCCTAATAGTTTTATTGCTTAGACATTAATTTGTTGTACTAATTCAGGTTCTAACTTACAAAACTATTTAGATAAAATTCAAGCAAGGTATTAGAATACCTTGTACTGCTTTACCACTTAGAAGGGTATTTCTCACTGGAATTTCCGATATTAAAATTCCGAATCACACAAGACCTATAAATGCGAAATCTGTTCATCTATTGCGCCTGCGCAGCTAACAGCTCTCAAGGCAACGCGCGGATGAACGTTTGCGTAACTGAGACGCTGCGGACTATGCTCTACTCCGATAGATTTGGTATTAATTACCGGACATCCGGTTTTTAATAGACACCCAATTTGCCGTGATCTTCGGACGGTCACGACGGCTAAGGTCCTAGCTGGTGAACGGTATCAATATGTTTAATTATTGTGTTTCGCAATTAACCGTGTACAACTCTATTAGAATCAAATTAATTTAATTTCCTGCCTGCGTACCTAAAACCGGAAACAATTTATCTTTTAATCCAAAGTTACCCAATACAATAAACAAGCTAAATAGTATATTATTTCATTTATTATTCATTCATTTTGTTGGCGCTATAATGATATTCTATTTAAAAAGTGTAAAGCAGAGCCACCTGTAGATGTTCGACGCACGCATCGCGAAACGCACGCTCTATCTCGTGTGACATAACACAAGCACATGTGACGCACACACGCGCAGCCACGCTACACACACGCACACATGCGCGGTGTTTGCGCGCGCAGTGAAAACGGGGTCATGGTTGCGCACGCACACACGCGCAGCCGTGACGCACGGACTGCACCGTGCACTAAGGACTGCGGATGCGGTTGTCCAAAATACAGATTTAAACGGAACTGGGACTGTATTGACAGGAGATAATTCCGGAGAATTGGTGTAGAAAGAAAATTACTACAATATTAAGTATACAAATCTTTTTGGAACATTAATTAAGAGGTACTAGAGGTAATTATATTAATTATGTTCAGTTATAAGTTAAATGTTTGGAAAAACAAACAAACAAGAGCTGTGTGTTTTGGTTGTGAAAAAAATATACGTTGTCTCATTGAACCCGAGATTATTGTTAAAATTGACAAGACTAATTTCCACCTACAACTGCTTTCAGGAAAATTTTAATCTGATATTATTCTGAACATACGAGGCAAAAGTTGAATCAAAATGTTAGTTCGTAGTCATTCGTTTAATAGTGACAACAAGTGAAACGGACAGATGACCTCGCAGGACCCTAGGACGAACATGGATGGGGGCAGGCCGAGAATCTAGACCTGATCTAGATGCATGTAAATACGTCGCGGTGGTACGCGACTGCCACTTGCCAGCAGTGTGTTCGATGCCCGCTATTAACATTAATGTTTGTTTGACCCTATGTTTAGTCTTTAGCTGTTTTTAAAACATTTTTGGGAAAATACTTAATGGCAATTTTTTTTGTGAATAATTCTGCAATTTTTTTGTTTAGTTTTATTTTCACAGCAATTCAATTTATAATGGATACAAACAGTTAAAATTTAGCAACATAAAAGTGATTGTTAATTTTGCAATATGCACTTCCTCAAATTATAAAAGATAAAAGATATTTATTTGCAAATATGGGTATAACATTAGTGGTGACATAAAAAGTAACATTCGTTCAGCCATATTTTGCCGGTAGGCATGCAAATTTATATAATTAAAATATTCTAAACATTAATAACACACATCTTATTACAAATTAACAGGTTATAGCTAAATATATTTTAATCATGAAAATAATTAACAAATTATTAATGCTTTATATAAATGTATCTTACCTAATTAACAGCAATATGCTTTTCCAGTAAATAATCAGAGACACTGTAAAAAGCTTTATCTACTAAAAAGTTTCGCAATTTCTTTTTAAAGAGAGCCATATTCAAATCTTTTAAAGACTTTGGTAATTTATTATATATTTCCGGTGCCATGCAACAGACACTTTTGCGCATTAGTGTAGTATTGGCACTGCGAAGACATAACCTACTATTGTCACGTCTATTCCGTGGTACTACGTCATTTATTCGTGTGAACTTTTGGGGATTTGATTTGACAAAAACTGCTATTTCTAAGATATATATACAAGGTAACGTTAAGATTTTATGTTTTCTGAAATAAGGTTGACAGCTATCAGTAATTTTTAAATAAAACATAGACCGAAGACATCTTTTCTGGGCCTTAAATGCTGACTCCTTTTCGGTCGAGTTACCCCAAAATATAACGCCGTATCGTAGGTGGGATTCGACTATGCCGTAATAGGCTGTTAGATAGAAGTGCCTCAGTGGCAACTACTGGTGCAAGTGTGTGTAAGGCATATGCGGATTTGCTTAACTTTTTACATAGAATTTCAATGTGACATTTCCAATTTAATCTTTTGTCTATTTCCAGCCCTAAAAATTTTGTGCTATCAACTTCATTGATGATTTTTTTTATCGTAATGGATGTTTAGATTACTATTACCGAGTTTGCGTTGACTGAAATGTATTATTTTTGTTTTGCTGAGGTTTATTTTTAAATTATTATGATCTAGCCATGTATAAAATCAGCTATATTTTTAACCGACTTCAAAAAAGGAGGATGTACTCGACCGTATTTTTTTCTTGTTTTTATGTTTGTTACCACAGAATTTTTGACTGGGTGAACCGATTTTGATGATTCTTTTTTTTATTTGAAAGCTGGTGCTTCCCGTGTAGTCAAATTTTATTTTGGTCTAGTTGTGACTGTGGGATCCTTAAGAAATAATAGTAAGACTTATTTTGAAGTTGGTTTTTTTTTAAGTAATAAAACTACTTTTTACGGATTTTGTCGCGGTTTAATTTTAGATTTTAGGTCCCGACGTTTCGACACTTTTGCAGGTTTTCGGTTTTTCTTGTTAGAATTATTCCGAATTACAAATATAAGGATAGAACGTCATAAAAATTATACGTTAGTCGTTTACGTTACAGTTTACAGTTAATAGGTAATATTGTATACTGATTTTCTAGCTGAACAACTGACCTACTTAGCGTAAAATTAGGCAGAAATGTATTACGTACGTATTTCGGATAACCCATTATTTATTAGCAGGCGACGTCAGTAGTTATGTATGTATGTAGTCATAAATTTAAATAGTGTAGACTGTAGGCTAAGGACTGGGCATAAATTAAGTTTGTTTTAATACTCAAAATGGTATCATTGGTTACTTTGTATGTTGTTTGTGGACATACAAGATATTTTGAAATGCGGATTACTTACTAGTTACATAAATATGCTACATTTTAACTTTAAAACTATTTGTTGTGGTATGGTTTTAAATGCTTGTAAAAGCGATTAAGGTTAACTCTGTTGTACGATGTTCCCGGAAAATTATCTAGATACATAGCTTGCTTGGAGGAAACTTCCCTAAAATAGTTATCATCGTAAATGTAATTTGGTGTTGAAGTAAAGAAATTAACAACATGTTTCGAGGTCGGAAGTGTTAGCCGGAAGTGACGCGTTCGCAAACGTCGATAACCTACATACCTAGGTACGTACCTACACTATTATAGATTGTAGCGTCTTCAGTCATTGTCGCAAAATAACACTACATTAAATTACAGGTAAGGAATTTTATGGCAATTTTGCAAAGGGGCCATCAATAAATTACGTTACACGTTAAGGGGGTGGGTGGGGTCCTAAATTTCGTGACGTCACATTCCAAAATCTAAGTGTTAAAACACTAATCCCCGGTTACTGAAAGGCTGATCAACTTAATCTGTTGTCAAATCAACTGATCACGACTGTGATTGGTTGACCAAATTACTAACAGCCAAAATTAGATATCTGGTCTACGTATTGAAACAGGTACACGTAGAGTAAAAAAAAATATACAAGAAGTTATTGCGAAGAACAATATTATATAGACTTCAGTTAATCTTTAGACAGTTTTAAATAGAGGAAATTGTACCTAATCTATATAACTACATAAAAATGAATTGCTGTTCGTTAGTCTCGCTAAAACTCGAGAACGGTTAGACCGATTTTCTAATTTTAATATGGTTAATATGGTAGGTTTAAAAAGTGAATAAATATGAAAATGTTCGGAATTAAATAAAAAAAAGCAAGGTTGTTATAAGTTCATTTGGCAGTACGAAGTCTGCCGGGTCAGCTAGTATGTTATATTTTTATAAAGGTAGATAGGTATTAAAAAATGTCGTGGTGGCCTAGCGGTTCAATGAACGTATTTGTATGCACAAGGTTGCAGGTTCGAACCCAGGCAAGTACCAATGTGGCTTTTTCAAAGTTATGTGTACTTTCTAATTATTCTAAGACACTTCTGACAAAAGGTGAAGGAAAACATCGTGAGGAAACCTGGATTCCAAAAAATTGGGATCTGAAATCGCCAATCCGCAGAGAGCAAGCGTGGTGATCAATGCTCGTGCCTTCTCTGTATGGGAAGAGGTCTGTTCCCAGCAGTGGGACGTTTATAGGCTGGATTATGATACATAGGTATTACCATGACTGCAATGACCAAAGGCCCTCAACTAATCTACACTAATATTATAAAGAGGAAAACTTTGTTTGTTTGTAATGAATAGGCTCAAAAACTAATGGACCGATTTTAAAAATTCTTTCACCATTCGAAAGCTACATTATCCACCAGTAACATAGGCTTCATTTTATTATGGAAAAAAATAGGGTTCCGTAAGATATTTGGGTTTTTCGGACACAAGGTGTAAAAATCAACCAGAAAATTTTCGTCGATGTTAGTGTCGGTGTCTGTGAATTGACCTGGGAATCATTTTGCTGATCGTGTCTTTCCTGGGTAGGCTTTTTGCAGCGGTAGCCGACATCCACGCGGGCGGAGCCGCGGGCGACCGCTAGTTATAGATAATGTAATGGTGAATAAAGTCATTCTTAACACCATACTAAATTCCTTAGTGCAGGATGTTGATACTAGATTCCTGACTTCGTTGTTTGGTTTAGGCTTTTGTATAGTCAGTCTGTAAATTCAGTCAGGGATACAAAGCCAATTAGTTAAAACCCCTACATAAGCTGATGAGTGATGTGACTACTTTTTCTTTGAAATCAAATTAATGAGGAAAACAAAAGCTAAATTCGTTGGTTATCCCATACAATCATATTTAAAGGTATAGTTGTAGGGAACTCCTTTTCCCGTCACTGTCCGGGCGCCCAGGTGACGTCACAAGTCTCCCGTGCCCTTGACCTGGCGCCCTGCTACCCCACATACCGTTCTAGGAAGCTGCAGCCGCCATGAATCATTACCGTTTTCCTACAATATCACGCTATTGTAACGATTTTAATAAACCATTTCTGGAAACATTAAGGTGTCAAGGATATTGGAGTTTCCTCATGATTTGTTGTGTCTGGATATATTTATACAGACTGTTCGATTGGATTTATGGTATTGTTGCAGAACAGGAAATAAAAGGTAATATTTAATGCATGACTACATATGTAAGCTTGCAATGTTTAATTTAAACTATTCCGAAATATGACTGAAGACTGAACTGATGACGGAAAACTCAAATTGGTATGTAGTTCAGCGAAGCTGCAGTTTAGTTGGAATACTGTATATAGGTTATTTGTAGCTACGCGAATCGTTTATTTTAGTACCTACAAAAAAACTGAACTAAGTATTGCGATTTTTTTTATACTTTTACGAATGTGTAAATTATATTTATTTCTATTTACCGTAATTATCCGAAATGACCCAGTTTACTTACATACATGAACAAACTGAAGCAGGATAGTGGGTACCATACACTATTTGTTTGTTAAACGTCCATTAGTTCTATGGGTTCAATACGAATCGTATATTATGGAGTTGTGCAGTTGTATATTATTAAGGCTGATATAAAATTCTATAGTCCAGTCAAAATAGACAAAAAAAACCTTGTAAGTTTGCATAAATTCACATAGAGCCAATAATTGGTGGAGGTCTCAAGTACACCATTGTGGTACGGAACCCTAAAAATTCGCCTCGTACACTACCTCATAGGTGGTGCGGAAATGTGTGCATATTATGTAGAATATAACTATTATACATATATTCTTCAATCCTTGTCATCGCGATATCTCCGGAATGGTGATCCGTAAGGAAAAAGTATTGAGACAATTTTGTAGATAATTGCATGATCTACAAATTTTGTCTGATCTATTTTTGCGATTTACGAGGAAAATGCGAAAAGGTGATATTATTGACATTGGACATGGTGTATTTTTTTGCACAAGTCGGATCAGTGGGGAATTTTGATATTTCTTTTATAATGGTGTGCTTGAGACCTCCACCAATTTTCAGCTCTATGCGAATTTATGCAAACTGAAATGTCTATTTTGACTGGGCTATAATAAATGTTCTGGAGTGATAAACTATAGACTCCAAACACCAAACAAAACAAGGACGTAATAGACTAGTAATACGCAAAAGATAAAGGTATAACCAAATATAAACTTCTAACAGTTTTGTCACTTTATTTCTTGCCTTCATAAAAAATCCACTTTACTAACACTAAGTTTGACCTCGTTTATCAGAAAAAAGGAAACTTCCTTAATTCCCTACACTTGTAACTTCGGTCCCGCAGGGCGAAGCCCTAAGTGCTTCGATGTCGGCGGTTCACTAAAATGGGGTTTTTTGGTTAACGGTAAAAACTTGCAACTTTTTTTGGTGTTTTCCTACCTAATGATTGTGTCGTTATGCTTTTAAGATGATGAGGGTATAACGTGCTGAAAACAGCTATTTTACCTATTTAGTTACAATTAGTTAAATTCTAACGAAAAAGAGAAAACAGAGAGGATAATAAATAATTTATTTGCTTCATATATGGTGACTAATCAAAAGCACGCTAAACAGTAGCCGTCTTATTACAAAAAACTCTTAAGTACTAGAACTAAGCCAAGACTTACATGTCTAGGTTTGTTACGGTACTACCGAAAGTTTCAGTACTAAAATGATATCTTATTACAAAACGACGAACAAGCAAGAATCAGCAAGTACCGAACTTGTTATCGAAATAAATAATGACCACAGATTCGAAACGAAAAAACTCATTGATTCATTCATATTCATTCGTTCAATGCTTAGAATAATGAGGTTTAATGCTATTTTCATTTCTACCAACGTTCCGTTTCTCAAAACATGAATATTATAGTCACATTTGAAATGCTTTAAAAAATAATTTATCAACACTAGATTGCGTATTATTGATTTTATCTTATTTACAAAAGATTAAACCAGCAAAACTTATACTAATTCTTTTCTTTTTAATATTCATCTTGATAGTTTTCTCTAAAACTTGCGTGTAATAAAATCCATTTCATGGTCCAAGCATGCGTCACTAGCGTCATTTGATATTAGTCCTCCTACACACTAGGCGGGCGCGCGAACGATGCGACCAAGCATGCGCGGCAGCGCGTCCGCTGAGCTCGAGTCACATTCTACGGGAGACTAGCTTGCTGAATCGTCGAGCTGGAGGCGTCCAGATCTGGCGAACGCGCATCGAATGTGTACCTTGTAAATTGTTCGCGAACGGAGCTATAGACGCGTGTTGCATGAGTTGCGCTATGGAAGCGCACTTAGCAATTACAGTAACTGAACGCGGATGCACCCTAATAGAACGCGACGCGAGCTCAGAGGGTACGCGGCATTCACGCTGTGCACCCTCCGAGCGCTAAGCTAATAGAAAGCAGCGGTTGCGCCGCGCTGGTCTATTACAAAGTAAGCGCAGTGCTCGCGTTGTCCGCGCGCTTGAAGAACGCGCCCTGTGTAGAGCCAGCCTAAACCAAATTTTTTTTTGCACTCTCCCTTTAGAATCTTAGTTAGAAATAGCTTTATTTGAAAGTAAGAAAAACACCAGTACAGAAGATTAAAATATAAGCGGGCTTTTAATTTATGAAACACATATAAAAATTAGTTAAACGTATAACAGTCATCCAATGTCTCCTCATACATTGCTCTTTATTTCAATAATATAAAAACAAATTTATGTTTAAAACTATATATCCACGTTTAGGAATGTCCTTAAGTATGAAATGATTGTTTCCAGATAACTGTTTATTAATTTATTCTTATTCTCTTTCGTCAGGAACCAGATCTTCTCGTATTTCAGATCACTGCATTTTTATGCTTCTTGTATAGCGTTCATGGCGAGCCCAGTTACGTAATACGCAAAGCAAGCGCAAGCACTTGAAATTTAGGACGCAAAGGGCAACCTCGAGGGACGCGGGCTAAATCCTCACTTAAAATAGCCACAATTTTCTTTATTTTCTATATCTATACTTGCATCTAAAATCGTCATCACTCAATTTAAAACGAGTTACACACTGCCAACGTCTCACAGATCGCCGTCTCCATTGTGTGTTCCAAATCCATCATGTTTATTGATTTAAAATATAATTTGGAGAAATAATAAGAAAATAAAATAAATAATGTATTTTACAAATTGACATAATACAGCAACTCAAACGTCAAATGAAGTCGTTGCCATAGTTACCACAGCTAGTCCCATAGTTAAACTAGGGGTCTCGTTGGTTTATCTTTAGAACCATAGTTAGTACCACAACAAGTGATAAACTTCGTTTTGTAATAACGTTTTACTTGGTACCATCGTTGATACCTAGTTTAGTACTAGAACTTTATATAGTCCGCGTTTTGGAATAAGACGGTAGGTCCCGGCTGTCATACATAGATCTTTGGCAGTCGTTAAGTCAATTCTGACAACCAGTCTTACTATGGGATACTGTGTTTTCCAGTAAAATGGGTTGTGGAGGTCAGATAGGCAGTCGCTCCATGTAAAATACGGTATTCAGCTGAATCCGGTATGACTGGTAGCCGACCCAAACATAGTTGGGAAAACAGGCTCGGGAGATGATGATGATGATGGTGATTAATCAAATGAAATTGACCTTATAGTCCCGTTAATCGATCAGCATTAGCTTTTATTAAAGTAAGTAGCGGGTGAATTTGTAAAAACTCTAATAGGTAGGTACTAACTTCATAAGATTTTAAAAGAAAAGATATCAACCTATAAGAACCTACAAGAATCATTGTGTGCTTAGATAATCACATAAACCTCATGCCCAAATAAAGTAAATAAGCTTTTTCCATGCAATAAGAGAAAATAATTTCCTAAGATGCTTATTTCATTTCTGATTGCTTGAGTCTTTCAAAGTAATGTAAGTAGCTATGTAAGACATATTATAAATTTTCTTAAAAGTAGAGATCTAGGCATGGTGCACGTACGTTTGAGATAGATTATTAGGCCCAGGGAAAGCGGCGGCGTCCAGCGCTCGCGTCGCTTTCGCTTCCGCCCGCGTGGGGGCGCCACTGACCTACTAGGCCGGAGATAGATCGGTGATACCACCGAGATTTTATGTGACAGATCAATTTAATATTAACGGAAGTTAGATATCTTAACTTTGATAAAACCGATTATTAATAGGTATTTTTGGTAAGTAACAAAAATAATTGAATATCCAGGTTATTGCTAAAACAAAATCTAAAACCCTCCCTGAAATCCCCTAGCTTTAAATCTATGTAAAGCTTTTAGGTACCTGCTAACTGAAATATCTAATAGCCTTAACAGGCAGTAAGTAGTTAGGCACTTTCTTAATGAATTCTGCTTTGTTTTAATTTTCCTTTTAATAGACTCCATATTTCCATTATAATTTGAACGCAGCAAGTTTCTCAGAATCGATTAGATAGATTACGCATCTCAGAAATGACTAGGTAGGATATAACATCTAATTTAGCTAGGCTATAAAACTTTCTCGTTGGCCGGCCTAAACGTTTGACGAGGTAAAAGCGGCATGTCGTGAAAGGAAAATCGCCGGTACTTCCTCGAGCGGAAATCGAAAGTGGATTGTGATCGCGAGGAGAAAACTGCATAGGCGGAGGTAGCAAATGCAACTAACGATGCAATTCCACTACATGGTGTAGCGACATCTATTGTTAATTTAGTGAACTATCACTGTCTCAAAACTCTATAACTGCCATCTAGTAGCAAATAGTGGAACTAAACGACCACTTGTTTTGTTGTAGTTCTAGTTTACTCCGCTAGATGTAGCAGTTTTAAACTTATTATCTACTAAGTAATAAAACTCACCTTTACCTCCACCAGCGTCGTGCACCTGCGGCTTCCCGCTCGGCATCCTCTGCATCGGCGACGAGCCCCCGTAGTTCATACTCGTCGTGTTGTAGTCCGTGCTCATAGGTTCCTGCTTGATGCCGCTAGGAGTCGCTGACAACTTCTCAGCGAGCAAGGGGTTGGCAGATGCGATGTTATATCGGCCATTGTTTATGTTATTTGTTACGGCGTTGTTGATTGCACTCGTTCCGGATCTCAGAAGTTGTTGTAATCGTTGTTGGCCGTTGTTTGGCAGTGCTAATTGACTGTTTTGTTGATAGTAGCCTTGGAGTTGGCTGCTAGACGCTGGCGATGATATGTTGTTGTTTTCTTCTTGCTGAAATCATAATGAAATTGTCTTACAAACGTTTCTTATTCCATTTTACAAGTTGAAGGAAATAGTAAAGTGGATAGACCAAAATAAACTGCTTTTGAAACGCCAGACCAATTCAAGCACAGGATGGAAGTTTATTTGGGCTTATGAAAGTAAATTTTAAGGGCAGATAAATTTTTATTTTCCTACAACAATTATATACTGCATTAATTACATGCCCATCCCTTGTATGGATAATTTTCCATTAAATTTTGTCTAAATACATAACAAAGTCTTACCTTAATTTCAATAGGGGGTACTGAAGACGCGGTAGCATTCGTTAAATCGGTGAAAAACGTCTCGAAGTTATCGAAGGCGCTCTCCCCCAGCTGCTTGAGGATATCGTCAGGGTCGGCAGCCTCGCCGGTGTCGGTCTCCAGCGTGAGCCCGCCGACGATGTTGGTGAGCTCGGCTTGCGAGAGGTCGCCGAGAGATGTCGCCATTTGCTGCAGTTGCGCGGCCGCCTGGCCGCCTGCCGCTACTACCGCGTCCTGGAACTGACACATGCTTTTGTATATACTGTAATTCATAGCGTTTGTGTGGTGTATGTAGTGTTTAGTGTGTTAATAGTACTGATGGATAATACAGATTTTATTCTTTCTGTCTAAATTATAAATAATAACTGGCTAAAGCGCGGCTACTGGAAAGCTACTTGTAAACTTATGAATAAATATTAATTTATGTAGGTATTAATGACATTATTGAAATCCTTATATGATTATTATTTACCTATATTTACAGTGTTTATAAATACATAAAAAATATTATTGTGAGTAATCAAGAATTAAATGAAGGTTAGTTCAACGCATATTAACATTTGTCTTTTGCATTGCTCATTACGGCATTCTACTCCAATACTTATTGTGTCGTGTGTGTTTACCGCCGACACAGAGTGTAACTTGGAGTGTGTTACCTGCAGGCAATTGGAGAGGTCGACCATCCTGCCCTCATTCTCCGCGGACCACCATTCGTCTTCAATAAATGGCATCGCCAGCGCCTGTCCCGATGGCGCATGCGTCCCCGCCACCTTTGTCACGGTTATACACTAGGTGGCGCTTTACACACCACACTTACACTCGCGAGCACTCGCGAACTATACACAAATATAAATAGTCCAAAAATGTATTTACACTAATAAATTCGTTCAAAATGTTTGGCAGCTTCTTGGACGGAACGTACATTATTCGATGTAGATTTTACGCGAATTTAGGTACTTAGTTTCGGGGAACACATATCGGTATGTTTGTTGTTGCCGCTGGACGACAGATGGCTCTGTTTCTTCAGCTTGCTTGTCTTCCTCTCAGCCAGGTTACCTCACTCCTCGCAATCCACTCCTCTTCAGCAGCAACCTGTTAAGATTACGAGCGTAGGCTTTCACGTCTCTTAAGACTATATGCTTACAAATAATTGTTTTATAAAGTAAAAAGCGTCAGGTTTGTTAGTGGCAGTGTTTTAAATCAATTATTGTAGATATATTGGAAAAGCGGCGGGTATTAGTAGATATATTTAAACTCCTAATTAAAGCTTATCAGCGTCAAAAGATCAAGAGTCAAGTTAACCTACGCTTATCAGTATTATTTATCAGAAACATTATTGCTGTTGTTTGGAGAGTTAGGTAGCTAGTTTAACTACTAGCCAAAAGATGGCGCTGGACCGAAGTCATAAATAAAAAATAATGGTTACATTAAATTTCGGTTTAAGTGGGTATTTTTCCTTTTTTTCAGCTGGATTTAATGTTATAGTGTTGTAAGTGTGACGGCGGCGATGCACCGAGATCACCTGGCGACGTCCCGGTGTATGTCGAATCTGCGTCGATACAGCATAGAGGCAGCGCGGCGCTCACTCACTTGCGCACACGCTCGCGCCGCTCTGAAATCAGGAAACAATGAAATTATTAGCTAAATTACACTTACGAGCCAATTAAAAGGTAATAATGTTACAGAGAAAGTGGACACAATTAAAGAAATTACGATCACTGTGCTTTACAGGCAGACATGTTGGCCTATTTTAAGTGTAGGTACATTAGATTAATAAATCATTCGTGGATCGTTTGCGCATCACGTGTAGCGAATAGTACAATAAATCTAATCTTGTGTTGTGACGTATTTGCCAGTCAACGAACTTACGCATACTATTTTTGGCGTCAACTAACATATATCCTACTTAATTGTTCTCTAAATAACGACAACAATGATTTTACTAAACTGTTTCATAGCATATGCAGCCTACTAGGTTTAGAATATTTTTTTTACTGACAAAATATAACGAATTTAAAAATTCAACATCAGTTATACTTATTTAAACAAATGAATGGTTTTTAAAGCTCATAATTAGGTACCGTATCTAGTGTTAAGCACACAGCACATTCCCTAAAGCCAAACTATTTTCAGGTCAAAAGCAATCAAGAAGCGGACATTGTAACGTTATTTAATTTTATCTTTTACACCTGTAGGAGTCACGTAACTATTTTATCTAGAGAATTAACTGACCATAAAATGCTCGGAGCTACTAAAAAAACAAAGAAAAAAGTTATTAACGTAACAAACATAAGACGTTCTCGTAATCATATTATGCCGAGGCTCACAATGCACGGAAGAGTGCGCGTGCGCCGCGAAACAAAGAAATGCAGCCAATCAACGCGCGCCGTTTGTAAAAAAGTGAACAATGCTAGCTCAGTCTTTCACTATAATTGTCGTGTGTGAAGCAAAAAGAATTACTTTTCTTTTCTAAATGCTTCCTAGTACCGCTTTCTTGGCGCGACTATTTTGTTTCCAGAATAATTAAAATCTTAACATTCGTGATGTGTGCTTGCAGCCTACATGTTTATAACGTGTGGCAGAATAGATGTTATCGTCAACAATCGTAACACTGGGCAGGGTTTTCTTTTTATGATATTTACCGTTTAATTCTACACGATCGCATTTCTTAATTATTTAATCTCAATAATATACTTATACATTAGCAGAAGAATTAAATACGTGTGCTTATGTCGTAGGGTTATTAAAGGGTTTCCTACGTACCCACTTTCCACTTATCTTGTTATCAGACTAATAAAGTTACCGAATTCAAAGTGCTCATAATCAAATAATTATTAACCGACTTTAAAAAAAAAGGAGGAGGTTCTCAATTCGGATGTTTGTATGTTTTTTTTTTTTTATGTTTGTTCGCGCATAACTCCGTTGCTTTCCAACCGATTTGAAATATTTTTTCTTTGTTGGAAAGGGTACACTTCCCAAATGGTCCCATAGTCACCAAGTCGGGATCTGATGATGGAATCTTGGCGAAATCGAGGGAACTCTTCAAATTTTATAGGAAAACGTATAGCGATTTTGGTATTTTCTACAACAAGTGAAGCATTTACGTTCAATAAGAACCATTCTACTATCAGATCTGATGATGAAGCCAAGATGACCTTGTGAATGTAGCGGGAATTCGTTGGATGGAAATTATCATGAGGATGATGAAAGGGTGTCAGCTGAAGGCCTACCCATATTATCTAAAATTAAAAATATGACACTAAAAATAAACAAATAAAAATTTTTTTTTGAAAAAAAAAAAACCGACTTCAAAAATCGATAAAAGCACTAAAAAGATAAAAAATAATTCTATAACCTACCTATATTAATAAACCTAACCTAAACTACGATTAACCAATAATACAATTTAACATTTTTTTGGAGTCGGGGCCAAGCAATATACAAAACTTACAGCTTCTAAATATTAATTGTAATCGGAAAACAACAAAAATACTTTATGACAGATTACCTAATATTAAGACACAAAACATAAGATTCTAACGTTTACACTTAATAATATTAATAATATATTTTTACAAACACAATACACATCAATATACTCAGGAATTACCAGTCGTTTCATTACTTAGCTTGGCACCGACTCCAAAAATTGTTAAATTGTATTATTGGTTAATCGTAGTTTAGGTTAGGTTTATTAATATAGGTAGGTTATAGAATTATTTTTATCTTTTTAGTGCTTTTATCGATTTTTGAAGTCGGTTTTTTTTTTTTCAAAAAAAAATTTTATTGTCATTTGTCATATCTGTTAGATAATTCGGTGAGTTAGGGCTTATTAAGAACCTATCTACTATTTAACAAAAATGTTCTCATTACATCGATTAGATATTAAAGTGGGAAAAAATAGTTAACTAATAGAATCTTCATGTCATTTACCTAACGTTACATTATTCATAGCTCGTCTATAAATAAGTAGTCAATTAATAGGCGACGGCCAGCAAATACGAGCCGCATTGATTTAATCATAAGAAATTAGACGGCACACTCATTCGTTTAATGAGAAAGTTAGCTGAAATTACCAGCTGGTTGCAGAAGTAATTAAATACCACCACTAGATTATTTAAATAGTATTTTAATTTTAAGTAATGTATGCAAACAGTCGATAATACTGGGATACTTTTAGTATTCAAGGTGATCCTTTAGCGCCATCTGTCGTCGAATAGATAAAGCTTATTTAAGTGCGTAGTGTTTCTTTTACTAATTATTTTGTTCTAAGTTTCTGACTAGCACTAATTAATTAGAAATTTGCAATAATGTAAACCTAATGAATAAAGTCTTCAAAAATACTGATAGTTTTGATAGAGGTGCTAGACATCGGTTTATTTTTCTATTTATGGTAAACAAAGTGCCTACTTACTATAAATTTTCCTGTATAAATTGCCTATTGAAAGATTTATAGACTTCAGTGAGACGCAACCTTGGATCGTTTACTTCCTATTGCATATTGCTCTGAGGACCTTGCATTGAGTTGGCGTAATTGCCGACGAGCTAACATCTTGCTAATACTTATCTTGTTTACACAATCTTATGTTTGTTTTAATGCAGCAGAATTACATATATTTAATAATAATAACATAAATATGGTTACAACTGTATAAAAGTACTACATTTCTTATTCGAGAAAATAATAAATGGGTAAATGTAATAGTTTTGGTTTTTATTTACAAATTGTATTACATGCTTAGTACGTACTAGAACAACCTTTAAATTAAAATTCGGGCTTATTATTGTTAAATCGTCGACAGGTTAAAATTGTTATCCTACTTTTTATTCGTTCTTTTAATTGTTTATTAAATGAACTATTGCAGTTTGAGGAAGAACCTTCAACATTCTACCACGCGATCAATATGACTGCAATGTCAATAAAAAACGTGCAATTATAATAATTTACTACGAGGTAATTTAATTACTAAGTTAAATTATTGTTTCCAAAACGGTTTCCGCATAGTAAGGTTAATTGTAAGAGTTTAGCCAAATCAATTCTTCATACACGATCCTTAAATTTAAAGTGATGAATTAAATAGTGATTCTCTTTTAAAAATAAAGTGAAATAAAGTTATATTTACATTTTTTAAACTCTACTCAGATATCACACAGTACCTCAAGAGAATGCATGAAACGAAACGTAAATTGGCAGTAATGTCAAAAATTATACATAGTCTGTGGCATTGGCTGATCGATTTGTTTTGCAGTTTTGCATAGAGATGCGCTAATCATGTCCTCTAGCGGATTGAACATGGAACGTTTCTTTCCACTCTCGGAACTAGGTGCAGGAAACATGTTCGCGGAACTAGAAGGGTACCTAGTATATTCATGTAACTCCGCACATGCACAATTTACATAGTTCCTCGCATAATCGCGGAACTGTTAAGTGTTGCGTTGTTTTTCTTAGAGAAGAGAAGACCTATGTCATGACCTCGCCTCATTTAAAAAACGGCTCAGTACAAACTTACAAATTTTTTTTCAACTTATTTCCTGCCCAACTTTACTATCAACTATCAATATAGTTATTATATTATTTGTAAAATACAAGCAAAAATAATGTTCATTAACCTAACAGTAGATATAGTGAATAGTCAGTCATTTTGCACACGAATCATTCCAATTTGACCCTTAAGTAAATGTATTAAGAGTCACATAGCTCGTCATCGCTGACACGCAGTCGTCCATAGCGCGTTTCAGGTGTAGCTTTTAGTACATTGTAATAAGGTTCAAAATTGAAATGATTCACGCGTCTTTGTGACGTCCGGTCCGCAGTTCGTTCGTTCCGAGTAAACCACGTGACCGCGTCGCATCCAGGAACTGGCAGGAACGATGGACCGACTTCAGTTGACGGTTCGGATTGGACCGATATCGTTCCTCTGAAGGACATAGTTCCGAGAACTATTACGGTCCGGAACGACCCACCTCTAGTTTTGCACTTTTGTTGTTATTGTAAATATACCAGGATGTCGCATAATAATTCAGATTCATCCACTTCTGAGTCAGAAGTTAGTGCCTGTAGCTCTAGTTTTAACCCTATAAAAGCTCTATACTCGACCAAAGCAAAGGTTCCTGTAGAATCAGCGCCTATGTATGAAAACGTCGATCAATTTGAAGCAGCTCTGAAGAAATCTAATGAAGTGTATTCTATTGGTCAAAGTGAATTGGTGAAGCAAAGAGAAGAAACAAAAGAAAAGAAACGGCTTGAAGAAGAGAAGTTATTAAATGAAAAGAATGAACAGAGATTCGCACGCTATGGAGGTAAGATTTTTGAGGTTATGTTTAGCCGACTCCTCATACAAACTTCGTCGGGTTTTTCATGACATAAAATAACATTTAATTAAATGCACATGTGTGCTAATATGTTTTAAGGGTTCTCTACTGCTTGGTACTTGATGGTAGTTTTTTAGTGTTAAGTATTTAACCAACGAATGACACAGTTTAAATATCAACTTTTATGGCCTTATTTTTAACATCTAAACAAAATGAATTAACAAAGATTCACAGGGAAACCAAATAAAAATAACCTATTATTATTACATGACATATCATATCTCAAAAAAATTGTTTTATCTATCTTTTCTTTTCAACCACTCTGATAATGTGAATATTTAAGGTCTTTCTCAATAAATCAGTTTTGTATTTATGAACATACAAATGTAGTGACAATAGTGTCTTAGACATGTGGCTCGTTTATAATAATTAATCCACTGATACTCGCTGATCGCTACAATGAAGAAAGTAATTAGGACATGTGCATAGTGCACTTTGATTTTTATATTATTAATATGTAGTACTAATTAATGTTTGGCCTAGGCTTTTCCCAAGATATGTTGGAATTGGCTTCCAGTCCCACCAATAAAAAGTTTAAGTTAATAAATTGGAATAACATTGCTATGTACCTGTGAGAGGGACCCAGTAATGAATTAAAAAATGTTTTTAGTTTTTACTTACTACCCACTATTATAAAATGCAACTCATAGACACATGACGATAATTATATATTATATATTGATTTTTTTAAGAAACATTAAAAGATAGTTCACGTCTTACAGGTAAACAATATTATCAGATCACACAAATTCCTAATTTCAATTCAATATATTACTATTTTTGCATTATTGCACTTTTTGGCAAAACATTACAATAAATGACCTACATGGTGTTGTTAAAAGAAGACTATAAAATCCTTTCTTATAACTGGAACCTTGCACTACTTTAATACAGCCTAAATATCTAAGCATTGGAATCTAAGGCTATGCTGTCACATGGGGCCCAGGTCGTCGATGAGGTCAGTCTAGGCCGCGCGTTCAATGCACGCGGCTCTATGTCAACTGCGGCCGACGACCCCTACCCCCCTCCGTCCCTCCGACCCCTCCCCTCCCGCACTACCCCCTGGATAAGCTACGCAGCCCACCCAGGCAGTTGTGGGACTTCCATGATCCAAGTATCAAGGTTCGATTCGTTTTGTCGACCGATCGCGGATTAAGAAATTAGGTCGGAGTTTTTAAGGGTATAATGTACAATTATTAGGTAACGTTTATAGGCAACTAGCTTTAACGCGGCTACAACCGCGTGGATTTTTGTACTTGAAAATTAAATTTCATGAAAATCGGTTTAGCTATGACAGCGTAACAAACAGATAGGTTATTAAATTTCCAGTCACAAATAAGTATATAAATCAATGAGGTTCAGCTTATTGTGCCTACAATTAAATATTATTATTATACCGTCGTGTTTTATTACCTGTTTGACATCTCACGCATATCCATATTAATTAATTTAAACATCATGCATAACAGCGATTAACAACAAATATATTGCGTAGTCGTAAATATCGAACTCGAAACGTGAGCACTACTCCATAATACAACATATTATAACCCATAAAAATCTATTTTTTTTACTATGTATAGATTGTCTAGGGAAGGTAGGATTAGTCGAAAAAATCCTTAGCAGCTTATTAGCTTTGAAAAATGTCCTTCAAATATCCGAAGACGGTGGTCTCTAGTCTGTCGTAACACTCGTAACTAAGTAAGGCTTTAGTAATTAAACCTCCGTCATAAAAGTCCTTTTATCACCGTGAATGGACGTACCGTATCCAGGTCCGCATAGTGAATGACTTGCTATCAACAATGGCATCAGCTCATTTGCATAGCGCCCATGACCCGCTGCCCCGCCGCCGGCCTTGCTTACATAAACCTTTTTTCCACAATTTGTTTTGACTTAGAACTGTGGTTTGTTACGTCAGCTGATATTTCGCTGGCTTTTATGGTGTTGCGAACTTGCGAATTTATTGTAAGTTCTGGGAATTGGAACTTGTATGGAATCACTGTGATTACTCCTCATGATAGCACATGTACCCATACTAAGGAATGCCTTATATTCTGATTGATAAATAACTTACATAGCTTTACATAGTTACTATGGAAACGTGTTTCTGTAAGTTTTTGGGGGCGGCTTCTATATGGGCTATAAAGATAGCAAGTACCCAAACTTATCTGTTTTCTTGGAACTTCTTTTCAAGTAAAGTAGGAGTTATTTTTATCGATACGTACTAATTTTAAGCGTGTATTATAAAAATACATATCTAAGGCTGTTGGGTAGGTAATACGTGTCGGGATATTCACGATACAAGCACCGTTGTACGCTAATTAAGAAATTCGAAATATTTTTTACAAACAAACCACATAGGACTGAGACACGCGATCGCGTGATATTATTACCAATTATTTTCCCGCCAAAAGGACAAAAATGGCGGTGGAAAGTGACAAGTTTAATACACCGGCGCGCCATGCCATAGATTAAACACAGCTGGCTTGTAAACTCCTTGTTCATACTATTATCGGCTACTTTTGTGCAATCGTTAAGCCTAATATAAGCGTAATGGTAGATTCTAGAGTGTAATTATTGCAGTCGCCATATTGTTTTGCAATACTGAAACTTGGTCTGAACAATCGTGCGCATTTACATCTATTGAGTCTATCTAAGAAAGTGCTTGTTCGAAAGCAGACAAACATGAACTTAAACGTAGCTAAGAAATCTTTGCCGTGTAACTTATACACACTAATTGAATACCAATTTTTGCTAATCGGCTGTGTAAAATAATATATTGGACTTTTAGTAGGTACTGTAGATAAATGCGAATAAAAGTAATAGGGAATACTTTGCAGTTTTGCACACGTGGAGCTGAGATGAATGACTTGAAGAAAGAAACTCATCTATCGAGGTGAATCGCTCGATCGTAACGATTGTCAAGAATATCTAAATAAATCGCAATGCGTTCATCTAGATGCATCGCTGCGAACGTAACATCGTTCGCTAGACTTTCGCGTGTACGATTGTTGCATAACCGCTTTCCACATGAGTGGCGTTCTCCGTCTCACTCGGCCTGGAGTCTCGGTCGTTGACATGCCATCCAGAGATTTTGCGCCTAGGGCTGTTGGCACTGGACGGAACTCAATCATCATGTATTGAAACTAAATCACTGAGGAACTGCGGTAATGGAATTCTGAGACGATAAAACACTGTGTCTAGACAAAGTTCAATCATAGGTAATTTATAATTTTATTGGAAAAAAACCATTTTGGATGCCTGAAATTATGTTTTTAACCAGTTACGGTTTTATATCGCTGAACAATTAACATTTTCTCTCCGTTTAAGACCTTTAAATTCGAAATGCAGCAAGACGTTAAACAATTGTTATATACAACAACATTGACAATAATACTTTAAAGGGTCCAGGAGACCCCGTTATTAATAATGATCACCTACTTTGATCTCAAACACGCGGGCTGTTACAAAGAACTGCGCCTTTGCGTGCCAACGTTATCAACACTTAAATAAATATTTTCAAAAACGCTTTTGTAAGCCGTCCTTTGTATATTAATTAAACCGACCACGAAAAAGGATGTAATAAATAATTATAAATTACTTTTATGGCAACCCTGTTCGCGGCTGATGTAATGTTATCTCCAAAAGTTGTGTTACCAGTCGAATTATTTTTACTTACAATGCGAACTAATACATTCCGATCAACAAATGTGTCATCCAAGATAAGAGTTAATAGTTTTTATAGTATGTTTTGACTAGAGGCGTTACAAATTCGTGAACGTGTTTGATAGTAGGTAATTACTGAAAAACACTTGTGTGAAAATCGGAAAGCACTGAAGTTTTGTCAAAAAATACCTTCTACACATTTCTTTACTTGGAAAAGCTGTTAGGTTAAATCGTATATTTAAATTATTTGAAACATACTTATTATTAAGAAGTCTAATTTCTTACGTAGTAATTTGGGTTATCACCATTTAAGATTACTGAATGTGTAGTCAGAGGATACTCGCGTTCTAGAAATTATATTAGATTTAATTTACTATTTATATTTAAATTCAATTAAACACGTGTATTACTATTATGTAGGTACGAGTCTGTTTACGAATTATAAAAGGTGATAACAATAGTTGCGTGCTCTGTTATCTATCACGCTAAACCAGCGCCTTGCGCGTGCGCAGCAAGCCCTATGCCGGTGTTCCCACTATTACTGTCGCCAAGATTGTGTCCTTTTAGTTTAGTCTTATAATTAGAGTAATGTTATCCGCGATATTTATTTTTTCTTCTTCTATCTTAGTTTGCGATTGACTTTCGATTAAATACCTAGATGTTAAAAATTAAATTCGTTTAGTGTGTGTTAACTGAATTTGTATCTCCTAATGAGAAATTGTGTTAAACGCTAAAACTAAATCAGTACCCGTCGCCAATAAGCGGCGGAACGGAACGTAAACGGAAGTGATGCAACGGCACGCGTTTCGGCGCGCATCTGTGTAAACATGGCGCGCTTTTCTGAATGGCGCGATGGCGGGTGGCGTTTCCCGCGCTCGGCTCGCGTTCGACGACCCCGGCCGCGCGGTCAGCGCCCGGGGATAGTGGAGTGAAAGTAATTCGCGATCGGCGACCGCTCGCGAGCCATGCCGCCCTGGTACCTCCGCCGCCGCCGCTGCATACATTTGTTGATACTTTACGGTTTTTTATCTATTGTTGATGAATTGATGAGTTTTGCTTAGTGGTTTTGTTTTTATAATGTTTGTTTGATTAGTTTGCTCAAAACTTGGTAAACGGCTGCACCGATTTTCTAATTTTCTCAATAACTTTGAATTATAAATCTTTGGCCTTTTTGCCATAAGTTTGGGTAAACAAACCAAATTTTTTGCTTTTGAAAAACAGTAACTAATGATATGGTTTATCTATAATGTACATAAATCAGGGTATTCAAAGAGAGACTAAGAGCTAAGAGGTTTTCCAAAGTTTCTAATATAAATCATGAACTGGATTATTCCGTCGATTGTTCAGTCGCGTTTCGACAAATCTGTGTATCGATAGCCATCGTCGTTTCTAACACGATTCTAATGAGAAACCAGTTTCGCGCAGCCGCTCTTGATTTCATTTAGATTGGCCATATTTAGAAACGTTTATCAACACATCGTAACAGCCATATTAAGTTATAAATAGCTGGAAAATTGCAACACCGTTACTTTGTAGGTATAGCAAATAAATACTAAGAATTTTATGAATAAATTACATATGTTCTTAAAAACTATTCGTCCATATATTTATTTTATAGGTACTTAACGTCGAGAAGAACGTTTGCATGTGTTTTAGTAAGAACTATGAAATTAAAGCTTTGCACAATATATTGATACAACACCAAGCTTAGAAAGCCAAGGAGGCCTGACTACATTCGATAACATTTCAGAGTAAGAACAGACGTATAGAGATTAGAGATCAGACGAAGTGTGTAGATTTTAGTGTAACATATTTAATCTATTACTCAGAGCAAAGAGGACTTCACAAACAATCTTTTTGTAATTTCGTTTAGCTCATGTACTACTCTTTACGGACGAACGATCAGACAGATAGTATTATTGTGTCATTTATACATAATATTGGTGTGAACAACACACCAGCAGCAGCCGTTGACCAGGCCGGGGTTCCTCGGCCGGTAACGGTGACGCAAGCGCAGGTACTCCGCAATATTTTAACAGGTGTCATATGTGTGTCGCCGATAACGCAGTGCGTTGACTTTTCTTTGACATTGTTATCGTAATGCACTAACACGCTTGTTATAGCTTGCTTACTATGTTTTGGTGCGTAACCTATATACAGAATGTATTTTTGAGGGTGCAAAAGTTGAATTATTATGTAAAAGATGATAAGTTATTAAACTGCTAAGTTATGTAAAAGTACTTCCAACGGGAAGAAATTCATTTTCTTAAGCCGTTTTCCAAATATTCTTGGCTCTTTGTGGCAGCTTTTTCCATTTTCCCCCGTACTGCTCTAAGAACAATTTATTTTAAAATACATTTATCGTCTATTCTAAGGTACTTTTCTGGGTATTTCCTTTACATTTATATCAGTTACGTCGGTAACAGCACACGTTTACCTTCACTCGGCATTCTTTTGTCACCCTTCCTTGAGTTGCATGCAGTGACATCAGCTCACGACATGGAATGCACATGAGTTACACATTGCCCTAGGTACGGAACTTGTAAAACGCCATAATTATATGTTTTCAACTATGTCTTACACGAGATACGCATAATTACAAAGGATCGGAAAGGAAGGGCTCTCGAAAGAAGAAAATAGGGGCACGTTGCCTATATACAATGTATGCATATTTTTTCGCATGTATAGTTAAATAACAAATCATAATAAAATGTTGTACAACGCAAAGTAAAAATTATTGGTTAAATAAAACAAGTATTTTAAGGTGACGAAGAAACAAAGCGTCAGGACACGCATGGAAATTTTGAAAAGGAATAAGAAAAATATTAAGCACTTAATGGTCAGTCCGAATGATGACTGATGTTTATTTCTTATACCAGACCATACATTTTTATGTCCCTACGGTTGTTGAGACAAAAAATATTGTTGTACTCAGAATTCTTTTGTTTACAGGTATGGTGCCAGCAAAGAGAGAGGTTAGATCACGAAATCTTCTCACACGTATGGACAATATGGAGGGACCTTTAGGTGTATTGAAGGAATGCGTTGACAATCGATTAAGATTAAAGGTAAGGTTACTATTATGAATGTGCGCTGAAACGGCAAGAAAACTATTCTGACCTGATTTACAACTTCAGTTTGATTTGTTTGGTCTGGAAATAGATAGTTTGTAGGTTTTGGTCTCAGTTTGAATCTTCTTTTGAATAAAGCCAAATCAAACTCAACTCCAAAGCCAATACCCGAAAGCATAACAGCCAATCCGTGTTTAGATGGTGTGTCATAATTCTGGGTCCTTAATGCATCCTTTGTACATAACTGGCTCGTTTCCAATGCGGAAGCGGCAGTCGTGCGCTTTGATGACTGATGGCTCGCCACAGCCGAAATAGTACAAAGCCCTTTAGTGACTGGAAACTGCAAGGCATTAACTAGATGCTGCAATGTGGAGTAACGAACGGAAGTTACGGGTAAATAGTGAGTTTATCTCAACTTGTTTGAAACCTATTCCTTAATGATGTCTGAATTTAACGTAAGTAGCTTGTAATAACTATTCTGATGTTCTAAGAAAACGCTAATTGAACACTTGAACAGCCCTCATGACTATAGAAACATTAATAACTGCCTATAACTCTTGGGAAGTAATTGCAAAAATATAACAAACTCTTTAAAGAAGTTAGTCGAAATTTAAAAGTGCTCTAAACCGATTTGCGAAATTGAAATATCATGGCGTTTGCTTCTTAAAGCTACTTATAAACTTCATTGAACAACCAATTGACAGATCACTTGAAATTGATTGCCAGATCAAATATTTGGGCACCAGACTGACCGCCGAGTTAACTTTCGTTGCGCGAATTGACCTTTGCAATACTGCAGAATTCTGAACAAGCTGTAGTAAGTCCATAAAAGAAGATATGGTATTTTTTTTATTCTCCTTGACTTCGCTTTTTGAACAATCCTAACTATTTCAAAGATTGTTATTCAGAAGCACGTGTATAAGTTATTTCAACACTGCAAGGGCATCATTAGTACAACATGTATTTGTGTATTGCGACGTATGAATCGGGTTGCCTTGGTACCTGAGCTCAATTAATTTGCATGTGATTTAATTAAAAGGCATAGCAGAGCGATTAAAGTCGTGTAATTGTGGTTTATACATTACTGATAGATTGTTATCATCCAAGCATAATTAAATTATACCTTTGCCCAAGTTTCCCTGTTAGATCGAACATTAAATGTAGTTAATGACGATGAAACTTGAAAAACATCGATAAGACAATAAGGATAAACAATAGTACGATTAACTATGATCAAGAGCTCCTAATAAGACAGAAGACCGGATATCCGGCCCTAAATTGGTTATCGCGTAATATTTGGAATTAGTAGAAACGCAAAAGGTTTGATTAGGTTGGTAGGGCAATAATTTCTAGAAGTGCAGTCTGCTGAGTCACTCGCGTCTAGGAAGAGCCTTGCAGTCGTCCGTCCGGCCGGCGCGCGGCGTCTGCGCACCGCAATTTGCAAGTTTCTATTATTGGTGCGATGAAATGCGCTGCGTCTCGTGTACAGTTCGCAAACCAATTTGGAGCCCTAAATAAAAATACATTTATTTTGCTTCGTGTGGATACTCACTATATTTGTTTCTTATTATTTTCAGTTAATTAACTTGATTATTTTATTTAAAAATAAAGATCCATTAGTCATTTACTTCCCTTTTGAGTCATGTTTCGAATGAGTAAAGAGGTATCATCGCGGAATAGTATAAAACAGATAAATGTTAATTTTTATATTAATGCAGCGAGTTATTTCTGCGTAATTATATTGATGATGGCCCGTAGCTTTTGAAGGCCTTTACAAATATATTCAGACGAGTGATGTTCAACAATTTAGTTTCCTCATACAAAATACATGCAAACAAATAGTAATCATCACTTTAAACCCTTGTTACTTAACCTTGAATATTAATTACTTGATTACTTTAAAAAATATCTTTGTGTGTTTTTAATTTAATGGCCTATGATAGCGGAGGATTTAAGCCCTTTATTTTCACTTAAATAAAAACCTGTACGATATTTTTTCTTAATTGTTTTTAAATGTACGTTTACGTTTGATTTGGCTCATTGTCAACGAGATTCGGATTTGTTTGAGCTACATGAGGTATGCGTCGTTGCGTGGGCCCTTAGTCGAGAGTATTCATCGGCGTCGGGCCCCGAAGGCCGTTGTCGCCGACACAAACACTGTCATTACTATATGTTACGCAGCATGCGTGATGCACGTGCTGGTACTGGTAGCAGATAACATTATCTTAGTGTACAACGTTAATAAATATTGTAATTTGTAATACACAATATTTTTCATGAGAATTTATAATTTTCTAAGTAAGATAATTTAGGCTAGGTTATTACATAAATTAAAACATTTTATTAAATAAAAGGGCCTATTACTACACGATCGATGTATTGGCCAGGCGCACTATGAGCCTTCTGGGGCATCTAAGCCTCAGTTTACAGACCTCTGGAGCCCTATTGGTCGTGCGTGTACGGAACTTACCCTTTGGGGAGCACTATTAATTATGAAGTTAAATTACTTACCGCACGAACTTGAAAGCCTTAGGACATCGTAAAGGAGTTAGTTATATTTGTACTTCCAAATTTGGTAATTTGTTTTGCGCATTATGTCTACATATCAAATATAACCATCACGATAATTATGTAAATATGTTCCCACAAAGTTTATTTTGCCTTATTTTGATGCGGTCATAAAATGCATAATTTTCGTTATTTCGTGCAAAGTTCAAGGTTTACAGTATATACACGTGTATGACGTCATGTAATATAAACGTTGCATTGAAAACGTTAACATTCAATGTTTAATTTTAATAAAAAACTTTTTGGTTGACCGTACCGACGGGCGGGACCTTGCTGTGATGTCAGTTATCTCATGGCCATTTTTCTTAACGTGTGTGCGTAGCTGCGCGTGTGTGCTCGCGTGCTTGTATGTCTATATGTCTGTTTGTGAGTGTGTGTGGTTAACAAGGGCTTGCTAGGACGAATCGGGCACGATACTTCCTACTAGATTTAAGACATTTATCAGTCATTACTCGAATTCGGTGTTGCTCGCCTTGAAGGCACTCCGATACGTAACTCATTGCCTCTAGTAACTACTTAGAGGCGTTACCATGAAAGGCTTGTGTACCTATATATGGAACCGCTTTTTTGGTGCAGTTTTTCTTGAGATTATTTATCAGATATTTATGGAACGATTGTGCGAGTAGTTATTTATGTTCTGTATTATAAATTAAAGTGGAAACCAAAATATTATAATTTATATAAAGGTCTTTTGTTAATTTACGTCGCAGAGGTCAGACCTCTATTGAGTGGTGAAGGCTAGCGTAGGGTCTAACATGATTATAATTAGAACAATCGATAAATACCCGTTTATTGTTTTATAATTTAATCAGGGATCCTCGTTCATGGCTGAAGTGAACAGGAAATTATATTTGTTATTTTTTCCCTGAAACCAATTATGACTTAATCTATTTAATTAAATAATTTGTTGTATGACACTGGAATTATCATAAGTGCTTGCGCAATCTTGTTACAGTAATTAGTCATTAGGCTCTCAGAAATTTAATAATATAAAATATTTCATAAAAATGTTAGTGGACCTTTCGTTTTAACTTTGGTTTAGTTGTTTTTAGACTATAATTATGTGTGCTAGTGAATTAATAATTAAAAGTTATACGATGTTAATCACCAAAGAAATATTATGTAACCCGCAAAATTAAACATTGCCAAACAATAATTTATTTCGTTCTAACATTCCGTATTCCATAAGCATAAGCGGTTGAACCAATTTTAATAGTGCAAAAAAACATGTAGGCTGTTAATGTGCGTTATTGCTATTAAATGTAGGTATACCTAACTCATTAAGTTAAAATTGATTGAAGGATAACGAGATAGTAAATGATTTCATAAACAAGCTTTATTATCGAGCCGGAAGATATTATTGTAGGCATAAGTATGCTAATAAATGTACACTGCCTAGAATAAATATCAGGTAATTTCTATCCTCTCCTTCTAGCCAAGAAAATTATCAAGATATTGATACTTATTGATGTTTCTATTTACTTTTATGTGTTCTGGGACTGTTATAGAAAAATAAACTGCTAAAATATGAGTTGCATCTCTTATTGAGTATACGAAATAAAAGCAAAAATAATAAGTTTTTGTGTACAAGTCTTCTGGATATAGTTGTATTCGGATAAAAGCAATATTTGGTTTATATTAAGCAATAGAGCTAGCAAAATGTTGTCGTCGTATAAGCCCAAGATACCTTCGCAAAACAAACAAGTGACGTCATGGCATTCAAAATGTAACTTAATATAAGTTGCGGTCGGTACCTGTAGCAGTTCACCCCGAATTGTGAGTAACAAGGTCGCCCACTGTCGAAGTGACGAGGAAAAAATACTTCCGTGCTCGCTGCAACTTGTTACATTATTTCTACTAACATTTTAAACTACGGCAACACAAACAACCAGCGTTTCTATAAGCATACCAAACTATGGCAACACTAAATAAAATTTTACTCAGTGACGGTAGTTCTCAAATTTCCGCTAACAACGTTCCGTTTCACGCTTAGCAACTAATTTCTGATTAAAAATTATATTTGTAGGGACTATAGTTGTTATCGTTATCTAAGGGCACATGCGCAGTAGGTACGTTATATAAGTTGATAACCGACTTATGTTTGGTTCTGGAAACAACAAGTCTGATTAGGTAGATAATGATTTGTGATATAACTAAAATGTACAATATTAAACCGCTGTTTATTGCCTTTAAAAGTTATTTGTAAGATGTTGTATTTTGCTATAGGAATATTATGCAAGTACCTAAAATCATTATTTTTTCATGTCGTACTTGTTAGGGACTTTTCCTATTTCGACATAAAATAAAGAAATATGCAAATAACTTACATCTCACTAACAGCATCCACAGAATCATACAGTTGACGCGATCACTTGTGTCGCGCCATATCTGAAAATAAAAATACAAAGTTAAAAAAATCCTTAACAACAAAAATAAAACTTATTGCGCATATTGTTAATAATATAAAACTGAATGCCCCAGTTGTATCGCACCTCGGTAACTCGATTCATTATCAGTCAATTTATCTACAAGGTTTCTCTTCAAAAAGAATCGTATACCCTAACGATAAATTTATGGTTTCAATAATCATTTAGTTTTCAAGTACGCGCCAAGCAAAGGTATGATGCATTCGGCCTCGCGGGTAAACAGACGCTAGATAGCGCTAGACAAAGACGGTGCGAGGTCATGAGCGTAGCCTTGCGCGGGTGCGCGCGCGCACGCTTCCGCCTGTCGACGGCCGAGGCACGCAACGCAGTTGAAGCGCAGTCGCCGCTCGACCGCCGACGGTGACGGAGGTGTGATTCCTTCCACACACATTCCATAATTAATTAAATTGTTCCATTAAACTGTTTGCCGGACTCAGTCTCCTTTATTACCTTTTGAAATTATTTTATTTTATGGCAAGACTTTGAACAGATATAATCTGTTGCACATACCAACATCAAAGCTCGTTAACTGCGTTATTAATATAAACTTCCTTGTTAATAAAAACTATAATGATGCTAAAACGAGCTTATAAATGTTTCATACATAATCATGTGTGTTTCGTCTTCCCACGCACATGCTTTGCAGTTGCAACTCCTAGGCAGGAGACAAAGACCGATGGTATTACCAGTTAATAAATGTAAAGCTTTGCCGCAGCATTAGCGAGCACGCAGGTGGGATATGATTAATAAATCTGTCTGTTGTCTTTCTAAACCATTACTCTTGCTTAGAGCTATGGGAGATTGATGCTAATATTGAAATGGAGAGTGTATTTATGATGGAACTTAAGAAAGTATCAAACAATAAATACAAATCAAAACACAATTCTTCGCTTATTTGTAATGCTTTCATCTAAAGAAACATTTATAAAAAATATACCACATAAATAGTTGTAAATATATTTATTACGCATTTATAAAGACAGTATTATGCAGACCAAAGGCCATTTTCAAATTGCAGTAATTTGAAACGACCTGTGGATGCAAACGCGACCTTTTCTTGTCGATTAGCTTTCCCCGATGATTACAACAGAAACTCTGTGTAAGCATGTAACTACAGATAAATAATCTGTGGTACTTCACAACTTGACTTCCATTATTAACTTGTTTTCCTCTTTAACTATGTTTTACTTGAACTGATTCTACGTTGGCTTTTATGTCGGATATCAATTTCCTTGAATGGTATGATTCAGTCTTCTACACTTGGAAAAAGTTTTAATGTTGTAATATTCGTAAAACGATTAGAATGGTCGACATTATGTAAGTTCATAGAATTTCCTCCTACTTTCAGCTTTTTCAATTTAGGAGTGTGTGTACCACCTATATACCGACCTCCGTGGTCGAGTGGCGTACGTACCGGTTTCAAGGTGTCGCTAGCTCTGAGGTCCCGGGTTCGATCCCCGGACGGGTCAATGTAGAAAATCACATTTCTACATTGTCTAGGGTCTGGGTGTTTGTGGTACCTTCGTTGTTTCTGAATTCCATAACACAAGTGCTTTAGCAACTTACTTTGGGTTCAGAACAATGTATGTGATGTTGTCCGCATTTATTTATTTATTTATTTATATTACATTATTTTAGTTTAAATCTATGGTTGATTTTCTTGTCTAAAATATGAAAGTGGATTTTGTTTTTATTAATTGGCTATGTTAATTTCAATTTAATAGATAATATATCTCTTTTTGATAAAGTTTAAAGCTATCTAATGTGATGTCAAGGAAAGTTTTCGTCCAAGCTATCGTTGAATCATCAGTGATTAGCACAATTTGCATCTTCACCGCGTAACGCCTCGCGAGAAAGTTCGCCATCACATTGTATGACTGTGAGATTTAACAGCTGACTAATGTAAGAAAACGAATAACTTGCACTTTTACGCTTGCATTATAATTTAGAGATTGTGCAATAACCGTTGAAGTAACTTTGTTATTTAATTTGCTTTTGTGAGGTGAGCTCGAGTGAATTTGCTGTCGAAAGTATAAATTGTTTGCGATTCATTGCTGTTTGGGAATGACGTCGATACATTTGCTGTGATAGAAAAGTAAAAATGTAACAAGCGATGATACAAATTAGAATATTCATGACTAATTTCAAAATAATTTCACATTTACTCATTGTTGACAGTAGGATATTTCTACGTTATTTTCTCATCAATCATTAGTTGATTCAATGGCAAGTAATCAATCATAGACAATGTTAGAACAAAAGTATTGTTACGCAAAACGCGTCACAATGACGTTGCAGCGCGAGGTCGCGGGCGGCTGTCACGGCCGGCGCCGGCGCACGCTTCCTGCACTCCTAGCGATAATATTGTTTTGATTGCGATTAAACATTTGTGGGTTAGTGTGTGTGATTCCTGATAATTATGTTATTGCTTCTCCGTTGCATAATTGATTGCAAGTGCACTTGAGTGGTGTATCAATGACTTGAGAATGCAGTGTGTTGTGTAGCTTGGAGGTCAATCAGGAAGTGCCAGTCAGCTAATATTTCAATATTTTACTTCAAAAAGTAGATACTAAGGCTTAGTTTATCATACACATTTGGACTAAAGGTTTTTACTGTTCAGTATAAAATTATTGCATTCTTTTGCCGTCATACCTACAGGAAAGTTTTGTCGGCAAGTTCTGTTAGTAAAAACTAAAATGCCAATGTAACGTATAAAGGAATAATGTTTTAAAACCTCTTTAAAATATATCGTTCTTGAAGTTCACTTCTGTAGATGATAAACAGATTGTGTCATGTTAGATAATTGACCTCAAGAATTAGGCCTATAAGGTCTTTTTGACATAATTTCTCATGGTCTCCTAAATGATTTGTCATAATTATGTAAGTCGATAGATTAACTTAGATATACAATAATAGTATATTCATATTTTCGTGCTTTAGATATATTTTTTGAAATATTGATGTTTCTTTATATGCCTCGTTGTTTTCGAACGCGAACTAACTTGTGGATATTTCGAGGTTAAAACAGCATGCTTATGTTATTAATGCTTTGAATATAAATAAATAGAGACTATAATATTTGTCACGTGTTGAGCGGCCCCTGCCAAAAAACAAAGCAATGCCGATTGTTGACAGCCGATGTCTTAAATATTGTTAAAGCAAGATTTTATACACCTAAGAACATTTATAATTTTTATCACATACTCTACATACGCACATAGTTTTAGAAGCTGTTAATTAAAAATTTAAAACATTCCGGAATTGTTTTATATCCTTTACGGTACATTAATATAACAACCAATTAATATTGAGGTCATTTGATTCAGTAATTAAAATTTTGACAAGGACTTTGTTGCGTTCTAGAAATCCTAACCTCTAGAAAAACCGGAACTGCAATAAAGAGTAGGTAATCGCTAATTCGGAATATTATTTTACTGACCGTATAACTTACAATTCAATGCTAAAAAAACTTAGAATTAGCTTCGTCTGTGAGTTAAAAATAATTTTCTTAGCTTTGGTTGTCTCTCAACAAATAACGGAATTTTAAAGAATAATCGAGTAATTTATTTATTTCGATTATACTACGGTAATTTTCAGTGCAAGTGTGTTCCCACCCTCCTTGCACATTCTCATCGATACTTCATGCTTACCCGCATGTTTTGTTACCAATGAACTGTTTACCAAGGCACCACAGAGTGACACATCGAGTGACTGTTGACAGCGTGAGAAGAGTCTTTGTACAACCTCCACAAATGAACACTGCAAACTGGTAGTTGGGGCTCAGACTCCTGAATTTCAATATTTTACATAAAATGCATGCGTATCTGACATTGGCGACCCATTAGCTAGCTGTTACGGTATCCCAGTGCTTATACACTGCTGAAGCAAGTACCTAATACACTTTTTGCGGAAGAGGCTCTAACTATCAAAATGAAGCACGAAGTAGAATACGGTTGCATAACTGCACGTTTTGAGAGTGCTAATGGATCCAACGTGACAATGTCATTGCGTATGCGCAGCAAAATATTTGCAGACGCGTCTTAAGTGCACTTGAATGTCTGCAATTTTATAGTTCTCTCATGGCCTTTTTAAATGAAGCAACTTTAATAGTCTGAAGTATTACTAGATTTTTTGTCGGAGTCAATTTGCTTTAGCATTTTTAACTAACCATTATAACGCTACGCCATTTTATCATATTCAGTAGCAATGGTTCTGACTTAATGGAACTTTAAAGTCAACTGGAAAATTTTAACCTCCCGGTAGGATAAATTAAAATTTTCCAGTTCCAAATGTAAATATGACGTGAACTTCGGAAAAAAACTCCTGAGGCTATTCTTATCCAAATAAAAACAAATACACCTCGACCTTTACCCAGTGAGCTAGACCTTGAGACGTTGTTATCATAATGTTTGAGCGCTTTTTTATCATTCGATAAAGGGCTGGCCTTGCCGAGTGTCGAGGAAGGCCGTTTATCTGATTCCGGTATTTTTTCGCCTGGATCTTTATGCACGACTGAATTTCCGGACGAATTTTCCTTCCTCGCTCGTGTTACAATGCAGTTTTAAAGGTCACTGGACAAATTGGTGGACAGAATTGGATAAGGAAAGAGAACAATTAAGTTTTATATTGAATATTTTATGTAAAACGTTTACAAACTTTTGGGCCTTGATAAACTTTCTATTGACTTTATAAATCGACTTATCCGTTGATCACTGATTGCCTAAGCTTCCAAGGCAGGCCGGTATTTTATTAGTTTTTCTTCGTTAAGTATTTTTTGGTTTTTACTAACTTCAAAATTTATAAGTTAATAAAAAAATACACGACTAAAGTTTGAACTTGAACAATAGTGGTATCCATCCGTCTATTGCGAGCAAATGGAATTCAAACGCTCTTGATGAGTTTTTGCTTTTTCACGTAGAGCTGTCAAGCGTGAATGCAAAAAACCATCGTCAAGTGAACTCGTCGGCTGAATGCGCAGACTGTACCAGGGATTGTTATATAACAAAGAGAAAAATATTTTTCTCTGCGAAGGTCCAGAAAAAAATGCACGGAAGCCGCGGACTAAGGCGACGCAAGCTTTTTCATAATAGCTAGGCTTTTTGATCGTCTAACGATAAAAATAAACATGTATCTGCAGAATTAAGTAAATAGGAAAAAGTCAGGTTTTGAAAACGTATATAGCTAATAATATTTACCTCAAGCAAAACTATATTTTTTTGGGCTAATGAACTCCTACTGCCCAATTCACAAGAAACAAACGACACTTCACTAATAGCGTTACAAATAAAGGCAGGTGACCACCGTCTCGTGACGTCACTGCCCCGAATTATGCCGTACGAAACAAAAACACGGCGTCAGGTGCCCGTGACCGTGGCGGCTGCGCTTGCGCCGAAATCGAGAGTGGCGGATCTGGAGCGTTTGCGCAACAAGACACGACCGTGTTTGCGACTTTCGCGGCAGGTGATGTGTTGTGATAGGCCCGTATGCAAATCAAATGGAGATAACGATGCTGTTCCAAAAACATGTTACGTATTTGGGGACTTCATAAAAAACTTAGCGAAAAGTGCCTATGTAACCTGAACGATACAGATTCTTAACCAAAAATACAGTAACATAATTCATACCTGACAAAAGTGGACTCCCACTTTATGAATATAGGTTTTGGTTTGTTAATAAATTCTATAAAGTTCTTAACCCAGGAACTCATGGAATTTAACCAACAATGCGCATATTGAAGTAAAAAAAAAAACTACTACTATTGTTTTATAGCATACGCTTTAAACTAATTAGCAGATTCGGAGACACAAAGTAATGACGTTACATAACTGTGTCCGTTCCGCTGTCGTTTAGGAAAGTGAGAGCTTTGACATTTTGAATTTGTCTTTGACACTGACCTAGACAGGGGGATATCCGTTACGCTTATCGGTCGTCGTGTTATGTAAACAAACCGATTTCGAATGCTATCGACCGCAGATATTATTTTATAACATGTGCAAGAATTAGAAATAAGGATTTCGCTGTTGACTCATTGCTAGTTGAGGTGAAAAATAATTCTGGTACAAGTTATAAACACTATTTATGACCAATAAGCAACACCAAACTGCATTCCACAGTGCTGCGTCAAATGCATCATGCACGATCGGTGCAATTCGCAGTTGCAGAACCACTTTCATCGCTGTCAAAACGCGACCACAAGCGAGTGGAACTCGAACGTCCACACGTCTATAAATATACAGTTTTATTATCCAGTATTACCAGAACGAGACATGCGAGTAAATACTAATCACATTATCATACCTTCACCTTAGCTACCGCGCTACGCTTCCGCGTGCGCCGCGCAGCTCGCGCAGCGTCACCGTTCACTTTCACTGCGACGTGGGGGTACTGCCTGACTCTGCCGCAATAGATACAACTTTACTACTTAATCCACAAATGTGTACTCTATCAACCACTAGGTAAGGTGCAGTTTTGAAGGTCGGAGCTTTAAATTTTTTTCAAACGGCCAAATGGGTGACGGACGAATTTGGACTTAAGTGGTTGATGTGTAGAGTCTCGTTTTGTTCGTTTGCGGTTAGGGACGGCCTCGCCAAGGCCGCACGTACGTCGCACAAGTGTCGTGTTTACTTTCTCTAGCGGTCAATGGTCACCGCTTTGGGATATGGCGGAATATTTGGAGTCCATTCAAGGTCGGGCATTATTCTTAAAGTGACATATCAAGACACATGCGCTGGCTACATCTTAAAAGATTGCAGGCGGTAACCCGTTTTATTGGTACTTTTATAAATTGCAATTACAACTTCAATTTATCGTTATGTAACCTATTTCTTTCAATCTCTTTTGATGATCAGACATCACACGAGCTAAGACACGAATTCCAGAGCGTCACGCAAAGATATCGTCCATTAACTCGCTGATTTCAATTCTGATTTCACAATCGATAAAACACGTAACATTTGAAATGCACATATTTTACTTTTATCAGTCAAAACCTCCACTCACGGTATATAGAGCTGGCATCATATTATGGCGACCTTTTTTCAAGTATTACTGCAGAGTTAGCCTCAAATCCTGCGACCTATATAACTGGCGAATAAATCAAGCGTCATTGAACTTTGTTAGGCGAATTCTGGCCTCAGATAAGCCGCAGTCAAGGATGTGTCGTGATAATATTTAAGGTGAGGTCGACTAATATTTATCGAGTCAATGGTAAGGCTTCAATCGATTGAAGGTGATTTGACGAATCTATCGGCTTGACAAGTAACGGACAGTCTAAACTATGTTATATATATTTTTTGGTTTGTGTTTGATTAACATTTCCACTCCTTGAATTATATTTAGCATAAATTCTCGTTACATCAATTATGCCGTTAAAATAATTGTATTTGATATGGCCAGTCTATAATTACATTCATTGGTAATTCACTCATGTGAATTATTGTTTATTATCTCTTTCAATACATAATACATTATAATATGTTTATTTAATAAGTGGTTAATATAACTTGGAGTTATCTTTTTATAAATGCTCAGTAAATAATATAATCTATACATACATAAGGCATTTACGGAGTAAAGTAACCGATTAGATAGTGTGGTAAGTTTTACAACGAATAAAGAAAGTTTATAAAAGATATCTTTATGAGTCACGTTTAAGTAAAAATAATCATCAAAAAAATAATTAATCTCAATTTTACTAGATAAGACATCTATACGAAAAACTGTTGTTTTCAGAATCTTAAATAGGACTTGGCTTAATGCAGTTTCATAACTCAGATTTTTTACAATGCATAGTAGTAATATTATCGCTTTTGTTCATAAACTGGGGGGATAATTTAACACGCGTATAATCAAGCAGTTAATCAAACGCTTCAGCAGATCTCACATCGTTATTAATCCTTAAAATGATCATTATCAAGCTGCCCGACGTGAGGAGAAACGTGGCTGAACTGATGCAGCGCATACACCGTGCACTTTCACTAGCACAAGTATTCAAACTGCATTACCATACGACATGATTCTGTCACACAACTTCTCAACATTTAAGAGGGTAGTAAATAACCTAAAAATTAGCATTTCACTCACGTCAGATTTCCACATCGTCGATAGCTTGAAACAAAAGAACTTTAAATATACACTTGACCTTATAAACAACAAAAACTAGTCTTAACACTTGAACGAGCAAGCCTATCCATTAACCATTACACAACGCAATGAGTAATAATTACCGAACAATATAACTGAGTTGGTTAAGTAATAAACTGCCTGAAATTCGGCACATCCCTGATTGCGATCGGCCTCACATCTTCACGGCTGCAGCCTTCGAGTTACGAAACCAGAGCTTTTTCCTTCCGTTCGAGTTACAGTGGTTACTCCGACATTATTATGCTCTATTGTAATAGAACGTAATGCCGAAGGAAAACGCTAGGAATAATGAACTGGGGTGCATTACCATAATACACTTTTGAAGCATTGGTCGGGGAATTTTCCCTGCCTTTAGATGAGAAAAATGAAAAGTACTTTTAACGTGTAGAATACCTAATTCCTTTCTGTTATTCGACAGTAAATTGATACTATGTTGTGTTAACTGATGTATATCGGAATATTTCAAAGACAATTTATCTTTTGGATAAGTTTGCAAGCCAAGCGTAGATATCAAAAAAGTTAAACGATTAATAAATAACAAATAACCGATAATAAATATATATATATATTTTTTTTCGTATACTTCTCTACTGCTTAGCTCCATAAGTCCACTTTGCACAACTATCAAGACGACGCGAACATTATTTATAATCGGTAGGCGGGCACATATGCCAGTGGAATCCGTACAATCACCAGCAGTATCACTTTGTTGAAAATAGACGAGTTGCGTAACGAGTGCCGCTGGGCAGCTCCCAGCGCCCAGCGCCCTTCGCCTTGGCGTCACCGAGCCAAATGTCTCCGGCCCTGGCTGCGAATTACGTCCCATCAATTGAAGCGGCTTCTTCCTGGGACGTCCGTTTATTTCGTTCACGATAAGCAGGAAGTGCAATAACATTTGTATAGCGCTATTTCACACTTTATAGATGTTCTGTTGTGCCAAGTATGTAGCATTGTCGGGATAGAATCAGCATCCTAAACATCTAATTCTGATTTATAATCAAATTGACTTGTCTGGCTGAGTAAATAAGCGTAACATTATATTCAACAGTTTGGCTCATGATATTGTCGTATTTTTCCTTACCGCTTATCGCTAAAAGCATCTGATCCAGTAATCAACATAGTTCACCCAATGAGCCGGTAAGTGTCGTAGGAGGATTGTATCCTTCCTTCACCTGGTTTGCAATCATTCCCGTGATGTGACTGTCATAGTTAAATTGCACAATCTACCGAGTGTCATTCAATGCAGGAAGAAACTAAAAATTCCGGAAGGATCCGGAAAAATCACTCACTAACCATTTCTGAGGAGCTAGGTCATGTTCATTGTCGGCTTCAAGGCGTCCCTTACAATTGCGTCTGCCGGATCTATTATGATTACTAAATTGCATCTAGACACATTTCTGGAGTATATCCACTTCAGTCCGACCCCGTCCAAGGTGCTACGCTAAACTCGGAACTATCTTAATGGCTCCTACACACAGTGCCGGCGGCAGTGCCGCCGGGCGAGCCGCCGGCCAAGCCGCCGTGCGCCCGGCGGCATTCAAAGCCGCACAAAGGAGCCGCCGGCATTTGTTTGTGTGACGACGCGCGACGGCTTGGCCGGCGGCGGCTCGCCCGGCGGCACTGCCGCCGGCACTGTGTGTAGGAGCCATAATGTTCAAGTGCCCTTTTGTAATGCTTTTATTTATTTTTCGCCCTTTACTTTGAGGCTGAATAACTCCATTACTGTACCTTTGACTTATAATAAAATCAGAAGTGTGAGATAAAAAAATCTGGCTGTAAGGTCACGTAATGACATCATCATTAAAACAGAAGGTTTCAATTTCCCTTTCACTATTAGGGATTTTTGTTTTTATTGTTTTGATAATTGATATGAGTTTTTACATCAAGTTTTTTTTTAGTAAAACCGTACATTATCCATATTTTGAAGTTCCTTTGCGAAGCTGGTATTTTATGATGCAATGGTACGTGTATTGGTGATGTATATAAGTATGAACAGGTGCCTGCCTTGTAGGTACCGTGCACGCTGCGGGCACACCTGTCCGCTTCTATCAGAGTGTTTGTCCACAAAAACATATTTGTTTTTATGCCCATTCATTAGACCTAATGCAGGAGCGCCAATGCTATTTCCATAAATATATTCGAAGTGATAAATAAAAAAAACAATAGGAATACCGACGAGGAAATACCTGTAGCATTGAACACTGTTACTAATCATTCCCTTTTTTGTTTTCTTTCACATTTCTTCCGTGCAACTCATAAATGCTCAAAAAGGTACCGCTTCAGCAACTCTGTATAAGGTGCTAAAGTGAGGACTGTACGTAAGGTCGCAAGTGCTGAGTGACGTAAGCACACTTGAGCGTTCAGAGCAGTGCCCTCTGACGGTAAGAAGCCGACCTTGGTCCCAAAGCAACTTTCAACCCGGAAGCTTACGGCGTCATTCTAGCTGTCACGTTAAAATCGTTGAATTTTATTTACATTGCCCTTATTTGGCGCAAGCTGGATATATGGGGCGTACAGACACTGTAATGGATATTTTAATGTATGTTATATTTTAAAGTTCGTGCCCTTTGTGTTTGGTGATGTTATTAAAGTAGACCTTGTGACCTGAAGGGAACATTCTACTTGTATGTTATGTGGAAGCGTAATGATTTAGACAGACGTTAAAGATCAAGTAACCGTCATCGACCGTTGATCTTAAGACAGCTCTGAACAATCCTAAAACTGTTGTCAAATTGTTTGTACCGTGAATTTTATATTTCTAGTTTTAGAAAGCTTTTAATAAACACGTACGTTCTATTTGTGTCAGAGCTCAGTAGAGTATATTTCCACCGAGTAAAAATATTTATACTTGACCATGTGGCCAGTGTGAACCCTGTTCGTGTGTTTGTCGTACAGTGCATTCTGTCTGCCTTATATACCTGGCTGGGTTCCAAGCCAAAGGAAATACGTCTGAATTTCCTAAAATTCTATCATCTCTATTATTGACCCTTATCACTTTACCATAACATTGCGGCTGTCAAGGTCATCACATAAATTCATAGAATTTGTGTAATATATATGATCAGTAACTCTTTGTTCTCCGAAATTCGTGAGTCTACTCACGCACTCTTCTGCCACCTTGTCATTAGCAGCATATAAAAAATACCAAAAACCACGGAGGAGGAAAAATCAAAAAGTTTCCATACACAAGCGGTGGCGGGACCTTGGCGCGGTACTTACGAATTAAATCGGCCCCCGACGAGGCCACCTCGCCTTCCGCCACAACACCGAGTATGTTTGTTTGTTACTGATTGAATTATGCCACTTAAATGTGTCTATAGCGCCGCCCTTGCGCTCTGCCGATTTACCAGTTATGTGGTGATAACGGTTTGCTGGCCGTAAAAATAGTCCTGGTCGAAGGTCGCAACATTTTATACTGATGTGTGATAGTGAATGGTGTCAATGTTACAGTTTCCTTCTGACCTCACCCGTTGTTAAGCCCGACGTGCACCTTGCCATCTATCACCTCGAGGTTCTCATACGAGCGCACGCTACTCGGTACTAAGTGCCGCTCACATTTCGTAGTCATACGATTACTTTACATATTCGCTCAAATAGAAATGGATTATGAATGTTCTAGAATTATTTAGCTAAACAAAGTAATTGATTCTCATGAACCGCACTGCATGAACCCTAACGAGTCTCTAAAGAATACATTTAAAGAAATTAATATCCTAACGTTGCCAGCTCTCTGTATCTTGGAAAATGTAATGTACATTCACAAAAATATACAGAGTTTTAGTGTTAATAGTGATCACCACAATATAAATACAAGAAATAAAAATAAGCTAGTAGTCCCAAGATTTAGACTAACTAAAACCAAATAAATCTTTCCTATGGAATTCAATTCGATTTTATAATAAACTAGCTGTACCCGGCATGCGTTGCAATGCAATTTTTTCTACCTACTACCTACCTACTACCTACCTACTACCTACCTACTACCTACCTACTACCTACCTACTACCTACCTACTACCTACCTACTACCTACCTACTACCTACCTACTACCTACCTACTACCTACCTACTACCTACCTACTACCTACCACCTACCTACCACCTACCTACCACCTACCTACCACCTACCTACCACCTACCTACCACCTACCTACCACCTACCTACCACCTACCTACCACCTACCTACCACCTACCTACCACCTACCTACCACCTACCTACCACCTACCTACCACCTACCTACCACCTACCTACTACCTACCTACTACCTACCTACTACCTACCTACTACCTACCTACTACCTACCTACTACCTACCTACTACCTACCTACTACCTACCTACTACCTACCTACTACCTACCTACCTACTACCTACCTACTACCTACCTACTACCTACCTACTACCTACCTACTACCTACCTACTACCTACCTACTACCTACCTACTACCTACCTACTACCTACCTACTACCTACCTACTACCTACCTACTACCTACCTACTACCTACCTACTACCTACCTACTACCTACCTACTACCTACCTACTACCTACCTACTACCTACCTACTACCTACCTACTACCTACCTACTACCTACCTACCTACTACCTACCTACTACCTACCTACTACCTACCTACTACCTACCTACTACCTACCTACTACCTACCTACTACCTACCTACTACCTACCTACCTACTACCTACCTACTACCTACCTACTACCTACCTACTACCTACCTACTACCTACCTACTACCTACCTACTACCTACCTACTACCTACCTACTACCTACCTACTACCTACCTACTACCTACCTACTACCTACCTACTACCTACCTACTACCTACCTACTACCTACCTACTACCTACCTACTACCTACCTACTACCTACTACCTACCTACCTACTACCTACTACCTACCTACCTACTACCTACCTACCTACTACCTACCTACCTACTACCTACCTACCTACTACCTACCTACCTACTACCTACCTACCTACTACCTACCTACCTACTACCTACCTACCTACTACCTACCTACCTACTACCTACCTACCTACTACCTAATTGTTTTTTTTTTTTTAAATGTACAAAAGTATCCTATGTCCGTCTCCTGGCTCTAAGCTACCTCCCCACCAATTTTCAGCCATATCGGTCCAGCCGTTCTTTAGTTATAAATGGTGTAACTAACACGACTTTCTTTTATATATATAGATTACTGGAAGAGATAACGAGTTTGTCTAATAAAAAGTTTAAAACATGCATTAAATCAAAACTAATAACGAAAGCGTATTATACGGTTAGGGACTACGTAGAGGATAAGCGCGCGTGGAGAAGTATCATCTGCACATGTGGCCTCCCTGGCGCGTGGCGGTCTGCTAATAATCTTGTCTTAGCTTATTTACTACAGTTAGCTGCCCCCATAGCCTCTATTCTCAGAAGGCTCTTGACATGCCTTGACATTCCTGTTAGGGATTTTATTAGGACTACATATTGATTGTATGTAAAGTTATATATTTATTTTGCCTTCTTCTATAATTTCTTGAGATTTGTCTTTTCCTTTATATGTTCGTCTTTTGTAAATGTGAAAACAATGTAAAGTTTAGTTAAATATTCTATTCTATTTTTTCTTCCATTTTGGATGTCTTAGTTTACATTAATCTAAACATTCTGCTGTTTACGTAGTTGTCGCATATTTTAAAATCAGTTTGATCTTAACATCGATGTTAACCTTTTTTTTTAAAAGAGTAACCTATTGAGTTTCTTGCCGGCTCTTCTCCATAGGAATGACACTTTGGAACCGAGCAACTACTGCAGTCAGTAGATTTTAACGTAGCTTTTCTTAAGCGCCTTTTTGGTTTATGAGAAAAAATAAAAACATTTTGATTTTGATTTTTGATTTCATGGCGGATGTCCAAGAAATATTGTAATAAACAAAAGAAAGACTCGTTTCCCGGATCTACGCAAAATTACGCAGATGTCGACACAAATAGCCTCCTACCCATTTTGGCATTTTGTTTATGTTTACATGCAAACTCAGATTTATCTTAATCCGCTATCCTTTTTATTTTGCTGTTTTTTGGCTTTTACTAGTTTTGCCTTAACTAAGGCCTATTCACAAATTATTAATAGGATCATAATTCTTACCATAGGGCTTGGTTGTATATTGCTATGCTGCAAGGCAGGGTTCCGTGTGAACACATGGGGCAGGCAGGCACCACGCGCTGTCATGCAATGTTCCGTCTGAAACAAAGAGTCATTGCGTTATTTATGTCTTGCCCTTCCATCTAATTACAAGTTGCTACCTTTAAACTTTTCCAACGGCTTTTTCCTCAGCATTTCAATGCGAAGTATGAGTAATTGTAAGTGTACTGAACGTGTGGGATGTTAAAAGCAAGTGGCTAATATTCGTGTTTAGAAAAATGGGTGCTTTTATAACTTTTTGGCTATCAAATATAATATTATAAATAATTGTTAAAAAATTTGGTTAAAAATGATTTTTGTTATAACAACTGTGTTATCTATTCCTATTAGCGAATATTGCTCATCGAAATAAAACTATACGTTATCTTACAAGACAATAATGATAACCACTTTATCTTATTATAATACCTTTATTCGTAACCTTAATTATATTATTTTGTTGATAGATAATAACCCGCAACGCAACCGGTGTGCGAGGCATTTTGCATGCCACCCTGGTAGCGTTCGACAAGCAATGGAACATGGCGCTTAGTGATATTTTAGAAGTTTGGAAAAGAAAAGGCCCTCGGAAAAGAAAAGTACCTCCAGGACTTGGTAAGGGACTCAAACACATTATTAATTTTATTCGAACCGACCAAAAATTGTTAATAATGTATTTCATTTCTATATAGGTACACCGGTCGCCAAAGGTACAGCAGCTTCTATATCTTCGGTCCCAGAAGTGACTGAAACACCTCTTGGGAAGGGTATATGGGAGTGCACCCGATACGTCCCGCAGATGATGGTGCGCGGTGAGCACATAGTTCTAGTCAATGTCGTCGAGCGATGATCTCCTAACGTTTATGTGATCCTAGTACTTCGTATAGCGGCGTGATTTTTTGCACGCCCACAACCAGTTGTTTTTTGTCTGATTGACTCTTCTTGTATATAATAAGATTTTTTTGAATTAGTTAAGTTATTGGATATCACACTTTTATGAATTTCTATGATATGATAATTTATAGGAATTTTTAAAACGTTATCGTTAATCAAGGCGCTGGTGCTTCAAGGAAATGTGAAAAAAAAAAGGAATCTGAACTATCTCTTATACTTATTTATTGAATATACTACATACTAATTGATGCGCATAGTATTTATAATGTAGATTTATTAGCCTGTACACATACTTTAAGAATATTAAACAATTTACTTTTAAGTAAACAAAGTTATTTTTTTTATTTTAAAAAAGTTTGTATACTTTTTAAAAACAATAAAGTGTTCTCACTGGTATTCTCATGCGTTTCCAATGTCCCAGTATTGTCAGCTTCAAAAATAAAATAAAATCCACACAATGCTTGTTTTGAGGAACGTTATTCGATTTTTAAATGATATTCCATGAGAAAGAGCCGCCATTGAAATAACGAACATTATACATAATTAGTTACTATTTTTAAGTTTCTTGCGCATTTGTAATTCCAGCTAAATAAATGTACAAAAGAATGTGTATTTCCGTTTTTTCTTTACCCTTGGTGAATATTTTTAATAATCTAAAGATAGCCTTGCATAGACATAAGAAAATTTAGTCCATAGTATAGAAAGTTCAATAAAGCAACAGTTTTATGCAAATGCTTGACTGACGTGCATAATTTAGAATGCAGGATCTACTATTATAACAGGACTTCACCGTTACAATCCTGGAAAGATCCCACGCATGAATTATAGAAACATGACAATAATGGAATCAGCGAAGCATGCAATGGGCATATATTAGCTACAGGAGCACACAATTCCTAAAGTTCTTTTCTTGTAAGAATGTAAAAATATTCTAAGACATAGTGTAGATATTCTGAAATGTCACACGAACAGCAAACGGAGAGGTGGAAAGTGCGAAGAAAGTCCTTTGCCCCGCATCGACACAACTGGTTTCAACAATAAGCCTTTATTCTCTTAGAGTACTGAACTGAACTACAAATTGAACAAAATTCCTAAAAAAGTAGTTTTCAGTGTACGTTAGAAAGGTAATTGATTTATTGCAATGAATGGTTTCAATTATGTGTGTAAAAACAGGTAGATGGTCTTGCCTTGAGTTGACCTGTGGGAAGGTGCGCGTATCTTACCATCGTACGGTAATTTGCGGGCATCCCGGGTTGCTCGACACGGAAGCACACGCATTGTGCGCAACAATAGTTTCCCCGTTTTCCCGCGGCCGGGGCACGGCCGCCGTGACCGCGCCAAGTCCGTCGACCCCGGGACAAGGGACGCCCGACGCTTTTCGCCTGCGCACGCGCATGCTACCGAAAACTTAGGTTTTGTGTTTTCTTACGGATAGAAATGATGCTTACATCATTTATAACATAGCTTTGTTGTAATATCTTCTAATTATTCTTGACTTTGCTCTCGTAAGTAAAGAATATTAATCGAGAAAGTATGTGGGAAAAAATGCATGTGTGATATTAGTATGGAGCTATTACATTAACATTTTCATCACTGATGCGTTCATTGACTTCAAAACTGGTACTATATATACAATAGGGGCAGATGTGGTTTACAACATTACATAATTGTTTAAGAAACAAGTTAAACGCTTTGTTCCAAAAGCTTCCGAAAGATAAACAATTAATTGTACTAACTTTCTTGTAATCAAATTTTATTTTATGTTGGAACATCAAAAATATTTTAACTGAAATTACTAATGCTTCTAATAACATTACTGGACAAAGGCGCCCCAATTAAGATGATGAAAATTCTTTACTTTAAACATTTGAGGAAGATTTTCTATCAGTAATAAAAAATAGTTTGTATTTTAAAAGATTCTTAGAAACCATTACTTGGGTTTAGCCAAGTGAAATTCTAATTATTTAGTAAAACAAGATTCCGAGGAATTGAGAATCTTCTCCTTTTTTTAAGTCGGTTAAAATCATCTATTATTCATAGCCCACGTAAGCTTATAAACAGAACGTTTAACTCTATATTTAGTCTAATCAAGTAGCGAACTGGAATCGTATGCCAGCTGCTGATCCTACGCAGGTTGTCAGCGAACACTCAAGACTCGTTAGGATGCTTCAAATACGTGATTATTTACTTTAATACTAACATCAGGGACAGTCCATTTGTTTACACTTATTTCTATTGCAAACAAAAAAACAAATCTATGTTCCGACGCCAAATTCAAATTGACAGCTAAAACGTCAAATCGAACACCGAAAATATCTATTCCACGTCAAATTTGGAACATTCCCACACATATGGTAACGTCACGAAAAGAATCTCGTGTGGCCAATAATGCATCACGTCTATTTCGGTTCGTAATCGATCAGAGACAATGGCCGGCCGGGGCGACGCACCCTGGCCGCCGGCCAACGCCCGCGGAGGGTAGAAAACAATCATCATCATTGTGAAACACTTGACAGCTTGTAGCAAAACGTGGGCCATTCATTACGCTGCGTACGAGTGCCTCTTGTTTTGTCAGCCTGATTGCTCGGTAACGTACTATACAATTTGTTTGTTTTTCTAATTAGACTTTCGTGTTGTCTTTACGTTTACAATGTGGTGGGTAAGAATAGTGCCTTAATTGTTTGTTCCCGTGTTCTGTTGGAACTCATTACGTATCAGATTGGCAATTGATTTAATTAGCAACAAGCAGGATGCGCTTTATCTTCTGTATGGGACACTTGCGTATTGACATAAGTATTGTTTACCTTATGTTATAGTTAATAAGTTTTGTGTTATACCTTAAAATATTTATTTTATCTTTTATACTAGTGATATGTTATTATAATTTTTTGTCAGATTTAATTTTGTCTGTTATTATTATGTAGTAGTCTATTGTATTTGTTTTTTAAAAGCCTAGCTATCGCATTGGGTTGCATATTTACCTGTAAGGATAGTTTTTTAAGGTTTTGATTACTAAATAAATAAATAATTATGAATCAAAATTATTGATAATATATCATAATATTGATAAATGCATGATAATCACAATAATACACTTAACTGAAGGTCTTTTAAAGTATTTTGTTTCTAGGATGTACTTAACCATCCACTTGAAACATTGTTTCTTGCAGACATTTTGCCTCGTTTATACTAAAGTTTAGATTTAAAAAATAGACCTAATTAAGACTACACCTGTAAAAAATACCTAGAAATCAGATTAATCGGTTTATTCTTGTTGTATTATTCATGAATTGTCTTTGTCAACCTTCGCGGCGGCCTTACACGACAAATTTGAAATAGTACGCGGAAGTGGGCACGGTGCTCGAGCGATTTGACAACAAATTAATACGGTTTGTTTTTAAACTTGTTTATAAATAAGCGAGGACGATTATCTAATAAAAATATTTAATAATAACTGTTTGATGCTACATATATATCGTGCTTTTAGCCTTGTTTATTATTAGAAAGAGCGGAATTTTTTGTCGATATTTTTCATGGATATTCAGACCATAATATCCGTAAATATTGTGGCGCATGTGAAGGCAAAGTAGAAAAAGAATCTAGGTATAGGACGCTTTTAAAAGTTTACTTTACAATTCGATTTAACAACTCATATTTGAGTTGGATTTAAATATTGGTCCTAAGGAATGAATGTCATTGCTTTAATTTCCTTTTTCTGTATCTACTGAAGTTGGTATTGTAAGCACTATTAATACAAGTCCTTCCAAAATAGGTAGGTGCATGCTTCTGGCGGTTGTAAACAAGATCTTGGTCCAAGCATGCGTGTTGCACTGCAGGCGTGGGTGGCGCATCCATGTTACTCTTGTTATGAACAATTACGAGCCCGATATATAAATTACACACTGGAGCTGAAATGAATAAGGAGATATGTAGTTCCATCGCATAAAGCACAGATATTACGAAAAGGTTCTATAACTTCGCGATTAATGTATTTTAACTTCTGTGACTGTTGCAAGAATTAGAAAGAAACAAATACATTTCGCTCATTATTTACGGCGTGGTCGAGTGGCGTACGCACCGGTTTCAAAGTGTCGCTAGCTCTGAGGTCCAGGGTTCGATCCCCGGACGGGTCAATGTAGAAACCAACTCTTCTACATTGTCTCGGGTCTGGGTGTTTGTGGTACTTTCGTTGACTCTGAATTCCATAACACAAGTGCTTTAGCTACTTACTTTGGGTTCAGAGCAATGTATGTGATATTGTCCGCATTTATTTATATTATTTATTTATTTATTTATTTATTTATTTATTTATATTATTACGCGCCTTTAAAATTTCTTCTCTAGGACAGTCGGAGACGAGAATCTCATAATATATGGCCAATAGACGTCTACCTCTTTAGAACAGACAGTAATTTTCCAATTAAACGCAATGTTTATTGAAAGTGAAATCACACAACCTGTCTAAAGGTTAAGTTGGTTAATTATACAATTCTGTTAACTGATGTAAGCTTTGTCCATAGTCTAGGAGATTATCTTCGCGAGGTGAGAGATCGAGCTGCGTTCTAATGACCATTATATGCACTGTGACGTAATTGTGACGTCACACGTAAAGTCCGGACTATCTTAAAACGCATATCACTAGTAACCAAATGACGTTTGGCTTTAATTTGTCTTCTCCGCCCCGTATAACAAAGTAACTATAAAGTCATCGGGAACGGAATATTAACGCGGAATCTGTAGTTATAATGAGACTAATTAGGTGCGTAGCTTGCTGGAAAACTCCGTTGGAAACTAGGAAAGATTTTATTGAAATTAAAGTCAACAGTAATAACAGAAAATTGCAATATTGTTTCTGTGTTATTCTGAAGAATTAACTTAAAAAAGGAAATTGACCCTTAGCAGCTGGGTAGTAAATATTTCAGGATGACAGCGTCATGCATTAATTCATATTTTTAAGTATTTTCTAAAAAATGTTTTTCTGTATAATAAATACATATACCAAAAGTGTGATGCAACTGCATCGTTATTCGTTAATAGTTGGAAAAAAATAACATTTTATCTATTCAGCTGAAAATAAAGCCATCCTAGATAAAATATGTGTAATATTAAAAATATAGTGCAAACTTTCTCCGGAGCAGTTCCGGCGCGGTTAGGCGAGGGGTGTATAAATAGCGGCGGTTGCGCAACGCGGACGATGCACCGTGCGCGCGCGCATCGACACCGACACCGCGCGATTAGGATTAGCGTTAACTGCAGTTAGAGTTCGCTTAAACCTTGGTTAAGAATATAACATGAGTAACATCATTTCACCGTGTATTTTTTTATCTAATTATCAAATTCACTGTACTTTGAACACGATGATATTCACTCGATTCTCATACAACCCGCTTCAATTTTATTTATTTTTTAGATGGCAAACAACAGCATATTTTTACAAGATCAAAAACAAGTATAGCGTTTTATGAACGTATATAGACATGTTAAATGTATCGGCATTACTGGTAAGGCGAACGGGTCTCGAGGCGACACTTCCGCCTTGTATTAAATGTATGTATTATGCATGTGTGCGCCAATGCCGACCACTATTCTTTTCCCAACCTTGGCTGAGACTGCTGTGAGTCGGCTCCGGCTGTCAGGTACAAGAAATTCGAATGTGAGATTAAAGAGTGATCTTGATGGGATAAATCACTGTCTGATAGTGTAATTAAAACGCTAAAGTAGCTATTGTCGCGTGTATTAAGTTAAAATGTAGTGTCATTCAAGTGTTACAACGGTAATTTTACGATGACGTCCATTTCGTTTTTATCAAAATCAAAAGCTGTCTTATTTGATGGATCAAGTAACATTTAACCTCTAAACTTTTTTGTGTGTCTAGAATTGAAGCAAAATAATTAAGAGTTTTAGTTTTGTTAAAAATAACAAACTTTATTTAAAAAAAGAAACGCGAATTAAATCAAATATATAAACTTAAACCCAGCGTTAAACTCCCGTTAACTGTGTAGTCAGACGCTGCGCGGGCGCACCCGGCGCTCTTCACTTTACTCTTTTTGTATTCGTTCTTGCAGCTAAGTTGGGATTGGCTTGACCCATTTACCGCAAATAGACGCAGCCGGGATTCAAACGCGCGCCCAAACGGCACGTGGCGTCGGCTTATGGTATTCGCGTTTTAAAATACTTTATACTTTCTGGATGAGTCAGCTAAGCATCCGTTCCACTGATTTATATGGACATGTTTGTTTTACCGTATTGTGGGATCTGTGGGGTAATGTTTGCGTACTTTAAGATAAATGTGTACATTATGTTTTCGTTTTTTGTTTGCATAATGTGAGGTTGATTCTGACTTAATTATATGTCACTGCATTTTATTGTTTTGAAATTATATTTATATTGAAAACTTTTTGGTCTGGAAAGTTTTGCATATGATCGATGCTTTTGTAGGGGAGTACCTTTTCTTAAAATCTAACCCTAGACTAGTAAAAGATTAAGTAACGAAGAGACGCATTTGCTTCGCAGGGATGCCGAAAAGGCTCTAAAACTAACCTTAAGTTACAAAAAAGATTATAAAAGTTTTGATTCCCTAAGGGAGTTTGTCGATATCAAGCTCTATGATAAACCTTTGTTTATAGTAAACCTTCAATTTATTTATATGAAAACATGATCCTGACAGGGATCAGTTGAGGGGGCTCTATCTCAAACTTTTGGTATTCGGGTCGCGGGAATTGAGTTATTCGAGTTTTGAGGCTTCTTGCTTCATACTGTGATGGCGGGTAAGAGGTACCTACTGACGGTCGTAAAACATTATTAGAGCAAAAGTTTGGGAGAAACCATTAGAATATTATATGCAAAGAAATTGACGATAGGAATTAGTATGTCTGAGACTCAACAGCAAATTAAGTTGTATTCAATTATTAACATTTATTTTTTAATGTAATGAAGAATGGATAATGTTAGAGATTTTCTATTCTCCATTACATTTGTGTTGATTTTACTTAATTTTTACAGACTTGACAACAGAAACGCCAATTTGAAAGGTTTTAAATCAGCTAACTAGCCAACCACAATAAATCGAACTATTGTAATAGAATCGATAAATATTTATCAATACGTGAACATTATACTCGATACAATTAGTGAGCGGCAAAAAATTTATCACGCGAAATGCGTGCGCGCATGTGCAGCGCCAGGGTCGGCAATAATTTATATTGTTTGTAAGTAAAATTGATATAGTTTTTATTATTTAGTATTACGTGTTGCGTGTCACATATTTATTAATTAACTGTGGTCTGAGCTAAGAGCGTGTTCACCTTAATCAACGAAGAAGGTTTTAGTTTAAACCTTGTCTATGGTCATTGGATGCATTAGATAAAGGCTACGGTTATGTCTTATTCTGCCAGTTACGTCATCATTGTATGTGTTGCATTTTCAATTAATAAAGATACAAATTGTGAAAAAATCAAAAGTGTCGTTACTTTACTTTAATTTTTGAACATAGTTTACTGATTTGTTGAATGACAAAATCATTTTATGCAGATATCAGTAAGAACCTCTTCTACTAGTTTCATGAACTGTTTCCCGCAAATGGCTTTAAGGTACTACCAAGCCTTTGATTATATAATGTCTAGATGGAGCGTCGCCCTACAATCATGAAAAAAAAAACAAGACAACAATTTCAAGTGTGTGTTACCAGCTATTACAAATTCTCCCATAAATCACATTAAATAAAGACTAATTTATAATAATAAAAAATATTTTAGTTTTATGTACTTATGTGGTATTATTCAGTTTAAGTGTATTTTTATTAAGTAGTTACTTTTTTAAATAATTAAAAAAAAAATAGATTTGTGTGTTTGAATGGAGTATTAAATCAACTAAGTTAGTACAATATTTTGAGCAGTTAGGATTTTGAAATATTGAAATGAAAGATCACATCTCGTTAATTAGGAATGAGTTTTAATTACAGGCGATCGTTCGAAGTACATCAACGAAATTTTATAAACGTAATGATAAACCAAAAAATTTACCCTAAAAAATGGGAGAATAAGAAACAGAAACTGGCAACACTGATAAAATATGGCGTAATTTGGTAATCATAAAAAAAACTAAAATAAATATGAAGTTTCTTGGTGTCTTGTCTACGGTGATAGGTGATGTGTTTGGTATTTTTTAGCCTTCCTTTATAATTCCGGCACACTTTAAAAGCACATACTGTCATCTTATCGCTGTTATGTGGTTATTCCTTAGAGCGCGTAAAACGTAGTGACACGAAAGCGGCACGATCTGTACTGGTTGGCGGGAATTGCGGGAAAATACTTTACAACCAAATTTGGTTGTAATTTTTTGACGGGTCTGCGCGCACTTGACAGTCCATCTAGACATTATATAATCAAAGTACCAAGCTTTATTTGAGGGTAGGTACTGTGCGTACTTTTCCTAAGAAATAATTATTTATACATTTGGAAATATTTTCAAATCGACGTACATATTATTTTTGACTAACTTTTGAAATGGAAAGTATACTTAACAACTACAACACGATTGTCTATAAAATATTGACTACCTACTACAAAACTTTACTACTACGAATGTATTTTCTAATACATAGTTTATTGCATATTACTATAATTACGTAAAGCCGATAATACTAAGCTTTTAATCTTCAGGCCGTTAATTACGAAACACATAATCACCACTTTTACCTGTCGGTTACAGAAGTTATGTTCGTACCAAATTGATTCATATTGCATTCGCTCGCACAATAATGTGAAAATGTCATAAAATTGTAACGCTGTGTGCAGACAAGTTATTTATTGTGTTTTTTATAATTATGTGCACGTTATAATAGCATTTATATTAAGTGTTTAGTTATAATGCAATTGAAAGGGTTTTGGATCGAATAGAGTTTAAATTATGCTTCAAAGATTTTGCGCGCCGATTGGAGAGCGGTTGCAGTGAAAGTCAGGACTACAGACTATGCATACTGCATTTATCTTAAAAGCTAAAGTTTCAAGTATTTGTCATTTATACTACAAATTGAATATAGCTTGAGATGAGAACTGCAGAGGAAAAAATATAGTTTCCTGGTCTTTAAATAAATCTAAATTTGTGGGTTCTATTTTTATACATTTTTCAGTGTGGCTTGAATTTTGCATCGATGCATGTTTAACAGAGTAGTTGTGGCTATTATTTAGATTTGAATTGACCCCAGTTTTATGCAGTACCTATTAGTCTTATGAAATACGGCACAACTTTAACTGTTCTTTATAGCTACAAGTCCAACCCAGAAAACCTTCATTGGTTCCATTAAAATTGATAAAATGCTTGGTTTCTTCGACGTGCGCTAAATTATGACCGCTATCAGCCATTGTGTACGGGAGCCATAACTCTCATGTCGATTGTGTCACCGCTTACGCAACTATCCCATGGTTCACTACTATAGCAGAAATGGTCAAGCTATACCCTAAAATAACATACGTAGGTATTGGAAATATTTAAGAGATGGAAATAAAAAAAGAAACTGAAAGTTGTTTCAAGAATATTTTTTCTATGATGAATCTGCTTCAGCCAACTGATTACCATAAAAACATGATGGCTATATGTTCCTAAGTTACGAATAAATAATTATTGTAAGTAAAATTCTACGAGATTAGCAAGCAAACTAGAAAATAATAGAGAGTAAACTTGTTTCCAAAGATTTCCAATATTGAAGAACAGACAACATAATCAAAAACCGTCGTGACTCCAAACAAGCTAACTTCTCGTCAATTGAACATGTTTAACAAATCAGTTACAAATCTGAGATCTAGACCGATTCCAGATTGTAGCTGCATTGTGCACCGCCAGAGCTGCGCGTGCGCCGCGTGACAGAAAGGCTGGCTTTCACTCGCGCTTCCTACCCGCGATTGATATACAACACGACAACGCGATTATGTAGCATTTGTTGTTTTTGTGCAAAATACTAAGTTGTTTTTTTATGCTTAATTGTTGGTGATCGTTTTTTGTTGATGCAATAATATTGGTTATGTTAATAAAAATAAGGTTTGGTTTTGAAATGTTAATGTGTTTGAACACTTGATTTTGTGTGAACAAAAGAAACTTTTTATTTAATTTCTAATGTATGTGAGCTTAATACCTTGTAAGCTTTCTATACATAGTAATGTACGACACAAGAACAAATGTTCATTACAATAGCGACTAGTCGGTCTGGAGCAACGCGCAGACGGATAGACAAGTCGCATTCCTAGATGAATTACAACTAGTTAACATCTAAACTGTTGCGGGCTCGCTGCAAGCCCAGCAAAGGCCATTTCACCGAGGCGAGCGCGTTATCTGCCATCGCTGGTACAAAACCCAGTGTAATAAAGACGCAAACGCGCCCGTAACAACAGACGGGCGTTAGAGACTCGCATGCGCCGGCGCAGTGAAAGTACTTTCGCGCGCTCGTTGCCCCGGTCGTCGAACTTGGCGCTGAAGAGAGATAGCGCTATACGAGGGAGCGGGGCAGATATAGTTTTCTGAGGAAAGCCGTGAAAAGCGGCCGGGTGCGGGGTACGCGAAAGTACGCACCATCAGGAAATCGCCGCGATCGTAAATGCCTAAGTTAAATGATTTTTATGCGTCCACCTTTACGATGCCAATAAAAGGTTTATTGTTCGTGCACTATTATTTGCTGCGGTGGCGGTGAACTCGATTTTTTAAGGAATTTTTCTCGATTTTCCTCATGTTTCCCGGCGTGCCCTGTTCGGGACATCAATATCATTTTTACAAGGCCCGGTACACGCGATTGCGCCACAAAAATTTTACGAGGCACATCCGAGATTCGTAGCTGCAGAAGTAAAGAGATAGATAACATAGACCTACATAGCAGCAGGGCTTATACGCTCGCTACACATGAAACTAACGACAGAAACCCATAACTTTAATTAAAACTTTTCACAAGTGCGCCATTAATTATCCATTCGCACGGCTCTTACTATTCGCGCTTCTGAACTTAGTTGGAGTCATAAACCACGGAATTTCATAGTTTAATTGCGTTTAGCGTGTGCAACTATCTCCTCGCTATCAGAAGGTGTATATGTACTTGTTCGTTACAACGCGATTTCTTCCATTAAACATGGACAGATCTTATCAAAATGTTCAGCGACGCGGCATAAGTGATAGGCGCGGGCGAACATTCGATCATAGAAGTGTATAAAGATTTAAATAAATTCACAAATTAAAACTATCGCGTAGTTATAAATCAATTTTCAACATATCCTTTTATCTATAGTAATCTAATATACCCTCACCGTCCTCCTTGCAAACCGTACATAAAAAAAAAACTAAATATTTCTATTACATTATTTAGACGACCTCCGTGGTCGAGTGGCGTACGCACCGGTTTCAAGGTGTCGCTAGCTCTGAGGTCCCGGGTTCGATCCCCGGACGGGTCAATGTAGAAACCAAATTTTCTACATTGCCTTGGGTCTGGGTGTTTGTGGTACCTTCGTTGCTTCTGAATTCCATAACACAAGTGCTTTAGCTACTTACTTTGGGTTCAGAGCAATGTATGTGATGTTGTCCGCATTTATTATTATTTATTATTACAGACGAATTCCTCAAATATGGTGAAAAATATATGAAATATTATATTGAGTTCAAGTGTTTCAATAACACTCTATTGAAGAACCATTTTGTAAAAGATTTCAATTGGATCCAATACCAATACATATTCTCGCTAATTGGAATGAGTCTTTAAATACTTCTCTCTACATACTCCTTAACATAACTGCATACAACTTTGTCTCGTATTGAATATACCTGGGTTTTTCCTAAAGTCATGCGGCTTGTGACTTGCGCCGCCACTAGCCACGTTAATTGTTGCCGCGGAGAGTGAAAGTTTAATGTGTACACGAATTAGTTTTGTTTTCATTCTGATCGTACCTCGCTGGCTGTTTAATAGCTTTTTAACTATGTTACAAGATGGGACGGCGACCGGGTAAGGGGTATGGCGCTTAGTTTAGTTCCCAACTATAGTTTACAAGAACTTATGAACATTTTGCTTAAAAAAAAAAGATATATTTTTTTTATTGGAATTAGGAAGACTTACTAATTTAGGAAGAGTTGACATTGTGCAATAACACTCCTTTTTGGGCAGTCGTGTAAAAATGCATTTAAGGCTCTTTATCTCCTTCTGTATTTTGATACTTTTTCTAAATCTGTAGCCTCCTGAGTGTTTACATTAGACATTATTAAAAGTTATGTTTGAAAACACCTACATATTGGATCTACATGTGACTCCACGACACATTTCTAAGGTCAGAGAGGGTCGCCGACCTCTGGAGGAGGCGCAAAAGTTTGAAACATAAGGTGCTGACGCAGTAAGGACCGAAGGCTGTGTCAATCACCTTTAGGGTCTACTGACTCGTCAATTTCTTTACGATTAGATTTTTTTCTAAATCATAGAGTTAGTAGAAAACTTTAACTAATTAATTATTTTATGAAGTCTTGAAAGCCTTCATCAATAATAGAAAGTACGGAATGGTTATAGTAACTACTAGCTGATTCCCGCGACTTCGTCCGCGTCAATTTCTTAAAATTGCGACTATAATTTGAGATTTAAACTATCCTATCTCTCAACTTGGATCGAACTGCACATGGTGTGCGAATTTTATTATAATCGGTTAAGTGGTTTAGGAGTCCATTGAGGACAAACATTGTGACACGAGATTTATATATATTAAGATTATTTCCATACGAAATTTTGTGTATTTTAACAAATAAGTTATGGATACAAAATTTTCCACATAACCAAAATGTTGGATTCATCATTACATTTAACAAAACAATAGTAGGTAAACGGTGGTATTTCATAGATAGTGTGCACTGGCCTAGGCCGGTACGCGGTGGTACGCGTAGTGCTGGCCTTGAACCAGCCTGCCGGCGTATCGATCCGCGCGTAGTACTACAACCTTTGTTGGTTTACGTAATAAGGACGCTCCGATACACCGCCATTCACGAGCGCTCCACTTCTGTCCACCGGAGTTCGATGATCCTTTTTAAAATGTTTTGTTGATCGGTCAACCCGAACTTTTCAGGAATTGTTTTCCTGTTTCCTCTATGAGAAGAAAAGAATCCAGGTCATTTTCAACAGCTTTACAAAACTGAAGAAAATGACCTTCTTGTAAATAAAAATTTACAGTTTTCAGGACGCATTAAACACGGTTTAAATGACTAAACTTTAACACAAGTCTAACATTTTACAGTACATATATATTTTGAAAAGGTTTAAGCCCTGTAACATAAATTGTATTACAGTTTCTATCCATGTTTATAAAAGTGTCGCCTTAACTTTTCCCCATGACAGAAAATTGGCGCATTGCAGGCAAGGGCGTTCGCATTGCGTTTCTATGTCGCTTCAGCCCGAGATAAAATGAGTATTAGCTAATTCAATTAAAAAATAACTATAAATTATCTTTATAATTTACGAGGGTTATTTTCATACTAGTAACTGCTAATGCGTTGGTTTATAAGTGATTTACGAAAAAATTAAATGTCGAAACCTGCGTTAAAAAAAATACTAATTATTTATTTATTTTACGTCCAACTAAGGGACACTTTTTTAGACGAGTTTTAACTCAAAATTCCACTACCAACAAACCCTCTTGTGAACTTCGCCTATATTGTTTTCCTTCTCATTAGCCTAGGGAACTCTACAACTCATTTAGCTTAACCTAGCCGTTGTTTACTGGTTTAAATGGTAAATCCAACAATAGTAGGTACTTCGCGTTAACAAGATCGTTTGCCCGATTTAAAGCATTTTCATGTCTTCATTAAGATAACGCCGATACATCTGTAGATCTTGTAGATCAATTAAATTAATTAACTTGACGCGATAACGCATTGAAATTAAACATAAAATGATCGTAATGTGTTCTGGGAATAGTACTACATATTTATGAAAATGCTTGTTGCAGTTAAATAAGGCCAGATGTGTAGATTATTTTTGGCTAATCAGTACAAGGAAAAGTTTAAGTGTTTATAAATGTTTTTGGAACTGATTCTGTTTTATCTTAGGTCTGTATTATTATTTTATTGCTATATTAAAAGTGTGATAGTCTATCTAAAACGACATGGTTTTTAATCTAGCAAAACTTATTCCTTAAGGCCATGCCTAGAGATTTCTTTGAAAATAAAATCAGTAAATATGTACAATACAGAAAACTAAACAATACCGTTTCAGGAAAATAAATAACATAAAAAGAACTACTTTTAATCTTATTGTTGCTTTGAGAGCTCTACAAAAAAAAACAAATAATATTTCCTTAGAGGAATTAAATCTTTTGTAGGTGTGACGGTATGGCGCGGAGGGGGGGGGGGTAAGACACGTGTAACCCTCACCTCCCCCCTCTTCCCTCGACCCGCTCCCCCCGCGCGGGGAAGCCTGGCTTTTTATATATCATTAGTTGAAAGTAATCAGAGATGAGTTACTACTTGATGCTGTTTACTCAGCCTTTTAGAAAATATAAGTTGATATTATTATTTTAACGCTGTTTTTAATAAGTTATAAATTATTGATTGTTTACTACTTTGTTAAAATATTGAACAGCAATGAAGCTATGAAAAGTATTTATTTTACTTAAAAAAAACTACCACTGAATAAAAATAGGGCGATAAATATTCAAAAGGATTCTTAGTGTTTTTACTAATAAAAAAAAACAATAAACAAGATAATTATTAATAGCTAATTCATAATACTTTGTAAGGCACAGCACCCCCCTGCCCCCCGTACCCCGCTGCGTGACCCTGTAAGGTTCGGGTTCATTCTTCATTGATACACGTGGCGCCTCCCACGCCGGGTGGACGTCCCCTCGCCTTTTCATGAAAGGCCTTTATTTTTACGCCGTAAATAGGAAGTATTTTTATGTGATAGTTTGATGCTATCAAAACAATCGGGACTGATGGTAGTGATTATATAATGTGTGGTCTCTATAGGTATATAATATTATATCTATATAAAATTTTGACGACCTCCGTGGTCGAGTGGCGAACGCACCGGTTTTCAAGGTGTCGCCAGCTCTGAGGTCCCGGGTTCGATCCCCGGACGGGTCAATGTAGAAAACCACTTTTCTACATTGTCCCGGGTCTGGGTGTTTGTGGTACCTTCGTTGTTTCTGAATTCCATAACACAAGTGCTTTAGCAACTTACTTTGGGTTCAGAGCAATGTATGTGATGTTGTCCGCATTTATTTATTTATTTATTTATTATAGGTCTTAAGTAATTCTTATTCTATTAATATTTCCTCAAATACTGTGAACATTTCCTTATTATTTATTATTATTTCCAAAAGATTTTCCTTAAAGTTATTCGTAGAAGTTATTGAACTAACGTTATTTCAAGACTTTATGTAGAGGTAATATATTACTTAACGACGGCAAAACATGAGAGCAAGACACAAATTATCGTAAGGATAAGATAATGCTAACATGGCAATACTAATGCATTTTTACTTACGTTGTTATTAACTAAAGAGTATAGATAGTATAGGTGACATACATTTTAAAAATCACTACTAAAGGCCTATTACATGAAGACTGTTTATACAACCTATACCTGATCCAAACGAAGTGCCATTCGTCCAAGAAGGAGTGATTCCTGTATTTTCTAATACTTTATTTCTGTGATTTTGCGTTCATTTATGTATAACTGCAAAGGGATTCTATTCAGAGCAAAATATACGATAATTATTTCTACATTATTTCTATCTTCTAGGTAATATCCTATCTTTAACTGTCTCTTATTTCTAAAAGCTAGTAGGTTTTATAAATATAACTGGAACAAAGCACTCAGCAACTGAAACTTTAATTCTGGCATAACCTCCATCGGCTGAATGCAGTGGGGCTCCCCCCTCCTAGCAGGTCGCACCCCGCACCCCTCCCCCGCTCTGCCCGGGAATGGCACGTGTAGCGTTGCCTAGCAATCTGACACTATCCAGGGTAGCTACAGAAGTAATACTCATATAAATTTAAATCAACCTTAGTATTTATTATAGGTATTTAATAGTTCAAACAAAGGTAGCCAAAAGAACGCTCCTATTTGTTAAGCATTAGTCAAACCTCAAGCCATGTATGTGCTGTGACTAAACATATATTTTTTTACATTATTTGATATGATATTGCATAATAAGTTTACCATACCTTATTGAATTATTAAAAGCAATAGTTAATGACAAGCTTAAAATGTTATTAAATAATACAAATTTCTAACAGAGTTTAATAATTATATTTATGTGAACATTGTAATTAAGCCATAATAAAAAGGACCCAAACTAACTTCATCCTTAATTAAAGTATTAAACATTACTCAAATAAATAGTGTGATAATATAATATTCGTAATTAAATTTAAGTCCTCGTGTAGAGTGAACCTTTTGTTACTCCCTATTATGTATAACTCCCGCAATCTATTCCGCTCTCGGATACCCATTAAATCTAATGTAAGTACGTTTTTGTCGAAACGCCGAAAATCGAATTTAATTCTCTTAGTGATAATTCTATGGACAGTAAAATAAACTTTAAAACTATTCACAATAAGGTCCATTTTACATCGCCGAGAATAATATTATTCGAAATAAAGAGAAACTTAGAAATATGTAAATTTTATTTATTAATTGAAGGAGAAATTGCTTTCTTGTGATAAATATTAATCCTTATTGTAAAAAATAAAGTATTTCTAAAAATTACAAAACTGATCGTTATTTAATATGCGAAATTCATAATTCGCCTAAGTTTAACTTAAATGCAATGACCAAACATATAAATAAAATAAATTGACTTCATTCAATTGAAATTATTGATCATTATTCAAAATAACTAATCATTGCTTCCACGAAGCTACAATCCGTAGTCACCTACGAAGGCGGATCGTAGCGCTACGAAACTGCTACGAAAGCCTTGAACGCTGACAAAAAGATTATCTCGAAAATAGGTTATGGGTTTGAAGTGTTTAGTTTGAAGAGGAATATCCTCAGCAAACATATTATTAACAAGTTTATGGGGGTTGATACGTAACGGGATCGTTGCTATAGCAACAACATAAACAAAGTTACCTAACATGTCGAAAACACGGCATTTCTCTGACCCGAGCTGACATAGAAAGTGATGTATTAGTTAATGTATTCTATCAGGAACACTTTCGTTTGGTATTACATTATGTATTCATTCGGTTTCTTATTCATAACCGTTACTAGCTTATTGATATTATTATATTCGCGTTAACGATAGTGACATAATTATAAAAACTAGTTGGGCCGTTTTCATATGAATATTTGGTCGTGATTTGTGATGGTTTGTTGGGTCTACGTTTGGGTATACGCTTACTACTTTTTATTTTATTTTAGATTTTCTTAATCGACTAAGATTCAGTAAAGTTAACAACCAAAGCCACGATCAAAAGCAATACAAAGTTAAAGATATTACATATTATAATATTATAAATTGCAATAATTGAAAATATTTCAATAGGAATACGAGTGTGTTTCCTTGACGACCTCCGTGGTCGAGTGGCGTACGCACCGCTTTCAAGTTGTCGCTAGCTCTGAGGTCCCGGGTTCGATCCCCGGACGGGTCAATGTAGAAACCAACTTTTCTGCATTGCCTCGGGTCTGGGTGTTTGTGGTACCTTCGTTGTTCCTGAATTCCATAACACAAGTGCTTTAGCTACTTACTTTGGGTTCAGAACAATGTTTGTGGTGTTGTCCGCATTTATTTATTTATTTATTAACAAGGGGCTAACTTGAGGCAATATTTTCAAACTATGCAACCTTAATTCTTCTGAAAACGTTTGGCCTTATTTGGATTTTCACATTATTGTGTAATCTTAAAAATATGCGACCTTTCAACTGTAATTAATTTCCTTGCCTAACAGTTTAAGTGAATAAGTTTCTAGATGTTTTGGTAGAACATTCCTTGTTTTTTTCCACTATTTATCTCAATAATAATTAAATGCATCTGATATACGGTACGTACTTGAAACGCGTCGTGTAGGAAAACGCCTCGGCATCGGGAACGTGACGTCACTGGTCGGACCTCTGCGCTCACATAATGAGGTCCTTACGAGGGTACCCACTATCATGTGTGCCTTGACATATGTATCACGGATCTAGTTAAACACGAGTTTTTTTGACTTAAATATGTCTAATTACAAGATTTTAAGTCAAGTATTTTTAAATGGTTGTTTTGGTCGACTGTATCAAAGCGTTAAATTGAATGAATACCCGTATAGAATGCAAGTTAACAACTGATATAATGAGCTCTGTTTAAAGAATATGCGTTCAAGGGCACACTAATAATTACATATCAATTACTCTGAGCGAATGATACACCGAAATTACTAAAATTATGTCAACTTTAAATTGTAACCTCGAATAATTATCAATACGTCACAATCAAAACTGTCAAAATTGGAATAGTAATTCAAAATTTGCGTTCCGCAGTATATCCATTAAAAAAAATGACAAACGTCAGAGAGCGCGCACGTTTTATTTTTAAACTGGCAACGCGCGACCTCAGCGCTTGAATGTAGTGCCAATGTCACAATAACTAGGTCTATGTCAGCGAGCGGCCTCACTGCCGCGGGGATATGTCTGCACGTTTTGTGGCCTTATTTGGGGCTTTTGGCGGGGTCACTGGGCTTTTTGGTCATCAAATTATAATAAACATGTAGGTAACTACACCTGTTAACTAAAAAGTCATCATGTATATTACATACAACAAAGAATTTGCATTTTTTCGTAGGTTTCGGGAACAATTCTTATCATTCAGTCTTTGACCTTGATTAATATCTAACAATTAAACGTATTTTTCACTTGCAATAATCATATCAGAAATATTTATAAACATGAGTAGTGTGTGTAACATTTTAGCGCCAATGTCGTAACCACACTGACCACGGTTATTTGTCATATAGCAACATGATTCAGATCCCTATATGAACTTACTATAAATAGTCTATGAAATAAGGTATATAACGAGAACATAAGCTAGTTAAGATAAAATACAACGCCGTACTATGTAATTATGTGAGTTTGTTTGTAAATGCAATTTGACTAAAGGGTACTTGCATCGGAAGGTCGATTTTAAACGTCGATACAAGTATCCCATGGTCAGTTTGATTTGATAGTATTTATTTAAAATGGTTTAATAACAGAGTAATTAACTATCCGACTGTAATATTCAAATTAGTATGATATCAAAGTGCATATTTATCAGGTGGCCCACATTTTGGTGCCGAGTTATTCATCACATGTTTAGTAAGACTCATTTTGTTCGCCGACGCAATATTTTATAATGACAACTGCCAAATTATATGGCGCAATCACACGCAATAAGCTACAACTGTGTTTATACTAAATCTTATTTAATTTTAAACAAATAATTTTAATGCTCTTGCATCTTTAAATTTTTTTGTGCATAGTATAATATATACATCTCATCAGTATTCCCGGTCATTTCTCTATTAAGTAAAATCCTTGTACTAAAAGAATCTTAGTCAACCATTATTGACGTGAGTCATCCATTTGACGTCATTTTGATAAAGATTTGTTTGATAATACTCAACAATACATAGTAAATGTTACGAATAAGTTACATTCAGTTTATTTCGTAAAACAAAGTAGCTGGCGTGAGTTACTATTGCGACACCTACGATTCACAATATTGCAATTTACTTGAATTGTGCAATAAATTACTAAGTCAATGCTAAGGTCAATACTTCGCATTGGGTAAAGTTACTTTGTATTAATTGACATAGATTTTTTCCACGCTACCTCTAGAATACAACACACGAATTAGAAGAGGAGAGATATATTAAAACGTTTTATAATTTTGTGACTGAAATTTACACTTTCAGTATTTATGTGCTTTAAAGTTTTTAAATATTATTCAGAGGTTTATAAATACCAGTATGAGATAGTGTTAACCTCGAGAAGATCCCTGAAACCCAATTTGTAATGTCATTAACACGACTTATAGATAAACAGTAGATAACTTGCATCGACAGCTCGTGATGCCCGGCCCTGACGGTAACCTTGCTGCCCTCTCGCTCGCGCGCAGGAACACCCGCATCTAGCCGTCTCTGTCTAGCGGAGTGATGCAGTGATAACTACCGGATTCCGTGCGCGTGCGTCGTGATCCAAACGCTGCTTGATATTTCCTTCAGTGATGAAAGGGCTGTTTATATTGGCGTGGGAAAATTATAGTTATGACTGAAACTGCGACTTCAAGACTAATTTTTAAAGTGACTAATAACTTGAATGTTATATTTTGAAGATATACCACGTGTTTTCCATTCAATTTTTATATGTCATACCAGTGGTATACCAATTAATCAATTTATTAATATTTTGTACCATTATTGAATATTAAAATATATTTCAAAAGCCGAGAAAGTAGTACGATGCACAACAGCCAAAGTAAATATTTTACATGTATAACTAACACCTGTATATATATGTTTATATATTTACAGAAAATATACAAGCAAGGCCATCGGTATTATCTTGCAATTATCTCTTAAACTGTTGTTTTATTTATCTATTTTAGGAAAGTTGTATACAATGTTGTATCTAATAATGTGTAAGTATAACTTGATAAGTCGCGGTTTCAAGGTATTGAAATAGTACGTAGGTATGTAGTACGTAGGTATGTAGGTACTTATATCCATACATACAGATACCTATCTGACGAAGAAATCGTCATATATGTGACAATATAATGTATTAAGAAAATGTGACCTACTAATAATTTTACGCAATTATATATTTATTTTACCAATGTTAAATATATACCTTTAAATAATTAATAAATCAAAATAACGTTTTCCTTAATTTACCACGGAAAAAATATTTTACATTGAAAATTTGTACTATACTTTTTTTATTGCATAAAAATTTTTATTTCCCACACGTTATCAATGGTAATTTTAGGGATATGAAGCGTCAACAGTTAAATAATTCTCATGCGGTAATATTGGTGTTATGTAAATTAACCATACCGTTAAATATATCGCAATAATACTAAAGCGACAAATAGCTGATGTGCGAGTGCTCTAGTGACCCGTTTACAGAATAACTTGCGAGTGATTCGATGTATTTAAGTTATGCTTATGTATCAATTATATCGTAAGTGATACTGCTAATGTCGCTAAAGAGTTTACTCTTGACCATATTAACTAGCATTTTTTATTATTTTTGTGGAGTAACGTTTTATTTATTCCTGAGGCTAAACATGGCTACTCTATTTTGCAGCAGTTGGTTAATCAAGTTTTGAAGCCATCTACTTCTGCTAGCACCGTCACCTCTCATCATCACATTAGGACATATTAAAACCAGCTGATATCTTACAAAGTATAAATGCTATATATAAATAGCTTTTTAACCAAGCACTTAGAGAGAACAGACGCCCACACATGACACATACTCATGAGATACCTCTTCTCCGAACCTCTCAGCAATTACTCCACATTCGTAAAACCTCAATAAAGACATAACGCCAGCATTCAAGGGAATTAGGACAACCAATTATATTATCTGCCGGCATGGCCAAATTAGTCCAAGGCCTGTTGGAACAGATACATATATATTTATTACTCGTAGTTAACAGATAAATCTGACTCTTTCTCCCTGAATGAGTTAGTTGATATCAAATTTGTCAAACCATTCAAAATTATCTATAAAAATTGTGCACAAACTACAAGAGCCAATATAATTGAGGTGTTCCGTGCCTATCAAATTAAAACTATATTCATCATTTATAAATCATAATAAGAACATGATACCTACCTACCGTCTTTAAAAAGCAGGTTAATATACAAATAGCTACCGAGTGGGTCCCTAATACCGGAATTCGCAGACGATGCAGGCCGAGGAGACGGTGGAGGGATGACATCGATCGCTTCTTAAGTGATTGGTGTCATGTGGCTCGAGACAGAAAAGTCTGGAGTCAGACGGGGGAGACCTATGCCCAGCAGTGGGAAACTAAACAGGTTACATAAAAATATATATATATATATACAAATACTGGTCAAATATTTTACATCGTAAAATGACTATCGCTCTACCTTAAATGACAAAGCAAGATTACAAAAACTTTTACTTTTAAATATCTTCAAAGATCCAAACACAAAGGTATTATTAATTAATCAAATAAATACATTAGCATTCGGTATCTAGGGCATATTGTGCAACGCGCCAGTTATTGTTTTAAATCAAAACGACCGTATGCGCAGACGCAGCGGCTGTCGCAACGCGCCCTAAATTATGTGTACTTTGTGCAAGTGCAGCAATGCAGGTTCATAGTAATAACGGTGACTAATTTGTGTCATCTTTGTTTTATACTGTTTTTGTGGACGGAGATTTTTTTTAATTAAAATAGGTTGTTCAATAATCCTTACTATCCTTACTAATATTATAAATGTGAAAGTTTGTTTGGATGTTTGTTACTCTTTCACGCAAAAACTACTGAATGGATTTTAATGAAACTCTGCAATAATGTAGCTTATACATCGGAATAACACATCGGCTATAATTTATAAAGATAGTGTATGAATTGTCATTCACGCGGGTGAAACCGCGGGGCACAGCTAGTGTAATTATAAAATTAGCCTTATAAATTTTACCTTTTTTTAAGGTTGATCTGCTAAATAAAGGTAATTAATGTAGTTCTGACACAATAAAATGATATTATTATGCCTAAAGAGCTAGACTAGACTAGACTAGATGTATAAAAAAAAAGAAAAATAAAACCTTAGTAATAGGAAAGAGTCTTATTCCAGATGTGGAATTAACGAGGTCTTGCAATAAGAAGGAATTAAGGTAAAGTGAATACCCAAGCATCTGTAACCTTCAGTATCTGGTCAGTAAATCACTGGGACACAATTATTTAATGCTTACCCTAAATATTAATATTAATATCAGCCTCATTATACAGTAATTAGTGCTACTTAGCGTATTCTATTGACCTTTAAGACTAGCTCGGTATAATCCTAATTGGAGCGCGTGACTTGGATGCACCTTAAAACGCAAGCGAATTATATTACAAGGTTTGCTCGCTCAACTTAACACGTGCGAGGTTTTACATTAATAGTTTAAGAAAACTGTGGAGTTGGAACATTTTAACTAATACTTTTGAACATTTTACTGCATAAAACCTCATAAAGAAAGTGAAAAAACAAAGCTCAAAAAAGAGAGTGTGATTTAGATAAGATCGCAAATACGACTTAGGGAATAACAGAATAATTAAATAAATAAATAATAAATAAATAAATGCGGACAACATCACATACATTGTTCTGAACCCAAAGTAGTTGCTAAAGCACTTGTGTTATGGAATTCAGATACAACGAAGGTACCACAAACACCCAGACCCGAGACGATGTAGAAAAGTGATTTCCTACATTGATCCGTCCGGGGATCGAACCCGGGACCTTAGAGCTAGCGACACCTTGAAACCAGTGCGTACGCCACTCGACCACGGAGGTCGTCAGAGAAATACAAGTATTAAATAAATGGAAATACAAAAAATTTACTCGACACAGTTCAAAAAAGCTGATCCCAGTAAATTAAGTCTGACATTAACTGCGCATCAAAAATTGTGCCAAATATTTACTACACCGTGCGTAATCCGTGATTCCGTATCAAAAGTTTTTTTCTCTAGTTGTGTCACGAAAATAACTCACAATCCCAATCCGTTTACCCGGATAAAAATATCGGAGGCGCCAAGCACGCGTGGGCGGCATCACGAGCCACTCGAGCTAATATAATGACACAGAAATATATTGTACACTCTGAAAAGGTACATCGAACACAACAGTACACAGCTATTGAAAACCCTGGTCAGGGGAATGGAAATAATAAGCTTCACTACATATTTATAAGTGGTTTTTTTTTTATAAAATTCGCAATCCGATGGCAGGTGTTTTCAGCAAGATTTATACTCCTTTATTTTTACGACAACCTACTTTTGAGATTGCCCTCATTTACTTCAAAGTTTTAAATACTTGATATCTATTGGTCGATATAATCTACCTTGATTTAACCTACAATAGACCGAATAGGACCTTGATTTTGACACTTAGTTCGGTAGTCAATGAAGACAATTTGCGCGATGGTGCGATGTTGCGAAAACTTGACCTTAGGCGCGGCATGGTGGTGACGCGGCCGGCCACGCCGCCACGCCGCGCCGCCGCACCGCCGCGCCGCACCGCCCGCCACGCCGCGCGGCTCCGCTCGGCGCGCAGAACAAAAACCTTCAGTTGAAACGTTTAAACTTAACCCAGTGATCATGACACACTTTTAGTGATTACGTACGGCTACGGCCGTGTGTGCGCGCGAGCACATTTCGTCCACAAATTTTCGGCCGCCTTTTTTTCGTTTACTAAATAGGTCGTTTTAGTAGGTCGGTATATATATAGATGACCTTAATACGACGGCTATGGGACTGTGGCGCAAGTGTCCAGTGACACTCAATGACAGCTTGATGGAGGACCGATATTCCCAAACTATTGTACCTACCTTAATATAATCTGTGTTAACAAGTAGCTATTCATTACTTATATTCGATACCTTGAACACAAAGTTACAACTAATCCAATTCTAATTATCTATTAACATTCAATCCGATTCTTGACATTTTAATTGATTTAAATTTTACTTCGAAACATACACAAAAATAAATAAATTCTTACACTACATTGACCAGGTCTAATATAACCTATAAGTAAAGAAAAAAATAACAAAGGTATTTTTAAATAACTCAATAAAAATAATAATGTTTAAATTGATTCGGCGAAGGCGGAAAGAGCGGACGCCAGATAGAGGCAAGGCCAGCCGTCAAGGTCCACGAAAACATATAATTACATACAAATTTGGGCTCTATTCCTATTAACTTAGAGTTATTAATTGTGTGGGCTAAACGTGTAATGCAAGACAATAAGTTGGGTGTTTTTAATGCAACATTTTTCAGTAATAGGTAGAGATCAAGGTTGTTTAATGTAGACGTATTGTACGTAAGGCCGGCGCGGCGGCGCACACGCAGCGTGTGGGTGACCGAGTGGGGAGCTCTACCGAACTTACTGTGGATTCCCAGTTCGTTTATGGACTAATACTACTAATATTGGTGCCAAATGCCGAAACTATGACTAATTTGATCGTTGTACCTGTGATTGTACGAGCTAATTATTGTCTAAGAATCTAATTACAGTGTGGGCATAAAGAAAATACGCAACAGGCTTGAGTGGTTCGTAGGGATGCCTAATAGAGTCTGGAGTAATGTTATGGCAGTGGCCATAGACCATATCAGGGCAATACTTAGTTGCTATGCTATTTGATGTCTTAATGCCAATTATATGATAAGTGCATCATTATGTAATTTATAGCGTGTTTTCTCAACTGATGCATTGACTAGTGGGTGGAGTGCCAATTTTTTTTTAATAAGTCTACTAGACTCTCTAATGATAAACAGAAATAAAAACAAGCACAGAAACAATGAAAAATATTAATTCACTCTGTACGCAGCAACACTTTAACCAAAAATATGTTCTAACTATTCTTCATCTCGGTATTTGTTATGTCAAATTAAATATACTGTAATCTAAACTCTATGACTCGACCAAACTCTATGATTGTCTATTAAGTTGAACTTGCCCTTGGTTGAACAAATCTATTCGTAAACTGTAATGATTATGAAATAAGGAAACTTGTTAATTAAACCTAATACAATACCGTTTATTAAATATCAAGGTTTCATTGTGATACCAGGAAATTATTTAAAATTTTGAATATCGCTAAAGAGAGCATAGTATATTTTTGTCTTACGATACTTGTACCTAATAATATTTCTTAATGAAGATTATAATAAATCGCTTGGTAATTATAAATAAATTAAATAACCATGAATCTTACTCTGGGCTGCTTTCATTGGTCCATAAATATGTAATACAAGTAGAATCATAAATCAATGGCTTGCAACAATAATTATTACGACATGGTCTCTCAGTTAAAAAATATTTAGATTAACCTTCATTGTTTAAGATTCTATCAAAACATTGCAACAAATATATACCGGACAAAGACCTTTTATAAAATTTTAAAAACCTTTTGCATTTTTCCTTTGCCACAATCCGCCATTTTTGTAAATGTTAAAATCCCGCTTAAAATAAAATCGTTCGTTCTTTTTGCAGCAACACATGGCGGTTTAATGGTAAAAAGCCATAGCTACTCTATATGATAAAGTAGGTCATGGATGTCCCCGAAATTCATTGCACACTCAATTAATGAATGAATAGCTTTAACACTGACGAATGGTGAAACAACGAACAGAATGCGAGAGGGAGTCAGATGTATCCAGCCATGAGAGAGCGAGTGGACCTTGGCAGTTTTGTTTTAAAGCTGCACTTATATGTAATAAAGGTAAAACCGATTTAGGCAGGTTGTTTATGATGCCAGAAATTATTCTAAGTACGGTTTACCCTGATTTGTTATTGGCTCTTTTGGGGTATATAGTCACAATTTGCGTGTTTTTACAATAGCACCTGTCAAACTGGCTGCGTTGTAATGGTCCGAACTTTTATGTGACCTTTGCCTTTCATGAATAAGTTGGGTAGGTACAGATTTAGCTTGAAGGTTTCATTGAAGATCCTAGCAAATTTTTAATATCAAACTACTACAGCACGACTTTAATAGAGCAGTAAATAGAATAGATTATATCACTTTTGAAGTTTAAAATATAATTTCTTTTTCAATATTCACAGCAATCACAGCCCATCGAACGACAAACTAACGTATGACCAATGACGTCAGAACCATATGCAGTAACTTTAATCTATGTTGATAACAGACAAAAACTCCATTAGGAAGTGAATTATCAGAGCTATCTGTATAACAGCTGCGAGGCGCGCTAGAGCCACTATCAAACTAGGCCAAGGCCGGCTCGGTGTGAAACGTGACCCCCGAGATAGTGGGCCCCGTCCCCCCCGGGCCCCAGCGCCGCGAACACACGCGGGGAGATGCACGGCTCTACTTATCGTGGTTTGCGCATCGCGACATTTTTTTGCGCCGACGACTGCCGAAAATTACCGAAGGTTGACGAACGGACGCGAACGCCTAGTGCGTATCGACTGACGTTTGTTTTTATTGTGTCAGCGAATACGTAACAGTGTTACTACTTTCTCTATAACTTATTTTTACCAAAACACTAACTAGCCAACGATCTAAAACCATTTGATTCTCTGTCTAGAATAGATTTTTCTGTAACCGTAAATATTATCGTATTTATTTTTATCCGTGCATGATAAAATTACTGTGAAATATAGATAAACAAATGAAAAGTCATATTTAAATAATAATTTCATATTTTTCTCTTAAATGACTTCGCAAATGTTTCTAGTGAACTACTCTATTTATCGCGAATAATTTGTGTCAGCACAAACATAAATAATAACATAAACACACAATAAATTGCTGCGGTTTAACGAATTCCTCAAAGCATGGTAGATACTAAAATAATATGAATAATGTACTTACATCATAATGTATGTAGGATTCCTAAAATATGAAATTTCGCTATTTTTAAAACTGCATTCTAAAATTCCAAATATAAAACAGAAACTAGAATTAACATAAACTAAATAATTTAGCAAAACAAATTACGTTGCACAGAAAATTTCTTTCTTCCAATTTCGAAAGTAGTTCTTTCTTTTTACTTTTTTACGATCACGGCAATGACATACAGCCTATAAAACTTACCATTATTTTATTCTATCCACAGATCATAAAACAAACCCTTTACGATGGAGTATTGATTGAAAAATAACTTTTTTAACTTTGTTATACTTGTGTGTCGTAACTACGGCGTATTTGTATTTACAACTAAGTTTACGGTGGCCATAAAACATGCCATAAATCGCGGGTGAGTATTGACAACCCTTTAGATGGGGTTGGCAGTAAAATAATAGGTAACTAACAATAGTAGCTGTAAAACAAGTTTTTAACATTTAGTATTACGGTACTTTTTAATTTTGTAGCGGTTTTCAAATTTTGAAAGGATTACTTGGCTCCCGTAGAGTCTTGACATGAGCTGAGCCCCTAAGTTTCCATCACCAGTTTGGCATAGATGGGGCTCGTGATCAACACTATCAGATCGTATCGTAATCGGTAATTTATGAGTGGAATTCCTCTGTGATACAACGGTATCTTTGATAGTTTATCAAGTCGATATCTATTAGATACTGGGGCTCGGCCCTCCACCTGAAAGGGTGTTGTTGTTTCACGGTCATTGAGAGAACACAGATTTTAATATTAAGTGATTATATCACTAATTAATTATTTCGTTTTGATTTATTTCCAAGTTCAGTTAGTTTGCTAACTCTCAAATAGTTTTAAAACAGTTCTTGCGATATTAGTACAGTAGACTACCTACAACCTTGGATACAGTGACAAAATTAAAAAGCATATAAAATCAGGGCACAAAATATTAACGATTCGACCCTGCGCCCTGAATACCGACATTAATCGTAAAAAAAAACAATAATACAAATTGGCGCCAACTCCCAGTTGTATGCGAAATAGTAGTATAGTAGCGATGTAATTGGGTCATTTTGGCGCCAAGGTCGGGTACCGTCGCCATGACAACCATGCTATCTTCATGACCTGCGGAAGTAAACACCTAAAGTGACATAAAAAGAAATTCGTAAATGTTACTGATATTGCAGTTATAAATAAGAAAGTTTGTGTTTGTTTTTATTATCGTTGATCTTATCCTTAAAGCGGATTCGCTGTTCTTTGGTTGAGTACAATGCTGTAAAAAAATTGTATACAATGAGTTGCGTTAGTTTAGATTAATGTGTCTAGTGTCTCGTCTAAAAATATACAGATGTATTACTGAAAGAGTCTTAATCATAAAAGCTTAGGCTCTGGAATACCAACAACTAATCTAAACAACTTGCTTCACTTCTAAAAATCTGTCATGTAAATTATATTTATTTTATAAGCTCATTCCTTTGATTATATAATGTCTAGATGGACTGTCAAGTGCGCGCAGACCCGTCAAAAAATTACAACCAAATTTGGTTGTTAAGTATTTTCCCGCAATTCCCGCCAACCAGTACAGATCGTGCCGCTTTCGTGTCACTACGTTTTACGCGCTCTAAGGAATAACCACATAACAGCGATAAAATGACAGTATGTGCTTTTAAAGTGTGCCGGAATTATAAAGGAAGGCTAAAAAATACCAAACACATCACCTATCACGAAGACAAGACACCAAGAAACTTCATATTTATTTTAGTTTTTTTTATGATTACCAAATTACGCCATATTTTATCAGTGTTGCCAGTTTCTGTTTCTTATTCTCCCATTTTTTGAGGGTTAATTTTTTGGTTTATCATTACGTTTATAAAATTTCGTTGATGTACTTCGAACGATCGCCTGTAATTAAAACTCATTCCTAATTAACGAGATGTGATCTTTCATTTCAAATTTCAAAATCCTAACTGCTCAAAATATTGTACTAACTTAGTTGATTTAATACTCCATTCAAACACACAAATCTATTTTTTTTTTAATTATTTAAAAAAGTAACTACTTAATAAAAATACACTTAAACTGAATAATACCACATAAGTACATAAAACTAAAATATTTTTTATTATTATAAATTAGTCTTTATTTAATGTGATTTATGGGAGAATTTGTAATAGCTGGTAACACACACTTGAAATTGTGGTCTCGTTTTTTTTTTATGATTGTAGGGCGACGCTCCATCTAGACATTATATAATCAAAGGCTCATTCTTACATTAATCAAATCTTATTACATTATTAAAATTCTCTCAACAGTTCTTAAAATCCCAGAATATATCAGACAATGATTCAAAGGCTAGTTTTTATCCGCGGCCATTTTTACGCGGAGCGCGGGCGCATCAACGTAATGTGTGTCAAGGAAACGAATGTATTGGAGAAAAATTCGCGAACCTTGACGCTGTTAGATTAGAATTAGGACTGGCCGAATTTATTTATTTTATTACAAGCGTTAAAAAAAGAAATTACGGGCTGCTGATGATACACGAAGGTCAATCGTAACATATAAAAGATACTTGCTATAAATAGTACTAATATGTGTTTATTCTAGTTAAGATCGTTTGCTAATAAACAGTTTTGCTTTGTCTTGTTCATTTGAAATGAAAAGTATAAGTTTACTGCGCTCGTAAGTGAAAGGTATATAATTATGCGCGCACGCATCGAATGACAAAACCTTCGACAAACTTTAATTCGATTTACTGAGGTTAGGCTTAAAAAAATAGTCTTAAAATTGAATTAATGCTCGTTGAAACTACGTGACTGTAATCAGGTTTGCGTTTAACAATCAATTCTTAATTGAGCAATTGTTAACTAAATTGTTTAAGTTGCAATAACTTTATTTAAATAAACCTAGAAATATTTACTCATACTCTTTTTTAATTTCTAATAAGGGACTACAATTTAATGACAAAACACATTTACGTCATTGTTACGTTATAAATGATTTTCAGTTATCAAATTTTATCATGTTTTTCTATGATTAGCAATTATAGAGGAAGGTAAGTCACATAACAGTTTTCTTTCTACATAGTCGTGTTAATCTCAGTTGTCAAGCTGTCGGGCTTCTAGCAAAGGTCACAGTTCGACGTGATAGCCGCCTATAAAAATACTTGGTTCGTTACCCCCGGCCCACCTAAACAAACAACCAATTGTACTAGCTCCGTACATTAGTTGAGACTTGTATTTATTTATTATAACACATCTTCATACATATTCATGTGAGAATCAAAAACAATGGGAAGTAACAGTCAAGATATTAGTTTTATTTTATTTGTTATTTTATTAATAAGCAGAATCTGGTCTGGTCAGGTCAAAATCTAGATTACAAATTGCTGATCAGTTAACAGAATTTATGTATCATTATTTAAAAATAATCTGTAAACACATACTGAAGAAAAGATTGCCATATACAAAAATTCTGAGGAAACCTGGATTCCAAGATTGGGACCTGAAATCGCCAATCCGTAATTGAGCAAGCGTGGTGATCAATGCTCGTGCCTTCTCTAAATGGGAAGAGGCCTGTGCCCAGCAATGGGACCTCTATAGGCTGGAATTATATACAAAAATTATATTACTCTATTTCTAGTCTTAAACTGCACCAAATCTTCACCAAGTTTCGTTATATTTTCTTATAACCACCAACCATGCACAACAATATACCTAAGTTTGACAAAAAAAACGTTTATCGAAGAATGACAATCAATCATAAATAATTCAGTACAAAAAATCGAAAAGCGTATGTTTTGCTCAAAACTCTTCCGGCCGTCGTTGAGGAAACGAGTATTAATAGCCCATGGGATTCGCTGAATAAAAGTTAATGTTCATCATCAGGCCATTGAACCCGCAGCCATTCAAATAAAACCTACACGGTGGATCGCTGGGAAAATATAAACAGTATTTTAGGAAACTACGATCATAAAAATGTCTTAATTATGATAGTTTCTATGCCATTCTTGGATTTATTGTGGTACAACTGTTTCGGTTTTAGGCTGTAAGTGCCGCACGTGGATTTAAAAATAGTGCACTTGATTCGACCCATTACGAATTGTATCTGTACCGATAAGTGATGATATAACGAAAATCGAATCACTACTAAATTAACTAGCAAGCTATTTGTGTTTAATTTTGTTATTAGCATAAAAGGAAAGTTTTGGATCATTCAAATATTTTAATTTCGACTAATCTAAGCATTGCAATAATTAAAACTAATCCTATTATGATTTAACTGCATACAATAAACTGGTAGAATGTTCTAAGATATTAAAAAGTTAACATCCACGTAATCGCGGTGACGTCCATTTGAAATCATACTTTCACTCTCTGCGCGTCGCGTGCGCACGTCTATGCGGAAGCCGGGCTGCGCAGGCGCATTTATTTATCGCTATCTTTAGAATGCTACTGAAAATGTTCGAATTGCATTTGTTATTTATTGCTAATGCACCAGTCCCTTGTCCTTTCGATCGGCGCGATATTATATTAAATTATGTTTGGAGTGGGCACTTCGTTAGAAAGCGTTTTGTAATGTTTCTATTAAATAATAAACGCTAGAGTATTAGGAAATCAGACTTACACACAACAAGATTTATTGACTTAGTTCCAGCCTTTATAACTCCAGTCAAACTTTATTTCTAGACAAAACCGTAGGCTAGGGATTTATAAAATTCAGTCTCCAATGGAATAGCCGATGATCTCAGAGTTTGTTCTAGTGTTCGTCATCTAAAAAAAGCTGGCGCCACTCAGTTCACAAAAAAAAAAACATAATTGGAAAACTTCTACGACGATAAAGAAAAAATAAATAGACAATACAAAATATGACTACTCACGAACATTCGTGCACAAATCCTTCATTTCGCAATAGATGAGCTAACTAAATTAAAAAATAAAAGTTATTGTTAACAAGAGAAAGCAATTTCACCATTATAAATGTACATGTGATTCCATCGTTTGTAGCTTGCAACCATTACTCGAAAGTACATCATTTCTGCAGACGAATTTAAATCGTAACGCGTTTTATGTAAGACTGTTTATCGCGTGACATTCAGCTTCAGATGCTATTGTACCGAATCTTAATGACAGCTCAGTTTGGATGACACGCAAAGTCTGACTGATTTCGAAGTTTTTAAGTTAAATTACTTAAGCAAGAAACTCACGTGTTCTTTTTTAAATTGTAAATCAATTTAAAAAAGAACACGTGCACAAATATAGCTTGGTGCGTTTCTTGTTGCTATGGTAAGAAAAACTAACTAGAAAGAGATGTTTTTAAACGCCTCTACAAAACTGCATAACTCTTAAAACTACTAATTTAATCGACTCTTAAGCAATACACAATTAGTTTTCATAACAAAATAAATGCGGACAACATCACATACATTGCTCTGAACCCAAAGTAAGTAGAGCACTTGTGTTATGGAATTCAGAAACAACGAAGGTACCACAAACACCCAGACCCGAGTCAATGTAGAAAAGTTTATTTCTACATTGACCCGTCCGGGGATCGAACCCGGGACCTCAGAGCTAGCGACACCTTGAAACCGGTGCGTACGCCACTCGACCACGGAGGTCGTCAAACAAAAATAAAATAACTTGACAAAACTATTGGCGAACAAAGCAAATGAGTGTATCTCGTCCTTCACTCAACTGTAGATGATCGCAGAGTACAGCTTATACTAATTAACCTTAATTGACGGGCACAGTAGCTATTGGATAGATAAAGAAATGAGATAAATTGTGAACTTAGATATAAAAGATATTTAAGGTATCACTTTCCCAGAATGCGTGAAATTAATTGTAGAAGCAGGAAGCGGTGAAATGAGCACTCAATGTTATGGCAGCTCAAGATTTTATGGCCTAAGACCGCAGCCAGCGCTGCTCTCTGCTGAGCCAATAGTATTTGCTCTAAGATTGAGATTGGATCTCTCTGGCACGTCTGGCATGCAGAGTAACCGTATTTGGTCATTTACTGGCATCTTCTTATACTATGTGGTGTTCTTTACGATTGTGGGTATAATAGGCATAGATTTTCAAAGAGTCTGTTCTCATATTTAGTTTACGACGTAGTTGGTTTTGATACTTGTTGTAAAGGGTAGAATAGTATTTGTCTCTTAATATTTTGATGTTTTCTTAAGAAAAACATTGTGGAGGGACAAATAATATAACTACGGTATCTACCAAAGTTAAAGAAAGAAAGTTGACGATCAATCATAATATTTTGGTCGTTTCGCGACGATGATCAACAATGTATGTATGTATAATGTTGTTGTTCCTTTTTTATACCTACTATGTTTTACATTCTATGTATAGCTAATACTTTAAATGATATAAGTGTAAGTGCATCTCTAAAAGCTGAAGTTATAGACTACAATTATTCAGCTGTTTTCAGAGGGATCGGGAATTGAGAGCAACCTCGACAAGCTAAGTTCAAAACCTGTGTTTTTAGGACTTTAAATTTACTCTATTTTGTAACGATAATATTTATATTGTTAACGTGTTCTCACCACCACGTGAACAGATGAGTGCAGCACAGATACGCGCAAGGCCGCTGCGTTTGATAAGCTATCAATAATGCCGTGTTCCGTGATTGTGTAATATGTACTAATACTACGCATTGTTTGTGTTTGCTGGGGGACAGGGGGCGCATTATACAATGCTTCGGTAGTCAGTAGTTCATGTATGTATGTTTGATATGAACTTAGAAGTGTAAGAACTCTTTTTTCGTCTCATCTTGTTCATTTTAAGAAGAGAAACGAAAAGAAATTCCGGATAAATAAGGTGTATGTTTATTACAGGTTACCAGTTTTTTTGTATTGAATGTTGTTATCTTTGTATAACCATGTAAAGAGTTTAGCTATACATAAAAATACTACAAATTGTTTTACAAAATAAATGCAGGCGTTTTTTTGTTTGTTGAATAAAAAATGCAAAAAAACGTCGTTCTGCAATATTTCCAATTATTTACATGCCCAAGCAGTTAGTTATGGTATTTAAATATTATTCTTAGTTCAAACACTTGCAGATTTGCATGCATGCATTTTTTGATGCAATAATATACAACTGTGTTGAAAGCAAATCTTTGAGTGAATCTTTATTGACCATAATAGCAGTTAAATAACGATTGAGTTTTATATTTTCCTTATAAGAGTTAGAATGGCTGTCTGACGGTGAATTTTGAGATATAATATAACATTCCGGGACAACTCACACACGGTTATCTGATCCCAAGCTAAGCAGATTAAGCTTGTGTTATGGTAACCAGACAACTGATAAACATACTTTATATATTTCTAAATACATACATATTATAGATAAATAACACCCGAACAAATGAACGAATAAATGATCGTGCTCATCACACAAAGATTTGTCCTGAGTGGGAATCGAACCCACGACCTCCGGTATAGTAGTCAGGGTCACTAACCACTAGACCAACAGGCCCTTCAAGATTACAGCATTACTCATCGCGTAAGAAATGTAGAGTCAGGCAAATATGCATGCAAAAGCTAAAAATACGTACTTTTAAACATATAGCAGGCAAAAGTACATGCATTTAAAATAACTTAAACCATAATTCACCTATTAATATATAAGCAACTATTTTACTTACAAATGGATCACGAAAAGTTATTTATTGCACAATATTTCATAAAAAAGCATTGTTTCTAAATGTGCTAGTGTCATGAAAAATGCAGCTTTAGAAGAGCAGGCAAAAGTGCAGATTCGTAAAACAAAGAAAACATACCGTCGTTGTCTCGTTTTTAATATGCTCCTAAGGAGTACTTAAGGTGAAGTGGAAGGTAGTGAGCAAAATAAGTTTATGTATCAAAGCAAACTACAGAAAGCGAATGGAAATTCTGGATCAAACTTTGTATAATTCTAGTTTTCTGTTATTTTAAATATAATCATAAAAAAATTGATCTGCCTATTTCAGTGTTTATTACTACATAAGTGAAATTTAAAAACCAACTTCACTTTTTATCTTACACTACAGCAAATTACATCGAAACCGAACTTTCGCCAACTATTTCCGAAATAGCAGATTTAAAATACGTGCAGAAAATTGTTTTTCGTCAGTTTCGTAGGTAGTCATAACTGCGCAATACTTAGATAATATACACAAGGTCGCACTGCGCAGGTATACTTAGTCATTGTCCTTAGAATTGGTAAAATTATGAGTAATTGTAGTGGCCAAGAGACGAGATTGGAGCCAGAATGGTATTGCTACATCTTAATAGGTAGCAATCAGTTGGGAACATGTGTAGTGAGTACCTGTACCTAAGTGTTCATTTGTTGTTCATTGTCATTTTAACTCATGTGGCTTTTTAATGTATTATAAAATTTAATCAGAAAGAAAGTGAAAGAATACATCCAACTTTTTCTTCTAACCTTTTATTTTACTATTATTTACTTACTTTGTGACAGGCTTGTTGGTCTAGTGGTTAGTGACCCTGACTGCTATACCGGAGGTCGTGGGTTCGATTCCCACTCAGGACAAATCTTTGTGTGATGAGCACACACATTTGTTGTGTCTGGGTGTAATTTATCTATAATATGTATGTATTTAGAAATATATAAGTATGTTTATCAGTTGTCTGGTTACCATAACACAAGCTCTGCTTAGCTTGGGATCAGATAACCGTGTGTGTGTTGTCCCGGATTATTATTATTATTACTTTAAAACTATCGCGCTGCATGATTACAGTAATATAATTCACGGGAATAAGCGCGCACACGCATAAATAACTTGTTTTGGGGTGACGTTTCGACCGGGTTACATCTGCAAAGTCGGGCTATGAACAGAATACAGACACGATCAGTGTAGTGTGTAGGGTACTTAAAGGACAGGGGGTAGATGAAAAATCATGAACTTCGTGCACGGAGCGATGACACCGCATCTCCAGTCTGCTTGCGACCACGGCCGGTGTAACCCGGTCGAAACATCAATCCAAAAAAAAGTATTTACGCATGTACGCGCTTATTCCCGTGAATTATATTACTATTATTTAATATACTGATTTATTTCAGGACAAAGTTCTTGCTCCCTACTAGGTATTTCCATTCTCAGTGATTTTGGGCTTTACAAGTATGATGTAAGGCCAAAACAACAATGCAAACTTTGGAACGAATACTGAACTGCGTAGTAATGATACGTAGTAGTATCGTAGTGGCCTTAATGCTTCTCAAATACTATCAAGTTTAATATTTTGACAAACGATCAAAGACTAACTTGTTTTTTATATATCTTAATGGTTTTAACGAGACTTTTAAGGTAAATAGTACGATCTTAAACTTGTGATGTCATTTAATAGTAAAAATAGTTTTAAACTATAAATGAAATCAAAGTTTTTTAAAGGCATATTTAAGATTCTCTCAAAGTTCGAAGTCCAGTTTTTGAAATTCTTACTGAATACTCAAAAAATTGTTGAGTGAAATTGAATCTTGTTTAGCAATGATTATTGAATAGGTTATAAATAACGCTGTAGTGGCAACATCTAAAATGGTAATCATCTCACAAGCGGCGAAAGTTTATCTAGAAATCAAACAACTCCAAAGATTTCACACAACTTATTGTAAAGTCGTAAATTGCTTGTTATTTTGTTTTCTAAGTAAGTTTTATAGCAGTTACTTATTATACTTCTAATAACAATTATCTATAACAACAATAAAGTCCTTAATTATCTTGAATTGACAATTATAGGCCAACATGCGATTGTCGTAAAGTAGTTTCGTTAAATGTGGTCAAATTATGTCATGATCTACGTGCCGACACATTCAGGGCCACGAGCTTTTGTGATCAGTGTGGTGGGCTGGCTCTACACACGTTTAACTATTGCCATTCTTATTACCGAATTTACGAAGCAAAACAATCAGATAAAAAATAAAGAGCAATGAAAGTAAACGTGCTCGCCATTCTGTGCTAGAAATTTATTTTTACTTTCAATTCACAAATGTACAATTTAAGTGCAAAATCTTTAAAAAACAAGCCAATCTTAAATGTTTATTTTTATAAACTGAAGCCGGTTTTATCACTGAACAATATTTGCGTTTTATTTTTAAGATTATTTTGCAAATTACGCTCCGGCCTTATCTAAAGATTTTGTATAAATTGTCACAAGTATTTTAGCAACGTTAAAAGCCTGCGAATTTTTATCAGAACATTTTATAATATTATATTGGTCTGATGAGTGTAAAATGTTTAGTGTTCGACGTTAGTAGTCATGTTTGTTTGTTAAAATGTTTTGGTTAATACCTTTAAAGTAATTTGACTCTTCAAAACAATGTACACGAGAGAGAATAAAAGATACTCACCAAGTCCAAAACGCAATCCAAAGGTTCACTGATCCGTCCACATGCACACAATAATAAAAAATCAAAATATTACAATAAAATCAGTTTGATCCAAAAGGAAGTATGTTGGGATTCCTTAAAAACACTGGCAACACTTCTGTCACTGTCAGATAATTTTCAAATCAAGAACACACACAATTTCAAAATACAGTTCCACGCTGAAGGTTGCGCTCGTAACGTGTTGGGATAAGTAGCGATCGTCGCACATACGTCCGCTCGCTGCGGCGGCCCACGAGTCACTGAACTGCCGCACAACCGCGCCCCCGTCAACCGGTGGATGCTCGCGTATATTTTTATGACTGCTCCAACTAGTGTTATCATTGTCAAACCCTGAAATGGTTGTAGATTTTAGAAATTGGGTCAAGCGGTTAGCGCTGCGGAACGAAAGCGTAGAGAGTTCGGTTCATTTTTTTTTTTTGAGAGACTCTTTTTGTTGCTCTACAAATTCTTACTACTGAATCTCTAAAGAAAAACTTCTTTAAAACAATTACTATTCCTAATAACTGATATTTTGAAAATTGGATTTTAGGAAATTATTTGTTAACTATAAAGGAAGAAATTCTATTCATTACTAATATTACTAATACCTTTACATGCGACTCTACAAAATGAGAACTTTACCCATGAAAGATTTGTTTTAGAACTTTCAAAAAAGTTACGATATCCGAATATAGGTATTTTCTACGATAGTAGTACTTGCAATTGCCAATTTAAAACTAATTTTACCCCATAAGTCACACAACACATGTCATGTAAAATGACGTAAAGCTCTGAAAAGAGCAGATATTTGCATCGTTTCATTCATAGCCTTCACTTTATTTGTGAACGCACTTTCGAATGTGCGGTGTATAGTAAATCGCACGATATTTTCAGATTTATGAAACTTAATAACACTCAATTAATGTCAGCAACTGGTCAGCCGATCGCAAAAACTGAAGACTGACGAGAAAACGGGAATTCCCTAATTTATGAACCGTTTTGCATTTATTCTTACAGTGCCGTTTGCGTGTAGAACTTTCATCAATAATATCAATCAATGTCTTTTAGAATTTATGAAGACATTCGAATCGCAGCGCGCGCAGCAGTGTACCTCACTAGAAAATGGCACTGAATCCTTGAATATACAATTGTAATTAATTGAATATTTACAAAACGTAATCTACATTGTACCTACTTATCTAATTAAAAATCACCAAACTAATTCAAATAAACACAAACTAATCTAACTCCAATTAAAATGAACACCAGCCGATCCTCAGCGAGGACACCCGAGCGGCGCCGAGGAGCGCCGACGATCAGCGATCTTGCACGAGTGCACCCGAAGCCAGCCGAACGTTCGCGGCCGCCAGCGAGGCCGCAGCGCGGGAAGCGCGTCACTTCAAGGTGAGTTCTTTTCCCGCCAAACTGCGTCACACTGACTTTGTATTGTGGTAATACTTTTAATTTTTTAAATGTACAATATGCAGCCTGTATCTACACAATTTGCTAAAGATGTTCTTGAACGTATAAGATACTAAAGTTTTAATGAGTAATAAAACTGGCTTTAGACTGAAAACAAAGGCACTGCCATCGTAAAGGTATCTGATGTGCATCTTAGGTTTTCATTGGAAAAGAGGAGAATTATGTGAAGGTTATATCTAAGTATATCATGGAACACCAAGGAATAGGCGACCAGGACCCCTTCAGCTCGGATCTCATGGCTTTGTTTGGACCGACTCCTTCAAAAACAGCCAGGCCTGGAATTGGGGCCACGGATATATCTCTGTACAAGGCCCATCGATCCCCCGTTCCATTCACCCTCGATCACAATGGGGTTATATTTAGTTTGATATTGAACGCCATTGACAACAAACAAAACCTTTGGCAGGATCAATTACTAATTTCTATCAATAAGGATAATTTATGGAATCCATTTGTATGAATACTATTATTATAATTTCTCCATTTTATTATAATCCAGACAAAATGGAAAACTATTAAAATATATTAATGTTCTCAAAATTGCAAGAATCTATAACAGTATTCTCAAAAACTACATGAATGGCAAGATTACAATTATAATCAAGTCCTTTATCAAACATTATAGTAATCTCGTGTTGTAAACGATAAAATTATACCGTTAGGAAAATCCCAACACTTTTGACGTTCAGATATAGTTAAGTAATTATAGTAAAGGGATTTTCCTATTATAATTTTACGCATAATACTTAGTGATACAAACATCTTGTAAATACATTTTCGCCATGACAGTACATAAATCCGAAAACCAGCCAATGGCTTTTCAAAATAAAAGTGCACAAATGTACGCGAACAGATGAGTTTTGGTAGCCTAATCAGATGGAAATCTGAAAAAGCTTAAGAGAGATCAGATGCAGTGACAACAAAAGCTCGCGTTATAAATTACTCATTTGACGTGACGACTCATGTGACGACCTCCGTGGTCGAGTGGCGTACGCACCGGTTTCAAGGTGTCGCTAGCTCTGAGGTCCCGGGTTCAATCCCCGGACGGGTCAATGTAGAAACCAACTTTTCTACATTGTCCCGGGTCTGGGTGTTTGTGTTACCTTCGTTGTTTCTGAATTCCATAACACAAGTGCTTCAGCTACTTACTTTGGGTTCAGAGCAATGTATGTGATGTTGTCCGCATTTATTTATTATTATTTATTTATTATTTAGACTGACAAATCAACAGTGACATCTAAGGATATCACATCACATTAAGACAGTAATTTAGAAAGATTTCTGATCATAAAGCTACATCCTTGATTTATTCATTGTGACGTAACGGCCAAAAGCAGCCTACTCCGTAAAACCCTGAGCAAAGGTCTTCGGTGACGTATAGCCAGCAGTCCGAATCGAGGCGTGGGTTGAACCGGACCTTAATTTGAACCTAAAAGGCCACCCCGCGGAACCCTCTGACAGGTGAGGTCAAAATTTCCTAAAAAGAAAACCTTTGATTTCATTTGAAAATTCATTTTCATAATTGCGTAATAAAACTAATTTATGTTTGAGAGGAAATGTATAAAAAATATATTATTTCAAAAATATTTACTTTGAACTAAATCCTTTTTATTTTGCCTGTCCATTAAAAATCTTTGAAAACTTAAAATGGTGGTCCCATTTTAAGTTAGCTTTCAAAGATTTTTCAAATTTCACAGGTTCCATTTGCAGGTAAATTTCATTATTAGCATTTATACATGGCGGGGCATACATATAGGAGAGTTTCCCAAAAAATAAATATGACTAAAACATTTGATCAATCTTAGGCCATTCAATGATAAGTCATAATGCTACCAATAGTTCTTATGTCATCCAAGTCATACAGGCCTTGCGTGAAATTATAAATCAAGTCTGCCCAGTACAGCATGTCTGCGTGACTTACAGGAGATAAGCATCAAGTGCTGGTAGTATCAGTGTCTCCATCTGCACCACCTTCAGGGTCCTGGTGAGGTCGCCTTCTCAACTGGCTGCCTCGTTAAACACCTTGATTTTGATATCGTAGAAAATGTGCTAAGCGCGTGATAACGGACTTTCCCAGATTGAGTCATTTGCATCTAAAATTGCGAAGTCACCTTGATCTGCAATAAATTAAACTAATTTCTGCCATCTACTGTCATATTTAAAAGTAAAATACATTCATATATAGATAATACTAGCTGTGCCCTGCGGTGTTTTCTCTCTCCGTCAGAACCATCCTCGTTCTTCAGGGAATATTATAGAAAAAGAATTAGCGAAATCGGTCCTGCTGCTCTCGAGATTTGCGCTTAGCAACACATTCAGCGATTCATTTTTATATTATAGATAAAGGCACCTTTCATTAAATCCTTCATGGAAAATACTCAGCTTCTAGAACTTTTGTTAAACACTCCGAAATGGATACTTAAGTTGCGGGCGCGCACCAAGATGGCCATGTCTGAATCAATGCCATAACCAAACGTAAACATAACCGAATCCAAAGGACACCTCGGACCGTGGCCTAGGCATTTTTCGATAAAGGCAAATGTAATTCAATTCATTCCGTAGACTTTAAGGTTATTTTAACCGTCAAGTAACGTGCCTGCAGTTGCGAATTTAATTACGAAAGTTTATCGCACCGGGAGCCTTGGTAAAGGTCGCAGCACACTTGCTCTGAGGTCGCGGAGAATGAGACGTTAAGTGGTGGCGTGGTGCTCGCGGATCATCTTGTGGAGAAGCTAATTCGGTAGCTTGAGAAAGTTCAGCTGGTTTCGGTCAGAATGTATGTGGTAAAAGAAACTCCTTGTCATTTATTTTCAAGACGACATCTTTCAGAAAATGATATCTCCTCAATTTAATGCTGTGAGTTCCCAGGTACGTAAACGAGAGATAGAACTTAAAATATTTTAGTATCACGGGACATCTTGCTGTGAGCTATAAGTAAAGCTGCAATAGAAAATTAATTGGTTACGTAATAACTTTTAAAGGGAACAACTAATGTCGCCTGTTATATAGTTATTGATTTACAATGCTGTTTCTCAAAAGTCACAGAAATATTGAAATCTTCCACATGTAATTAAATCCTCCACTTGTATCAGAACACCTTTATAATTATTACCAAAATATGTGCCAATATTTTGTCTATAAGCCGTGTTGCACTATTAAATAGCAATACATTGGCTGAGATTTATACTGGCGCGTAAATTTTGCTCAATGTCAGCTGAAAATCTTATTGCTAGTGATCTTACAGCGGAGTGAAGGGTGCATTAAGTAAGATTTGTAAGAGAATTACTTCGGCTTAATATCCTTTTTGCGTTTTAATGTGGTTCTACAATTTTATTTGTTTATTGTACTTAAGTACTAGATTGTATCTTGCCTAAAGGCACTTAAAACGACTTGACGTGTCATTGTTTATTTGAGTGATGTAGGGGACGATTTTTTCATCCCTTGTTAAATTTATGCAGTAGCATGCAAAACTGAAGAGTTGAAATGTATATTAAAACATTGTTTTAAAAAGCCCGTAAATAAAAAAGATACAACGAAGATCATGTCATTTTAAAAAAGAATCCCAGACATCAGACTAAGAAAACGTTACAAAAAAATCTCTAAGCATGTCTGTGCTTCGAAACCAAAACATTACAAACAATTCCGAACAAAGCTACAGTTAATACACTTTCAGTGTAATTGAATAATAAGCACTCCATCGAATCACAACGTCCAATGCTGCAGCGACCCGTGCATATCTAAACATTACACTGTTACAGACTATGAGCTGTCGTGAGAGAAATTGTCATAAAGTTCACGCTTTTCAAACGAGTGAGTCATTGCAGCGTGCGGTGCGGCTAAACAGCAAGCTATTAACACAGGACAATACAACTTATCTAGCGAGATTCTACAAAACAATGAAAGTAATTCTCGTAAATAAGGATTAAAAAGTCTTTGTATCTCTTCCCGTACCATACTTGTGTACCTTTTCATCTGTATATGTGTGAAACAGCATCGCAACTATCCTCGACAAGAATACTATAGAAGTTGACCCTTTGGTTAAGGCAGACAGGCACATTAGCCCACATATACCAGTGGTTACATACCTCTTATGTTAAAGCACTAAGGTTGATTTTTGCAACTTATTTTTACCAGAGTACTAAGATTTGGATTCCAAGGAAGGCTCTCTATTTGTGCCTCATAGTACATTCTATCGAGGTCTAATATTCGAAATCTATCTGTAAAGATTAGATACGTAAATCAAGGCTATTTCTCACCGTAATATTTCACAACTTTCCCTCCATTTCTCTTCAGTTTTGCAAAGTGAGCTTTCAATACAGATACTCAATCATTTATCAGTGGGTATAAAGTTACAATGCAGTTTATGAGACAAAGACGCTTTGACGATGTCGGCTTTATATTTTGAATTGATGTTGGTTAATGAACATAATTCATGGTTATATGGAAAAAATGTACTTAATATTTAGATGTTGTGATTGGTATGTTATGTGACATTTGTCATTCTTCAGTAGTTCATTCAACTTTCTACAAAACTTGGCTGGGATCTTTTGGCGTTTTGCTCTACACAATAAGTTTTAAACATTGTAGAAATATGTAATCTTATTTTGAATATCCGATGTTTGCAACCTGATAATTTACGTCAAAAATTTATTTAGGTCCCGACTGTCATACGTACATCTTTGGCAGGCGTTAAATCAATTCTGACAACCAGTCTTACTATGGGATGCTGTGTTTCCCAGTAAAATGGGTTGTGGAGGTCAGATAGGCAGTCGCTCCATGTAAAATACGGTATTCAGCTGAATCCGGTAAGACTGGTAGCCAACCCCAACATAGCTTGGGAAAAAGGCTCAGGAGATGATGATGAATATATTTATTTTGGTTAACCCTTCAACTGCGACATTCATTCCCTTGCCAGCATTCCTAACTCTTTGCTATAGTATATTTACCATATACTTAAGTGACAGTGACGTTAGCCTCAGACGTGTCACCCTTGTGTCAGCTCATCAGTTTCGGCATGTGGTGGTATCTCACGTGCCAAACGTTGCCTCATCACAACTGCGCTGGAAGTTCGCGGACGATTTTAATTGTTTTCCAAGAATCATTATTTTATTGTATTGGGCTTGTTTGGTGGTGTGATATTTGCTAGATGTTTCCGAACATTTCATGTAATATTTATCGCTACCTATCTTCTTCTTCGTCTTACTTATAGGAATATACGATCATCTCGGATCTGTACATAGGTAATGAATACTACGTGCTACTTGGGGGATACCAATCTTCTGCCGCCGACAGCTCTATGTAGAGTAAGTAGTAAAATGTTTATTCACACGAACTAAACAAATTATGATAATCATAATTAGTGTTCTACAATCTCCTCAGCACAAATTAATTACCAAAAGGGTAATCATTAGTCAATTCAAATTACGAATCAGGTATATTCAGAACAGTATTTTCCAATAAGTACGCAATCGCTTCCTAAGTCGATTGTATTCCATACATACGAGAGTAACAAAGTAATCCGGAGTGAGAGATAAGTTGCAAAACGCGTGTCGCTCGTGTAAACGCATACCGTAACCGCAGCGCGGGCTGCGCGGGCGCAGATCTGTCGCATTTCTCCTTCTCACGCGCATGCCTTACGTAACGAAGGCTCCTATCGATAGGGATTAGGTTCGCAGGCTATTTGTTAGGCTATAGTATTGTATTAGTACCTACTAGACTGATGGGCAAAGTAATTATGACGAATAACTCCTAAATAAAGAACCTCCTATAAAAGGTAGAGTTTTTACATGTTATCTATCATTAATATAATTATTTTATTTGTTGGGAGATAGATTATAATTATAAGTAGATTCCCCACCGTCGCTGGGGAAAGTCTAAGAGTCGATGAACCTGGTGCGGCCGATGATGGCGACTGACTTGACACCTCACTTGAAACTTGTGATGGAAACACGTGGAAAACTAAATCGTGAATAAATGTAAACTAACTTACCTATTTTCGATGAATTAATAAATACTGTAATAAATAAATTTCATGTTTCTTTAACTAGTGGCAATTTATTCATGTGCTTGCAAATCTTGCAATAAATATTTTTTACCAACTCTACCACTATTAGCTTTTTTGGGAAACAGTAAAAAAAGAAACAAAATAGAGGACTAAATTATTGGCAAACAGTAACATCACATAACAAATAAATGTACTAAAATGATTTGAAAATAAAAGGTACTCTGTATATAGAAATAATTTAGAATATGAATTATGAAGAAATAGTGTTTTAAGTTCAACAATCAGCCTTACTTTTGCAACTTTGTTGCTTCATGCGAGAGCTGAGCTTTTTAGACCATTTTTCTGTTCTTAACGTTTATTACTTATAGCTTTGTTTCTAAATTGTATAATGTAAATAATAGGAAAGCTTCGGATTAGAAAAACAGTAAATAAATAAATAATAAATAATCATCAAAAGATCAGTTATAAATAATATTGAATTAGGTAACCAGTCAGCTGACGTTTAAATAATACATAATGTAATTAATCCTGCAACCATGGCAAGGATCTCTTACGCCTCAAACATTGTCTATATTCAGAGAAACTATCTGTATGGTGTGGTAACAACTCCATGGTGTTAGCTAACCCATGGATATTCACAGAAAGCGCAAACATAATGATGACGTGACATCAAAATATTATTAAATTAAATTAAATTAAAAATGTTTTATTATTATCTTATACACTGAATACATACATAAACTGATTATATAACATTCACTGAACTTTACGAAAATATGGAGAAAAGAGCAAAATGGGTTTTTCTTGGTGTTTGTTACCACAGGTAATAATATTAAATGTAACAGGTAATAGGTAATATATTTATATATTAGGACTCGACAAAACTTTATTAAAAAATCGAAAAGTAATAAAAAATCTATCTGGAACTAGAAAGTAGAAATTATGTATGATAAATTTATTGACCATGAATGTGGGCACAAACGTACCGATCAGCTCCATCTAACATACCACGAATAGTTCGTAAGAAATGCAGCTTATTAGCAAGCTTCTCTGAAAATATTATCCAGGCCTATGCATTTTCAATATTTTTTTTAATGACTTCTTCTTTTGTTTGCAAATTTTGAGTGTGGAGAGATACAACACAAAATACAAAATGTATGTATGAGTGTCTAAGACGAAAAAATAACCCGCCCAGGAATTTAAAAGTTGTGCAGGTGACCGAACGTCACTGTCACTATACACTCCGTGGTACACCACGGCTGCTTAAGATCCAACTCCTCGTGCTAGCTATATATTGACTAATCTCTTAAGGTTTCTATCGATGACAAAAATGTACAAACATAAACACAAACATAGCACCTAGTCATACTTTTATTATACCTAGAGTCAGCTAACTTTCACTGTCCTCACCCCCTCGCCCCCGCGCCCCGCACCCCTGCGCCCCTGCTCCCCCGCTCCCCCCGCGCCCCCGCGGATCTGTCCTAGGGTTACGTAATCGTTGCATTGCTGCACAGCTGTTGGCTATGGCCGCGCCGGCCGACTTTGAAACAAAAGCCTCTCGCATTTTACCATTTTCATGGTAATTCGTACGGTAGAGAGTACGACAGCGGCCGACGTAACTACCATTACATACGTCTATATTTGTTGTACCAAGATGATTGTATTTTTTGTTCTCCACAGAATGCACATAGCATGTAATATTAATCTCGTTAACGTTTCTTTCTCTGATCACAAAAAGAAAATTGAAAGCCCACCGTATCCATATCACTATAATTCCGAAGGATCCTTGGAAAAGCCTAAGGAAGACCAGTTTTTACACGAGCAGGGAATCCAATCCAGCGCATTAAAATCTAATCTGCATGGACTTTTCATAATCCGAACACAAAAACACTAACAATCACACACACACATGCAGAGCGCAGTGTCGCGTGGATGAGCGTGTGTGCGTTAGGTGCGCAAGAGCAAACTTACATAACATCCAGCGAGAGTGCATTCACTCTGCGAACGGAGCGGAGGGGGGCGGGGGAGGAGGGGTACGAGAGAAATGCATCGGTGCACTGCGCACGCGCACAACGTGATATAATACGTGACGGATTATGTCCGAGATTTGCGAGACTTTAATGATACAAGCTCATTATAATTTTGATGTTTGTTTTAACGCTCTTGTGTTGGAGATAAATCCCGCGCTTTCTGCTGCGGCATGCTGCGGCGGCTGCACTGTTGTAAGAATAGGTTTCGATCTATATCCACTTGTAATACATTGCAATGGGAATACGTTTGCGTTGCATTTGACGTTTGCGAGGGATAGCCTCTGTCATTTCCGCGGTGGGATTAATGAAAAACGTGCTGTTGTACTCGCTTCCGGCAGATATTGTGCTAACTCGAGAAAACTTCTTGCTTAATAGTTTTTTTAATTGCGCATTTAATTCAAGCTTCTGTATCCACCATCCGTCATTGTATCCAAAGCTTTGAATAGTTGTGTTCTACATACCTAACTGGTGCTCGAGCCATATAAACAGTGCAGCAGTGGTACCCGGCCGACTGTTGCTACGTGTACAATGTACGCGATAACAAAGTTGAGCTTAGCTATAAAACCTCACAACGTAAAGCACTTAGAAAGGCATTAATTGTCAATCAACTCTTCTAATAGGTTTAAGAAGTACTACCGTAATAATAGAGCCTGTAACTGTCCTTCGCAGGGCAAAGGTTTCACCCTACTCAGACCTCTAATGATTTTTGTAAGATAAAACCGTCTAAGGGAATATGTAAAGTCTAGTCTTTTATTGATAAAAAACTGGCCAAGTGCGAGTCGGACTTGCGCACGAAGGGTTCCGTACCACCGTCGTATGAGAGCCCCCCTTAAATGTTCATTTTATGTGGTTTTTAGTATTAGAAATACATCATTTGTGAAAATTTCAGCTTTCTAGCTATCACGGTTTATGAGATACAGCCTGGAGACAGACAGACGGACAGACAACGGAGTTTTAGTAATAGGGTCCCGTTTTACCCTTTGGGTACGGAACCCAAAAAGACTTAAAAAAAAATATATATTTCTCATATACCTAATAGATGAGAAAACCTGTGGGTCATTAAAATTGTCCCCATTTTTACTCTTTTCAGTCAGTATACTTACAGTACCTATTATTACTTAAAGTTGAAAACGGCTTTGAACAAACTCAAGTTTCTGTCTGTCTGTTATTGAGTTTATTTTCTAAAGTTCTTGATGTCTGCCAGTGACATGAATCATCCGAACTTTGAAACTTATCGATACACTGCGTAAGGGCGAGAACAATAAATCAATTTCCTTCTTATCGCAAGTTTAATTTTAATTAATATTAATTAAAATAGAAGTAATGTTGACATTACATAATCTTGTACAAGTGGTTTACGACTCGGCTAACCGCGTACATTACGTCACCAACATCATTGTGGCTTCAAAGCATATTTTTGTGTTTTGTTTGGAAATATTATTTTAGCTTTATTATCGTTCCTTAAAAGGCAACGATTAAAAGGTGTTAAGGTCCCATCAACTCTCAGCGCCTAAAGCTCTATTGTTAAATCAACTTTTACTACTGCTGTTTTAAAGTAAGTAAGTTCATCTAACAAATACATTTAAAAGCGGAGATATAATTTCAGTAACACCAAATCTGAAAGTGTCTACTCGTTTCCAGCACGACTAGATACATGTTAAACTTATCTAAGAACAGCGTAACCCTTCGCTTTACAACAATTTATTTACGCAGAAAACACTAGCTAAAAATGAAACAGTTTCGAAGCAAACCAATCTCCGAGGAATAAGCGAGAACTTAACGTGAGATATATTATTCAAGGATCGCAATTGCATTGCAAGCACTGCTCAAAATTCTGAGTAATGTCAACACAACTGAAATAATGCATAATGCCGTATATTTTAGGCAAATTAACGACGTTTACTGAAAGGAAATAACCCACAAATAGATCATAAACGCAATCGATGCACTTTGCAACGTTTTTGGACAAACTGTTTATTTCATTCAGTGTTGAGCTATATCTTCTGGTCTGTAAGTACAGAGTCTTCGAAAGCATGAATATGTACTACCTATCATGTGATTGACGAAAATCTTGAAAAGTAGGAAGGATAAGGAAAATAAATTTTCGCCTTTGAAGACGCTAAATTAGCTAACTGTCCCTTTGTTTGATTTCATAATTAATCTGACAAAAAAATAACGTTTCTACATATTTATTTCATGAAAAGTTTTGTTTCCAATCCTACATTCTACGCCATTAGGCTTTCGCGGTTGCTTTGTAAATACTCCTAAATGAAAAGTTTAAATAAAGGATGGTAGCGACTTTTACTAATAGCGAATAACTATATGAATAGAAAAATATTGTCATGCATAGATAGGAGAATGCATTTAATTGGAATTAATTTAGTTAGTAAGAAAGAACGGCACAGTTTACGAGGATTGATACTTGTCATTCTGCGCATGCGCCGTGAGTCAACCGTAGAAAATAGATTATTGTGCTGCACTGTAAATGCACCATTGTTAAATTGTAATTAATTATACTTGTTTCATAAACTTATAATTTATTAGTTTTCGTAATAAAAATGTTATTTATATTTTATATAATTTATTATTATATCGTTAAAACTTTTAATGTATAAGAAACACTTAAAATAATACAGAATTATGAAGTATCAGGGTTGAAATTTCTGGCTTCTAGTAAAATTCTTCATAGAATAAATAAAACTGATTTACATAAAACAATGATATTATTGAAACATAATTCGTTATAATTATCTAAATCAGTAAAATTATTCAATAATAATTATAATAATATTCCGGGACAACTCACACACGGTTATCTGATCCCAAGCTAAGCAGAGCTTGTGTTATGGTAACCAGGCAACTGATAAACATACTTATATATTTCTAAATACATACATATTATAGATAAATTACACCCAGACACAGAACAAATGATCGTGCTCATCACACAAAGATTTGTCCTGGGTGGGAATCGAACCCACGACCCCTGGTATAGCAGTCAGGGTCACTAACCACTAGACCAACAAGCCCGTCAATGAACTCTGGATACAGTTTTTTTAGAACTTATTTAAATTAACGCGTTATTTGAAAGTTAAAAGCTACATGGCCAAAGAGAAACTCAGTAACGCATAAAATTATGAAAAGTTCTGTAAGGTTCCAAAGTGGTTCGTGACTGAACTTTTGGCCAAAGTTTTTCAGTGACGTTGAGAAAAGATTCTCCTGGCTACAGGGTTGTAAGGGATGGGACTGGTGTTCACCAGGGTAATAGTATACTGAAGGCTGAGCTGCAGTTCTCTCAGTTCTCGCAGTTTTCCATAAGAAAGCCGCGCCGAGGCCGGCCACCGGCCGCGTTTGACGCTTCCGCGATATACAGGCTGGTGCAGCTTGTTGCAGTTATAATTTGCAGATATTGTGTTGTTTTTTTAATTATAAGCTTAAAAAGATCTCATCTATAATGATACCTATTGACTTGGCAATTGTGGTATTTAAATTCCTCTTTGTTTACTGATAAATAATTTTTGTTTATCACAATTTTTGGTTTTACATTTTTCTCGTAGTTAAGCAACTTCTGGGAATTAAAACAAGAACAACATACAATATATTGTTTACAGAATTGCCATACAAAACTTTTCAGTCACATTGCTGAAAAAATATCGTAATCGCTTTTCTATTATCATTTTTGTTTTCTAGCAGTCTAGGTGGATATTTGTAAATAAATTGCAGTCTGCATCAATTCAGCTGATAATATTCTCATGACCAAGAAAGTGAACATTTTCTAATAGAAATCTTCTAACAGATAAACCCACCTCCTAAGACAACTAGGAGCAAGTCAAATAGAAAAGCTCTAAGCTCGGCAACACCCTGTAGGTCGGAAAGCGCAGGCGCATCGTGCGCGCGTGTGCGTGTATCGGTGCACCCGCGCTACACACACCAACACACGCTCACTTTCACTTGGCGAACTATTCCTAGGACGAGTGCACTATGGAGACATGTCTATAATATTGAGGTTGTAGTTTTATATGAAAATAAAAAATGTTTTAATGAAGCAAATAAACGTTTTAGGATGCATATTATATTGATTTATATGTAGTATTTTGCATACAGCCTCCAAATAGGCATAACTGCTTCACATTTTTTAGTCTAGTAAATATAAAAATAAAATATTATATAATAATACTAGCTGTGTCCCGCGGTTTCACCCGCGTGAATACCTAGGTCCCGTTCCCGGTGCCTTTGTATATAATAACAGACAAATAATTAGCAATAAATTAAAATTGCGACTATAATTTGAGATTTAAACTATCCTATCTCTCAAGTTGGATCGAAGTGCACGTGGTGTGCGAATTTTATTATAATCGGTTAAATGGTTTAGGAGTCCATTGAGGACAAACATTGTGACACGAGATTTATATATATTAAGATTAAGATTATAAAATAATAAGTATAAAAAACGAGTGATGCCTGATCAGATCATAGCCCAATATTGATGGTTTATCAAGGTTTGGTAAAGTCTTATCTGACGATTTCTACAATTAACCAATCACCCAGATTTTAGTTCATTTATATCATATCGTAATTTTCCATGTCTTCAAAATTTATAAGAAGGAAAAACATTTAGTAAAATCGTCTCTTAATAAAGTTAAGGAATTCATTTAGTAAAGATGTTAAGGTAATCCCGTATTGAAATATAAATAACACAAATCAATATAAAAGATCAGAGGTTCGTTTATTTTTGGCAAGTTAAATGAAGAAGTTTATTTTATTTCATTTACAAGGAACAAGCATTAACGAAACGTAATTACATCCTTAATAAAACTTATTACTTCCAATCGATTACAAATAAAATGAGTTAAAATTAAAAGTTTCCGCGGTTCCGATAATAACAAATGATTCTGAGAAAAGGGAGAAAGTTTCCAAATTCTGTGTTTACGATAGATATCGAAATGTCGCGGACAAACCCGGCTGACAGTAATTTATCATTAGGAACTAAAGTTAAGATCTTATCGTGTTGATTTATATAAGGTTTGTTTATTATTTCGCTGGCGATTACATGATTTAGGTCATGAAGAGCAATATCTGATTTCATCTGAGCAGAAAGTGGATTATTATTTTGCAACTTACCCACTACAAAAACAACTACGGTTTTCGTTACTAGTCAAAGTCTGTCAATGAGTTCTGACCTGGACCTGAACAACGTTAAAGAAGCCTTCGTTTCAGGTACGAATAACCTTTTTATGGATTTCCAGTGTTTATAAAAGGCTTTACCACCATGTTTGGAAATTATTTCCACCATTCGATAAATTACACAATTAATAACTCAAAAACGGATAGACCGATTTGCATGATCTTTGATTTGTTGACTTCGTCTCCGCCTCGAAAAATAGCATGACTAAACAAGCATCGGGAACGGAGACTAGATACTCCCGTGGTTGAAACAGCAGGGCACAGATAGTTTAGTTATGCAGTTCGTAGTAGAAAACTCTATATATTATGGCAGCTTATTACCAGTTTGAAACATTATGCAACTTCAGGGATCCTAAATAAATAGCCCTACTGCAAGTGCTATTAGCATCACATGAAAGCGTGACGCCCCAACTATATCCTTGTGCCAGTTTTGACATCCATTGTCTATACCGAGGTACATATGACACAGACATGGCTGACTGTCCAGCCTGGTGGACTAGTTCTTTTAATTACAAATACAACAATATTTGAACAAATGTTTTCGCATTAAATTGGTGCGCGCTTTTAAATGAGGCGTAGTAACTATGCATTTTCTTTCAGGTAATTTCAGATAGTAGTCTTTTTGTGAAGATCAACCAACAAATCTACAAGCGATACGCAATAAAAAATAAACATATTATTGTCTAATGTACTAAACAATAAAGAAAAAATTAAAAGGAAATACCTGTAAACAGTTTTTGAAACTTGCTAAAAAATTCCAAAATGATCAACTGTATGTCTATTCTGTTAATAATTTCGGTGACAGGTGAGAGTGAAGTGACAATAAAGCTCACTTCAAAAGTGAACCCAATTGGCCTTGATTTAGAATTCAAATTCGAGAATACGTATTTGACATCTCACCGCGGATTCAGCGCGGATTCAGCGCGGATTCCGCTGTCGAATGTTACAGAATAGCACGGCAGATCTTCATAAATTACAGCTGAGTGAACCTACCGCCAGCATAATAATCGGTTCATTATTTTAGGAGCTACGAAACCACAACCAGACACACAGATACATCGAACTCCGTTTGCATCGAAGTTTTAATAGATGGATCAGAACTTAAATGTTCTACTTAATCGTCGTAAGTAGATAGAACACATTGTCATAAGAAACAAAATGAATTTTATGTATCAAACAAAAGTAAATGTAAAATCCTAGATAAGTCACCATTGTGCACTCGTCTTGTTACACTATTAGAAGCGTCCATTAGTGTGCGTAGACAAGATTGCAGCGCGCGTGTGTGTGCGTCTAATGCATCGCTTAGATTATATCATATAGAGTGGCTTATCTCGCATGCTATAATATTATACATTTTGCTTTAATGTATGCTATAGTGCCTGTAAAAGCATCTCAATTTATATTCAAGGCTGTTTTAAATGTACTTTCATTGATTTCAGATGTTTTTACGAGCCTTAAGATACTTGGCGATTTGAATTGGTAACTCTCCATTAGGTACGAAATAGATGGAATAGAATATACTTAAAGTTTTGTTTTACTTTTCTGTTACCTGCAACCAGTTGTTATGTTGTTGGCTTTAGGTAAAAATATTACATACATATTTGCCTCAGGAATTGTGTTGGCCATCTTTAATTGTTAGATTTTTTAATAACATGAACTCCCGAACATATTATCCTATGCAATAAATCAAAGTATCTGCGGGGGGGTGTGCGCGCTCCATATCGTAGCGTGCGTGCCGGCGGGGGGAGGGGGGCGAGAGGGGGTTGCGTTCAGCACAATGCGCCGCCGCAAAGACGTTCGTTGCTCCCGCGCAGGTCATCGACTCTTTCACCGGCGCTCGCGCACGCGACCCGCCACTTTCGCGTCGCGATAACATTGCTAGACGGACTTTGTCGATTTGAAACGAGACAGACATACACCTTTTTGTTACGACAGACAAGGACGACAGCATCGCTAAATGACCGTAGCTCAGAAAAATGTGTTTAATTAACGAAAGCATTGCGTGCGACTGACGGCAATAGTAACAGCTTTTTGTCAGACTCTGGATTACCTAATCACATATCATATTCATAGAGGCAAAAACTATGAAGCATCTAGAATACTAATTTATAACAATTGACCCTAGTTGGCCCTACCTTTTCGTTAACCAATCTTTTATCATTGAGGTACCTACCAACTCATAATATGCAAAACAAACTATTTTTTTTAATCTCCGTAAATACCCAAGATTACAGATTCCTGCCTAAAATAACGCGGAGTATTTTTATTCTGCACTGTCAGGGAAATTCTAAAAAAGGACATTTGCGGTTCTGATTAAGTAACTAATCTTTTTGTTTAATAATAAACGTCAGGTACAATTTTACTACCTGCCAGGTACTTCTGATTTCGGTTTTCCAAAAAGGATCTGATATCTTACTTTTATTTACATAAAACAGTGCGAACTTTAAATTTCCTTAGAAAATTCAATAAAAATATACGTGTTTTAAAAATACTTTGAAACACGTATTGGTAATTATAAAATAAGATATACTACCAAAGATTGCACCGGTATCTATCTTAAGATAAGTTTTATCAGTATTAGTCATTTAGTCAAGCCACCTGGAAACAGCGGCCGAAATGCAAAGTCAGACACCTATTGACTGATAGCCGACAAAGTTCATAACGAAAAGAGTGCAGTATCAACCTAAACGGAGAAATAGGTATCTATACTTATAATAAATCTGTAGAAAGGTCAATTCTGTACATTAAATATATTTTCAAAATAACTATCAGGGGGTGATAAGTGATCGATACTGATGCCAAAAAAGCAATCAGTAAAATTTTTGTCTGTCTGTCTGTCTGTCTGTCTGTCTGTATGTTCCTTATAGAAAGAAAAACTACTCGACGGATTTTAACGAAACTTGGTACAATTATTCTTCACACTCCTGGGCAGGTTATAGAATACTTTTCATCAGGCTACAATCAATAGGAGCAGAGCAGTGAAGGGAAATGTTGGGAAAACGGGAGAAGTTACTCAATTTTTTAGACTCGATTGATAAGCTTCGTCATCCGCGCGAACGAAGTTGCAGGCACAGCTAGTACTTACATAAGATTCAATTACAAATAAACTTTAACTTACAAAAGGACCGTCGTCCTTTTGTAAGTTAAAGTTTATCGATCGATACAAAACATTTAAGTGATCATTAAAGTGACATTATCCTTTCCATTTTGGACACTCAATATTTTGAAACACCGTCATTAATATATATGAACGGATTATACCCAAATTACGGATTATAAAAAAGTTAAGGATTATAAACCTTTGTAGGAAAAACTTAATAAGAATAGTGTTTTTTTAATTAACTTTTAATAGGAAAAAAGCGGATAAAGTTCTAAGATTACTACTACATTAGGTTCAATCATCGTAAATTCAATTAATGGATTGTAGCGCCAGCACTTCAATTGCATTTCTTAGTTTTGTTACCACGCATTAGCTATCCTACATAACTCTACAATAAAAACATAATTAATAGAAATAAATAAATCTTAGAGTGAAATTCTATTTCCAGCGTTTGTTTTATGACCACGATAGAATGCACTATTACGCTTGGATTTGCAAATGTGGTAAGCACATATACCTATGCATGTAGCTACTTCAAAGAAAGTTCTTCCCGTAAAAGGCAGCCTTTTTATCATAAATCAATTAATAGAAAAAGCCGATTTGAAAAACACGACGAATTATAACACTTTTTCTGGGCATCGAACCTAGGACCTCACGCTCACGTGAGTATGAGACAAAAAGTAATATGTGATCCCTTTCTTTAATAAATAAATGTAAGCAGAGTAATTTAGTTTTACACTTACTTGATTTAAACGTTAATTTAAATGTTTTGAATTTAAATGTGATTTAAACGTTACGTGAATGGGTGCCCATTCACGTAACGTTTAAATCGCCAATTAATAATATTAAACTTACTATTGTATTTTCAATGAGACAGCTTTGTTATATGTACTTTAATTAGCAATTAAACTAATCCGCTAGGTTGGCTAGTCGCGTGTGGTCTATCTGTCAACTGTCAATGATAAACTCGTTATTGAATTTTCTCTTTCAGAATTGGACTGAGACCCACACTCCAGCTAGACTGGAATCGTGAAAAACCTTATTAAACAATCAACTCAGCCTACATCGCTCCACTGTTGACCACATGCGCTTATCCCATCCTTCTTTTACTACAATTATGATGAACTTACAAAAGTTGAAAAAGAAAACATTTTTATCAGTCAGAAAATGAGACGCGACTGTCTGACGTTCTGACTATCATGGTACTTCTTCATCGTATCGTGCTCAGCCAAATGAAAAGCTTATAAATTACCACCACGCCAGTATACAAAGATACTATATACAAACATAAGATATATGAACTATGTATACTATTATATAACTAATATTCTGTCTCTTTCCCACGCAAGCAAGTCGCACATAGTTTTAAGATTCATGAAAGTTACGCATTACTCATTTTAAATATTTATACCAAACTTAGTTATTGCACTGGTAGCGTGTTTTTAATTTAGAAATTGCTTTACATTTGCCCCTGATGACACTGGAATAAAAAGGATCAAGGTTTCTTACAAATTCATCTGAGAGCGCAAAAAACAATTAAGTTCTCCAATATTGTATATTTCATCAGTTATGTGTACCTTTTATGTAAATATCAAGGAAAATAAAGACACACCAAACAAAATCCAAACCTGAAAATATAAATGTTAGGGAAAGTTGAGAAAACGCGGGAAAACCCCAACAGAACTGACTTTTCTGACCACTTCTTCGAAATATTTTATACGCAAACGGATTTATACTAGAAATGTTTTCTCTATACTATACAAAATAACATCAACCACCTACCATATAGATATCTATACTACAATTCAATAAACACGCAAACTAAGTAAAAATGAATTCGCTGGCTTGCCTTTCACCGGCGGCCATCGCAGAAAGTGACAGTGAGGTGTGACGTGACGATGACGACACGACTACGCGCGCGCCGTGACAAGCACGCGACGTGTAAATGTACTCTCGATCCCATCAAAAACATAAATGTGAAAGGCTGCCAAGTTCGATACTATGGGAATGCTTCGCCTATAAAAGAAGTGAGATCTGAATAAGTACCAAGTTCCATAAAAATACCTCAAATCATAAATAGTTATAGGAATGCACACTTGATTTCCAGCAGTTTTTAAGGTACATTTTGAATAAGTATCAAATTACATAGACAAACCTAAAATTATAATAGTCAGAGAAACGCACACCGGTTTTTTTAGCAGTTTCCTGATAACATTTATTATTTTCAGCACTTTTTAATGATGTTACTTGGCAAGTTTTTACACACCACACACCTTTTCAATGCAATGAATCGACACCTTTGGACTGCAATGTGTCAAGTATATAATTTTCTATTAAAACTTGCCAAGTTACATCATTAAAAAGTACTGAAAATAATAAATGTTATCAGGAAACTGCTAAAAAAACCGGTGTGCGTTTCTCTGACTATTATAATTTTAGGTATTTCTATGTAACGTGATACTTATTCAAAATGTACCTTAAAAACTGCTGGAAATCAAGTGTGCATTCCTATAACTATTTATGATTTGAGGTATTTTTATGGAACTTGGTACTTATTCAGATCTCACTTCTTTTATAGGCGAAGCATTCCCATAGTATCGAACTTGGCAGCCTTTCACATTTATGTTTTTGATGGGATTTCATTTATTTTTGTTAGGTGTAGGTTCTTTATTATTTTTTTATCACTTTTGCTTTAGGAAATGTCTCATTCCACTTAGTTGTAAAATTAGAAATTATTTAGACTATGCGAGAAAAAATAGTCTTTTCATTTTTGTTTGACTGATTTAGCGCACCTAGTGTACCTAGTGACCTGCTTTGCACTTCGTAAATCGTGGGTTCGGTTCCCGCAACAGACACACACAGAGTGGTGAACAATTTTATTGTTCTTGTCTTTAAGACAAACATGTATTGTCTTAAATTGGTATGTATCTAAATTTAAATAAGTCTTATCTCATTTCCACTCCATACCTACTTATAGTAGAACAAAATTACACATTCGTTGTTTTCGAAACTGACTCACACTTGGCCGTTTTCAGATTTTTACTTTATTTCGACCTAAAGACAAACCTTCGAGCCAAATTTCAGGTCGGTACGACCATTGGAAGATAGCCCCATTTAGTTCATCATGACTTCATAGTAGAACAAAGTTACACCTTCGCTATTTTTAAAACTAACTCACACTTGGCCGTTTTCAGATTTTTCCCTTTACTTTGACCTTAAGACCTATCTCCATGCCAAATTTCAAGTCAGTACGACCATTGGAAGTGGTCTAGGTTTTTGATGAGTCAGTGAGTCAGTGAGTCAGTGAGTGTATAGTAAAAATAGCGATTTTCTGACGTCAATATCTCAAGAACTGCTATAGGTAGAATAATGAAATTTTGTATTCTAGACAATTAAGGGGATGTCAACAGACACTCGAAATTTCATATGCGTAGATGAAATATGTTTTGAGTTATAGGGTGGTCGAAATTGGCCCGAAATGGTTCGTGTAATATAACCCACGGCCGGTGTGTCGCCTTTTTTTGCTCGAACTTGGCGGACACACTGCCGTGTGTCTAGATACTGCATATATCAATTGGCTTAATTGAAGACCTGTAGCACAGTGGTGTGATGGGCTGCCGAGCTGTGGGGTGCAGGTACATATCGCACAGGCTAAAGTGTGTCCTAATGGTAAATTTTGGATGGATCATGTAACGAGTGTATTTAAATATTTGAGAGAAGAACAAGACAGAAGTATCTTCGAATTAGAGAACATTATCCGTCTATCGTGTACACTGTACATACATATTTTATGTAATATATTTCTGTTCATAATCATTGCAATAGAATCTGTTTCTGATATGGGTGAACTTGCCTGAAATAAATGACATTTTATTTTATTTTTTTATTTTATTGCGTTTACCAGTCGTAGGTACCGGAGGTCAAGAGACAAATGTAACAAAATGCATCACTGGTTTCTCAAAGATATGACGCGCTAATAGGATTATTCGTAAAATAACAATATAAAGGAAATACCTTGTAAAAGTTGTTGGAGCTTTGAATAAAGATTTAGCGTATTTTTCTTTTAAAATACCACAGAAGTAATGCCATTCAAATACTTTTTACGGCGTCACTGTTTCCTTGAAACCTCAAAAACGTAACAAAAGACTCTTTGTAACATTGAAGAACATTAAAAAAGTAAGTTTGAAAAAAGTTCTCATAATAACGATTTAGGTTTTTTTCACGGCACGATCCAGGTCACAGTTGTTCAGCTTAGGTTTAAGATTTGCGATGTGAACAAGGTGAAATTTTCACTTGTAAAGAACCTAATTCTTTTTGTTTCTGTCAATGCCGCGCAGCTACTAAAATGCTAGACAATGGCGAAACAACAGTGTGTCTATGTTAATTACATTGCAGGTAGGTATTAGTTGAACAATCGCGTTTAAATGAGTATAAGTTATCCTCAAATAACCTTCTGGGCTTCATAAACAATTGTTATTATCTAACTGTCGAGGTCTGAAAAGTGACCACAGCGAGCTGCCTCGAGTGATATAAGTCAGAGTACCAACACAGCAGGTGGCTAATCATGAAAATGACATGGCCGGAATTAGTATGGAGCTATGCCCTGAAAAAAATACTCATGTACAGTGATGTAACGTATCTCATATTAAAGCTTATGGTTTTGTCTATACAATAGTATAGGTTTCATGGTGAGGGAACTTGCGAGAGATCCGGTAAATAGGTTCTTTTCTTGTTAAGCGCCTAGATTTTTTTAAATAGCAATGAGTATCAGTTCCGAGTTTTATAGCCAAATTAATAGGAGAAATACAATAACAATAATAAATAAAATCAGTGAATTCTATTCAATAAATGGAACACTCTAAGTCAACTTATGGAAAAAGGGTCTAAAATCGAAATACCAAGTAAAACATGTTGTTGATATATTTTACAGTTAAAATCTATTTTTTGGTGGTTCTCGTTCTTCCTAATTAGTCCTAACTATCTATCAGTGAGATGACTATGGAGAACTCTTTATATATTGGTAATATAATATTATAGTATCTAGTTATAGTCTATGATATTAAAAAAAGCGAAGTGGTCAAAAATATACAAATAAATAGGCAATAAAACATTAAAATAGGTAAATCTTTATTCTTTCTTTTAAGATCTAATTGGCCAGCGTTTAAATAAAACTATTTTGTACACTAAACAATGTATTATTATTGGATTACATACAGCATTACATTTACAATACATTTAAACGACACTATAATGGTTGTTCTTGTAGAATATTATACAATGCAAGACAACCATAAGCGTTCATACATAATTGTGCTTGCGGTCAGCCGGACGGCTAGCCGCATTGCGGGTAACCGCATAGTGCGTGTGAATCCTGAGAAGTTTAGCCTCGAAAAGTGTTTATTTCGGTTAGCAGTCGGTAGGATTACATTTGGTTGTATACAAATTGTATCTACCTACTTATTTTACAGATATTTAAAGAAAATCATCATTATAATTACTCAGACAAGATACTTTCAATGTCATCAAGTATTATATACATTTATGCACTGTTTTCTTCAAGAGTTTGGTGTACCACCGAGTCCATAATAGAGCCTCCCACAACAAATTCACACGATGGGTATCCCAGTACTCCGCTATGTGAACCTTCTTCATCGCTTTGGTTGAGCAATACATAACATGCATTTCAAATCAATCCATTTAGAGGAGCAAAAAACCATGTCTTTTTATGTTGTACTCACTAAAGAAATACTTATCGAATTTGTTTCGTAAGTGAACTTGGTAAAATGTGAAAATAATTACTACTTCTTGAACAGAAACCAATCATTCAATATGTTTTTTAAGTTATGACTGCGGTTGTCACTTTCATTGACAGACGGAAAGGAGTACGGGTGCGCGCGCAGTTCAAACATACAAACACAAGATCAGTTAAACATATTTTTGGGTATATTTTTTTGTCGCAAATTCTAGAGAAATGTAATTGTTGCTATTAATTTTAGTATATTTAATAAGTTATTTTCATATGTTAATAGTTGATGTACAATTATATTTTCTATTTCATTCTGAGGGCAGAATCCTACACAACATCAACGAGCACACTATTTTTTTTTTGGCATTTTTATTCGCAAGTTCTAGAGAAATATAATTGTGGCTATTAATTTTAGTATATTTAATAAGGAATTTTCATATATTGATAGTTGCTGTACATTAGTTTTTCTAAAATTCATTCTCAGGGCAAAATCCGGCCATGTCCTTTATGTATTGACACTTTCTCTGGTGGCTTTATCAATTTCTCATATTAAAATAAACTCATTGATAATATTTTACATATCTGTTCATATACAGTATTCAGATTATGAACTTAATCCCAAATTGACTATGCATTTTAATTAACCAATTTATGAGTGGTTCCAAAAACAAGCTAATAATATTCCACTCTGATTCAATCGACGGCTTGTGGCCATCAAACCGCCAAGTTTAGAGACAAATAATGACATTTATATTTTGTTTACTCGTTATTATAATCTGGTTGTTTTATCGTGTTTTTATTCTGTTAAATGTTTATTTATAAAAATGACGCAATTTATTATTACTTTAAAGTTAACTGTCTCAGTAACGAGTATTGTGTAAATTAACCGAATTTATAAAATGGAATATGATCAGAAAGCGTCAGGCAAAGGCTCGCGCTCTCCGGCCGCTTCGGGCGCTACGTGTCGACCTCACTTGACGGCCACAGCGTAATGCTTTATGTATGTATTTATTTAATTTATTCCCCAACGTGTGTGTGCGTGTGTACTACATGTGTATGGTAATGTATGACTGTTTTATTAAATATAGTTCTTCATTATTTTAAACTATTCTATATGAATGAAAGGCTAATTTGTAAAGTACCTACGCTAAAGGATGAATACAATTTTAAAGAATATTATACGGAACTATGATCGTAATTGTTTACGTTAAAATATCTAATTATAGAGGTACAATAAGAAGGTCACGATTTGTTTCATTGTTTTATACAACCTATACATAGATAAATAACAAATAGATAACGAATAGCATTGGTTTGTTCTGTGTGAAAAAGAGCCTCTAGGGGCCACAAGGCCGGCGATCGGATGCACTGCGATACCACAGCTAGATGATGACCCCTGATTCCTTTTGTATTTTATTTAAATAAAATACATTTTATTGTTTAAATAAAATGTATTTTATACAATAAAAATGTTTTTACTTCTTTTTCAAACATATTAAGACAATTGACGGTTGAAGGTTACGTCTCTATTCGATTACGTTTTAAAGTGCACATTAAGCTATAGTAATTTGGTAGACGGCGAATAATAAGCACGTCTTGTTGTACTCATTACCCACGATTGCAAAAAATACTAAGTGTAACTACTTCATAAGTATCTATTTTGTATATTATTAGAGTTGCAAATGATAAAAGAAAAGTTTAACTGATTCGGTATTAAGAAACGAAGGTCGACAGACATCAATATTTATTTATTAGGTAACGAGGTACGTGGGCTGCACGTAACAAGCCTATCGCTCGATTTTCGCGACCTAAAAAAAGTTGCAAACTTCAAAATGCAAACTAATGCATAAGATGGCCGCGATGAGCCGAGCAGGCACTGTTGCGCAAATGTGCGAGTGTAAAGAGTTTTGCTCGGTGTATTATTTATTGATTGTTGAAAAACAATGGCGGGCGCTTGCTGGCAGTGAGTCAGTGGGTCAAGGGTGCGCTGGCCTAGTTACGCAGTGCCGCGCGCCGAAATTCGCGGGCTTACCAGTTGCTAACCTCACTCGCTAGGGAGGGGCTAAGTACCTAACACTCACACTATTCGCAAGTTTTTCTGTATTTCATAATAATCAACTGATGCTCTATTGAGATGTTATTCACGGTTAAAATTGATTGATTTGTATTTTAATACTGGTTTTTAGATCATTTAGCAAAAATATAATACACACACTAGGTACCTTAACATGTAGTAAAACTGACTACCTACTGGTGCATGTCTAGATTTTAATGAAACGCAATTTTATTAATTTTTACACAAACTTAGCTAATGCAAATTTTAACAATTATTTGTCAAAAGTTAATGACATTAAAAATGGTTCTCGGATCTTTACTACAACGTAGTATTCTTTAAATACAAAGCCACCTGCTATCTAAACTTTAATGACTGTCATCATCACTGTTGACTGGTTCGGCCTTCATTTAATTTGAATGTAAATATGTAGAGTACACAGTACACATTTTGCGTGTTTCGGACTGGGTCACAGCACTAGCCTGCAGTAGCGGGCCGCGTCTCCTTACGTAAACCAAGTTTAAGGTCGGCTAGATGTTGCCCGCGCAGAGCAAGTGATCTGAATGCCAGTCACCCACATCACTAGGTATGACAACACATCACCCGCGGCTATGCCACCAGATTGAATATATCCAATTGGAATGCGATCACTACTGGTACTTAGGTACATAAGTTACTATCTTACCTACTTGTAAATAAGTTACCATTTACGCTTACACTCATAACATTATAGAAAGCATTTATAAATAGATGCCTAATTAAATAAGTAATAGTGCACTTAAATACAGTTAATATTATATCATTTCATTTTAAATAACTTCAAATAAAAGTTAGTAACTAACGCTTCTGGCCGCCATCTAGCGGCGAGTAGATTAACTAAGAGTAGGAGCTTAGCTACGGTTATATTGACAAAACACTAACACGATTGGTCTAAACTGTGTCTAAACAAAACTTTTTATAGTGTAGTGCCGAGAAAATATAGATAATAATGGATGATCTAGAGAAGAAAATCCCTGTGCTGTGTTTAGGGCCTAAAGGCTCGGGAAAAACAACATTGCTGAAGAAATTACAAAAGGCTGAAGGTATTGACATTACTTATAGTCCAGTGCCTACCATAGGAACGAATATTTACGACATTTATTACATAAACAAACACGGCAAGAAGCAAATGCTATCAATCAGAGAAGTGGGAGGGGAGATGGCGCCACTGTGGCATAACTATTTAGACGGTGTTGAAAAGGTAAGACCAATGCGTAGACAGGTCGCTGAATACTTCTTAGGATAAATTAGCTATTTCTCTTTGGATGTGCAGTGATTTGTTTAATTACATAAATGTTTCACATAGCTATGAGTCAACCATTTCTACATTAGCATTAACAACTCTTTTGGTAACCCTCACAAAATATTTTTCGCTTGGGTTCTTAGCAAAACCGAAGGTACCTAGGTACATTATAATATAAATTTATTTTCATAATTTGAAGAGAGAACCCACTTCTTTAACGTACGTGTCAGAAAAGTTTACTGCAGTAACCTTTCAAGGGACCATTAATTAATTTCCAATGTTGAGTAATTTTCGCAAAGCTTTATGACGCACTGACATTGCACTACACAGCCAGAATATAGGGCTGACCTTTTTATTTATGATCCAGCTTTAACCATCTGTTATTTCTTTAACGGCACATAATTTAATGTTAACATTTCAGGTGATTTATGTTATAGACACGTCGAATTTATGTCAGATATCGGCCGCAGCTGTTTTACTGTACACGTTATTGGCGGAACCGAGACTGAAGAAAGCCAAGGTATGATCGTTCAGACAACAGGTTCAGAGTGTTACTGCTTCAGAACTGTATGACCACTTTACGAATGGTATTGACGAACTACAATATTACACTAATTAGCAAACACCTCTGTTTAAATGTGAGTAGGCATCTTAAAAATGAGAATGTTTATTGGTCATGATTGTAATACGAAACTGTCAAGCCGTCTACAAGGCGGTCTAAAAACCGGTCTTATCCGTTTAAGGTCAAGATTATTGTAGATCGAACTAAAAAAAGGTCTCAATTTAAGTTCTTTTAAATTACGTATTAAACTTTATTTGCAGTGTTGGCCTTAAGGCTTACTGCATCAACAACAGTGCTTGGAGCAATGAGAAAAGTCTTTGAATGTCATATCCTTCATCCTTGTCCCCAGTTCATCCTAGTTCTGAGCAAGATGGACGCCTCTTACAGACAGATGCGTAACGAAGCGCTCCTGATGCTGCAGCACGCGCGCCTTAGCGTGGAGCTGTCCAACGCCCCGACCTTGCTGGAAGCCTCACCCCTCACTGGCGAGGGCATCCAGCAGCTGAAAGCCACCATCTGCAATATCAAGATTGTCAGCACTTTTAATGCTACCTTTTAAGTTAAGGAAATTCATTGGACCGCTTATGATCTTATAAAAAATTTACATTATAAGTTTTTTTTAATAAATATCCTTTAAAACTGGATGGAATGGAGTATTTATTATTTGGTACAAGATATAAATACCGAATTGCAAATGATTTCGTAACGATTTGTGTATAAGTATAAGAACACTAATGCATAATATCCATGCTTCCATATTAGTAACTGTACCAGAACCACTCAAGTATGCAAGAACCGTTGAACAGATTTTAATGAAACTTGATATGGGGTAAGCTTGGATCCCAAGAAAGGACATCATCAATTATTTGGCACTATAACTGACACCCTCGGGAGCGAACCCGCGGACAACAGCTTGTTTGTTATACCTACTGTTTTATAAATATGAAACAATTAAGTTATACCTACTATTCTTTCTTTCTTCTTACAAATTAAAATCTTTAGCTTTTTAGTGTAACACCCATGTTTCTCTTCCTGCAAATATATTATCTCTTTCCATGATCAAAATAAATGTGACAGTACGGACTCAGAACGAAACGGAACGTGCGATTTGACATTTTATTTATTTACGTTTACGTTTTACTGCTGTGCGGTATTGAGTGTTTACTTTATTATTAATCAATAAAAAATATGAGTATCAATAAAACCTAAATAAAATGAATACAACGAATTTGTGTCGAAGTTGTATGAAAGAAGTGGCGTCTTGGGAGAGAGAGAATTTCGATCCTAGAGCCGTAGAAATGTTTTGTTTTTGTACTAATATTTCCGTAAGTCTGTTTTTATTTACTCTATCTAACTAAACATATATCTATTACTAACAACCATTTGGTACGTTGGTAGCTAGAGATACCTTAAATTTTTAGCATATTCAATAACTAAAATCACCCAGAACAATGTAGTCACATGATTAAATAATTTTGTTATTTACTACAATATTCTGCCAGTATTTTGTTATTTCATTATTTAAGAAACATATTTAGCTTTATTTGTCTAGCCCTTCAGCTGTATAATTAACTAATTGCTTGATGTTTTAAAAGAATCTAAAGTATGAATTAATTATTTTGGTCAATAAATATTAATAAAATATGTTCCTTGTAGATCACAGATGATGACAAACTACCAAAGCAATTCTGCTACGATTGTATCATCAAAATAGAGTCAGCATTCACTTACATTACCGAAGCTCACAAGGTCGACGCTACCTTAAAGAACATCATCTCCCGGAGCTGTACTAGCATCATAGTGAAGCCGGACACACGCACCAGACCCACAGACAATCTCAAGCTCACATTACCAGACTATAAAATAAGTGTAAGTGTCCACAATTATGATGAACAAGTCATATTTGATAATATAGATATTCCTCCAAATGAAACTAGTCAGATAGAACCCGAGAAATGTATTGAAGAAGAAATAGAGCAAGTTCAGAATGTACCTGAGGCAGATGTGGAGAAGAGTGCAGAAGATGAGGCTCCTGTGAGTGAGAAAGAGACAGTGAATGCGGAGGCAACTAAGAAGAATGTGTGTCCGGTGTGTAAGAAAGCCTTCTCATCAAAGACATGGTTTAATAAGCATATGAAAAAGGAGCATGAACATAAGTTTCTATGTCCGCATTGTCCAAAGAGTAAGTATAGTATCAAACAGTAGTTAATTTTATATCTGTGTCATGATTAGCATTGTAAAAAAAAACTAATTTCTTTAATAAATAAGCTAATGTTATTGAGAGAATAAGATAAAATTATGTTTTGGGTAACAAACAGTATTATACTTCAATAGCCACATAGAGTTGTCAAAATGAAATTTTAGTGTGTTTAGATTAAAAAAATATATAAACTACTAATTTGCTCTTATTTTAATAATATCATAGTTACTGCTCTGCAGATTCTTTTTTATAACAATTTGAATTTTTATGTTTTTAAACTTAACCAAATATTGGTCATCTTCAGACATTATTTTCTCACATATTTATGATGTTTTAGCATTTGCCAAAGCATCTTTACTATCTGACCACGCGGCCTCTCACTCGGAAGAGCGCAAGTTCAGCTGCACAGCGTGTGGCAAGCGCTTTAAGCGACGCAAACAGCTCGCGTACCATGCGCGCGCGCACGCCGACGCTAGGCCCTACGCCTGCGATCAGTGTAGTATGAGGTACCATTTACAAACTTATTCACTTATGACTAGTGACCTGTGTTCTAACAATATTTATGAGAAAGAGAACATCAACTTTACTTTGCTCTTCAGTAGGTACCTATTCCTTATAGTTTAAAGTACCTAATAAAGGTCACGTGACCTTGAACTCAAGGTAGGTAAAACCTGTTGCGTAACCCTGAACAAGATAAATCTTATCTTTGCATTTATATAATAAGGAACTAATTAACATAATCAAATTGTTAGATAAACGCGACTCCGAAAAATGTATTTGTACTAAACAATGACCTTCATACATCAGTGTAATGTTACCTTGGCCTCGAGATTCCTACGTCACGTGACCTTGACCCACTTACCTATATTCGAGATGACCTTGACCAACATGATATAACGAGGTTATATCACTAAAATCAAGGTCAATGCTGTGTATAGAGATAGTCAAATTCATATTTTAGGATGGTTGTTGATGCTGACCAAAATGTTTGACTGTATTTACAGATTTAAAATTAAAAGTATATTGAAGTCGCACATGAAGGTGCACGATGGGGATAAGCAGTATTTGTGCTACTTTTGTGGATGGAGTTTTGCTCAAGGTATGATACAAATTTTATTTTGTATTAACAATTAAACATTTTAGTTGCCTACCTAATTTAATTAATCTTAATTTTTTTTTTCTTTATTAACAACTAAATACAATATAGCAGTAGGTATTGTAGAATTAAAAAAATAAAATTACGGAATCATTTAACAATTTACTGAAAATGTAAAGTGAATGGCAGGCTTAGTCACTGAAGGCTGAAACAGGTATAAACATGAAGCGAGGAACACTAACTATTACAAATGATGACGCGCATATTTAAGCCAAAGTCAATGTTATTTCAACTTTTAGGCTATTACTTATGCCATATCTTCTTGACAAATAGGTATCTTTAAACTAATAAGTAATTCTAAATAGTATATTTTAGAGATGTGTTAATTATCTGATCCTCAGATCAGATAAATATTTGTAAGAGATACAGTTCTGTTAGGCATTCTCTCTATAAAATTCTAATCCGGTTGCTCTTTATTTCTGCGGCTGAGTATAATAAATATGAAGGTGAAATTACAAGATGACGACATAGACAGATTCGGTTACGGAAGACCCGTAACACTTTACAAACAACCTATATGTATTATTGGAGCATTTTTATTTTTTATTGAAAATACTAAATCTACTTGTACTTGTACCTACTCCATAAATTAAAACATAAATAATATTGAACACATTTTAGAAAACGCTAAGTATATCAAAATTTTGGAGTGGGGCGTCAAACTTACGCATAAATTGTGATATCAACCGACATTTTGGATTTATGTATCTGAATCTTGAGTTTTTGCTTACGTTATAAAAAAATGTCATATAGCTCATTTATAGGATCTGAAATCGCCAATCCGCAGAGAGCAAGCGTGGTGATCAATGCTCGTGCCTTCTCTATATGAGAAGAGGCATGTGCCCAGCAGTGGGACGTTTATAGGCTGGATTATAATATATTATAGCTTATTTTAATTAGCATCTATCTATATAGACATCTTAAAAATGTTTGTTCCTCAGCCGGCAACCTGGAGGTGCACATGCGGAAGCATACCGGCGAGAAGCCGTTCTCATGCGGCGAGTGCGGGTTCCGCGCCGCCGTCTCCTCCAACCTGCGCCGCCACCAGCGCCAGCACCAGGCCAGCAGGACCTACGTCTGCAAGCTCTGCAACAAAGGCTTCTACGATGCTAGCAGCCTGGTAACTCAACCTTTTGTTTTCTAGCCAGTTCTGTCCCACCGCAGGCCTCTCTACCCCTTTTCCATCTCTCTTGCTAGGGCTGTGGGGAATCACCCCTTATTAAAGAAGTCCAGTCGTCAACCTTTGCATTGACTTCTCGCCTTTTCCCAAATATTTTATTGACTGGCCTGTTGATCTAGTGTCAGTGACCGTGACTGCTGAACCGGAGGCCGTGGGTTATATCCAGGAAAAGTATTTGTGTGATGAGCATGTTCATTTGTTCTGTGTCTGGGTGTTATATTATAAATGAAATATTATTTAGAAATAAATATATGTATAAATCCGCCTAGTTTGGGATCTGATGAGATCACCGTGCGTGAGTATTATCGCAGGCCTCTTTCTGGTACCAGCGCATAACTTTTGATTTCTCTCCGCTAGTCTCGTCACGTGCGCACGCACACGGGCGAGCTGCCGTACCAGTGCCCGGGCTGCGCGCGCGCCTTCGCCGACAGCTGGAAGCGCAAGACGCACCTCATGCGCGCGCACCGCCTCGCGCTACACGACATCCCGCGCATGCGCAGAGACGGCGCCACCATACACTGACACCACTCCACGCATTTATTTATACTCTAGCATGGATATCTACGGTCAGATATTAGCAGACAAGTTGACAAAATATTTCTAAACAATTTGGAATGTCAATAATTTCCATGTACCTACTACAATCGTAGCAATTCTACGATGTGGGACATTCGTAGCAGTTACGTCTCAAATATGGAGCATTCGTAGCACGGGCATTACTATGTGGGACATTCGTAGCAGTTACGTCACAAATATGGAACATTCGTAGCAGGAGCATTCTACGATGTAGGGCATTCGTAGCAGTTACGTCTCAAATATGGAACATTCGTAGCACGGACATTACGATGTGGGACATTCGTAGCAGTTACGTCACAAATATGGAACATTCGTAGCACGGACATTACGATGAAGGGCATTCGTAGCAGTTACGTCTCAAATATGGGACATTCGTAGCACGGACATTCTACGATGTGGGACATTCGTAGCAGTTACTTGTCAAATATGGAACATTCGTAGCACGAACATTCTACGATGTGCGACATTCGTAGCGGTTACTTCTCAAATATGGAACATTCGTAGCAGGGGCATTCTACGTGGGACATTCGTAGCAGGAGCATTCTACGATGTAGGGCATTCGTAGCAGTTACGTCTCAAATATGGAACATTCGTAGCAGGAACATTCTACGATGTAGGGCATTCGTAGCAGTTACGTCTCAAATATGGAACATTCGTAGCAGGGGCATTCTACGCTGTGGGACATTCGTAGCAGTTACTTGTCAAATATGGAACATTCGTAGCACGGGCATTCTACGATGTGAGACATTCGTAGCAGTTACTTATCAAATATGGAACATTCGTAGCAGGGGCATTCTACGTGGGACATTCGTAGCAGATACGTCTCAAATATGGAACATTCGTAGCAGGGACATTCTACGATGTAGGACATTCGTAGCAGCTACATCTCAAATGTGGGATTTTTGTAGCACGCTGATCCCGAATGACATTTGTAGCAGGGGCATTCTACAAATGTTTAGATATTAATAGTAACTTTTTGAATAGTTGAAATAATTGGTCACCTTGTCTGCTACAATATACTATCTGAAGACGACTACAAATTGAAGTATTTACTTCATAGTCGCCTGTGATACACGGCGTGCAATCATAGTTAAAAATGTTACAAACTTTCATAGTTTAAAATCAAAGTACAACAATAAAGATCTCACTGTGTGTAGATATGAAAATAATTTTACATTACGTATGAAAGGTGAAGAAAACATTAATTAGGACATGCTTTAATTAGGCCTAATAAACTGATATTATTATGGTTTTGTATTAGATCAACTTTTATTATTTTCTTATTTTTATAGTTTCGATATTATGATTAGCCAAAGATTATTTTATTTGTTTTATAGTGGGTAAGATATAGAATATCTAGTTACTTTATTTACGCCAAAGATGACACAAAAAGAGTATATTTATGAAATAAATAAATTACACTGTCTTTACTGAAACATAGTTTTATTAAATTCTATACAAGCCAACAGTCAACGTCCTTAGAATATATTACTTGAATACATATCTCTACTGGAAGTACATTCATTAGAATATCTACGAAAATGTGATAGCGCTACACTGACAAATACATTGATTAAAATAGCAGTTCTAGTCGTTTTATTATTGTTGAAGGAAGACCTTAAAATAATATGAACCTACAATTATTTCCCCAAATACTTTAATTCATTGTTCAACTGATTAAATATCTGATAAACTATCCAAAATTAATATTTTTCAACCATTTTATGTAAACCCTGTACAAAGTCTATTTTTAAATACACAATAGTTGTCCGATGATTTAAATTAATTATAAAGAATTATCTATACAACTCAACAAATAGAAAAAAAAACAAGCTTTTTGCTGTAAATTATTTTATGAAATACATGAAGAATATATTTTATCTAGTTTTTATTACCTAGAAGGGCATAACATAAGTATGAATATCCTGCATTCTGTTTATAAGCGCTACGTAAATATGGGAGTGTACAAATATGTAACATTCTACTTGCGTGAGAAAGACATTTATAATATAATTAGTCCCTTTTTAGGGTTCCGTACCCGAAGGCTGTCCATCCATCATGTCAGTCTGTCTGTCAACGGGCTTCGTCGCACGTAGTTTCCGAACATGGGACATTCGTAGCTGTTCGTAGCAGTTAGATCCCGAACGTGGGACGTTCGTAGAAGTAGACTTGACATTTTCAGAGTGTATTTCTGCTGTTATTATAACAACAAGTAATAAAAAGAATATACATACAGTTTCATATTGTATGATGGTACAGAACCCTTTTTATGTGAGTCCTACTCACACTTGACCGGTTTTTATATTTGGTATTACTATAACACAACAATGCTAGCACACTAGCTAAATGTAGGTATTACATTTAAGGTATATTGGTTACCTGGCAATCCATATCAATCTTGCACTTTATATCATATTAAATCCTTCAAATTTTTTTCAGTGCCTGAAATAATAACTCAAAATCAAATATTGATACCAACAAAAGTATTTTAAAGTCCTATGCTTTACTTTCAGTTTATAAATAGGCCAGAGACTAACTTAGAGGCACAGAAAATATTAACTCAATTGTTACTGCCTTTATTCGTAATGAAAGCATCCCAAAAAGTTTTTATTTAATAAGTAGAGTACTAAACACAAATGGCCAAACTAGAAGCAAAACAATGACTACACATTTGTTTTCTGGCGTATACCATGTCATAATTACACCTCTTTGCTTGTACCACATAGCTACATCATTCAAATATCTGCCACAGTAAATGAGGGTAGTTTCAGACGGTGACCTGCACGTTCTGCACGATGTTAGACCACTCCACCTTGGACGGCACCAGGTAGAACGCTGGAGCCACCTTCTGACCGCACGGACACTTACAACCTGACAAATGTCACGAGAAGTTGAATAATGATCTTCGTTACTATTACTAAATATTGTTCACCATCTAAGCCTACATTGTGGAATGCAATAAATAATTGAGTATTGAATACTATATAAAGTTGGTTTAAAATATTAAAAATTACTAGAAAAAAACACGAACTATTCTAATTTAAAGCATTAAAGCAGGGATTTTAATTAAAAAATAATGTTCGCTGTACTAGCGAATCCGTGTTTGCAGTTCATAAAAAATCAAGCTAATATTTTTATTCAGCATTTGTGGGTTACAAAAGTGTCTGTCCCATCCTATCAACCAGCAACACATCGGTCAGTAATAATTAGCGAAGTGACTTATACAGTATACTAATCGGTTTTTGGTGCAAAATATGCATGGAATCTTTTAGGTAGCAGACATGTGTGATACTGACCCATGATCCAGTTGAAGGATCCGATCTTGTTGAGGCACTTGGGGCAGTGCAGCTTGCCGCTGGTGAGGCTGGTGACGTCACGCATCCAGCGCATCGGCTCAACGAACCACATCAGCCGGCACGACTCCGGCAGGTCCGCGCGGGCGCAGATGCTCGCGTCTACCATGTTCGTCTCGCTGTAGCCGTCCAGCACCTACACCGGCAAGAAATTATCAAATTACATATGCCCAAGCTGAACTTGGTGCACAACTTTTTTCTTCATGCCTAGTAACCTAACCTTTCTTTCTGATCTCTACAAATTTACAAGCAAAAAATAATCTAGGAAATAACTGAGCAAATTGTGAAACACAGGATAATTCATTTGCGATGCACTTACGTATGAAAAATCTGATCAAATTGTGCACCTAGGTGTTAAAAAAAGTCGGGTATGCGAAAACGCAAAGAAAATAATTCTAACAAAAAATAATTCTTATATATTATGGATCCCAGTATCAAAACTGGACCAAAATGGGACCACACGGAAAACACCAGCTTTCAAATAAGAAAAGAATCACCAAAATCGGTTCACCCAGTCGAAAGTTCGCCGCCTTTTTTGAAGTTGGTTAAAAATAGCTATTACTACCTGACTGGGTCCCTCGTCACTATCGCTGTGCATGTCCTGGCTGTGTCCGGGGCTGTCGGCGTCGTGCATGTCCTCGCAGCTGCGCAGCTCCATCAGCTGCGTTGCGAGGCTCTTCAGCTTCTCCAGCAGGATCTCGCCGTTCTCCGCGCAGTTCAGGCCAGTCAGCTTGCTGGGTGGTGGCCGGATACCTATGATGTAAAGTTGTTAAAATAAACAGTGGTTAAGTTAACATTTGGTACTGCAAGATTTTAACTGAAGAGGAAACTCCCGACCTTATTTCAAAGCTTAGTATTTTAAATTACCTACGTTATAATTAATTAATGTCAAAGCCTATTTTGTTAACGTGTTTCGTTATAGCAATAGCGCAATTACGACATATTGCTATCATATTTTTATCAGGCAATTTTACGCGCGACGCAACGACGACGGTATCTGCGTTTAGGGCGAGAGCTTGTATGTTTGTTACACAGTTATTTTGAAAGTACTAACTTACAAATTTCTAAATTCTTGTCCTCTGGAGTAGCTGACTTTTTTTGAACATTTTCATTTTACTGATCAATATTTTATGATTTTTCCTGTTACATTAAATTATCAAACCATTGTTACATACCTTTCTTAGCGAGCTCGACCTTAACATCTTTAGGTATGTGTGGAATGATGTTGCTCTGGCTGGCGACGATGCGGCGGCACTTCTTGCAGCGGTACACGATGGGGTCTGGCCGCTCGCGCACCAGCCCCGGGTCCGGCTTCACCAGATCCGCGAACAGTTGCGGCAGGATTTTTACTGGAGATAAGTAAAATTGTTTATCACAAGTATAATTAACTTCACTTTGTACCATGTATTGTATTGTAAACTAGTAGTTGGAATTGTTGCAGAAAAGACGTGATTTGTAAATCGCCAGAAGGGAATTAAATATAATATTAAAGTGATTGTATGAATTTGTATGAGTAAATGAAAGAGAAGCCTGGGTGTATCTCTGTGTCCATTATGTATGTCAGTTACATACCTTGCTTTAACTTTTGGCCAGCTAGCTTCAATCGGAACTGTTTAAACCGTGGATCATTCTTGTTCAGTGTGTATCCCATGTGACCAAACAGCTTGAGTTGGGCAACAAAGCCCACGTTTGGGCCCACGAACCGCCGCTTGCTCTTCACCAGGTTGAAGGCGTCTTCATAACAAAGACCATACTTCTCCATGATGAAGCCAATTACTACAGCTGCTGATCGGGAGACTCCAAAGTGGCTGGAAATAGACACAAATCCATGATTACATACGTAATTGATCTATGTACTGTAAAAGACAGCTTACAGCAACTTCTCTAGCTTAGTTTTTGAATATGTATCCCTATTATGTATACTTATTATGTGAGTAGAATTATAAATAAGAAAATAAAGGAAGTTAAGTTGGATGGTTAGAAGTTAAGTACGAGACTGGGGATTTTATTTGTCTTGTTGGTATGTTTTGAATGTGATAGTTTTTAAAAATAACCTATGTGACTTAGTCATCTGGAGAGAAATTAAGACTAAAAACAGTATATAAAAAATTTGTCTCACTTTATAGTATCTTAATTCCAGGCTACTCACCAATGCACAAGCACTATTCCACCCTCAGCTATAGCTTGCTTGATGTATTCATTGGTCTCCGGCAGGTGACTGATCATGTCCTCTTTGGGAACATCTGCCACTGTGGACAAATGTGTATTCTAACTTATTACTAAACTAAACATGAAATAATATTTAAAGACAGCAGTCATAATAAACAGAAAAGACACCAAATGCTTTTTTGTTGATTAATTCTCTATCTATAGTTTTAAATAAATACATAAAAGTTACTTACACTTTACATATTTGAAGTTAAGGTTGGTCCTTTCTAGTATAGTTCTGGGCAGTGGCACCACATCTATTGTCAGAATGTGAGTGATCTTTAAGTTCTCTAGAGTCCTGTAATCCCGTGCACAAGCCAAGTTGCCTGGAACATAAAAATATGTTGATTTATAACTCATTTTGTATTTCGGAGTAATTGTATGAAGACTATGAAGTTTATAATATGTGTTCTTTATAGGGACATTTAACTGTGTAAAAAAGGGACTTAAATATGTTGAGTTCTCAAAACAACCTATACTTTAGCAGAATGTTCAAAAGTCAATGCTTGCATAGGTTACTGGCAAGAAAATATCGGTATAATACAAACCTAAGTATAATCCATCATCAATAAGGTCCACACTGATGTCGAAACCATCCTCCAATTCGTCATCAGACGCATGTATCTGCACATCAGCCAACTGTCTAGCCATCTATACCAAATAGAACGCTGAAAATTACATCCAGACATTAAATCATTATGGCCACCGTTAGTAGAACCCCTTGACCTCATTCTGAGATGTATTCAAAGGACTCAATGAAAGTACGAAAGGGTAAACAAACACACCTCAACTACAGTGAAAATCAATACTGTAATAAATAATACCTGCGCAGAGTTAACACCAGCGCTTTTTAACACATCCGCAGCGATAAATACACTAGGTAATATACTTAGGAGTTTTTAATTATATATTCTCACATAATTTATTTAAGAAAAAGAAGACATAAGCATCGATAAACACGAATAATTTACAGAAAACACCCGCGAATTTTCTTATTTTGACATTTGTACCACGTTCCGTTTCTCTTAAAATTTTCCGCATAATTTTGTAAATTTGTGATTTATATTTACTAAAAAAACTTATTGTTCTACCTAAACCAATAAAAAGCTATATTTAATTATTAATAATATTTTTTTAAACAAAAACTTTTACTTTAAAATACAAAAATTGAGGAACGTGTCCTAAAATTTTATCATAGTCAAATAATTTATGCAAATGGTATTGAGATAAATATGTTCTTATTCAACAAAATAGAGTTAAAACTCTTTTTCTAGTTTATTTTAGTCACGCCAATGTCTGTGCCTACAGCGTGCTAATTACTGTTTGAAGTTAGTTTTTGTATTAGTACGTACTTAATACAGTTTAAGAACATTATATTAGCACGGTTTAAGTAAATGGATTAAGGCCATTTACATGCCATTATCTAAATGTCACGTATTTCGGCGAGTTGTTGAACTTTTACTTAAGACTTGTTATGAATACTAAGCACGATTGTTTGGGAAAACTTTCTAACATTGATATCTTAACACGGATACCAGTTTACCTGTTTACATACGTAGGTGTGTAAGTGTAGCACTTATTATTATCTTTACGTTGGAGAATTAGAAGGAGTAGGAGTAGAGTAGAGTAGTAGGAGTCCGGCATACCCCTCCACATTTCCCAGCGCGAACGAAGTCCATGAGGATTTGCCCGGGTAATAATTCTTACAAAAAAAATAAGGTAGGTATGTAGGTACTCTACACTTCGCAATAAAATATAGATAGTATTATGACAGAAAAAAAAGTAAGAGGTGTTATGATAAAGCATCATGTAATGTGTATCACGCACCTCCGAATGTGGGCCATAGTTGGCCAGTGGGTCAGGTCAGGGTAGACCCTGACACTCATTTAAATTACCTGTTATTGATAGGCTACATAACTATTCTTAAATAAAATTATGTCCCTAAGTTGAAACCTGAAAGTTTTTTCTTAAGTACTTGTAAATACATCTATACTTATAATAAATCTGTAGAAGTGAAAATTCTGTACATTGAAAATATCAAAAAAATAAATGGCGGGGGGTGTTACTAGACCATCACCGAATCCAAAAGTGTGAAAAATAAATTTTTGTCTGTCTGTCTGTCTGTTTGTTCAGGTATCACGCAAAAACTACCGGTTCGATTACGATGAAACTTGGTATAATTATTCTTTATTATCCTGGGCACCACACTGGGTAGTTTTTATCCCGGAAAAGTATAAACAATAAAAAACAAACTTAATTTTGCGGTTAAAAACTCATTGATAAGACGTTTCGTCATCCACGCGAACGAAGTCGCAGGCACAGCTAGTACTTAAATAAAAGGAGAGTCTTTTAGATAATATTTTAGTCATACTTACATAGTAGGTATTTGGTGCATAAATTGTAAAAACCCAAAGCTGATCAAACATAATGTTAAAAATATTAGTCAGCATCTCTGTTCTGAGAACATTATGTAATAACTAAATAAAGTCAGAGCCAGAGTAGGTATCTTCTCTAGTGAAAGGCGGGCTCAGATTAGATCTTACATGTGTTATGTTCGAAAAAATATATTTAGGTAATAAATAGGCAATAAAGTTAAATAAATGTTAGTTCTAGACAGGCGTCTTTAGATAGCTAAAGCATAACGTTAGGTTTCTAACGTCCGGACAAAGCCGCACACAGTCAGGTTTTTGATCGCGTGTCCGGCAAAATTATACAGGAACTAGCGTTTTTTTAGGTTTCTAAAAATACCATTTATTGATTGATTATAATTTTAGAAGATATTATTATAGTAAAATTTAAGTCATGTACCTATTAGTTGAAAAAAGAGGTACAATGTTTTTAAAATATATACTACAAAAATAAAGATCTGCGGCCTTTTTACCCAGATGTTCTGCTGGTCGGCCGGCTTTTCGGTTATAAGTTCTGGCAACTCTACTCACGCATGCGCTCTAAAGAATATAGAATGGTACGTAAAAAGGCATCATGATACAGCCTTCTGGGCATTGCTATCTCTCAAGAGTTCACCCCGCTGACCTCTGTGTTCATACACGTCAGTGGTTAGCCCTCTTGGCCAACATTGCCCTATGCATCCACATAAATGTATATACATTTACTTACCTCGCACTGAGTCAGAAATGATTAAAGATTTCGTTGGAGCAATCAAGCTAATACGATGTGCTAATCTAGGAAACTACATTCTGCGTATTACAAGGCTGTATCTTAATAGATTTTGAGATGTAGTAACGAAATTAGAAACTCTTATACCTACTTATTTTTTGTAGATTAACACATTTGACACAAAAACCTCTTACAAGAGTGTCTATGTTTTTTCCATTTTGAATGAGGGACACGACTCTTTTATCTACCTAGTAAGCCTGAGCGCAAGGAATTGTTTGACTGTTACCCCTAACTTTTTCACGAGCCCATAAGGGCTTCCAGACAAAGCAATAAAAAATCTATCTACGTTACCAACGTTCACTAAAGGCACACCCTGCGGGGTTGGGGCCTCGACTTAGCGCGTTTGCTTTTATCTTTTAGGTACCTACTTGTATGTTTCTTGCTAGTTTGGCCAGCTTGGGCCAAAAACAGTAGAGAGTGACAAGTGATATTGACACAAGCGAAAACTGCGCATGCATTGTGTATGCTATGAGTAACAAAAACATGTTCTTTGTAAGTAAAAGTACCGAGGCACAGCTACCGTGGTATATTTTACATAATGTTGGATAACGACAGATCATGACCAATCGGAATACCATGAACATAGACATTTTACCGTTCGGCGTGAGCAGGAAATGGCTATTTCGTGCTAAATTATTTGTATCGCATTGCTTTTGGGCCCATACGGTTTGCTAAACTAGGGCAACATAGTCCGCCCAGACCGCTCATAACATGTTTTCTTTAAAGATTTTACGACAATTTAGATTTATATATCAGCCACTTTAAATAAAGAATGAACTTGCTTTGGGATTATGAACCTTAATTCAATGACTAACAGTTCAGTTTCCATCACATTCAAATTACTTTTAGGCCCTTTTCGGTAATATTTGTCATTCTAAAATGAACTTAAACACATGTTGTCAAAGTTGATAATTGCGTAATTAGTAATAACGTTTCATTCTCTTTCCAGATTGGCTTTAGTATAGTGAGTTATGCGGGGCCAGAAATAGCAAAAATAGAAAGGTTTGGAAGAAAAAAGGGGATTCCTTTGATCAGCGGTGGGATCTAAGATAGGCTAAGAACAAATGCCGTGATCAATTCTATATTCTAGAAGAACAGTGTGTTTTGTTATGACACCTACATTGATTGGCAATTTCCCCAAACATTGGAGGTTCCTTATGCAAGCAACCTTGGACTTTGTTCGTTACTTAACAGACGGTCTGAAGTCCACTGGGTCATTCGTAATATATTTTTAACGGTAAGTATTCCGAAATCACAGAAACATTAGTATTTACTTTCATAATTCTTATTTTCCTCAACTTTAATAATGGTACAAAGTCCAGATGGTTTTATTTCGTTAAAACTGCAGATATTCTAAAACCTGGTAATGTTGTGTACCCATGTGTAACCCGGTCGAAACGTCAAGCCCTAAAGCATGTACGCGCTAATTCCCATAACATAATATTACATGTGTAAATTGATGCCTATGAAAAGCAAAACAACCACTCTTTCAACTTCTTCCTGACGTGAAACATAGAGTAGGGATGTTATGGATCTGAATTTTCGGATACGGATTGGATACGGATATAGGAATGATTATTATACCTACCGGATACGGATTGGATACAGATATAGGAATGATTATTATACCTACCGGATACGGATACGGATACATATATGAAATTATTTCGGATTATCCGTTAGTTTCGGATAATTTCGGTTACGGATATTAGATTTTTAAGGAATTTCAGAAGTAAAATATAAATAGCTAATAAAATGGTTTTATTTGGTAAGAACAAGAATCAGTCAGATAAATGTTGAGTGTCCGCCCCTATCCTATATTATCCGAAACTTTTATTTCGGATTCGGTTACGGTTATGGATATTATTTTATATCGGATATCCGATAGTTTTGGTTACAGTTACGGAGCTCCCTAACATCCCTGACATAGAACACAACTCTAACGAAAGATTTATAAAGAACCAGCGAGATTACATACTACATGATTAACTGGGTGCTTGAGCTGGGAGGCCAGCTCTAACTTAAAACCAAGTTGGTAATGCAACTGAGACGTGTCAGAAGGTTAACAAGCTTTCTTTATGCTTTCTGCCTTCAATCAGATAGAGATAACTTTATTGGTCATACGAGTATACGTCAGAGGTCTTGTCCAGCCCCTGGGTTCGCGGAATTTAGCGAGTGTTCATGACAAGCAATAGATACACTGTTGTAATATGTTAAAATATTGATGGCGGCACTCCCACTTTCATTTCGAACAGCCTTGGACCTCACGCACCCAAACATACAGTTTTGAAATACAATTTTATTGACGCGTACGAAATCGTGGGGTAAACCGAGTGTAAAAATTTTTTAAAAATTTTTTCAAATTTTTTTTTTTTTTTGTTTTATTGGGTAGATTCACGGTTTTTGTAAACGCTTCAAAATGTCGAGAATAGAGTAAATTACCAATAAATCACAAGAGTGATTTCCTTCTGATAATGTCACAGATCTTCGAAACATTATATCCACCTCACTCTGAATAACCATAAAAATCAACTTTCGAGTACTTAGGACCTTTTGCATTACAGGCAGCTTTACCTTAATTCAAACAGTACCAGGTGTCTATAGGATGTTTAATAAATACGTTAAAAGGAAGTCACATATTGACACCACTATAACAATGAACCAATTAACATCAGTGCAAATTGTCCTTGTGTAGGAATATTTTGGCTACCGTTCTGTATAGTTTAATAATACCCTTTGTGACCATTTAATTGGCAGAATATTAACCTAGTTCAAAACTACATTGTTAGCAAGTAAGTCAAAATATTAAACGTAGGTATTTTAAGCATCAAACAATTGACAGTTGTCCGAAAAAAATATTAAACATAGAGCGGAACTTTAATTGTTTATCTTCCAAAAGTAATTACATGTCTACTACGATACTATTGAAATTTTATATTTAGAAATTTTAATTAATTTGTTAAATATAAAGATTCTTTCTACTATTTTACTCACTTGACAGCTACGTCTTGGGTTCGATTCCCAAGTCGACCAAGGTGTTATTGGGTTTTTCTATGAAATTCTCAGTAGCAGGTCGGAGTTTGGATTTGTGCCCGGTTAGTGGCAATAGGCTCGCCCCCTATTACATGGGACCTAAACATACCGGCGAACTGTGGGTGTAGGTACATTGGTACACCTCTGCCTAACCCTTCGGGGATACAGGCGTGATGGTATGTTATGTTATGTTCTACTATTTTCGGTCATCCCTCTCTCTCCTTCTGGGTCTTTTACGTCGCCATCAGCCATAGTTTAAGTACCTACCATCATTTTAATTCGGGACTAACACTTTATAATTATCTTCCTAAGAAAATATGACAAATATATCTTAGGAAATTATAGTTCTTGTTACTAGTGTTTATTTATAAACGAAATGGACTTTACCTTTAAAATAATTAGGAAAATCGTGTTGCAACTTTTACTTCATCGCATCAGTATTTCAGAGAAGCAACATATTATTTGCACATTAACCTAAATTCGGATATATCCAATAAAATTATTATTTTAATGAGTGTGACTCAAGCAAAGCCTTGCAAATAAAATCGCATTAACCATAATATGCAGGCCAGTACTAACCTGTACATTTTGCAATGTCATTATCGTTTAGCAATGAACAAAGATAATAAAGTACTTTGATGGCTCACGATTACTTTTATCGTCCATCTTTTAAATAAAATGCAGGTCCTCGTGAGAACAGATTACAATTATATGGGAAGAGGCATGTGCCCAACAGTGGGACGTTTAAAGGCTGGATTATTATTATTATTTAAGGCCTATCAGACATATTGACAAAATCAACTGTTCTTGACCTATCTAATGCAGATAAAAAAACGTCTTTGGATTTATGACCAGAAACAACAATACAAAAACGAATGCGTTACACCTATAAAATGCAAATAGAGTGATAAATAGCGTAGCGCTATGTAATTAAGGCAGCGTCCATACATCGGGCCACTGCTCTTTCTTAACTGCACAGATTGGGAGCACGTTACGTCACCATCTACGTCTGTGCGCGCCGGCGCATGGCTCTTTCACTATAACGTAACACGAGGAAAATGTTCTGTGCTATATCGTACGCTATAGCCTACATTTAAAGGTTGGAGCGTCAAATTATTGGCTATTATTTAGCGGTTACTGATTTATTATAGCTTACCTTGCGGTTGAATAAGAAATAATAATAATATCCTGGGACAACTCACACACGGTTATCTGATCCCAAGCTAAGCAGAGCTTGTGTTATAGTAATATTAGTAATATATGATAAACATACTTATATATTTCTAAATACATACATATTATAGACTAGCTGTGCCTGCGACTTCGTTCGCGTGGATGACGAAACTTATCAATGAGTTTTTAACCGCAAAATTAAGTTTATTTTTTATTGGTTATACTTTTCCGGGATAAAAACTACCCAGTGTGGTGCCCAGGATAATAAAGAATAATTATACCAAGTTTCATCGTAATCGAAAAGGTAGTTTTTGCGTGATACCTGAACAAACAGACAGACAGACCGACCAAAAATATATTTTTTTCACACTTTTGGGTTCAGTGTCCGTCCGTAACACCCCCCGCCATTTATTTTTTTGATATTTTCAATGTACAGAATTTTCACTTCTACAGATTTATTATAAGTAAGTATATAGATAAATTTTATTACACCCAGACACAGAACAAATGATCGTGCTCATCACACAAAGATTTGTCCTGGATAAGAATCGAACCAAACGGTTCGATTGTGAGTGCTATACCGCAGTATAGCACTCACCACTAGTCTAGTCACTAACCACTAGACCAACAGAAAGTAATACATTAAAAAAAAAAGTTGTGTAGGCATCAAAGAATTCTGAACACATTTTTCGAAAAGTCATGCCATTGTCTGCGAATTATAAGTAAATGGGTCGATCTCCAGAGGCATTTTTTTTCATGTCGAGCTGGATAAACCCGTTTTAAAATCGAAAAACGTTTTCAAAATATTTTTTTATACACAGCTCGGTGTCTGATCTACGTGATACAAGGCTAATATTAAGAATAAGTTTATTTTAAATATTAAAAAAAAAATCTTAAAGCCTAAAATCCTGATCGCTCTGGGTTGACCTAACTCCCGATTGAATGAAAAAAACATTCTTTAACTTTTTAATGAGAAGGTTCATATGAAACAACTTATCTAGATTACATAACAAATAGTTATTCTTCATGGTAATAAAATATTTTTAGTTATATTAACAATACTTTTGCCACAATTTGAATTTAAAGTCGTGACCGAACATTTTATCTCATCACTCTGCGCTGAGGTAAAAAATCGCGCTCATCCCTAGTTACGCGTTATAGACACTCTATTCCCCTCCCGCGAGGTAACGCTGGTAGTAGTCTAACCGCCGAGGAGGATACCTGTGCGCCACGTTCCCGTGCTCCAACATTACGAAGGTAAGTTTATGATTGTTCTGGATTTGGTTCTCGAATTTTATGATTGCTATGGCACGTTATTTAAATTAAATAGTTAGCTTGCAAAAGTGTTTGTTATGTGAATTAAGTGATCACTATAATGTTTTTTATGAGAAGTAATGACAAATTTCTACTGCTTTTAAATTCGGCTAAATTTATGATTTTGTGACTTTTTCTGATCGCTATGGCTGTGATTGCTCTGTCCAAAAAGACCAGAGCAATGATATTTTGCATTAATTGTACGTTATAAATCTATTTTAAGTAGTAGTAGCAGACTGCAACAATGACAAATGATGAACTATGCATATAACCTTTAATTTATAACCTTTCCTGGGTTTCTTTAGGTAACCTAAACCCATAAACCGATTTTGACGTATTTACCTACCTTACCTTACCTTACGTACCTTATGTACCTCGTTCACATTTAAAGCCGTTGTGGAGAGAGATGTTGAAAAATCAATTCTTTCCATTTGCACAAAAGCGGTAGGTGATGACGGCCTACAACTCCAAATGTTCCTTCCCATCTTAGAATATATAGTACCAGTTATCACCCACATCATTAATTTCTCCCTGACTACAAGTTCCTTTCCTTCCGTCTGGAAAAAGGCCAATATCCTACCGCTTCCTAAAGTCGCCAATCCAACATCCGTATCACAGTATCGTCTCATTTCCATTCTCCCTGTCCGATCCAAGGTCCTTGGGGGTCCAAGGGCGTTGTTCAAGATCAGCTGTCTAATTACCTTTCCTCTAACAGCCTGCTGAGTCTCAGATTTCGCCCTGGCCATAGTTCTGTTACTGCACTTGTTAAAATTACCGACGACATATGACTGGCCATGGAGAGGAAGTTCCTAACAGTCCTGGTACTTTTGGATTTTAGCAGTGCTTTCAATTAAGTCGATTTTGACATACTCTTAGGGATCCTCTCTTCCCTCAATGTCTCTCCTCCCGCAACGGCTTGGTTTGAGTCTTATCTTCGGGGTCACTCGCAGTCTGTTCGTGCCAATGAGGTCTCCTCTGAGTGGTGCAAACTTACGACGGGCGTTCCCCAGGGTGGTGTCCTTTTTCCCCTTCTTTTTTCTATATTTATCAATTCTATAACTTCAGTTCTTTCTTCTCAGTACCACCTCTACGCAGACGACTTGCAGTTGTACCGCCACTGTAGCTTTGACAGTATATCCAATGCTATTGCCGCCACCAATAATGATCTTAGTTATATCCATCAGTGGGCTAAATCTTTTGGTCTTTTAGTTAATCCTACAAAATCTCAACCTCTCATTATTGGTGGCAGACATTTTTACAGCCTATTGGATCATCAATCTCTAAGTAGGAGGGTCTTTTGCTCGTTTCACTCCCTAAAGCGCCTCCAGAAGTTCCTGCCCTTTCAGACTAAAATCACTCTCGCCCAATCTCTTCTACCACCTCTTCTGGATTATGCCGATGTATGGTATTTAGATGCAACGGAGGAACTTCTAAATAAACTCGAACGTCTGCAGAATTTGTGCATCCGCTTCATATTTGGTCTTCGGAAGTACGACCACGTGTCGGAATTCCGGGCTAGATTGAAGTGGTTGCCTATTCGGCAACGTCAAGATTCTCATATTCTCTGTCTCCTTTACTCAGTTTTGCACAACCCTAAATATCCAGGCTACCTGCGGGAACGCTTTGAATTCCTGGTCCCCAGGGGCAAGCCTTGTCGTACTTCTTCTTCTCTTCTCCTTCGCACTCCTCTTCACTCCTCTAGTCGTTACGACGAATCGTTTGCTATTCGTGCTGTGCGCCTCTGGAACTCACTTCCACATTCCTTGCGCAATAGGATCGTTGATATATTCGGTGGATATTATCGTTGAACTTTTTTAGGAGAAAGACAAAAGAACATTTCTTTTCTATTTGAGTTATGTAGTCTATGTATGTCTATATTTAATATATATATTGTATTATATGTAGTATTTGTATGTATTTATATTAAAATATGAAAGTTGTACACTTCTATCTTCCTCACCACTTAATAATAATCTCACTATAACTCAAAGGTTTGCTGGAAGAAAACTCAATTTTGAGTTAAGCTCACCTCTGTACATCAACTTTAATTAATATATGTATATTAAATGAAATGTATTTGTGTGCAATAAAGAATTAAAGAATTGATTTCAAAAGCTTTTTAATTTTGTCTCATTTACCTAGAAGTGGTTTACTAAGTCCAAATAAATTAAACTAAGCCAAAATTTCATTTTTATAATTATGTTAATTTGTTATTTTAGCAATTATTTTAATTATAATATATATTATTATTATAATCTTGTTACACGTTCACTGAATATGACTGAAAACGCCTAAATAAATAATATTTTATCAATATATTTATTTTTGTTTCACTGATTTCACCATTTATGATCGCTCTGGCATCAATTATGATTGCTCTGGTCGCGAAATTTTTGAAACTTAAATATTTTCAAAACTGATTGTGTAAATTGAAGGCCAATAGTAAAAATGTACTATTTGAATATCATTATTTTCAATGAAATACATAATTACCATTAAATATCAATATCTGAAAAGCACCAGAGCGATCACACGAATACGCCCGTTTTGGAGATTGATCCAAATGTTGATAATACGAGGATCTGGTGACCTTCATTGGCTCACAACTTTCGTCTTGCGACGTCGTCGATTTGGCCACATGAAAAATATTTCGAACTAGCTGTGCCTGCGACTTCGTTCGCGTGGATGACGAAACTTATCAATGAGTTTTTAACCGCAAAATTAAGTTTGTTTTTTATTGTTTATACTTTTCCGGGATAAAAACTACCCAGTGTGGTGCCCAGGATAATAAAGAATAATTATACCAAGTTTCATCGTAATCGAACCGGTAGTTTTTGCGTGATACCTGAACAAACAGACAGACAGACAGACAAAAATTTTTTTTTTCACACTTTTCTGTTCGGTGTCGGTCTAGTAACACCCCCCGCCATTTATTTTTTCGATATTTTCAATGTACAGAATTTTCACTTCTACAGATTTATTATAAGTATAGATTACGCAAGCTTACAGAAGCCCCTAGGTTTGGTTTTTGTAAAAATAAAAAGTTAGATTATGATGTATGTTTGTATTTTTTCTTCTCATTGTAAAATAAATTAGGGAAACCTTAGATGCATGGGTTTTGAAGACCATTACCTGACCGATATTAGTGGAGCTGGCGTTGCCTCTTTAGATCCAATTCCTGCAGGTCTTTCGTAACGTAGGTAGCGGTAGTCAAAACGAGACCGTGTTTCATACATGTGTTGGTAGTATTTTGCTCTACGGTCCTACAATACAAAAATATATATTTAAATCAATCTGAACTTGACAATGCGAGTGAAGAAACTAGTTGTTTATTTTTCAGGTCAATCAATGTCCAATATTTTTGCAAGTCAGCAATCAATAATATCGGTTATTACTAGTTATTACTTATTGATACTTGGTTACATGTTAATAGATTGTTGTTAATAAGTATAGGTAAGTGATAGTAGCACATAGACCGTGTAGTGATAGTGTGGTTACGTAAGCTGGTAGCTGCGCAGGCGCCGGTCGCCGGCTCACTGATGTAGAGCCTTTCCTATGCTATTTGTCTACGGTAATTGTGAACTACAGATGATTTATACTATTGCTTTACAACTGTTTTGTTCTATAATTATAGTTACATACTTCGACTTACCTTTCATACCCCAATATAGGTAAAACTTGGAAACTCAAGAGTTTGGTAATGCAAATATAAGTGTAATGAAAGCATGTTGTCATCCCTAGGTCTTTATAAACCCCTACTTATTTAAATGTCTGATTTACTTAACACGTCATTTATTTCAAAACTCTGTGGTAACGAAAAAACAATACAATTTATAAAATTAAACGTTACAAGCATTAAGCGGAATTTCTCTATGGATTTGCCTATTTTCCCCATAGGACATAATATAATAAACATTACCATACAAAAGAACTATACTAATATTTCCCAAACATGTTTTATTCGGAACAATGGCCATGTTTAAGGCGTGTGCGCAAGTATTAGGTGTGTCTTACTATTTACTGGTAACGGTAACTGTACCTACCTGCTGCTAACAACAATCTAACAATTCTAAACCGAAGTTGAAGTTGAATGAGTATGAAAAATAATGTTATCTGCATATATGTTTCCTCGCTTGTACTGATCCTCTGGTTTTCATTAACTGCAGACTTTAATTTGAACTAGTGTCTTTGACTTAATTGCCATTATTAAAGTGGAAAAAAATATGTCAAATAAGCATCTATTTAGTTATTAAAATAATATGTTTAATTAGCTATACTATACTATATTAACACTTAGATATACTGACACTTGAAGGTTAAGATATAATAACATTTTGAAACCATATTCATTACATTGTCAGATAGGGATGAAGTTATCTAAGCAGATATCCCCATCTCTGTTCCTCCAACGAACTATGACGATGTATGGCATTAGTCGCAGTAGTTTAAATATCTCTAGTTATGTAATAAACACTAATTAACTTGACTACAATAGAGCTGGTTGTATGAAGGGTATGCATAACTACTATGTGCTGCAGTTTTCTTCGCGTGTCAAGATCTGTGTTAGCTACACAACCATACACCTACTGCTGCATGTTTTAGTTTTTAACCGACTTCAGAAAGGTCGATGTATTCAATTTGACTGTTTTTTTTTTATGTTTTTTACTTCAGAACTTTCGACTGGGTGAACGGATTTTGATGATTCTTTTTTTTATTTGAAAGGTGGTGCTTCCAGTGTGGTCCCATTTTTTTGGTCATCAATTTGGTCCAGTTATGACAGTGGGGTCCATAAGAAAACCATATAAGACTTATTTTGAAGTCGGTTTTTTTTGTAAGAATTATCTATACTAATAATAAATCTGTAGAAGTGAAAATTCTGTACATTGAAAATATCAAAAAAATAAATGGCGGGGGGTGTTACTAGATCGACACCGACACAAAAGTGTGAAAAAAAAAATTTTTGTCTGTCTGTCTGTCTGTTTGTTCAGGTATCACGCAGAAACTACCGGTTCGATTACGATGAAACTTGGTATAATTATTCTTTATTATCCTGGGCACCACACTGGGTAGTTTATATCCAGGAAAAGTATAAACAATAAAAAACAAACTTAATTTTGCGGTTAAAAACTCATTGATAAGTTTCGTCATCCACGCGAACGAAGTCGCAGGCACAGCTAGTTATAAAATAATTCTGAAACGCAATAACGTATTTCTTTATTTTTTCTTACGTTTATAAACTATACTACGATGTTCTTAAGAACTGCATATAAAAGTAGTTGCCACGGCCAAGATGGCAAACATGCTTTATTATTTTTTCAAACGGTTTAATAATGAAGGCTCAAGTGCCAAGCAGTGCGTTACGTTATAGCTGATACTGAAAAAAACGGATCAGTAAGGTTCAGTAACAAATGAAACATATAAAAATAAACTTTGTACAATAATGTAGTGTAATTTTTTTTTTATATTCCGGGACAACTCACACACGGTTATCTGATCCCAAGCTAAGCAGAGCTTGTGTTATGGTAGCCAGACAACTGATACACATACTTATATATTTCTAAATACATACATATTATAGATAAATTACACCCATACAACCAGAACAAATGATCGTGCTCATCACACAAACATTTGTCCTGGGTGGGAATCGAACCCACGACCTCCGGTATAGCACTCAGGGTCATTAACCACTAGACCAACAGGCCCGTCAATTAGTAATTGATTCAATCAGCTTAAAAAGTAACAAATGATTTAAAAAAAAATAGTTTCGCTCTACATTATACACATGTGATCGCACCTTTAAAGCACGTACAACCATTTCCATGAGATAACACCGCGGTTCCCATTGCTTTCGTTACTCTCACGGACAATTGAATGATAATGAAAGCTTTCTCACAAGCTCATGTTTTGATTTACACCTCTATAAACAAAATTAGCGCTGTACTGTTTTTGTATCTAAGCCTTTATTTCCGTTTTATTTGTATTTCCATTTTTTCTAACGGAAATAGAAAATGTTAAGATTTCCTTTATTGTAGTTATGCAATTCCGATCTCACTACAAAACTTTAAAAACAATATTATGCTTCAACACAACATTATTAAATGTACCATACATTTAATAATGTTAAACGCTTTTTCAACATGTTTCAATCGGGCGAATACATGTAGGTTTTCACTAAGGGTTGGTTTTCAATATGGTTGTTGTTCTTTTCTCTTTGTCATGTCGTGGTAACATCGATTAGTTATAAGAAGGTTTCTTTGTACAGAGGTCGTTGTTGGGTGACACCGCGTGTCCCACAAAGACAGAAGCACTTCGACCTATTGAACAACAATTGTCTCATGTGAACCCTCTTACCTAATCAGCCGGTACCTGCGAACTGCGTTTTGTTTACAACGAATATAGTACTAGCTCTACACTCGTCTTTGTCTCTTTGTTTGCACGATCTTGTTTGACTATCCGTCCTGTATTGGAGAGTTATGACACAGCTACATTCAGATAATATCAAATAACTGTTCAAGGACTAATTTAAAAACAGATCAAACCTTTAGTTAAGGTGTAAAACGCATCTTTTATACAACTAATTAAATTATTATCTCAACATAAGTTCAGGAAGGTAAGGTACAATAAGGTAGGCAGTAGAACACACAGACAGCGCTATCAACCGTATTGTATGTAGATGGGAGGCTAATTGTCACTGATTCCCACACTTCTCCATGTTTCCTTGTATTTAGAAATCGATGTCACTGATAATACTTATATAATGTTATGAATATGTGTCTCTACATACAAACTAAAAACTATGATCAAGAGTATTTTTTGGGATAAGATCCAAATCGTTACGGCTATCGATACAGCTGAAAGTTTCGAGTATATATATCTAGGTGAATCTGAAGTTTACAAACATAAATAAGTATATAGAGTTATCAACCGACTGCATTGATCATTAGAAGATATATTTAAAAAACATTTTACGAAGAAGATCTATAACTATTAGTTGAACTTCATGGTATCAAAAACGAAGTACAAGCTAAACAATCAAAAATAACCCATACTCGATTAGGTTTCAAATGAAAACTTGATTTAAAAGACTATACCAGAGTCTGCCTCAAGCAATATAATGTAGTAGAATGGTTTTCGTATAAAACAGACGTTACATAAAGGCCCTGCGCAAGAATCGAACTGAAGACGGTGTGCGATCAGATTACACGCGCCGCTTCATAAGGAGGCGAGTCCATTGTTACAGAGGTTAGATACGCTTTACTACGCGCCACTCTTCCGGGATCCACTCTTTTGTTTTACAACCTACTCTATATTATATGTATGGTAAGTAGGTTCAGTATGAGCTGAATAGACAGATTTTTTGGAAAAAGAAGTCAGAATAACAATTCTCGACGGTCAACCTGCCTCTACATCTGTCTGTAGCCCTAATTCCAATACTTCTAAATGCCTCTCCATGCCTCGGAAAGTACGCCAGTTAGTCGCACGCTTGTTCTTTCTCTGTTCCTGTTCCTAGCTGGTTACCGTACCAACGTAGAATTACATAGGTGTACAGAGCGAAATAAAATTGATTCAGTAAATGCTGAAAACCTAATAAGCTAGGTCCTGATTTCTGTCCGGTATTTGATAATCTGTTTACAGATACAATTTTGCCACAGTACTATGTAATTCTTCTTAGTATGTATAAATAAGTTTCCTTGTAAGTTACAACCCAACAGTTGACGACAGGAACTGTTCGCATCAGCTACTGACTTCCGCAACGCGAGAGCATCATCGTCCGCTGAACACACGGTATCAATGTGATTGAGTAACCGTCGAGCCTACTTTCGCGTTCGTAATACTGTGCATAATAATATCATAATTACTCCTTAGATAGCTTTGGAGTTGAACATATTCGTGGTATTGGTAGTACATACACATAGCTATTGACGGGTAAAATAACTGTGACGCTGTAACGTATATGCTTGGTGAAACTTTAATTCTACTCAAGGGATTTTTTTTTAAAGATTATATTAAAAAAAAACACACGTTAAGTTCTCTATCTTTACGTACTTTTAGGATTTTAATATTAGTATCCAAGGGATCGATTCCATCGAGTCCATTTTACATTTACGAGTCAACGACATTGTTCACAGCTCATTACAGAGGCTTCATTAATTTCAGTTAATTATCCAACTCTTTCTTCCTTACTAAAGTTTCATAGTTTCTACACACGTCACGCCCTCACCCTATACGGAACCAATGCTCGAGTGGTTCAGAATGGAAAACATTGACCCTCAGAGTAAAATAAAAGTAAAAACTAATTTGTGCCCGTATAGCTCTTACCTATCCTCTTTGTGCCCAGCGTAAGCAAATTTTTAGCTGAATGTAGTACACCTTTACTGATGTCAGTTATGTTCCGTTTAACGACAGACATTTGTATACAATAAAAAACCAAGCTTCATATATTATCCGGTTTTGGGATATTTTCAATAATTAAACAGCACACTGTGTTTTGACACTATTTTTACGTCAAAACTAGTTCATACTAGTGCTCACGGTTCATACTCTGATACGCACTCTGTAGTTTTTTATGTACCCTCTGCACATTGACCACAGTTCACAGAGCACTGGTTCATTGCTCACCCAGGCTGTGTGAGATGCGTCCATTGCATGTTAGGTAAGCTGCGCGCGCAGCCTGCTGTGATTGGAGGAAGGAAGTATCTGCCACTGACATTACGTGGTCGAGTTTACACCGTTTATTTGTAAAGACAGTGTTTTGTTTATCTAACGCATGTTTTCCTCGTCTTGTATGTATCTTACGCGCATTACCTGTACACTGCTACTTACAAACATTCATTTTTGCGAATATAAACACTCATTTTTTTCTCTAATTTAAATGCTTTTGTGTTTGTAAATAAACACTCAAACCTATTTTAGTATATTGATGTGTCTGCTGAATACATTTTTTTTTTATTACTGGCTGTATGCGTTGCAATGCAATTTTTTCTACCTAGCACCTGCCTACTACCTACCTACTACCTACCTGCCTACTACCACTTAGGGGTATGAAAAATAGATAGTAGCCGATTCTCAGACCTACTGAATATGCATATAAAATTTCATAAAAATCGGTCAAGCCGTTTCGGAGGAGTATGGTAACTAACATTGTGACACGATAATTTTATATATAAGAAGATTATTCGTGACATCCTTATAATATCGTGTATCTTTTTTTTTTAAACAGAAAGCCAGATAGTCAGACAAAATCAGATAATTTCAATCGTGGAATCTTCAAAAAAGATGATTTTAAGTTAAACTCTAGAGATTTTAAAAATAAAAGCATTACCAAAGCGTTAACTGCTGGGTAATGATCGATTTGCATGTCGCAATTCATTTGTAAGAGTTGAGACAAAAAGCGGAATCATTTATTTTCAGTCAAACGGAAGTGTTATGTAATCCTTTTTAAGGTCATGTTGAATACTATTAACTATTAAAGTATGAGTGTTTATGAAATAATATGCTTGAAGATGAGATGACTTAAACATGTTTAAAAGTTTTACTAGGAGAGTGGAGCTACGCTCGCCTATTTTTGCACTGCATTTTAATTATACTCATTAAATTTACTACATTACACCGACTCAATAAGAAGCTTTTAAAAATACTCGTTGAATGCCTTTGATAACTTGGAAAAAAATCCTTAATTGTTAATAATATTTAGCACCTACCGATTTAACTTCTTGTGAATCTATGTCTTTGTTTTTAAATAATTTTGAAACAATGTACCTTATATAATGTAGATTATTGTTATCGCCTGAAATAGTAATTTGTCACTCACTACGCTAATGAAAAGTGATGAGTAACGAAAAGTTTCATCAGAAGGAGCCGTTCTCTCGTCATCGTGACGCGGCGGTTTCTCCTACCGTACGATATTTCGCATATATGATCAAACGAATTAAATAACTACATATTTAATTAACACATCCAAATTCCTTATTATTTTATGTCACCCTTCGATAGCAAATTCTCAGGGTACGATAAAACCTAAAAATAATTTATTGATTAAAAATAAGTTTAGCAACAATAAAAATGTATTCAGTAAAATATTAGCTTCTCAGTGGTTGAAAAAGTTAGGTGAACAAAACTTTCTATTAATTAGATCTTATTGGCCATATTTCTGAAAAGACCGTTTGTACCTACCGAGACCTGCGGTTGGAGCAGATGACTTTATAAAAAACTAGCTGTACCCGGCATGCGTTGCAATGCAATTTTTTCTACCTACTACCTACCTACTACCTACCTACTACCTACCTACTACCTACCTACTACCTACCTACTACCTACCTACTACCTACCTACTACCTACCTACTACCTACCTACTACCTACCTACTACCTACCTACTACCTACTACCTACCTACCTACTACCTACCTACTACCTACCTACTACCTACCTACTACCTACCTACTACCTACCTACTACCTACCTACTACCTACCTACTACCTACCTACTACCTACCTACTACCTACCTACTACCTACCTACTACCTACCTACTACCTACCTACTACCTACCTACTACCTACCTACTACCTACCTACTACCTACCTACTACCTACCTACTACCTACCTACTACCTACCTACTACCTACCTACTACCTACCTACTACCTACCTACTACCTACCTACTACCTACCTACTACCTACCTACTACCTACCTACTACCTACCTACTACCTACCTACTACCTACCTACTACCTACCTACTACCTACCTACTACCTACCTACTACCTACCTACTACCTACCTACTACCTACCTACTACCTACCTACTACCTACCTACTACCTACCTACTACCTACCTACTACCTACCTACTACCTACTACCTACCTACTACCTACCTACTACCTACCTACTACCTACCTACTACCTACCTACTACCTACCTACTACCTACCTACCTACTACCTACCTACTACCTACCTACTACCTACCTACTACCTACCTACTACCTACCTACTACCTACCTACTACCTACCTACCTACTACCTACCTACTACCTACCTACTACCTACCTACTACCTACCTACTACCTACCTACTACCTACCTACCTACTACCTACCTACTACCTACCTACTACCTACCTACTACCTACCTACTACCTACCTACCTACTACCTACCTACCTACTACCTACCTACCTACTACCTACCTACCTACTACCTACCTACCTACCTACCTACTACCTACCTACTACCTACCTACTACCTACCTACCTACTACCTAATTGTTTTTTTTTTTTTTAAATGTACAAAAGTATCCTATGTCCGTCTCCTGGCTCTAAGCTACCTCCCCACCAATTTTCAGCCATATCGGTCCAGCCGTTCTTTAGTTATAAATGGTGTAACTAACACGACTTTCTTTTATATATATAGACTAGCTGTACCCGGCATGCGTTGCAATGCAATTTTTTCTACCTACTACCTACCTACTACCTACCTACTACCTACCTACTACCTACCTACTACCTACCTACTACCTACCTACTACCTACCTACTACCTACCTACTACCTACCTACTACCTACCTACTACCTACCTACTACCTACCTACTACCTACCTACTACCTACCTACTACCTACCTACTACCTACCTACTACCTACCTACTACCTACCTACTACCTACCTACTACCTACCTACTACCTACCTACTACCTACCTACTACCTACCTACTACCTACCTACTACCTACCTACTACCTACCTACTACCTACCTACTACCTACCTACTACCTACCTACTACCTACCTACTACCTACCTACTACCTACCTACTACCTACCTACTACCTACCTACTACCTACCTACTACCTACCTACTACCTACCTACTACCTACCTACTACCTACCTACTACCTACCTACTACCTACCTACTACCTACCTACTACCTACCTACTACCTACCTACTACCTACCTACTACCTACCTACTACCTACCTACTACCTACCTACTACCTACCTACCTACTACCTACCTACCTACTACCTACCTACCTACTACCTACCTACCTACCTACCTACTACCTACCTACTACCTACCTACTACCTACCTACCTACTACCTAATTGTTTTTTTTTTTTTTAAATGTACAAAAGTATCCTATGTCCGTCTCCTGGCTCTAAGCTACCTCCCCACCAATTTTCAGCCATATCGGTCCAGCCGTTCTTTAGTTATAAATGGTGTAACTAACACGACTTTCTTTTATATATATAGATAAACAAATAAAATACTTTTACTTATGACCACTCCAGTGCCAAGCATTTGGTAAGCTATGACTCACTAAGGCGCAAACAAAAAACAATGTTGAAAAAAAAAGACGAAAAAAACCATGGCATTTCTTTGAACATACAAGCAGACTTGAGTTATCTAAGTGGACCTAAGTCGTGATTATCAAATATAGTAAAACAGCTCGTTGCCCAATCCAAAGGCCGCAGGCGAGGCCGGGGCACGCAACTAGCACACAATATTTACTCAATTTACTGGGAATCACAATTTCGCGATGAATTGACCGCTTATATTATATAACAGATGATTATATCTAAGGGGTTTTACGTAAGTCTATGAATTATGTTGGTTTAACATAATTTTATGACATTGCAGCAGTGGGTCATTGTACGGCCTTTTTTGTAAAGAACCCTTAACTACAATTTTATCTGCTGTATGTATAAGAGTTGCTTTAGGATGCTTTAGACAGGGTCGAGTAGACAAACATGGTGTTGAACGATAGTGAAGGATACTAAGTATATCCAACCATGGTACAATGGAAGCTAACTTGGCTGACTGAACGTTTCAAATAACATGGGTAAATTCCTTCCAAACTTGGATCAGATAAAAAAAAAGATTATTTTTAGAATCCAGTATCCTCACGAAAGTTTCAGTAAAACACAATCTAGTTTCAAGACCATCTCAACTGACCTAGATTAAAATGAACAAGTAGATTAATAACTTTTAAACTATCGCGCTGCATGTTTATAGTAATATTATAGAACGGGGATTAGCGCGTACATGCTTAAATACCTTTAGGGCTTGACGTTTCGACCGGGTTGCACAGGCCGTGGTCGCAAGCAGACTCAAAGGTACATATTTAAGCATGTACGCGCTAATCCCCGTTCTATAATATTACTATAAACAAACAAGTAGATTATTCTTGCTATTGTTCGACATAACTTGAAACCTTGAAATATTTTGGATCTCACTTTCAAAATGAGTGTTAGCTGTGGTCGTAAACACAAACGTATTTTATTCACAAAATAAATAATTTAACTTATTAAGCAAATGTTGCCACTATGTATGAATCATTTCAATCATTATAATAACTACTTGATATGTTAACACAATTAATTAATATTTCATGTAGATTCAATCATAATATTTGGGGTTGATGGATTTACAAACCGGGTGATTAGGTACGGCATTACGTTACCTGAGCCCCATGCTACAGCAATTGATAAACTTGTCATTCGACACTGATGATTTAGTTTTTTGGGCAGTCCATATATTATGTTAAACATATAAACGTAAAGTTACAATATTTTTCACATATTTTACAACATTAAGTGATATAGGTTCACTTGGTAGTGGGGTGTTAGTCGCATTGTAATCGAAAGTAAAAATATTTCTTGACAAAGCTTGAAAGCTCCATAAGTTTGCACAAGGTCACTAGGTTTCAGTTGACGCATAAAACAAAAACAACATGTCAAACTCATCACAATTATAACAAGTTAACTAATACGTTGGCCAACAAGTAAGTAGCTCAGCGGCACGCATCGGGCGCCCTACAAGGATCCATCAGGTGCGCGCGCGCCGCTCGCCGCCTCCCGCAGTGAAAGTGGCTCCGCTTCGTAACGCGTTATGTCACCGGCGCGCAGCCCGCAGTCGCGGCACGACTATGACGCCGCGCGCGCACCTCTAGCACCGCCACCGAATATCGAAAATCCCCAGTGTTCGTACCAATAAGCATGTGCAAGTGAAACTTTGAAAAAAAAAACTAAATTATTTTTCTCCAAAATGTCTACCTTAGTGATAGTTATATTGAGTGCGTTAGTTTTAGTAAATGCGGGTGAAGTACCGAGCGAGAGTAGAGAGAGTGCGCGCGAAGAGAAGTTACGGAGTGCCTTGATAGATGCCTTCCAGAGCATCAAGAAAGCCTCGGCGAAGGGCGGGCTGGACGACGACGCCGCCTCCGACCTGATCGGGTCGCTGGCGCAGCCCGCGCCGCAAAACGTCAGCCGCAGCTACAAGTCCACCACCGAGGACGCCTTCGACCTGTTCGCGGACGACGACGGCCTGTCCTTCTCCGACTTCAGCGACGTCCAGGCTGAGGCGAAACAATCGACCACGGAGAACGCGCACAATGTGCAACACATTGTGAAGACGACCAAACCTGTGGAGAAAACGACTTCGAAACCTAACAAGGATGTATTGAGTAAGCTGAGTGACTCCATCCGGAGCACTGTGAACGAATCCCGGAACGTGTTGCGACGGGAGAGCGTGAACATGTCGGAGCCACTGGGCATCGAGAGCATGCTGCGGGTGTTCGACGCCGACATGCTGGTGCGCCAGTGGAGCGAGCTGCAGCAGACGGTGGCCGGGGCCTGCCGCGCAGACCTGCAGGACTACGTCGACGGCCTCATAGAGAGGAAGCTCTGGGCGCTCAAGAGTAAGTACCTCTTAATACAAACCTTGATATTTAGATAATATATGCGACGGTACAAGGCCATATACACCATGCTTTTTGATTTATTACGATTTTGAAATTCAAAGTCATCTCAGAGATTTGGGCGTATCCAGATAATTGAGTGTTGTAATGATTGAATGATGAAAGAAGTCTTCGATCTCAGAGGTCAAACAAAATATGAATTAATACCGATTTTTTTTAACTTACCCTTTCCACCATATAAGTTGCACTTAATGTTGTACCTAACTCTAGCATTAAACTTTTAGCACATTGCGAAATAATGTCATTTTACGTTTCTTAAAATAATTTAGAAAAACTAGCAATTCTACTCAGGATTGCTAGCTTTTTACTTTTTCATTTTAAATATTTAAACGATATTCGCTTTCGAAATTGCGTGAATTTAAATTATTCTATTTATGTGCAATTTTTGATTATAAAGTGCCTTCTTAAATTTACGCAAATTTAAAAGTTATTGAACCTAAATTTTGTTAAAAAAGCTTTTAGTAAGTTGCTTCTATTATAATTACAATAATTATAAGGCTAGTAAGATTACCTTATAACAAAGGAAATGAATAATTATCCATTTCCAGCGAAGACTTTTACAAACCACAAATAAACACTTTTTCTTTTAAATGATTGGCAATAAACCCGAGTAGTTGTAAATTAAAGCTTATTCGTAATTTATGTAAAAGCTCTTATTTACTTAGTAACTTTTTAAAGTTACGTAGATAACTAACTTAATCTGATTACGATAAGACAGTTATAAAATGCCTTTCGGTTGGTAGTCAAACAACATCGTAATAATAATATTTGTTTATTACTTATTAAGTACCAGATTTTTACGAAACTTTTATTAGCATCTGTAAGCTTTATTGGTAAAAACGGTGGGTTGACAACATTACTTTCATTATTTAAGATAAAACTAAATATTTATGTCTTGGTAGACTCCATATGCAAAATTATATGAGTATAATACAATTCCTAATCTACTCTTGAATATTTTGTAACAAACTCAATTCAACGCAGTTTGCTACGCCGCGCCGCTCGCTACGTAAATCTACGCCAGGAAATATAACCTAGGGCATTACACTCAGCAGTCGTCAGCTGACTTTTAGTTATATTACTGTAATAAAAATAGTTTTATTTGTAGTATTGCAAAAACTAAAATAATTTATTAAAAATACTTTGCTTCTATGACCCGAGAGTACCTATCTCTTTCTTTGTCTAGATCGTGCTTTACTGTCTAAACTCGGCCATTCTAAGTATTCCAGTTTGCAAAAACTACATAAAACAGCTGTTTACTGGGACACACTTTTTCTAAAACTCACACAGCCGACTGCGCGGAGTTGTGTAATGAGTTTTAAACCGAATATCACTATCTGGGTCACCAGCGCCGAGTTAATAAGATCAAGACAGTTTGTTTACTTGCACAACCGATTTCTTTTTTTTCTACTTTATTATACTTAAATAACGGCTTTGCCAAAATAGTGTAAAATCTGTTAATGTCAACCAAAGGAAAATGGACTGTAAGTCCAGTGAATGGAGCTTAAAATCCTTTGGTGGTTAATGAGGAAGGAACAAACGTGCATTGTGATGAAATTGTGCTTAGATAAGTTAAGGCTCACTAAAACTAATCCATGAAACACAATGGAATGTAGAACGACAAGTTTATGAGATAATAGAATTAACTCCTTAGATATTATAAATGGTAGTTTTTGCTATGTTTTGTTTGGAATTGCATTTTTCTTGCATCATAAGGACTATTGATGATAAATTGTTTGTTGATCCTACAAATACCGACGTTCCACGCATCACATGTATGTTTTTACTTAGCTTTGTTTTATCACGCTCCACACGTACTATAAATCTATTTACTTTATACGTACAAATAATATATTTCCGCCAGTTATTCATGGGCACCAGCTAATAATTTTAAGCTATTGATTTAAGTTATTTAAAAACTTTATAGATAAATATGTTTAGCAGAGGAAGGATATGACAAAACTCATTCCTGGAAGCATTGTTTACTTCCTAGATATTAAGTTATTAATAATTAAATTGAATTTCTGGACAATAGGACTTATTATAACTCTCCTCGTTCCTTTATGAATGAGAGTATTTTCTTCAATACGCATATTTTTAAACAATGCATGCCTTTAATTTACTTTTACATAGCTATCATTATTACGTATACTGTGCCCGCACTTAAATTTGAAAGATGCGTCACTTAAATCTTATCATTGTTATACCATTCATCACAAATCTACATGTCAGCGTAATAATAGGGCAAGACTTGTATAAACAAAGGTAAGATCGTGAAGGTTTTGACACTCACAAATTATCAACAAATTATCGTTGATTTGAACATGAACAAGTAATCCTTATTAGTGACGGCATCAACTTATACTTTATAAAAAAGCTAACACATTAATATGATTGGCCAATTAACAAGAATATATTTCACAACACAAAAAATTATAATCCAAATTATCCTCATCAAATCTATCCTTTTATTACAAGTCGTACACATAATAACTTATTCTGACACGTGTAATCTTAAACAATATATTAAAATGAACTGTGGGCGACACATGCCTTATTGGTAAATATTGGTCAACCAATTGAATTCATAAGTTGTGTCAACATTTGCAGAAATATTATATAACACAAACATTTGCGAATTTGCCAATATCGAGAATAAAGACCTGCTTAATAGGTTTTGACATTCCAAGACTGTGAAAGCAAACACCTATTATTTTTACGGTCATAACAATAAAAGTCCAACCTTAATTTATATCGAAGTCCATTTGCAATATTTGGAAAAAAAGCGTTGGAAATGGTCCTTGCTGTAACAATAGACACTGATGTAGCACCCTATGGTGTCATAGACAATCCATCACAAATGAAGTAAAATTCCGATACATTGGAACCCCCATTGCACCACGTCTGACCTTCGTGCAGTTTTCTACGGTGACCCAGTGGCCATCTTTGATTAGCCAACAGCCAGCTTATGTAACGTATCGTCGGTCGCTGTCTCCTCCCGGTTGCAAGCCACTCAACAAGTACTTGTCATGCTCACATTCCATGCTCTGACCAGACTGTAAAGTTTCCAAATGACTTGTAATTTACAATTATGTACTTAGTCCCCTTCGAAAATTTGTTTTTATAAATCTTTCCATAAAGTTTAAAAATGCTGGAAGTTCGAATAAGCTGTAAGTGAATAGATATGTATCGTCTTTAATTTTTTCTAAACCACCTGTTATTGCATTACCTTTCAGGCATATTGCTAAATTAGTTAGATATTAAAGTCGAACAGTACAAAAATGCAGGACGGGCCTGTTGGTCTAGTGGTTAGTGACCCTGACTGCTATACCGGAGGTCGTGGGTTCGATTCCCACCCAGGACAAATGTTTGTGTGATGAGCACGATCATTTGTTCTGGTTGTCTGGGTGTAACTTATCTATAACTAGCGACCCGCCCCGGCTTTGCACGGGTGCAATGCTGATACTAAATATACTACATAATCATAAAGTGTTGTAGGGCGAAGCGCGGCCTTCAACGCACTATTTGGTATAGGCACGCGCTCCCCGGCCCCCCGGCCGGTACTGCCGCAACCGCTATTTCCCTGCATTTTAAATCTGTAATATCTTCGAAAATATTCATTTAAATTACATGCTGTAAAGGGCCATATTGATCTTTATTACATGCACAATGTATTTAAGGTACTTAATTGGATAAGGATTAATGCCGTATTGCTTAAAATCGCTTTTTCGTTAATAAGTAATAAATAAAGGATAAAAATGGTTATTGTGGGTTATCCTCAAGAGATAGACATATACCATCGCAGACTTTTTTGTAGACCTTTTTAAGGTGTACAATACTGTAGTACATTACTTTGATCTATCTCGTAGGGTTCAGCCAGCGTTTGCAATGTAAGCGCAAAAAAGTGTGTTTATTTACGACCTTACATAAAAAACTCTAAGATTATCAGTGTTTCTCTACTTTATTATGCATGTATTATACATATAAACCTTCCTCTTGAATCACTCTATCTATTAAAAAAAACCGCATCAAAATCCGTTGCGTAGTTTCAAAGATTTAAGCATACAAAGGGACATAGGGACAGAGAAAGTAACTTTGTTTTATACTATGTAGTGATATGTATGTATTTAGAAATATATAAGTATGTTTATCAGTTGTCTGGTTACCATAACACAAGCTCTGCTTAGCTTGGGATCAGATAACCGTGTGTGAGTTGTCCCGGCATATTATTATTATTATGTATGTATGTCTACTTATTCATTAAAAGTACATTCCTAGTATCCATTTAATGTGGAGTTCATCCGCATCATTAAGGAGTAATATTCTACGCCTCATTTATTCTCATCTTATTATAAGTTTGCAGCAGGCTTGTCAAAAGTAAAAAATGGTACCTACATGAGACGGGTGTCACAACAAAAGCATTCCACAGTAAAAGGTTACCTGGTCAACGTAAACGTCAATGTCAACTGATCTGCCGCCTCTTAGGAAACGCGGGATGTGGACACTGATCAACCTCGCCTCTTTGTTAAAAATAATCCGGTTATTAATCGGAATTACGACAAATATTATTTATACTATTTGATGTCAACTAACGTTAAGCAATGTTTGATAGAGACCGTTTAAATGTCAAGACAAAAATGCAATATTTGTTCAATGCGCAAAATAAATGCCTTTAAAGTTTAGGAACCAACAATGACCAATAGCATAGTTTACGAAGTTCAGACAATAAAACTTTCATTATTTTTAGTAATAAAACAGTGCGTGATCTAAATACATTAGAATTTGATTGATGAAACTGTAGCTAAAAGAAAGCTATTTATATGTCGGCAATTGTTACCTTAACATAGAATTTTATGTTTTTGGTGATTTCATTACCAGACAAAACAGCAGTAAAAATAATAGTAGTGCTGCAAGACAAATCTGTGCAGTAAGAGCAGTATAGGCAGCGTATTTCTTTTTTACACTTTTGTTCATTTTCGTCATACGTAGTTGCTCATAATTAAACTAAATAGTCTGTTAGCTAATTCGATTCAATGTTCCTTGGGTTTAAATGCTAGAAGATATTAAAATCGTAAAGGGTTTAAATGCTAGAAGATTAAAGAACTACCTAAGAAGAATTCGTCGGATCACGAACATATAGTTATCAAAAATTTACGTGATTTATTATTATTATTTTTTTATTATTTCCGGGACAACTCACACACGGTTATCTGATCCCAAGCTAAGCAGAGCTTGTGTTATGGTAACCAGACAACTGATAAACATACTTATATATTTCTAAATACATACATATTATAGATAAATTACACCCAGACAACCAGAACAAATGATCGTGCTCATCACACAAACATTTGTCCTGGGTGGGAATCGAACCCACGACCTCCGGTATAGCAGTCAGGGTCACTAACCACTAGACCAACAGGCCCGTCAAATTTTGATTGTTGAGTACTTATTAGATCTAAATTAATAAGGTCTACATGAATAGCGGAGTAAGTATCGCTTACATAAAGCCTTCGATAGTCGGTCGAGCAGTTGAAAGCGCATTGCTTCATGTTATTGGCAAATAACTAAATATTTCTCGCACTGCAACTGCACCAGGCGTGGGGTGGCGGTGTGGACCTGTGAAGCTAGTAGCCCGGTTACAAAATATTTGTTTACTTATGTTCATAATTATCTTGAGACAACTCACACGCGGTCATCAGATACCAAATTTTAAAGACCTTTTGGGTGACCTTAGAAATGATAAAAATACTAAGGTTTTTTCATACTAATAGTATGGATAAATCGCATCCAGACACAGAAGAAATGATCTTTCTCAAAACAATGCTTCATGTTAAGCAGTCAGAGTCACTATTCAAAGAGTAGGAGTATGGAGTTTCTTGCCGGTTCTTCTCCATTGGAATGACATTTTGGAACCTGCAACTAGAGTCAGTAATTTAACGTTTTAAAAGAGCTTAAAAAGGCCTACTTGAAATAAAAATATTTTGATTTGATTTGTTTTGAAAGCTTTTTCAGGTCAAAATTATTCGACCCTACTTATCATCGCTTCCTTATAAGATGATGATTTAAATTTTAATAATCGTTACGATACATTTTTTAATTTAGATAAGCAAATACTGGGTAGTGGGTATTTATTACTAAGAATTTTCGAAGGTATCGTTAAAGATTTTACTTATCTTTTTTCACAGATATGAACAAGTTCCCAGACTTCTTTGTTACTTAGGTGTTTAAAATATTTTCGTCTTGTTTTGAATACTAAAAGTATTAACGCCTTTTCCATCATTGTTTAAAATGTATATCCACGTGTTTACCAGCAATATACTCGGTACAATAAACCTCGCCGTGAGAGATCACATCGAACGATCAGCGACTTTCATCTCGCCGCAAACAATCGCGTTGCGTAAGGTCCCCGGTTCGCTTCCCGGTTCGGTTGTTTATACTGCGGTATTCGGTTGATCGCCGATTGTTTGGAGATCTCATTGCCATTGTTATGTATTTCCGCTTTCAGGAAGTGATTCAAGGTTGCAGAAACGATTCCCAAGAGAAATGTAAAGTTAATTATAACATGGTCTCTTAAATGCAAAATAATGTACTAACTTTTAAACTATAGCGCTGCATGTTTACAGTAATGTAATTCACGAGAATAAGCGCGTATGCATAAGCAAATAAAAAAACATCAAGACCAAAAAAAAGGTATTTATGCATCCAATATAATATGAATGATTCAATCAACAATTTGTACGATGTATGTTTTGTTATTTTGATTGACTTAAAATTAATATTTAGGTACTAGTAGTACCTACTAACATCTGGGTTCTTTTTTAATTGGGTTGATCTTATATTAATTAAATCTTTTGGAAGAACTAAGGCATTACTCATATGCGAATAGACCACAGACATAGGGTCCATGTTCTAACGGAACATTTCTTACTCTCAGTGTAGCAAGCTTTCTAGTAGCCATGCAAGTTATGAACATATTCACTGCCAAGTCATTCTGACCTTTGACTTATGTCAAGGAAAGTTTAAGTGATTCCCGATTGACGATAACTATTCGGTTGAGCCTTGTTCGTAACCTTGCGCGGGCGCAGGTTCGCGTTTATAGTAATGTCCTGCGCACGAGTGGACTGACCGGACAGGACGTGGGACTAATTCACTTTCTATGCACTAACTTATGTGGAAATAGTAATAGTGTCTGTACGTGATATTTTCTTGGTTTTCCTTACTGCCCATTGCTGTATTATTTTCTACACATCTTTGTACTAAGAATACCTATACCAATTTTAGTTTAAACCAACATTAAAGTATGTTAAGATTTACATTTTTAAGAGTGTCCTGTCTAATTTTTTAGTTACATTTTTAAGAGTGTTCTGTCTAATTTAAATAATGCGAAGACTTAGACAACTTACGTACTATACTTAAAAAGAGACTATAACTTATCAAATCCCATAAACATCTGTGCCAAGATCACATCAATATATTAATACCAGTATAATATATCCTCTGGCAACCCCGACCTGACTTATAGCCTGAGACCATCGCTAGCCATAGCTGGCAACACTTTCTACTAGCCTGCCTATCCCTTCTGCGGTAGTGAGCGTGAAAGTGGCTCAGCTCAAGAATTTTTATAGCATATTTAAGCGACTGAACGATATTTTATGTAAAATACCGTTACTTGCAAAATTATATACATTTAAATTATTTTTAATGCTGTTTCAACATTCTAACTATGTTGGTGTGTCTTGTGCGAAATAGAATTCATTTTTTTAATGTTGTGTTTAATGGAAATCTAATATATTTCCTTTTTTTATTCAAATATGAGCACGTTAAAATACCTCCAATATATTAACAATTTCTTCACAAAACTGGATAGCTATAAAAACTCAGTTAAGATCAAAATAGCAAATTCAATTTCTTGTTAATTAATAAAGAGTTTCACTCCGGTAGGCGGTAGGCGGTAGGCACGGCTAGGAAATGTAAACTTGTAGCTGTTTGCTTTCAGACAATAATAAATTCGTAGCTTACAGCCTGCAGCCGTAGGAAAGGCTTGTCAGGTCGAACGAGCTGGAAGTCTAGACTGAACAGGAAGGATATTTATAAAGCCAGATAGGTTAGGTTAACAAAGTTTATTTTTCCGCTTATAGCATAAAAATAAAATATTTAATGACGTCTTTTGCAATAGATACATCTAATAATAAAATATGTAGTTAATTATCATAGATAATGTAGTTAATTTATTTATTCCCAATCCCACAAATTGGACTAGTACCACATGCTCTATCCAAATCTTTGGTAAAACTCTAACTAGGTATTTATGGTAACTTGTCCCTAGACCCTAATATTGTCCTAATTTCAAACACAAAACAAATAACGTAACAGCTTAATTAAAACCTAAACAAACATCGCGTAATTAGCAACACATACAAATGACATGACAATATTGACAATGCGTGCGCGCGCCCAGCCTCGGCGCGGCGCGGCCCATCAAACTATTATCATTGGCTAGTAATGAAGACGCATGCGCCGTGGGAACCATTGTGTACAACATTATACTTGTGTGTTGGGTGCTCTCGCGTGGAACACCCTATATTCTTGGCCATGATGATGGTGGCCATGATCTGTTCTAAAAGGTGGATGGAAGTGGAATGTAATAAAAGATGGAAAAAGGATTTAAAGGTACCCCTTAAACCCCTTGCTCAAAAATTAAAGGCTAGTAAGTAAGAAGGGATTAAATTCAAGAAAAAAATTACTTATTCCATTTATCATAACTTCTTTATTTTTAACTAACAGAAAGCTCGGCTATATCTACATCATGAGTTTAGTTTTATGTTTCAAATAGACCTAGACGGCTTATTTTATCAATTTACAATGTAGTACCTATTCGTACCAATTTTGTATGACCTTAACCTGACCTGACCTTCAAATGTCGTGGCTAAGATCATTACCAAAAAAATACAGCAATCTGTCAAAAACATGGCTAAATTAATAGAGTAAAATAAATAATTTAATTATATTGTGTGTGGATGAGTTTTTTTGGTGCAATTTTTAAGGTTTTTAATTTATTTAAACCCATAAATTATTTAAGTGTACACATATTAAAGTATATACCAAGTTAAGTTCGTAATTTTTTTAATACAAAATTTGTGTCTTAAAACAAGACGTAGTCACACTTGCGTTAAAAAGTTGTCAAATTCTTTCAATTGAAACGTATAGGCGGCTAGTTGCGCACGCGCCGGTCGCGGTTAGTTGCGCAACCGGTTGCGTACGTGCGGGGATAGCGGCCGGTCGCACACGTAACCGTCGTCACCGGATGTCACGGATCTGACGGATGTACGGATGTAACGCGTTTGATCCGGGAGTCACGGGGATGCTTATCTAAAGGGATGATGCCTGATAACGTAAGGATAATGTAAAATTGTAGATTGGTTAAAAGTAATTAAGAAGATTTTTTGTGCAATAGTCTCACTATGCCTTGCGAGTTTATAAACAAATAATAGGCTTGTAATTATCTCTATAGTATTTACCCATTAAACAACATTCCGAAACTAATTCAATGCAATTAACTGAATCCAATTCAATTATAATTAAATGAGAAAGTTCAGAATTATGCACGGACAGTAGGTCAGGTCGTCGGACAAGGACAAACGTATGTGTTCATACGTGCGTGCGAGTAGAACAGTGATAGTCACATAATAACGTTACGTAAAATGTCAGGTTCGATTCTCGCGCGTTTTATAGTTTCTGCGAAGATAATTCGCGTTGCAAAATGTTTAGCTAAGTTTGTTGGCCATTGATGTTTAATGTTCCAACTTTCATAAGATTTAATATAGTGTTGATGAAAGACGTCGGTATTTCAGGAGTTTCTGAAGTTAAGTAATGCTTAATGAATAATCGACGCATTACGACCAAAATACCGCATCTATTGTTAATTTACCTACAACCTTCATGTATTTTACTATAGGAAGATGAGGAGTTTACGTAAATGAAGATTCTTGAAAGTAAAGACCTTAAAGGTTACTTGTGATTAGAAGAGGCTCGAGGCTCTACAGTGTGAAATTAAGTGTTACCCATTGTCTATCTACCTTTAGCATTCAGCAAAAGTCTGCTAGATGCTACTTAGGTACATAAATAATGAATGAAAAAAATGTTAAAAAACATCATTATCCAAGTGATAATAATAAATAAATAATAAATAAATGCGGACAACATCACATACATTGCTCTGAACCCAAAGTAAGTAGCTAAAGCACTTGTGTTATGGAATTCAGAAGCAACGAAGGTACCACAAACACCCAGACCCGAGGCAATGTAGAAAATTTTTGGTTTCTACATTGACCCGTCCGGGGATCGAACCCAGGACCTCAGAGCTAGCGACATCTTGAAACCGGTGCGTACGCCACTCGACCACGGAGGTCGTCAAATTATAGGTAGGTCGTTAATCTTTATTAAGCCTCCTTCACCCAAAGCAAGTCTCCAACTAATCTTCTCCATAATATAGTCTAAGGAGGAGCAAATAGGAATGCATTTGCAATGTACCGCAATCCTTAATAATGAAGTTACTACGAAGGTATTACCATGAGCGACATATCGACAGGTTACGTAACTGGCCCACTGACCGACTGACTGCGGGCTGGCAATTGGACGGAATTCTAAGCAGCCTCTAGGAATATGCAATGTATGTGTGCCTGTATGAGCGGGGTTGTGCGATGCGAGCCTGTCGCAATATTTTACTGGTTCCGAGTAAATAACTTAGCTAGCTTTTTAATTTTGTTTAAACGAAGAAGATAAGAGCTAACATTAAGCATCAATGCTGTCGGACTTTGCAGTCTAAACATTTACTATCATCACGTATGTATATATCACAGTAATTCTAAAGTAGATTAATTTTATTTAGCATTACATACATAAGCTTTGCTAGAAATCCTAGATGAAGATGAATCAGAATTAAATTTATGGCGATATCTAACTAACAATATGTAATCATTGAAAAATGCAATACTTTACTTCCACCCAAAGGTTTTTAAAATAATAGCCGACTTCTGATTTTCATGACCATATCAAGTGACTGTTATATACGTCACTGTTCATGTGTTCACGGTACACAGCACAATGTATATTACCTTACCCTTCCTCAACAGTTGCATAACGTTATGTTTTCATTGCAGTTTCCTACGGCGGCTGTTGTGTTGCATAAATATTATGCACTTTGTAGTTCCGATTGATTGCAACGAAAGTTGTCATTGCCGTGTTATTATTTGGTTATATTCAATAGCATTCAGTGTACATATAACATATTTAATAAGCTTTGAAGACACACATTGTTATGTTGAAATGTTTGGCTTTATACACTGTCAAAGTATTGTTATATTTTGCAACAATACTGCACTGAGTTTAGCAGTTTATGGTCCAATTAAATAAACATAGAATTCGTCTGTTTTGACTTATTTGCTTATTAAAGGCCAGGGCAATTAAATTAGGCATTTGCAATTAATATCGTCAGCTTGCTGCCTGTTTGTATGTTGCGTGTTTGCAATCCAAATACCAAGGTAATATATATTTGAGAATATTTAGTCTTGTTAATGATAGTCATCACTGAATATCACGAGATGCATTTTGGACCTGGTACATGGTATGAAAAAGTATGTCAGAAAAGGGATAGAACACACTGTACTAGACTTAGCTTTTTTTTAACCGAATTCAAAAAGGGAGGAGGTACTCAATTCGACTGTATTTTTTTTTATGTTTGTTACCACATAACTTTTGACTGGGTGAACTGATTTTGATGATTCTTTTTTTATTTGAAAGCTAGTGCTTCCCGTGTGGTCCCATTTTTGACATTTTGGTCCAGTTTTGACAGTGGGATCCATAAGAAATAAATATAAGACTTATTTTGAAGTCGGTTTTTTTATTAGAATTATTAATAGTTAGTTTATATATTCGAACAAGACATAGCACCGGAAGCGCCATAATTTTAAAACTTACGTCCTTATTAAGTTCAAATTTACCTAGCTATTTTAAATATAAGGTAAAAACAGTTACAAACCACAATATTTTTAACTTTCAAGTAAAGAAAGTTAGGTTTAGTCGTAAAAGTCAAATGATCTGTAGCGTTACGTAATAAACCATAACAATATCTGTCTCAATTTCATGGTTCCGAATTTATGATAAAAACGATACTCTACAATAACTGGTAACTTCAACACAACTTTTATAAAAATGGTTGACAGTTGAAAAAAAATCTATGGTATATTTTTTAGTCACTACACTAGTATTATAATTATTTGCACACCCATTTTGTTGTATTATTTATAATAATAATAATATTCCGGGACAACTCACACACGGTTATCTGATTCCAAGCTAAGCAGAGCTTGTGTTATGGTAACCAGATTACTGATAAACATACTTATATATTTCTAAATACATACATATTATAGATAAATTACACCCAGACACAGAACAAATGATCGTCTCATCACACAAACATTTGTCCTGGGTGGGAATCGAACCCACGACCTGCGGTATAGCAGTCAGGGTCACTAACCACTAGACCAACAGGCCCGTCACATTTAACATTTAAGGATGATAATTTTCTTATCTCTATCAGAATAGTGCATACACAGCTTAGAACCTAACCTCTCACCACCATGTAAGTACCATGTCTGCGTTGCCAAATACCGACGTTTTCTGAAACGCTTGGGAAACATTAATAGCCGCCATTAAGTGAATTCACTCCGGCTTGTTACCGGCTGTTATGATGATGATTAAGTTCTGCCAGAACACGACCTTGCTTTTATAAGTTATAATCAGTTATAGACTTATTAGACGCGGTGATATAATATTGGTTGCAGTTGTTATATCAAATTCTTATCTAAGAATTAACTCGGGCAAAACAAATTTTAGAAGCAAAATTATGTGTTAATAACTATACTAAAGCCAATCTGGAAAGAGAATTAAACGTTATTACTAATTACGCAATTATCAACTTTGACGACATGTGTTTAAGTTCATTTTAGAATGACAAATATTACCGAAAAGGGCCTAAAAGTAATTTGAATGTGATGGAAACTGAACTGTAAGTCATTGAATTAAGGTTCATTATCCCAAAGCACGGTCATTATTTCTTTAAAGTGGCTGATATATAAGTAGATGTTTAACTATTAGGAAAAAACAGGCCACAGGGTATATTTCTCCTTCGGCGAATCTTTAATAACCTAATAATAATTTCCCTCGAAGCAAACTAAGGAAGATGAAGTCTCTAAAATTATTTTTTTCAGAGGTTTGGCCGGTTATAATCTGACATGTTTGTAGTTTGAAATAAGGTGTCTGAAGTAATGTATTCGCTATTATCTCTCCGGTAGTTTTTTGGTCCTTGTTTCATAAACTAAAAGATAAGGATTTTTTCTTGTTTTTTATTAAATCGTATCGTTTTCGTATCCTGCTTCGTGAGCTAAAGGTCAATATCAATAAAATTAACTAAAATATTTTAATATCAAAATCTTTTGAATAAACTTTATGGTGTATGTAGGAGTGGTCGTCGTCAAGGTCAAGTCATTCCAAATAAAACATTTTTTAATGGCGAACTTTATCATAATTTAGGAAAATCCACTCAAAACTTTTTTGGTACTTGCTTGACATTTATTGTACCATCATTAATTCAGTCGTGACAACAGAATTTTAATTTTAGAATTTTTGAAGATGATATCATCAATTTTATCATTTTATTGGACCCGTAAATAATTATATGTTTATTAATGCGTATTATCGTAAATGTAAAGAAGGTACCTACTTACTGCCGGATATTACAAGTACCTATTAATCTTGCGTGAATAATTAAGTATAATTAAGAATTCTTATGGTTTTATTTAAAATCAAGTTTATATTGGCATTCAAAGTGAACTTAAGAATTAAATATAATCATAGGTTGGAGACCTGGTATTCTGTAGAAGTAGGTAGTTGGCATTTGGTTCCAAATAAAATAACAGTACATAATGTACAAGTACAAAGGAAGACAATGTTCTACAAACTACAACCTACTTACAAACGATATTATCATTTTAGAAGAAAACAAAATTGTATAATTTCAGGTCAAATTTATTTTCCTTCTACATTGTTCCTTTTTTAAAGTAGACTAAAGAGATATAATTTCAGTTACAGTATAACTAATCTAGTAGGTATAATAGTTGACTCGTAAATGTGCGGCAGCAGCCTACCTGGCCGGCACAGCCTCCGACTCAAACGACTTCCGCAGTTTACTTCCGGAAGATCATTATCTGCTCATCACACCGACTGCACTTTATTTTCAACCGACTTCAAAAAAAGGAGGAGGTTCTCAATTCGGCTGTATTTTTTTTTTTTTTTTACACTCCAATATTAATCAATTTCCTTGCACTAGTGTTTTGTGGAAGTTTACAAGATACACTCTGTAATTTACGATTATGAAGTCTCGAGTGTATTCTCTAACAAATAATCGTAGATCAGATGAAGTTATTGTTCTGGCGTGTGTGCGGTTAAAGGTCTAATACTCGTGTGCAGTAAAAATATTTTAAATTGGGAGACATTCCGATTTAGTCAGTCATTCAAACTCAAAATATACGTATACATTAGAATTGGCGGTTTCGGGTTAATTAATTTTGGGATTATTTAGGTTATGCATAATTGTACAATCATTGTACTTTAAAACACACGAAATACTATAAATAATGTGAACGCAGCGTAAATAAAACGTGCTCTACTTATAAGTAAATAACTTTTATCAAAAATCTGTTGGTAACAACACATTTCCCTTATTACGTAACAGTTCCTATAGAGAAAGCGTCAAGGATGGGGTCTTTGCCCTGGCGAACCCTTTCACGCTAAATTAACGCTTAATATGATGCAATTAGAGGCCATTGTGGTGTAATACGTACGTGTACACTTCTTATTAACGTTGATTTAGAAGTTTTTGAAGCTCTTTCTTTTCGATAACATTTCAAAAGTGTACTATCTATTGTTTCAAGAAATGAGCAGGCATACTGGTATGAGTTTGCATTGGTATTGCATGTACCTAAGGGTTTTTTTTAGGTGGTTAAACACTAATATCTGTGTTAGTCTAACACAAATTTATTACTGGGTCTCTCAAAATATTGCAGCAATAAAATGACATTCGAATATAAGTAGTTAATAAATAATGATAAGTTAGTATTGACAGCATTATTTAAGCAATCACCTTGCTTAAATAAATAATAAATCTAAATCTCCCGATAAATCAATTAAGTTATTTGTTTTGCAATAATTAGAAAAAAAATATGAATTTATGTTTCATCAAACATGGGCATTTGCTTGCTTTGCAAGGCCTTTTTCATTACTTTGGCTTTCAAAATATTTAAATACTAGCTGAACCCCGCGACTTCGTCCGCGTCAATTTCTGTTATTATGACCACGATTAAGAAGTTAAAAAAAAAAGTATTTCTGCGTAAATGATAATTATATATAATTAGTATAGATTATGTTGATAAAACTCTGTAGCAAATAATTGGCAATAATGCATTAATTTCGACCAAATGATTACCTTAAAAAAGGTTATAGTGAGTCAATTTTAAAAGATAGACATAATATATACTGTCGCAGACATTTTTTTAGATCATTCAAAGCGGAACAATTCTTTCATGAATACATATATTTTGGGTAACTCGAACCGTTTACGCAGCGCACGCAACGGAAGCTTTCAAGTATGAATATTTTCCCCCGTTTTTGTGACATTTTTCACTGCTGCTTCGCTCCTATTGGTCGCAGCGTGATGTTATATATCCTAAAGCCTTCCTCGATAAATGGACTATCTAACACAAAAAGATTTTTTCAATTCTAACCAGTACTTCCTGAGATTAGCGCGTTCAACCAAACAAACAAACAAACAAACAAACTCTTCAGCTTTATAATATTAGTATAGATAATGCATTAATTTCGACCAAATGATTACCTTAAAAAAGGTTATAGTGAGTCAATTTTAAAAGATAGACATATACTGTCGCAGACATTTTTTTAGATCATTCAAAGCGGAACAATTTTTTCATACATATATTTTGGGTAACTCGAACCGTTTACGCAGCGCACGCAACGGAAGCTTTCAAGTATGAATATTTTCCCCCGTTTTTGTGACATTTTTCACTGCTGCTTCGCTCCTATTGGTCGCAGCGTGATGTTATATATCCTAAAGCCTTCCTCGATAAATGGACTATCTAACACAAAAAGATTTTTTCAATTCTAACCAGTACTTCCTGAGATTAGCGCGTTCAACCAAACAAACAAACAAACTCTTCAGCTTTATAATATTAGTATAGATAATGCATTAATTTCGACCAAATGATTACCTTAAAAAAGGTTATAGTGAGTCAATTTTAAAAGATAGACATATACTGTCGCAGACATTTTTTTAGATCATTCAAAGAGGAACAATTCTTTCATACATATATTTTGGGTAACTCGAACCGTTTACGCAGCGCACGCAACGGAAGCTTTCAAGTATGAATATTTTCCCCCGTTTTTGTGACATTTTTCACTGCTGCTTCGCTCCTATTGGTCGCAGCGTGATGTTATATATCCTAAAGCCTTCCTCGATAAATGGACTATCTAACACAAAAAGATTTTTTCAATTCTAACCAGTACTTCCTGAGATTAGCGCGTTCAACCAAACAAACAAACAAACTCTTCAGCTTTATAATATTAGTATAGATAATGCATTAATTTCGACCAAATGATTACCTTAAAAAAGGTTATAGTGAGTCAATTTTAAAAGATAGACATATACTGTCGCAGACATTTTTTTAGATCATTCAAAGAGGAACAATTCTTTCATACATATATTTTGGGTAACTCGAACCGTTTACGCAGCGCACGCAACGGAAGCTTTCAAGTATGAATATTTTCCCCCGTTTTTGTGACATTTTTCACTGCTGCTTCGCTCCTATTGGTCGCAGCGTGATGTTATATATCCTAAAGCCTTCCTCGATAAATGGACTATCTAACACAAAAAGATTTTTTCAATTCTAACCAGTACTTCCTGAGATTAGCGCGTTCAACCAAACAAACAAACAAACTCTTCAGCTTTATAATATTAGTATAGATAATGCATTAATTTCGACCAAATGATTACCTTAAAAAAGGTTATAGTGAGTCAATTTTAAAAGATAGACATATACTGTCGCAGACATTTTTTTAGATCATTCAAAGAGGAACAATTCTTTCATACATATATTTTGGGTAACTCGAACCGTTTACGCAGCGCACGCAACGGAAGCTTTCAAGTATGAATATTTTCCCCCGTTTTTGTGACATTTTTCACTGCTGCTTCGCTCCTATTGGTCGCAGCGTGATGTTATATATCCTAAAGCCTTCCTCGATAAATGGACTATCTAACACAAAAAGATTTTTTCAATTCTAACCAGTACTTCCTGAGATTAGCGCGTTCAACCAAACAAACAAACAAACTCTTCAGCTTTATAATATTAGTATAGATTTAGTATGTAATACACACCTATCTAGAAGTCAAACCTCTGATATCCTTCAACTATTAAAATATGTTAATGGTTGTGTAAGTATTTAAGACAACTTCTTATCAGCAATCAAACACTTCAGAATCGAATTCAAATTCTTTTAATATTAGGTACTCAAAAAGCAATGTCTTCTAAATAAAACCCTTTTCAGATGGATTTACATATTTAATATCATTATCAACGCAGTCCTTTGAATTAAGTCTTCAAGCCCTGTCAAAAGCTATGCATTCAAAACTAAAATAAAATTAAAACGTAAAGCATTGTATCATTTTTTGTAACGTCGGGTCATTGCGCCGAACAAATATTATTATACTCTAAGTTAACCCACATTCCGTAGACACGGTGCATTTTTTGTTCTTTTTCTGATAGCATTTATGTAATGACAGAAGAGGAGTTTTATTATTTGAGTTGTCAACATTTTTGGGAAGGGTTCTAAAGGATTTAAACTATGTTATCTAATCTTAATCTACTAGGCTACTAGGCTATATTAGACGATGTAAGTGTCTACAAACAGATGATATAATAAATAAATAATAAATAAATAAATGCGGACAACATCACATACATTGCCCTGAACCCAAAGTAAGTAGCTAAAGCACTTTTGTTATGGAATTCAGAAACAACGAAGGTACCACAAACGGGGATCGAACCCGGGACCTCAGAGCTGGCGACACCTTGAAAACCGGTGCGTACGCCACTCGACCACGGAGGTCGTCATCATGGCCTGTAAGTATCCATAGGTGCAGTGGCTTAGTTATTGGCTTACAGTAAAGTATATTCTCTATAAAAAAAACAATTAATTGAATGATGTAATTACTAATTAGCTTGGCCACGCTACGCTGTAGCAAATTGTACGAATCGCTATAAAATCATCAGCGATGTAAAATACATAGCTGGGACAAAGCTCACAGACTTTTGTCTTATAAGTCGCCTACTTTTGGAGTATTTAGTCACAACTATACTACGTCCAGCAGTGGACGGAATTGGACTAAGTTGACTGAAAAATATATATTTTAGATTGATTTTTGTTTACCTAAGTTTATATAAAGATTTATTATTATTATTATATGAAGATACTTTGCTAGTTCATATAATAGATAAAATTCCAATCACACAAATATTGTTTACTTGGATACCCACCGGTACTGTATAGATAGAGCCAGAGCGGTGCAGTGATAGAGCGGTGCAGTGATGTAGTGGTGTGCACCGACAGCTCTTCACCTTGCTGCAGAGGTTACGGTCAACCAATTATGTGGTTATTGAACAAATCGTAATTCATGTAACAACCTTATGAATTGCTAATTGAATCGGTTTACGTCCTTGGTTAAGTCGATTGCATGTTCTAACACAAGTATTGTAAGTTTAGTGTAATTATTTCAATGTTTGGTGTGGGTGATATTTTTCTGGTATATTTGTATAAGCAAATACTAGAGACACTAGACTCTAAGATAAGGAAGGGTCGGATCATAGTCGCTAAAGTCCGGAAATATGAAGGAACTGTTTCATGGGATAATACTTAGGCCGCACGTACACGAACCGCGCGAGCTATCAATCACTCTCACGCGTCATTTGCGCCTACTGCCCGCTTGCTTATTGTTATGTCGACAAAACACTGCTTTAAACAGTCCGTGAGTGCGCTGCCTTACAGGCTCATAATAATAAGCAAAATAGTAAACAGTAGTGCAGGTAGGCAAGTACCTAGATTATAAGTGAAAGTCCTTGCTATTAGTATTAATTATAATTATAATGGCAGTACTTACCATTTGATAATGAGGTGCTGTCGTGCAGAAAATATACAGATATAAATCTAATGTAAATTAATCGTCCAATGCTAATGATCATACGCCAACTGATTATAATGATCACGAAAGTCGTTCTGTTGCTTGTTAAAAGCTGACTTGACTTGAACCTATAAATATTTTAGACTACTAAAACTAGTATTTAAACCAGTATGTGCACTACTTATCTATGCATTACTGCAGCTGATTTTAGCTTTGTAACTACTGCATACTATTTTTTTTAAATACTTAATACGGTTAGCCTGACCGATGGGCAAAGATCGTCACCCACTGGAAGCCGGAAGGACATCGCCGTCGAGGTCGTCCGCGGCGAAGGTGGTGTGATGATCTAGTCAGTTATGCGGGACGCACGTGGGCAGATATCGCAAAAGATAGACAGGTTGGAGGACGAAGGGGGAGGCCTTTGCCCAGCAGTGGGATCTAATGTAGGCTACAAAAAAAAAACTTTATACGGTCCCAAAACATAAGACTTTGTTTAATACTAAGAGATATGACTGTTGGGGGCTTGTTATTTGTCGTTCTCGAACTAGCGAGCAAGAATCTCGACATTGTCTATTCATTGTTGAGCTCCAAAAAACCTGGAGAGTCCATTAAACAGTAAAAATGTACCAAAACTTGATTCTTTAAGGTCAACAACAATGCTGTAGTGTAATTAAAACGGTCAGTATAAAGTGGTATCACACATGATCCGTCACTGTAGGCCGGAGAAAGTCCGTCCCAGTGGAGTTGCGGCGTTTGTTGCGCAAGCGCAGGTTATGACAATGTCGCGGCGCAAGCGATAAGCGGTCAAGTTCAGACTGCCCTTTGATGCGAAGATTTATATTTGTTTAAATAACAATGTGATGAGGATGCAGGTACATTAAAAATAAGTTAAGATTTTTTAAAGTAAAAGTAAACATTTTAATTCTTAAGTAGTACTGTACTCTATGTTTTACCTAAGTGTTAGAGAATTTTAAGGAAGTCAATATAACAAGATAAATTCTGGGTTTGCATTTGAACGAAATAACTTAAAAAAAGTTAACAATTATAAATCATACTCATCGCTTGTGTCTTGAACCACAGAAGTTACTCGAGTTCCGGTAGAGAGCATACCGACTTCCATGTGTCACTCAAGCTGTTAATCTTCTAGTGCATATTGCATAGTAACTGCTCAAATATATTTCAAATTCTTACATCGTAATTAGGTAGTTCGGCAATATTAAGGATAATTGTAAAATTATCAATTAAGTTAATTAATTAGAAGTTGAAAGGCGACGTCGGTTGAGTTACAGAGATTGTATTTTTCTGATAATACTATTCGTTATCTTATTTTTAACATCAAATTATTTCAATTATTTTCGTGCTCCATCTTTGATTGTTATCTTCCACAGTTTGACATTGGCGTTATAATACCCGCTAATCGCTCATACCTCACCCCACCCGCGCCTCCGGTGTCCCGCTAACAAGCGCGCAGCTTATGGCGCAGTGAAACTTATTAGCACCTGTTATGTGGCCATTATTATATTTATTATTCACTTTTACTTACGACTCACGTTTTAATGTATAATGCGCTAATAATTACGCGCTACCTGTAGGTACGCATTGCGTTATGTTATTCATTAAATTAGCCAATACCACTGACCACTTTTTAATATACTTGATAAGCTCTACTTTATATATGAGTCGATATTACATCAAACCCAAAAACATTTCATAAACACCAAAACACTAATGCTGCAAGCAGTTACGACGTAATGCTTACCAAAAAGTATGTATTTGAAATATTAAGCCTTTGATTTGGTTTTGAATAGAACAACCGACATTAGTACCGTTTTCTTTTAAAAAAGAAATCGTTCTCAAAAATTATCACATAGAACTTTCGCTTTTGGTTGTTTCAAAATTGTACATAAATTTCACTTTTTTTTTAATGTACCTGCTTCTTTTGGACTTTTTTCCCAAGTCTACTTGAGTTCGGTTTCCAGCCTCATAGGATGAAAATGCATAACGTATTTTACTTAGAATGTCTGTGACTTGCTGACTTCCAAAACCAAATAACTCCAGCCGGCATCCCTACTTTTATACTTTTTATGCCTTTAGGTAACAAAAACAAAAGACTCTGAAGAGCGAGTTAAAAGTGAGTGTTTGAATATTCGGCCACAAGGTGTGATGCAGTCGCTTGATGACGCGTCATTCGTCACAGCGTTGCGTCAGCGCATGCACATCGCTTACCCTGCGCGCGCGCAACTTGACCGTTACACGTTAACGTTGCCACACCTCCTCACACACGCGGCTTAGAAACATCCTGATTATTGACATGTCACGCTTACGTCACAACTTTGTTTTTTTTTTCAGTGTTATTGTGTCTAGCTACTTCTAAACTATGGGTAGGCCTTCTAGCCACAGAATAGGCGGTTATAGCTGAGCAATGAGTTTAAAAGTTAGCTAGCCAAAGAAACCACCCACCTAACAAGACATTTGCTTTATAGAACTTGATTACCTACTATGAAAATCACCCATATATTAATAGATTATAACCACAATGCCATTGATTCGACTCTTACGAAAAACAAACACCAGCAAGTATTATATACTTTTTCTCGGTATATATAAGTCTATCTGCTCACAACATATAGAAAAACATTACATAGCGGGTCAGTCCTAATCAAAGTTGTATACAGTATCTTTGTATTCAGAACTCATTCAACACAAATAGCTATGCAGTGAACTATTGGGAAACGTTATGAAAACTCATTCGTTTCGCCAGAGCCCAGAGGTCATCGCCGACAACGTTAGACGCATAGCAAGCAGTTGCAATTGCAAGCAAGAAGGCAACGGCGGTTGGGAAATGGTGCACCACATGATACGACTAGGAATAAACTTAAATATGTCACTCTGTTGGCGCTTGTCAAATAACGATACTCATATTTCATCCTTGAAGACTTGAGTTTTACAAACATGGTGTTTGACAGTTAGACAGTTCACTTAGATTCTTAGAAGGACCATTTATAAACCATACTCTAATTAGTCCTCTGCGGTTGTTTTAACTTTTGAGCATGCCACCCATCGTGTTCTCCATTCTTATTCGCAAGATATTCACCAAAAAATGAAGTCATAAAGCAATGGTATTAACAATAATTATAATATTAAAAAGTTGCACGCTACTTATTCAACTATTGGCGGGTTTCACTGTTACTTATAAACGCGATCAGTTAAAGCTCAGCTTGCGTATACTACTTAAGTTTGCCATTCATTTGATTGATTGTTTTAGTTGATTACCATGTAGTACTATTTACTTATTGTTATTTTGAACTAAATAGTCTTGAACATAAGACAAGGCAACATTATTTATGATTGCAGATTAATCACAAAGCGAATGTCTCATATAACATGACCTTCGGATTTAATGCCTTTTAGAAACCTAATGGTAGTATTTGTCACTCAAACAATGATGATACGAAGATATTGGGAAATCTTCATTGAACTATGATGAATCTCCGTGAGAAATTGGCAAGACAGCCTACGAACATACATGTTCGAAAATCATAATTTTCTCTTTTCAGATCTTGGTTGCGATATTTTTTGTTTCAGGGTGTAAAGCAGTGAAAATTATAGAGAACAGTAACCTTTCAATACAATTTAATTTAATTCATACCTTTAAATACGAACTAGCTAAATCGCTTCGAATAAACAGGAGACAAGTAAACATAACTAGATTAGATTTATCTGTTTACCTAGATAAAGCTACTATTGAATAAAATTGAACCTTTGTGTAAGTTCATCGACACCCACTGGTCGGCAGGTAGCGAGTCACCTTGACATAGATCAATCGATTGGGACCACTCGACTTTTTACGCGACTTCTCTTGATTATTATCTATCGTAGTATCTAAATTTTGGAGCACGGATGCTCATATTTTTATGAAAAACTTTTTGTTCTCTAGTATTGAAAATATTTATGTAAACGATACTTACATATTTATGACGTGTTTATTAATTTAGTATGACGTGTGGTAATAAAACATATCTATAATAAAAAACTATTTTCAGTCGTAAAAAAACTCTAGGTAAAACAACAACAAATAAAATACGTTTTTAAACTGATATCATAGTTTATTTTATTCAAAAGAAAAGCATTATTTGTTAAAGTGTTCATGAATTATCTAGGGCTTGAAGGCTGACACACCTGTGGCCCAAGGTCTTAACTTACGTTCGCTAGAGTAGAAGGTCACAACCTGAGGTAAACTACTTCGATACTTTAAGAAACATAACCAATTAGATAACATTATTCACATACATACATACACAACATATATTTCTAAATACATACATATTATAGATAAATTACACCCAGACACAGAACAAATGATCGTGCTCATCACACAAACATTTGTCCTGGGTGGGAATCGAACCCACAACCTCCGGTATAGCAATCAGGGTCACTAACCACTAGACCAACAGGCCGTCATCAACAGATTGGGTGTAACTTAAAAAATAAAAAGTTCATATTTTTTTATCAAAAAAAACCATCTACAATAAAGATAAGACAAATAGCCTAAAGCAATAATTATTTATCACCACCATGTTTCGGAAGTCCATAAATCTGTTGATCGCCGCCGGCAATGACATTTGTGTCCGGTGTCCGGGCCGTGACCGCAAAGGACGTGGGTGCGAGGCAAGGGCCGGTCGTACCCGGAAGAAGAGCCTTCATTAACAACCACCATTTATGAAAATGGACATGGAAATAAATAAAGAAACTTGAAATATCATTGCGCTTTCTTGGTAATTTTGGAACTACATAAAAGACTTGATCCCATCTTGAAGAGCCTACGTGACCAAAAATTGATGCCAATTTGTATATTATATGTCATTGAAAGGGTAGATAAATAAATGGACTTACTTTTTATGCCTTACTAGGATTTTAAAGATTTTTACCAGTCGCTCCACGAAAAATACGTTATTGAGCTGAATCCGGTAAGACTGGAAGCCGACCCCAACATAGTTGGAAAAAGGCTAGGCAGATGATGATGATGAGGTATAACTTAATCAGTTCACTGATCTTTCCCACTTTTTTAGTGTTAAGATACAATAACATCGAAATTATCTTGTATAAAGGACTATAATTTGGTCCGTCATGGTTTCGCTAGCCGAAGTTCGACCAACACTATGTAGCTACTACTTTATGTTACAAAAAAAAATTGTGAATTAGGTGTGCTCTCTAATCTTTAGTCTTTCATTTAATGTCTTCAATACTCATATTATTTCTATATACCTAACGTATGACCTACTTGTTTCAGTGGAGGATGCGAGCGGGCGCTACACGTCGATGTTCTACTGGGGCAACAATTACTGGACGGGCTCCGCCGAGCTCTGCGACATCCTCAACGAGGAGCACGTGCCCAGCAAGCAGCGGAACAGTAAGGAACTACCTTATACTAATATAGGGGAATGGTGACTTAGAGTCAACGTAAAGAAAGATACTTTTTGATAGATAACCTCCGTGATCTAGTGACTTACTCACCAGTTCTCAGTTTTCAGCTCTGAGTTCCCGAGTTCGATGTCCGGTATGGTACTATAATTATGTCTGTTCCGTGACACGTAGATACGAAAGTGCTACTTAATTAGGATTCAGAATATGTAATGTTGTCCACTATAACAAATAGAATTGAATTGCTTAGATACTTAAATCAGTAGTCTAAAATATTACAGATCTAACAATTGACATTAGGTATAAAAATATTTAAAATGAAAAATTATTGGCAGGCTCCAGATATTGCATCCATAATTACCGGACTGTTTATAATGACAAAAAACATCAGCTTAAAAGTGCTCTTAAAAATGTTCTAAAGCATATTTGTGATCGTGAAACAAAGCTGGCGTTTAGTTAATTGTACCTACTTTGTACCTATATATTATATTAGTATATATCGCACAGTAACAGTTAGTTACAAGCAGTAAGATAACTTGAGTAATGTCAATACTGAGCCAACGTATACCGAATAGCAATACATTGGCCAATAGTACGTAACGGACACGCTTGCAAAACTTGAATGGTCTCATGCGCGTCCGCAGCGGCAACATCGATAGATATGCAAACTGTATCGATAGTTGTCAATGTAATGATGTAATAGTAATGAGAAATAGTACAATTTAAATTTTCTTTTTTAATCAAGAAAGTATACTGTAATGATGTAGTTGCAGAAATGTGCGGTATTTTTAGGAGAAAAAATTGTTATGATTTTTATAAATGCTTTTTGTTTGATAAAATTACAGGGAAAGTACATGTCGTTTTTACGCTACGGCAGTTCCTTTTTTTTTAATTACCTAAGTTGAAGTGATATCTTCAAAGTTTATAAATCGTATGCTAATCAATTTAATAATCAAACGTGAAAATATATTGTATCGTAGGTATAACTTATCGTGTGCATATGTTTTCGCCAAGTAAATATATAACACATATGTTATTATGAAACACGAGATAAATGAGTAAAAATGTTCTGGAAAATTTTGCAAGCACTAAATCTGAAGTAAATGTAAGAACCTTAAAACCGGCCACGTTATCTACTGGGTCAAGGGGTGTTTGTGTACGTCACTTTCTACAAACAACTGTAAGGCCTTGCCACACTCAAGAAACTTCCACAAAACCTTTTAAAAGTAGAGCTCGTTCTGAATGAGAACATTTCATTTGTGATTCAGTAATTTAAGGTAATATTCATTATCTTTATAAAGCCTTTTACTGCAGCGTTGTGCAATATCTGAGTTTGAATTAAAAGGTATATTAATTTCTGAGATTGCAAGATGTCTTTTTTATAAATATTTGTTCACTTATGTTTAAACTGAAATGTATCAAGATTTTCTGAGAAAAAAATATGCCTTGTTTTAAAGATTTATAAATCTATCTTACAGATGTAAGTCATTTTATAATGAGCATATATTACCTATAGAGTACTAAAACTTTGTCTTTGTATCCGTCGAGCTCGTCACATTGAAAGTCTTATATACAATTTACACTAAAAAACAAATAATAGTGTTACGTAATACGTGCTACAATTTTGTTATAATATATTTATCATGAGAGCAAACACAGGCTGTTGTGTAAACTTTATCAATTTTAAAATCAAATGTATGCTTTGTTTGAAGTATTTTCAAACATAACAATAGCAAGATTGGTGAAATAATTTAATGTAGGTACTTACAAATTAAGGCTGTTTATTATACAAGTGACTCTGTAACTATTGCAATAGTTGTGCAACAAACGTTAAACAAAATTAAACTATGCATTGTTGAAGAATGAGGCACACGATTAATGGCGCGCGTTGATGTCTTTTGTATGACAATGCGCTCGCGCAACATTTTGTTTTCAATTGAGTGTAGTTTTTATATTACATGACCAAAAGGAATTTATTCTAAGTAAAACATAATACCTCTAGTATTATTTTACTTGATGTTTAAATAAACATTATGTTTTTATATTTTGTAATTTCTGTTTCTGCAAACTATTTTTATTGCACAGATTTCTGCAATAAAATGTAATCTGAGTAGTTAATTAAAATATTGACATATAATATAGATTGTGTCAAAGTGTTATTTTGATAAGGCACTATTGATTAGGTTCCTTGTATAACCTAACATATAAACCAGACATCAAATATTAAAACAAAAACCTTAATTTCCCAGACTCTCCATCATCGCAGATCTTCAACGACTGGCGTCAGGATGTATCCATGGCGGGCTTCGGGCCGCCCTTCGAGACAGCCTTCTACGTCGCCAGGATCGTGGTCTCCACCAACCTCACCGAACTCATCAAACATGTAAGCCGGTGACTTTTGACCACCACTCTTGAGTTCGACAAAAAGACGTTGAATTTTATAAAAATAAAAATATTTTGCTGATAATTCAGCTTCGCAGTAAAAAAAGAAGCGTATCTTTTGGCCTTCCAAAGCCGACAGCATTCATCTTAAATGCTACTTAAATGAGGTCGCATTTGTGTGATCATCACTATCGCTCATTTCTGTCCCAGTACAGTGCAAAAGATTCTTCATACTTTTACGACCATTCGTTTTGATAACTTCTAGTGAATCAAGGTTATAACTTATATCTCTCTTCATGTTATCTCACCACTCTTTGCTAATATACATACTAGTTAGCTTAACCACCAGTTGTTCACCACACTGTTTATCCCCCAGCGTCGCACACTGCACCTGGGCGTGTGCCTGCCGCGCACGTGCCCGCGCGCCGCGGTGGCCGCGCTGCTGGGCGCCGCGCGCGCTCCGCTGCTCACGCACCGCGTGCTCGCCGTGCGCTCGCCGCAGCACGGGGGCTACACCTATCTAGGTGACCCGACCTTCAGGGTTCTGCTGTAAGTATTAACTTTTTAGATGATTACTAGAATAGCTAGCCGTGTGATGCTGTTACACGACAGTTTAATACTTAAGTGCTTTTATTTTCTTCGAATATTTTTTTTTTAAGTAAGACAATTTTTTTCTAAAGTATTCGTCATAAAAAATACAAAAACATATGGTTAATTCATTGTCGAGTCTCGTTTTTATAGTTATTATCTGTTACATGTAATTTTATCCTGCTTGCTATGCGATGACTAGTACCTTTTTAATTGTGTCGCCTAATAATATTGATTCTTAGTATCAATGAAGCAATACACTAACAAGAATCGAAGTCATTTCTAACGCAACAAAAACCCAGCCTTTCTTTCTATTTTGGATAAGCCTCGATGATTCATGACATTATCATAATTATGAAATGCCGACATTATGTTTATGCTTACAAAACTTCGGGTTAAACCATCAGATTGGTGTTTATGTGTCGACTCTCGTTGTGACGTCACTAAGTCTAGTCTTACTTGATACCTTTAGAATGTGATACAACCAGCCTTATGTAATCACACTGTTTACACAATTTGTTGAAATACTTATAAGTATTACTGTTTTGTCATTTAGTAAAACAAATAATGTTTATGGTATAATTTTATTGTTATTGTCTGTTGTAGAGCTTTTATCTAGAGATAAGATGTAGAGAATATCTAGGGGTTTAGTCGTTTAGATTTTAAATATCGAGCGTTATACCCATGGACACAATGTAGTTAAATAAATTAACAACATAACTACACCCGATTACGCCTACCGGGTACTATTATGAAAATAAGTCATATTTACAGCAATTTAAATAAAACGGTTCTGAGTTTGTTATATTGTGAAACATAGTGATTTATGAGGCATTATTCGAGATAAAATTATAATACTCACCTGCTCCGAATTACAGAACAAAGGTGCAAGTTTTCCTAAAACATGTCTGCAAGAAAAGGCAAAGTCAAATCTGATGTAGCAAATTAAAAAAAAAAAACTTATCTTTTCATCTGGATGTGCACTGATTGGTAAACATTCAAGTTTTTCTTTAAATCATTTAAATAAGCCAAAACTGACTTAAAACCTTTTTATTTACAGTTGACGCAGCTAATAAAATATTTTACCTTATGTAAAAAAACGTTTATCCAGAATAAATAAATGGTGCAATTTTGAATCAATAACAAATATCATTTCCGTACAATGTAACTCACTAAAAATGTTTTTTCAGAGCTGTATCCTGCTTCGTCGGTATCCTGCTCATCACAGCGACAGCATACGATGTTAAAATCGCTCGCGACGTGCGCAAGGACCGCCAGCGCAGGGCCAACATCGCAGCCAACATGGCCGCCAACAATGGCGCACGCGCAGACCTCAAGCTCGACCTCAACGGACTTGATGATATCAATGGAGCTAATGGTAATATTCTTTATTTTATATCATACTGAATTAAGCCAACATTTATTTTACTTCTAAGGTAAGACAAGTAGTATTCCTCAGTTAACAAATGAAATATATTTTCGTCAAGGAATCATGTTTTCATAATACATTCTTCTGAATATTATATTATTTTGCAAATGCTTATGGACCCTTAGAGATCATGGACTCCTCATATTTTGTCAGGTCTCATATCTATTTTTTTACTGTTCCAGGCAAATCGATGTACAACGTGAACAACAACCTGGCGATCAACAGCAACACTTCTGAGGAGCGCCTCACGGCTGAGACCCTCTCCACTGACGAGCTCAAACTCAGTAAGTTACTTAAACAAAGCCTGGCCGAAAAACCACATAAATTTGACCACACTGATAGGCTAAATGATCATCAGAGATGGTCATAAGCTAGCAAATAACTTAACCCTACCCATAGATATAGAGAAATAACCAAAACCTTTTTTACTCTTCGATATTATACACCTAAACCCAGAGGGAAATGTGAGTCTCTTATAGTATACATGAACTAATTTTAGCTTAAAATAATGTAGTAGCAGCCCGTGTTTTAACATTTTGACGTATTTTGGTTCTTTGACTGCAAAGACTACCAATCTATAAAAAAAAAAAAAAAAAAAAAACATACAAACATCCTTTTTTTTAAAGTCGGTTAAAAATCAAAATTACTGATGTGCATCCTACATTCAGCAGAAGTCTAACATTACTATGCATTGCAGGCGTGTGGTCGGAGCTGCTGCTGTCGTTCTCCATGAAGGCGAACGTGCTGCAGATCCTGGACCAGTCGGTGGGCGCCGACACCGTGCCCGTGGTGCACGGCCTGCGCTCGCTCTCCATGGTGTGGGTCATCTTCGGCCACACCTGCATCGTCATCTTCAAGGTTACTGTCTTCAAGTCAAGTGGACTTAAGATTTTTAAACGTACCTTTTCCCAGTAAAATGGATTGTGGAGGTCAGATAGGCATACGCCATGTAAAGTATTTAGCCGATTCCAGTGAGACTAGAAACCAAATTGAACATAGCTTGTGAAAGGGCTTGGCAGAAGATTTTCATTTTTATGTTCAGAAATGTTTCCGAAAAAGGGTTATTTTTTTTTTGCAATTGACACTTTTTATTATACAATGCTTTGTAATGTAATACCGACATGATTATAAAAGTTTTTGGTCATAATTTCCAGTACGCTGATAATACAGCCTTACGAGCGATCCTGGAGAAGAGCTTTTGGTTCCAGCTCATCATCAGCGCCGTGTACAGCGTCGACACTTTCTTCTGCCTCGGGTATGTTCTATGACCAGTGTCTTATGATGATGTTTTAGTTGTAAATGGTATTATTTGTCAATGCAAAAATTACACAATTTATTTTCTCTTGCCAAAAGTTGATGGCTATATACAACGCAATGGAATTTTAAAACAGCCTGAGACTACCATTTGACATACAGGTCGCTATACAAGTTCATAGTATGCCAAGAGAAAATAATGGCTATACGTACTCATAGTAACTGCTTACGCGATAAAACTAGATTATTTTTACGACTAGCATGTGTGTCAAGTGTGACGTCATGTTATATGCCTGCAGACGTTAACCCAAATCTCTTTACACATTCCTTTCGAAGAGTACTATGCGAGGGCGGGATGCTATTTTTTTTCTATTTAAATCAAATTTATTCTTGTTTTCTTTTCCAGTGGTATGTTGGTGACATTCCTGTACTTCCGTACGAAGACAAAGGGCAAGCTGGACCTGCTGGTGAAGGGCCGCAGGAAGATCACCTCCGGCATACTCCAGTTCCTCGGACTCATCGGTTATAGATTTGCCAGGTATGATGTAGTTAAGAAGCAGATGAAATATACATGAATAAGTCTTATGTACATTGTCATAGCAGAATATATGTTTTCAACAAAAATAAACCTTTAGACAATACTTTTAATCCACACGCTTCAATTGGTTTCCCTATCCTCTACTTTATCTTTTCTTTACATAATTATTATTAAATTGAACTCTTAGGATCCACTTGAAAAATTATCCGTTCAGAAAAAATATGCTATCAGCCCTGACTTTCTCTGTTGTGCTATATATAGATTGACGGCTCCGTACCTGTTCATCCTGGGCGTGGTGGAGGTGACGATGAAGTGGTTCGCGTACAACGCGGTGTTCGAGCCGCCGGCGATGGACCACGACACCTGCCCCAAGTACTGGTGGAGGAACCTGCTCTACATCAACACCCTCTTCCCCGTCGAGCAAATGGTAAGAACTCATGATATTTGCACAATTTTTACCTATTTGTATGCAAAAAATAAGTTAGTCTGGTCAAATTGTTCAGGTCTGAAATACAGTTTTCCTTTTATTTATTATTACTATGTATACGCACTAGTAATAATGTTCAATAGTGACCTATTTATTGTTATTTCGAATCAATGGATTGTACACAAGAGTTCCTATGAGTTATTTATTTATTTATTTATTTATTAAGGTTTACCAACAGCTTCTGTGTACAGTAATGCTTATGTATATTAAGAACTATGTCTAAGACTTACACAGTCGACAATTACTGGTTAACCAGCATTCACAAAATAAGTGATACCTAAGTGCTAAAAAGAATATAACTAAAATTAATAGTAAATTAACTAAAAGTCTTAACTTAAATGAGTTTGAAACTAAAACATAATATTGCAATAAACTTAAAAAATAACTTAAAATTGTACTTATAAAACAAAAACGGTATTGTCTCTTTGCGACAGGAAAACTTTCCTATGAGTTATTTATTTTATTTTCGTTTCAGTGCATGTTGTGGAGTTGGTACCTGTCAGACGACACTCAGTTCTACGCTGTCAGTGCTATCTTATTAATTTTGGCTACGAGGTTAGTAACATTCCTTATACTTGCACTTTCAGTACCACATAACTCATTCTAGAAAATTGGATCTCTTAATCTGAATCTTCCTGACTCTTTAATAAGGTATTGTAAGGTATGTAGTTGGTATATACTTAAATCTAAATCTTCCTTTAACCATAAAACCTTTTGTCTTACATGTCCAGCCACTTCAAGGTGTCAGCTTCCCTGACCGGGGTCCTGTTCATCTCGTCTCTCTTCACGACGGGCTATGTGTCCTGGAGCAACGACCACATCCCGAACAGCGAGGACCCCTTCACGCAGTTCGACAAGGTCTACGAGAAGCCCTGGACGAGGCTGGGACCATACCTCGTCGGCATGCTCACCGGATGGATACTCTTCAAGACTAACTTGAAAATTAAGATGAGCAGAGTGAGTTAATGAGATAGCCTTTTTAGGTAAACCAGATTAAGGAAACTTTGTAATGATCCTGTTGATATTTTGAACGCGTTATATAAGCTCGGGTTACAATTAGGCCGCAGAAAACAAAAATTCTTGTACCCCCAAATTCATTCCCCGGTTTCATCAGCATTTCACCTCATCATGTCCCAATTATTTGGGGCCGGCGCAATATGTTTTCTGTTTCCAACTTTCCACTTAGCACTTCTACAACTTATATTTTTTCTCATATTACCTTTAACACAAATTGCATTTCACCCATCGACTTAGTAAATTCTTGTCACTATAACACAATATTTGTATCTCAGGTATGGGCGGCAGTGGGCTGGGCGGTGTGCACTGCAACCCTACTGTTCCTGATATTTGGGCTGTACAAGACGGAGCTGGGCGTGCTGTCGGCCGCCGTGCACAGCGCGCTGTCGCACTCGCTGTGGGCCGCTTGCATCGGATGGATCATCATAGCCTGCTCAACGGGACATGGAGGTAAGATTCTTAGAAATATGGAGAGAGGACTGGATTTAAAAACATATGAATGTTACAGCAGTACAGAAGAACTTGGAGCTTTCACAACAAAAAGTTTCAAATGTTCTGTAGGCGGGTAGCCTATGTCCTTACTGGGAGCTTGAGTTAAGTCCAGACCAAGTTTCACTGAAATCGGTTTTGTGATTTATCCGTGAAATCATAACAGACATTATAAGTATGAATTTTAAATAATCGGACAGAGCCCAACGTCCGAGAATCACCAAGTCACTGCAACGATGTTGTATAAACAGCTTCAAATCAAGCAAGAGGTTCTCAATTCGTTTCTATGATTGTCCTCAGGCTGGGTGCGTCCCCTGCTGTCAGCTCCCGTGCTGTACCCGTTCTCGCGCGTGACGTACTGCGCGTACCTGGTGCACCCGGTGGTGCTGCGCTACGTCGCCATGCACCTCACGCATCCCATACATATGGGGGAACTGCTTGTTGTAAGTATATTGCACTATTTTATCGTCAAATAGCAAGATGATGGAAAAACTAAAAAAAAAGGATGTCGATGTGATGTAGATGACGGACTAGACTGATTTTGTCCTTATTTAACCTTTATCACACCTGTATTTTGAGTTCAATTGCTCTAAAGAACTATGGAACTTCATATAATATACTGATAGCATCTAGCACTAGTTGTGAATGGGTACAGACAGAAGTTGGTCCACTTATTACAATCGAGGTTCGGAGCTTGATATTGACCCTCTTCTTCACAGTTCATCCTGTTCCTGGGTCTGACCATCATATCGTACGCGTTAGCCTTCGTGATCTCGGTGGCCTTCGAGGCGCCCATCGTCACCATGTTGAAGATCGTCTCCCCGCAGCGGAAGCCGCACCGAGTCTGAACGAACCACCAACCAACCTAGTACTAAGCTCACAGAGACTACCACTAATTATCATTAACGAGGATACATTGCGCAGTTGCTATGCAATGATAAATTTTGATTGGTCCAAAATTGGCAATGTTACCGCAACTTGCGCAAACTGTTGACGAAATTTGTTCTAGAATTCGATGGTCGACGTTCGACCTATTTTATACGCTTCGCTACCTGAAATAGTGCGAATGTGATTTAAGTAATATTTAGTCCTTAGTGTTAGTTACGTCGTGTTTGTCTCGCTTCAAATTCACCGTCTCGAGTGGAGACCGCATCTGACTGAAGATTGATGTTTTGTGTTGATTGTATTTACTGAGAATTGGTTATGAGAGTTTTGTTTCGTTCTTGTGTACTTCTGTTATGTTAGAGCCAAGAGTAGTGCCGTATTATAAGCTGTAGATTTTTTATAAGCCACCATCGAAGGCGTGCGTGTAAATTATGCCAGATTTACATTTAATCTGAATTATTTGATTTGATATTTTAAGGTTTTGTAAGTTTGATCCTCTCTACCTAAAGAGACTGACGAGTGCAAATAGAATTTAATAGCATTGAAATAAAAATAACTTAGTAAATAACTTTATTACAATTTACAAAAGTTCACTTAAAAATACATTTTAATAAATTAAACATGTATTGGTTGTTCATTACATTTGAGCGTAGTTGTGTATTTGTGTAGATTTATTTATGTTAATACATAAACGCTAGAATTTGTTCTAGTTTTTTAACTTGGCTTTAAATATATAAATATTCTTTTCTGATCTCCATTCTTCGGTGTGACAAGTGGATAAGGTATTAGATGACCTAAAACCTTACCCCTTATATCAAAAATCTTTATACAAATAATCTGAACAAACATTAATTAATATTATATAAGGATAAAATGTAAAATGTACATTAACCTGTACCTAATTATGTAAATAGGCTGTAAATATAACTAGTAGTAAGTTTTTTACCGAATATTGTGGATATAATAAATACGTTTGCTGAGATGGTTGTTTTGTCACGTGGCGCAGTCGGAGAGGCGGCGCAGGAGGCTGCAGCACGGCATCTCCAGCAGCAGCGAGAGCAGCAGGGAGGCTAGCGTAGTCAGGGCCGCCGTGCCCGCGAAGTATAGCCACTGGAATATATATAGATCCTTAGTATGTGAATAGAAGTACGCTTCTGTGATGTAAAGTTCTTTTCAAATCAAAATCGACAGAAGAGCAGCTTCTGTATTATGTTTTAACATTATTCTCTAAAATACCTTGATGAATTCATGTCCTGGTCTCCCTGAGACTTACGCTAGCTGAAAAGTGAAAACAGCTTAGGAAATCCAATATTTCCTCAGCTTTACCTTTACTTAAGTTATTTGATAGTCTTCCAGTTAATCACATTACTTAATACATAAATATTTCCAAAAGAGAGTTTAAGCATGTTATACGCTTTGACCGATATACCTAACTGCAGACTCTATATAGGCCGGACGTAGTGAATTATGTAATGCCAATGGAAAAAAAACACTATAAATTGCAGTAGATACCTAACTATATAGGGAACTCCTAAACCTACAGAACTGTAGTTAAGATTTATTACTAGATTATTCGCGCCGTAACACAACCGGCTCAGAGGGGACCTAGTACCAGCAGTAGGGGGAGGTACTCACGATGCAGGTGGTGTGGGAGCACAGCGCCGAGTCCACGGACAGCAGCACCGCCCGCGCCACGCCGCCGTGCAGCAGCAGCATGCCGTAGCACAGCCGGCTCAGCGCCGCCACCGACGGACACGACAGGTGCCGCCGGAACGTACCTGCAAAACGAGAATGGTATTAAGTAAATTAGTAAAATGCAGACAGACATACCGACAGATACACAGACCAACTAATACATGAAACTTATAACACCCCTCTTCTTGCGGCTTCTTGGAGGCTAAAAAAACATATGTTGTGAGGGCACGGCACGGCGCACGACACAAACATGAACGACCTATCTAAAGCAAGGCATATAGTGCGACATTACCAGCTAGGTTAGTGGCGCACATGAGCACCGGCCACAGCAGCGCGAGCGGCCACGTGAGGTGCAGCCACGCCGCCAGCCACGGCAGACCCACCAGCGGCACGGCGCATGACACGAACATGAACGACAGCGACGCTATCCACAGCAGGCTCGATGTCATCTGGATACACAGAAAGCGTTTATTGAGCTTATATTAAAAAGGTTATTTAAAAAAGTTTGGATTTACTTGCATCACAACTGTGCAAAATGGTCATGGCTCAGCTTATGCAAGATTTTAGGGCCCCAAATAGGCAAAACGACGCTTTTAAAAAACACTAACCAGAAATTGTGATAGTCCTAAGACTTCTTGGAGAGGCCTCTGCTTGATATTTGGACCCAAAAAGTAATTCGAAAATCATCCATTTGACTACAAGCTATAAGGTTCATCCTTACAAATTAAAATAAAATATTCAGTTTAGCGATAGTGGCACTAATTGTATACTATAAACAATGTGCATTTACCTTAGACACCTTGAGCTTGCCCTGTATGAAGTGGATCACCCATCCAGTGAACATGCCGAAGAAGTACGGAGACACCCGTGACAGCGGCCGAGCAATGATCATCCAGTAAGCTCCGAACGTGTTTGTAAATCTACAAAAAGTCAATAATTAAATACACCTTTAAAGAGACTTCTTTCTGCCTATTCTACTTGCCCTATTTCCAAACATATGCAGTCGAAACGATATGTATTCTTTCACCCCTAAGTGCTCCTTGTCTCACCAGTAAAGCTTTTGAAATTCTCACGAATCCGCTTCTCTCATAATAACAAAAAACCTTAATTTCAAGAATACTTACAAATGAGCAAAATCAAAGTATGCATTGCTGGCATCGGCTACAGTGGACGATAGTATCGCTACCACTGCGAGTATTGCGCAAATGCGCGCGCGCAACGCTGACGAGAAGCTTGCGGCGCAGAGTAATGCGCCCACCATGTGCAGCTGCGTCTCAGTCGACATGTACCACGATATTTGCATGCACTGGAAACATACATGTGGGCTAGTTATATTACGACTTCAATAGAAGATCATCGTGTTCATACATTACATAAATCAATATTGGTAGGTTTTACATCAGCACCAGCACACTAGTAAGGACCTGTATAAACCACTGAAAATGCTGTCCAAGATTTAGAAAACTTGTTAAAAAAAAAGTTCTTCATCGACACAAAAGACTAAAAAATCAACTAGGCTTTTACTACAGGAGATCATTTTATAATATCATCCAAGGCTTTAAGTTTATCGTATCCATACGTTCTAATAACATTAAGAAATTTTCTGTAAAAGTATCCTCCTGATTCTCCTACCCTACCTGTTCATCAGCAGGATACACAGCACTGATGTAGAGCAGGTTCCTCCAGCCGTTGGCGCGGCAGTTGCGGTCCTCGCCGTCCGGCACCGCCAGCGCGGCCGTGGAAGCCGAGTACCGCGCCAGCGCCGCCGACAGCAACACCGCGTACCCGTACGATGGTAGTAACCTAAGTAACGAGTATTTAATAAGACAATTATACAGAAAAATATGTATAAGGAAATACTAAAGGTTTCTAAAACTTTTAACTGAGTATTCCTTATCTTCTTATATATAAAATTCTCGTGTCACAATGTTAGTTACCATACTCCTCCGAAACGGCTTGGCCGCTTGACCGATTTTTATGAAATTTTATATGCATATTCAGCAGGTCTGAGAATCGGCTACTATCTATTTTTCATACCCCTAAGTGGTAGTAGGTAGGTAGTAGGCAGGTGCTACGTAGAAAAAATTGCATTGCAACGCATGCCGGGAACAGCTAGTCTTATATATAAAATTCTCGTGTCACAATGTTAGTTACCATACTCCTACGAAACGGCTTGACCGATTTTTATGAAATTTTATATGCATATTCAGTAGGTCTGAGAATCGGCTACTATCTATTTTTCAACCCCTAAGTGGTAGTAGGTAGGTAGTAGGCAGGTGCTCGGTAGAAAAAATTGCATTGCAACGCATGCCGGGTACAGCTAGTTGTTTTTATAAATATTTGTCGATGTTGTCATTCAATCTTCATTTGTTTTTGGCATATAATAATTCCACTGGTAATGTAGAATCATTTGATCCAGAATGTAAAATATACGATCAGGTTACAAAATAGACATCAGGCTTTAAAATAACTAAGTATAGCTGGATCGGACTGTAGGCAGAAGTCAGGGAAACGCATGATTCAACACAACTTGGAGAAATCCATGTTCAATTGTGGCAAGATAAACTGAGTTGATTGATCTAAGATGATGATTAATTGATTGATAAACATAATATCTTAAATCAAAACCTGATGATCCTGTTGGTGACGAAGCATATGAACTGCAGGATCTGGCCGCACGCGCCCCGGAACCCGACCAACTCCTGGACGCTGTACTGACTCTTCAGAAAGAAGAAATGATGAGCACTGAATAGACCACTGGAAATCAAAAAGTTTCATGCTATTTCAAAGCAAAATTCAAATAACTTACAAAAATAAGGGTATTTTCTTTTAAATAGTGATACCACATAATAAAGCATTTAGGTGTTTATAAAAAACACATTACAAAATACCAAATATTTCTCCATCCCAAGAAGAGATAAACAAATAAAAAACAATTATGTTTTACCTTACAAAAAATGATGTATCAAAAGCTATTGTTCCGGTCGCCATTATGTAATAAATATTATTCTGATCGTTTACATCATCAGCGGTATCTGTAACACAAAACAATATTGTTTATTTATCTATCGAAGATTACGGAAGAAATTCTACAAATTCTAATAACCAACCTGAGATATAAGCTACAATAACAGCGGTATGCACAAACATCATCCAGAATGTCGCCAAGACTTTCATGGCGTGCAATAAGGAGAGATTTTTGTTCGCTATATTGGTATTAAAAATTCTTCTCCAGCAGTAAGCAAGAGAGAAGCACAGCAGCAGTCTACATACGATGCTCTTCTTCTTGCTCTCGGTGCTCAGGCTGGCGAAGGAGTTGTACTGCTGGCGCGGGCAGGGCGTCAGGTTATCGCTTTGCCGCGGGTAGCTGCACTGCTTCCGGTACTTCCCGCATCGCTTGCAGCTGCCTGCCGGCTTTTCCGCACAATTCACGTCCAGCGGAATCGTGGGAGCGCTGCATTTCATCATATTCTCAACTGCCATGTAGTTAACTTTTACGTTCTCAACGCCTAACTTATCCGTTTCTGTCTTCGTGACATTATCGCGTCTGATATCTTTCTCTGCATGCCTGTTTGGGTCGGTGTTGTATTTTTCTAAATCAAAAGTCATCGACTCCTTGCCGTATGGGAGACATTTGATCAGGTCTAAGTCAACAATGGTAGCTGCTATAGCTAACGTGACTAATATTGATGTGATGCAGATGAGCAGGATCGCGATGGTATCTGCTTCTACATCATAGTGTCCTTGTACTCGCCTAACGTTCAATATTTTGGCGACACGTGACGTCGTTTTATTGGTTTTGAGATTGTCGTTGATCATTATGGAAAAGTTCACGACGGAAGTGACGTCGCGGGGCGAACACGAGTACGGCATACAAAGGCCCACAGTTACATCATACAGCTGTAATAAAAATAATAAAAGCTGACTTGCAGTTACAAATTTTCAAAAAGTTTACATTGACGAACAAAAAGAGAGTAAACGACTATTGTTTAGCCGTCATCAGTAGTCGCTAGTTCCTTACCTATAGATACAAAAACAATGACCAGTAATGCTGCAATATAAACACATGAGCTAATCTTACGAATGTTTACATTACACCCTATGACTTCACTATTTACTACTGCGTTATTTAATATTGCAACTGGACATTACTAGAAAACTTATGACGAGGACTTTTTTTAGGCCTTCTCTTCAAGGTTTATAAATGAAACATAATAACTATTAAAATCCCTCACCTTTTCCATATTGGTTTTAGTTAAGTTTAAACTTATATCGACAGTCGTGTAAGTAAGCCTGTACGGCGGCCAGCGATCGTCAACATTTTGTGGGATCTCCTCGGGCGCCGGCAACCAACGCCACTCCAGTGTTTCTATATAATTTGTTCAATTAGTTTGCATATCAATTTTTAATAGAACTTCAAAAATTCAAAGTAAAATGTCATTACCATCATCGAAATACTTCCTTCGCGCTACGGCAGGGTTGTAGAAATTGACTCTACGAGTCCCATTGTTATTTAGAGACTGTTTATCCTGTGGACAAGAAAGTTGTTAACCCACCAAACTAGATTACAAAGGTTTATAGGTTAATATAAGTTAAGGTCACCTACCAATCGAAAACATTGCTCCTTAGATCCCAGCCAAAACCGTTGACCAGAGAAGAGCCCTGATTGGTATCGGCCTGATGCGTCGAGAACTGGAAAATGGAAATTAACATCCGAATAGCAATTATTTCATTAACTTAGTATCTGAGCACAACAATCTAAGATTTATAGATACAACTAAGATGAAAGTTGTAGAATTAATAGTAGGCAAGTAATTGTTCTTTGACAGTAAAGTATGAGCAGAAGTCGTAATCATCAATCGCTACTCGCCATTATCCTGAACGCTACTGCTCGCCATTATTCTGTCTACTGTTTATATTTTTAATAATCTAAGTACCTACTTCATTCTAATAAGTCGAGAAAGCATATAAAAATGGGCCAAAATATTCGACTTCTGCATTTTCAATATTATAAGATAGAATTAAAAAGAAACCCTTGGCGCTAATATAGCATAACTAGTAGGCTACGCATGGAGCTGCTTCAAAAAAAGCTAATCTAAGCTTATAGAACCCCACATAATCCAACTGCTTCCGGATCATCAAGCCACCTTGATTATGACATTAGCTGGTTGCCTAGCAACGGCCACAATAACACGTAATTTCACCTAATTAGTTTTTCCGAGCAGATAACTCTCACTGCAGTCATGCTGTGTGCTCGCACGCCAGGTACTGTTCACTCTGCTAACTGTACCCGACTGTTCTCCAGAGCTAGTTGACACTGCGTGCTAACGGCACTTTAATAACTTCTATTGCGTGAATACTTTTCTTTTGTTTTAATTATGTGCATAATTTTCGGTTCAACGGCTAGTCGTATGTCGCTGTATTTTTGCTGTTGTTTTCGTGCTGCTGCTTGCGTCATGTACGTACAGTGAGGCAGTCAAGTCTAACAGAAATCTGATCGCTATATTTTAAAGACTAAGAAAGAGAACTCGAACTCTATATGAACATAAACTGCAGATGGAAGCACAGGTTGAAATATTCGATCTATATTCTCATAATTATGTGGTCAACTTTAGATAAATCTGCGTACGGAGTTTGGAGATAAATAAAGCTTTTTTAAAGGTATCAAGTTATCGACTCTACAATTTCAAAATGGGTCAGAAACCAAAAATAAGCAAGTGTTCAACGTTAATCTAAAACATAACATTTAATTCAGAATTACACGCAACATTAGTTGTTCGCTACTGATTTAACGAGACAATGCTCAAACGACCAGTGAACTTGATAGATCGTTCACTTCGCAAAACGAAAGTATCGTTCAATGGTCATGAAGATAATACATCTATTAGCACGTTTTAATGAATTAAAGAATGTGAATGCAATGTGAAACGCGCTTGACATTTCCCTGTTTGACTTTAATGATCGGTTTATGCATTGGCTGTTGCATCGATTAGATATTTACGGTTTTTTGCAAGTAAAAAAGTTTGATTGAGTTCTTTATCGAAGAGTCTTGACACCTTTTTAAGCCCTGATGTACACCTCCATTCAATTTATTATTTTGAGTTACCTAAGTAAGGTAAATGTACCATATTACGGTATATTAAGGCGTTGTACACTTTGAGGACGATTTAAAAAAAATACGAAGGTGCTAAAAGTAACAATTCTTGTTCATTCTAGAGATTGTTCGTTTAAGATGGGTTTTGGATATTATTTTGCCTCATACCTCTTAATTTATAGAAATAATTGATATTTTGCTAAATCATTTCTTTGGCTCTAATTCCGTGACAAAATTAGGCTCGTGATTTAATTCCGGGATTTGATGCACGTAATTCCGTTACACCTTAACCGTTCATAATTTGGGCAGGTAGTTTGAAATAAAAATTAAAAAAAATCTTAAATCTTTTATTTATATTATAATCTTGAAGTAGAATCACAACATTTGTTATTGCTAAACATAAAATCACATTATAAACAATAAGAAACATAATCCTTTTTAAAATTATTGTTTCTACTTAATAATTAACATAACTTTGCAGAAACAAATATAATAAAACATCAAAAACAAAATTAAACTTTCTCAACAAAATCAAAGTTTCTTAAAACAAAAACAAAATTAAACTACTTATTCCCTATTAGGCCGTGGATCGAACCCGAAATATCTAGCTTCAATATGACATAATGAAATTATACATTTATTGCATAAAAATATTTACAAGTGCACACACACAAAATAGTTATTGCAAGCATTTCTCGCATTTTTAGTTCATTTGCTTAAATATTTTACTAATATCGAATATACCAGAATAAGAGACATTAGTAGAAAATCTGCGTTCATTATTGCGGGAGTGAAAAAAAGTGTGTAAATTAAATATTTTTATTAAAAATTCTTAATAAGCTGGAAGGTGATATTACTATTATAAGCATGACATCGATAAAATAACTCTACTGTATTACTTATATAATCTATCATTAATTTATTTTTCATGTCATACTCCATTTAACTTAAGTAAAACGTGGTTATCATTAATTTTAGACCTGAATGTAAGCTAAGATTAAAAAAAAAACATATACCGTAATTACGTCTTCATAATCTACAGTCATTACTTCGCTTATTCAAATAAAATTTATGAAAAAATGTAGCCCCAGATATATTTATGGAATTAAAACATTTCTGACTGAGTTTCTTTAATTGCGTGAGTATCACGCAATTACGTACATCGCGTCTCGGCTGTGTACATGATTACGGGAATCACAAAATCGTCTATTTCCCTTAAAATATTATTTAAATAAATTTGATATGACTACAAAACCTTCTTCTAATAACTACTTAATAATAATTTTACAATGATACATTAAATAGACTTACCGGCATCACAACAAATCCTTACGAAGTTTCCGGTGTTACCTTACGCCCACCGACAACAAACTGTTAGAAACGACTGCGTAGTTCCGACTGGCGATTTCGGAGGTGCGAAAAGGCTTTTAAAACTTGTCCAGTGGTTTCAAAAAAAATATTTTCCTGGAGTATTATAACTAGACTTGATTTAGTAATATAGTAAATATAGATTTAACTGTTTCTTTTCTTATTCTACGTCAAAAATCAAAATATCACGGCATAATGTACTATCCCGTAATATAGTACATTTACCTTACTTTCAGTAGTTTTTTATAAACCTACCTAGGTAGCTACATACTTTCCTAGATGTAGATAGTACAAAACTGTCGGATGGTGTGTTGTAAGTTATTTCGAGATTTCTTGGCACTTTTTCCCATTTTTCTTTATAGGAAACCACATTTTTTTAATGTGCGACTAAAGCCTTGACTAAGTATAATTTTTCCCAAATTGGCTGTACAACATCTCAGTCAGTCAATTGATCGTTGCATTTGTAAATACTAACATTTTTTAAACGGCAGCAACCTGTCATTTTGCATCAAGCTCCTTACGCCTAGACTTGCGGGGAAGTCCCAGATAAGGCGAGCAGATACTAAAAAAGTTGAGTAACCCGATGTTTAACTCAAACTATAAAATAGAAGTAATATAATAATCCAGCCTATAAACGTCCCACTGCTGGGCACAGGCCTCTTCCCATATAGAGTAGGCACGAGCATTGATCACCACGCTTGCTCTCTGCGGATTGGCGATTTCAGATCCCCAATTTTGGAATCCAGGTTTCCTCACGATGTTTTCCTTCACCGTTTGTCAGAAGTGTCTTAGAATAATTAAGAAAGTACTAAATAGAAGTAATAAAATTACAAAATAAGTAGTTATCTAAATATTATTCTTAAATTTTTTTTTTGGTAAAGTAATACAATTTTATCCTAAATTCTAAATGAAAATCCTTGTCTTTGAGTTAGTTAAAAGTTTAGTCTTATGAAGTTATTAAAGTAACTAAATATAATTATTTACTAAAAACTCTAATATTTAGGCAAAATATGTCATGAACCGCAACCCTTAGCGCGGCAGCACTATCCTTCAACCACTGTGGTACCTACATATCTTTCAAATTAATTTGTGTTACTATCACTTACCATTGTATGCCCATGCTCTGCCCTCCGAGAGCTCCTTGAAGAAGAACCCGAGGTCGTCCCAGCACGTGTAGTCCACCAGGATATGCATCCCATTTGTTATTTTAGGCCACACTACCGCCAGGAACGACGGGTCATATACATTGAACAAATTATCGAACACATCGCTACGAAGGGCACGTCTTCCAACTCTAGTCAAATCCTTTTTGGGACTACTACTAAAATGGCGCGAAAAAGATTTGATGCTATCCGCCGACATCATTAACATTGCCAATAAACACACTTTAATCGCAAACATTGTTACATTTTATTTAATATTTTATTAAAAGTAAATGCGTGCGAGCTCCGTAGGCACACGTTAACTAATGTTCACTAACTGCAGCTTGTTTACAAGCATACTCAATGAAAAGAATAGACTTTTTCTTAAGAGTTGCCGGCTCGCTGTATACATAACGATTATAACAATCATTGCTAAATTGAACGCAAGCCGTGTGCGTCGTAAATAGTTTAGTATTTAAGGAATTCACGTTGATTGAAAATAACGTTCGATTTTCCGATACTCCAATCAATTTTACTTTCACTTTTAAAGTTTAAGAAATAATACGTAGCGGTTATGAATTTTCACAGCAATTAAAATAGGTGGGCGCTGTTACTTTACATTTTTTATGAATCTAAAGAAGAAAATCTTGTGCGTATAAGCACAAAACCTTTATGATTTGGAGTCTACTCAAGTACACTAGCTATACATTTTTTATTAAAATTGCGAAGCCAATAGAATTTTGGAACGGCTGTAGATCATCATTAGATCAAATTTTCTAGGATATCGAATACACTACGATAAGTGCGGATGCATACGTATCATATATTTCGTACATATCGTTACGATAATATATCTATTAAGAAGTTTTGTGAAGATTACGTCTTGTCAAGTACTAAACAGGGTACAAATACGTACTATAAAGTAAGTAAAAATCTTAGGTCCAAAATGATGCCTTAGTAAAAGTAAATCATGTACTTAGTAAATATTTAATGTTTCCTTTTTAGTTGCTATGTAGTAAATATTTCTAAAGGCTTTCAACAGCTCAGATTAATGTGTAATGGCAATCCAGATCATTATGCTCTACTTGGCGAGTCTTGGTGTTCCACATCGCACGAGTGAAGCGTCGGCAGTACGCCGCTGCCTTCGTGTTCCGGTCACACAAACCTATGATATTGTGTTAATTAAATGCAAATAAAAGGGAAATGCTCGCAGCAATTACTTTCTTTTGCTGGCGGTGAAATCCGGAATAAAAATGAAACAGCCGTATAAATGTTAGTAATTACATTTATTACCTGTCAAAAGACATTATTAGCTTACAATTATTTTATTTTATTTCATGTACTTAGTAAATACAATTAGCTAGATTTATTTGTTTATTACTGATACTGCAAATCATGTCACTGTAGAAGTCTCTGAAAGGGCGCTCTTCACACTCACACACACGAACATAGGAGAACGACGCACGACACTGGATCTTGTCTTTACAAAATAGTTACATTTGCCGGAGCCGCTTGTTCGGCCGCTGGCCGTCGTTCATGAACCCACCCTGCTGTGGAACAAATTATTACCAAAATTAGATTGTACTGCGTATAAAAACATGTTTCACTATATTTTTTATTGCCTATTATAACTGATACACTAACTAATTACTACACACTAGTTATCTAGTCGCTAACACAACAGGATTAAGGACATGCATAGGAAAATTATAAACCTACAAAATACATAATACACTTAAACAACATGCAACTAAACTATTTCAAGTCTAACATATTACAGCAAGCCTAGATCTATATGTAGCTGACTCCTAGTTGTTAGTTAAATTACATATGTACACCATTAGTTAACCCTCCACTTCTAACATAAGGATATAGTGGTAAAGGCAGCTTGGACTGTCTGTGTACACGAAGATCATATTGATATAGGCGCGTCATTACCTTGGACTTACTGGTGTAATGTTTCTACAGGTAGTTCTGAAAAGAATGCACAGAATGTTAAAGCAAAGAGAATTGCAGAGTTGGTGTGTATTCTGTTTGATTTTTTCAGTGTCTTGTCAATGTACTGCATTTCTTTGCATTTCTTTCTATGCACTCGTTTCTATGAAATGGATATGAGCATGCAATGGAAAAGCATTCTTAAAAATAATTGCAAAAAAATACAGTTCGAAAGATGTCAACGTAATCATTCGTATTATTAGAGAGAGGATAAAGACAGAAATATAATACATATTTATGTTGACATCCAACACATGAAATCGACACTAAGGTATATCAAAGATTCTCAGTTTAAGATTCTGATAGAGCTCAAGCAAATAAGCAAGATGCTAATACTGCTACATTAAAAAAAAAAAAGCTAGTCACCAACTATTATCAGTAATATGGTTGAGATTAGATAGGAGCAGGCTAGGATGCAGTAATGAAGCCGTGTCGCTAACATGCTGAGCTAGTGTCGCTATGTCGCTAGAGGTGGTGGTAATGTAGTGTGTGTGTGTTTACCGGGCGGCCCATGAAGGGCTGCGGCGGCATGTAGGTGTTGACCGGCGCGAAGCCGCCGCGCGGGAACGTGCCGCCGCGACCGCCGAACCCGCCGCGACCACGCGCTCCTGCAACACAACCGATTCATATTTAAGATATACTATTACAGTTTTATCATCAGTCATTGCCATATGCTTTATACAAATAATATAAAGTACTCAGAAAAACATCGGACATCGTTAAGACTTTACATTTATAAAATCTTATTGCAAACCTAGAAACAAAAATTACGAATAACTGTGGTACAAAATCTCAGACAGAGTCTAGACAAGAAGTAAAACAGCTCTAATGTAATTTGCATAAAGCTAATAATTGCTGTTCATATACGCTTTGTGCCGAACTATGAATTGCTCATTAGTAGCCCAATATCCCCAGTATCAGTAAAACTATATTTAAACATTTACGACGGCAAAATTTTACAGTTCATGGTAGCCTTGTTCTTGTTTTCAGGTACAAAACTGGGTGTTTGTTTCGGCATACGCACTTTTTACTGTGCTAACAGTAAATACTGGTTAAACAATAGATTATATTGGGGGCAGGACAGGTAACTGGTAACTGATGAGTGATGACGTACCTCTGAAGTTGCCCCTCGCGTTGAAGGATCCGCCGCGTGCACGGAAGTTGTTGGCGCGGTTGGAGTTGGGGCTGGCGTTGGTGTTAGTGTTGGTGTTGTTGCGGTTCTGTTGCTGGTTCGGGTGCTGCCGCTTGTTCTGTGCAACACATTCATCAATTAAAGCAATATATCTATTTGCTTATAATTTTGCGAATCGATAATTTGGTCAAAAAGAAAATTAAAAGCAAGGGAAAATACATAGACTTTATATTCGCAAAAATGTGCAGAACTTTAAAGTAGTTGTTTGGAAGTTTAGACATATCTCGTAGGATCAATACTGAAAGGAGTACGCGACTATTTAAAAAAATATGTTACTATTACTCTATGTAATTCATGTATGGGAATAATATGCGTGTTGTTACAATACCTTGTTAACATTGGCGGCGTTATGCGCCTTCTGTTCGTCCTCGTCGCGGTACTTGGAGACGGTGACGAGGAAGCCGTTGATGCGCAGCTCCCGGTCCAGCTTCAGAGCCTTGTCCACGCTCTCCTTGTCTTGGAATGTCACTCGCACTGTTAAACACAAAGCTAAAGGAGTATTTCACGGGCTGCAGTGGTTAACTTGCATACAGGAACTGTAACTATAGGGGTATACACAAGGTAGACAATCGTGTGTACCTTGCGTATATTTACGACAGTACTAATCTGCTAGCCGGCTGACTAGGTGTTTGAAAGCACACCTTGCTTTTCCCTGAAAATGTATACGTGCGAACATACAAGCATTGTTGAAAACCATTTTTGTTCTCTTTTTCACACAACATACATAATGCAATCACCCAATTAGCATGTAGACTAAAATTTAAGAATCCATGCTTTCAGCAATTCATTTATGTGCTTTAAGTCTCAAAACAGTATTGAGAACTTTTGTTAAAACACAAGTGTATAGGACATGGTCTATAAGATTCATAATGTACCTAAAGCATATAACACACCCTAATAGAAAGGGAACAACAAACAAAAGGGGAGAAATGAACGATAGGAGAAAACAGCATGTGTTGGGATAAAACACCGGCCATTACGAGATCAATGCCCATTACAAGTGAACTCTATACAAACGATAAAAATAAATCTTATAATAGTTTTTAAGGAGTTCACATGCCAACAAAGCGTCCGGCCGGCGTGATTACGTAACACCTTATTCAAGTATCACTTGTCTTTGAACTGGGGGACCTTGAAAACTAGCGTAAAGCATGTGGTCATTGGCCAGAACACGTAACGCGCCTAAATTTGCCTTTTCTGACATTGTCATTCATTTATGGTGTGATGCTTAAGTTACTACTACTATATATTTATAATCACGCTCCATAGTATGGTAAACAGCAACCCCTTTTAAGATAAGAAATATAAATGTAAAATTGAACCTATCAATATATTACGACAGCAAATAATAAAAATGATTCCATTTATATACTCATCCAGTCTCTTACTTATTTGTTATTTCATAAATGATTAGTAACATTTTCATAACGCAATATCAGACTTGACGGGCCTGTTGGTCTAGTGGTTAGTGACCCTGACTGCTATACCGGAGGTCGTGGGTTCGATTCCCACCCAGGACAAATTTTGTGTGATGAGCACGATCATTTGTTCTGGTTGTCTGGGTGTAATTTATCTATAATATGTATGTATTTAGAAATATATAAGTATGTTTATCAGTTGCCTGGTTACCATAACACAAGCTCTGCTTAGCTTGGGATCAGATAACCGTGTGTGAGTTGTCCCGGCATATTATATTATTATTATTATTATTATATTATTATATACTGCCTGTTTTACTATCGAGAAATGATGAAAATCATTTTATTAGAAGTCGAATACCACTGAACATCCAAAATACACGAAATGGCATCCAAAAGCAAGCGAAGGTACAGCGCACAGATCGATCCCCTCCCCCTAACGTAGGGGAGCAGACCCTCGGTACAACGCCAATTTACATATTCCTACCAATGCATAGGATAGAACGTTGCTCTCGATCAAATATAGATCGATAAAAACCGACGCCGCTACTTCCCGGTGAAAGATTCCTTATGATAATGAATTAAGATAAAGATAGTATTTGCTTTGAAACGCCTACAATGATTTATAAATACATACTAGCATAATCTGTCTAAATAAATCGATCAAATGAATTAACTTAAGGTGCAAATGCGACTGCTTGTACTAAATCAGTTTTTGGCTACGTAAGATAAAAATACATAATATTAATTAATTATAGGCATATCATTATTATATTTATGAAATGACTCAGAGATCCCCTTAACGTGATAGCTAATCCGTCGCGCGTCGTATCCAGTTCAAGGGAAACGTCAATATAGAACGCTATTTATGATATAAGAACATAATTGAGTCGTACATGCTGCTGAGAATTTAGCGAAAGAAATCTGTTACATTAATTATCGCCATAAAAATAGAAGAAAAAATTATCTTAACATAGGCAATGCAGTAAAATAAATGAAAGTTTCTATGGAACTAAATGAATTGAAATAGGGCGCTGCAAGGATGCTTTATCTAAATAGGGTTGTCTACTCATGTTTCACCCTTCCACACCCACCCCTTTGTTGCAGTGAAAGCGTAAACTAATCCGACCATTCGAACAATGAAACCCGATAGGACAAAAGGCATCTCATATTTGACTGGATATTATTAACTATTGCTTAAACAAATGCCCATTAACTAAAAAGAAAATCTTTAAAAATACTGGATAGAATACATCATCCGTAAGGTGGCACATTGAGAGCGCTATACGCGAAATGCGTAGGTAGCGTAAGATATTGTGGGGTTGGAGAGATTCGATCGGCAACCCCAGCCCTCCCGCCCGCGCCCCTCGCCGCCGCCGCCGCCGCCGCCCCGCACTAGGGGATGGGGAGCGACGCCCATTCTAACATTATTTTTTCCGAGGGGGACGATGCAAGGGCTTCTAACCTCGTTTATGCCCGCTTAGCTAGGTACCTGTAGAATAACAGTAATGAGATGAAAATACTCACGTATTTTGTACTTGGTCTTGCTGAACTCATGTATATGCGCGACCTCGCCGCACTGCGAGAACAGCAGCTTGACGTACTCAGTGCTGGCCTCGTAGGGCACGCCCACCAGCACGGCGGTCTCGGCGCGAGACTCCACCGACACGGAGATCTTGTTGCCGTCCAGCAGCGCGCCCTCCTCGGTCAGCGCCTGCGGTTACGGACCATTTAGCTATGGGGAAACATGAATAAAGGGCACGATGTGTACGCGTTGTGGCTAGGGTAATCAACTAACTAGCCGTCGAAGCTATGAGTTCAGGATTCTTTAGCTATACATATTCGACAGGATAAAGTAGGAACAAATCACAAAATAAACTAAAGACCAGCTTCTGTAACAAGGTGCAGCTGCAAGTACAAGGGGCATTGCCCTCACTGCACAGCAATGTGAAACTGGTTGGAAATAATGTTCCAGTACTAGTTTTTTGAAATCATCAGATGACGTTTCAAAATCGCGTAGATAAGACATAAGTAATCACAAACAGACGTAGTGGTAGTCAGCGCGCGTAACTGCATGTGTTGCGTTTTATGTTTTCTTCATAATATAACTGCGTAACCTGCGACTGGACATTTCAAGAACTGCTTAATATTTATCATAAATCTTGAGTGATTAAAATTGCACAACATTGCGTAATAAGTACTAGATGTAAAACAATTAATATATATTGCCCTAGAACGAGCCCATTACTCCGAAATCGGCGTACTATAATAAAACCGATGTGTACGGAGATCTAAACATTTTGATGGGCGGCCCTGGGCGTCGCGGCGCCGTATGTTGCGATGGCAACCGCGTGAGGTATAACAGAATGTTTAGTCTGTCAGTACGTGTGTTTACCGCATCTTCTATGCTATGTACATACATACAAATTATATTTAGCACATTACCCCTCTGGAACAAATCTGCAGCCCATCTACTTACCTTCAAGGACCTGTGCAGTGGGCTGAAGTGTAAAACAGGAGTGATAACAAGTGGTAAACATTGGTTCATGTTTGTCGTCTAAATAATCTATTGACAATTTATTCATTGTCAATATTCCTTAATACTAGAGTTATCATATTACTATAGTAAAGCATGCACAAAAACTTAAGAATATAGAGCAGAAGATTTAAAGACTTATAACCTATCATGTCTCAGTGTTATCTGTGTAACAATAGTTTTATTACACACATAATGCTTGGACACTATCAATGTGAAGCCCACTGCACCAGTCTTTACTTACCACCACTGCAATAACACACAAAGACATGTCACAAAATGGATGGGGAAATTCATCAGCTGATCATCTACAGCACAAGGGTAAATGATAATTTTGATTTTTACTTCATCAATACAAAGCTGCCAAACAGATGCATATAAAGTAGAAGACCAGCCTGTTCAAACATTCAAATAGTCACTCATTCTGCTCATGACTTGAGGGAAGTGGTAACATTTCTGGATATACATAATTTGGAAAAATATATTATTAGCCATAAATACAGCCTCTTTATAAAGCAGGCTATATAAATTCTAAATCTACATAATGACTTTTCAATATAAAATAAAAAAATGTTAATAAACTTTTGTTTACCTTTTCCAGAGACTCTTTGTTTTTGAATTCGACTATTGCCGATAATGTCGGAGTTGTGGTCAGTTCAGTTACAATGATTGGACCACGTCTAAAAAGAAAGAAAATGTGTCTCATTAATACTCCGTTCTGTAGAGCCCGTGTAACTGTGTTCTGAGTGCAGCTTGCTAGTTCCTCAAGAACACACCACACAATTATCATAATTATACTAATACATTAGTTTACAAATACATTGAATTCACTTAGAATGTTTAGGACATTTCAGGGACTGATATTTGAATGTTGGCAAAATGCTTGTTCATTTATCTAAGCAGATAATGTTATAAAAAAAAAACTCACTTGACATTGGTAACTTCTCCATGTTTTGAGAATAACTCCTTGAGTTTTTCTTGGTAGTCAAACAGGTAGGTCGACGGGAGGTTCTCAACTAGTATTTTACCAGACTCCACTTTGTCCTCTTTTTTCTCGTCGCCGGCGTCGCCGTCGGCGTTCTCTTGGCTCGTGTCGCCGTCGCCGCCGGTCTCGGCCTGGCTGGAGTCGCCGGCGCCCGCGTCGTCTCCACCTTCCGCTTGTTCGGCTTCACCGTTGTTATCTTCTCCTTCCACGGTTTCAGTGGTTTCCATCTCGGGTGCCTGCTCCTCGGCAGCTTGGGCGGCGGCCTTAGCCTTCGCTGCCTGGTTTTTAGCGCCGCGACCTTTCTTCTGCGCTACCATGATGATTATCCGACTGAAATACACATATAACCGACTCAAGCAATCGGGCGTGCGATCCGTCACGCTCTCTCAGTAGCAGCGTTTCCCGCCATGTCTATTTTTTGCTAAAACTTATCTACAACACTTGGCGCCTATTCTCAGATCTCAAGGGCGTAGTTTGTAAAGCGCGAAACATTATATTACGCAGAATCGCATTTTTTTACGCCTGTTTAGCAGATGGGCTAATTTTAACCATGTGTAAAATCACAGATAACGGTAAATACATCATAACAAGCCATACGCGCCATGAAGCATGCCTATAATCGAGTGGAAAATTCACGAATCCTAAGCGTTACCTCGTAATAGGTTCTTACAGAGGCATTATGTATTTGGCTACAGATATTTTCGTATATGAATAGAAGTTTTACTCACCAAATATGTATGAACACGTAAAATCAATGATATCACAATTCCACAGGAAAAGACGCCAAACTACATGCAATAATAACACGAAACCGGCATCACGCAAGCGCATCCGCCATTAAGTAGATTTAAAAAAGTGAGGTTAGTGGTGTTGCCGTAAAAATAATTCGTTTTATTTAGTCTTGTTTGTTCTAATATTGTTTCACTGATTCACATTGCGAAAATTTATTAAAATATTAAACTTTATATCAAATTAGTATTTATCGTTGTGTATCCTTATTTTGTAAAATATCATTGATTGTAAACCCATTCTTTTTTCATTTTCATTCAATAATTAATTGATGATGTGTGTATAATATTACTCATCACATATTATTATAATATTTCTAAAGAATGCACTTTTCCTTCAATTCCTTCTAAAAATATTGTAGATGTGCACAAGTAATATTGTAGATTTCCCAGATTTCCAAACAAACATTTCACGAATTTTGAAATTGACGTTTGTTGTTGAAGCTGGCAGCATTGATTTATAGCAGGCAAAACATAACCTCAAAATATTCACAGCACGTCCGTAGCCTTATCATGTGTTATAACATAAATATTTTTTCAAAAACTTGATATAAGAAGTGCTTATAAGCAAGAAAAATGAAATCTAAGTCATTTGACTTGAAACAGGCTACAACCGATAAGCACTCATTTGACAAGACGGCAGATTTTGTGGGTTTGTACAAATCAGCAACTGAATCCTATGAAGTTGCTGAAAAACGCAAACTAGACGAGATCGCCAAGAAAGAAATTTCGAAAAATAAGACAATTACGGCAAAACGTGAACGGTCACCAAATAAAAACAAAAAGAAGAACAAACAGGAGCTTGTAGAGCTATCACAAATTAATATTGATGGTGCCAATATAACTAACTCCAGTTTTTCCAGCGGCAGTGCGGGTCGAGGTAGTCCAGTAAACGACCTTAAGGTAACTTCTACTCCCAACACGAATGGTAAAAACCAAGGTGGAAAAGTGAAGTCAATCATGAAGAATAAATCATCACCTACCGACGAGTCCTTGGATAGTCCCAGGTCGAACATGTCAAGCGGGAAGCCCAAGAAGAGAAACAAGTCAGTTAGCTTCATGCTTGATGACCATGAGGAAGTCGTAGTAAAGAGAACCAAGTCTGATGATTCCATTAAAGTTAACAAAAAATCAGAAACCACTGCCAAACTAAATGTCAAAGACAAAAGAAAAAATATAGGGAAGTTTAAGAAAGATCATCAATCTGAAAAAGAGAATAAAGCTGCTGATGTTAACAATCAAATAATGGATGTAGACAGTCTAAAGCCTGCAAAGTTAAATAAAGCAAAGAAATTGCTCGGAGCTACTCCTACTTCACATGTTGGAGGAGATGCTGAAAACCACAGCCAAGAAGTAAAGGAGAAAAAGAAGAAATTTAAAAAGGTAAAGAAACAAAAAGCTCAACCAGTGTCAGAGGTTACAGACACAGAAAACAACAACAATGAAGTAGCATCAGAAGTCAAAAGTAGGAAACCAAGGAAGAAGAAGCAAGCAAAACCACCCCCAGCTGATTTAGCAGAGGTGGAAGATGAGCCCGCTGCCAAGTCCCGGAAGAAGGAACCCAAACCTGACATTGCTGAGGACTTGGAGAACCTTAGCATAGGTGACAACGCTCACACATTAACAAACCTGCTTGATGAAATGACAGTTGTTGATAAAGACAGGCGTAAAAAGATGAAGGCAAAGTTTAATAAGAAGAAGAAACCAAAAGGTCCGGCCAAAGATGATGCCGAGAAAGGAGAAGAAGTGAAGGAGAAAATAAAATGGAAGAAACGCAAGTGGAACAAAGACAAGAAGGGAGATGCTGATGAGGTCTCCCTGGCTAACACTGTGGTCATCGAGAACCTGCCACTCTCTGTGATGTTGAACTATAGGAAACTGCTCACAGACCACTTCCTCAAAAGTGGACCCATCAAGAAAATTGGGTTTGTTTTTTTACTAGTATATTTTTATAGTTACAACACTAAACCTGCATCATGTTTTCATTATTATTATTTTTCCTTTAAAAATGATATAGGTGTTTAACACTTTATACAATATAGAATTCCACCATGAAATTATTACATTTAAGATAATATTCCGGGACAATATTCCAGCGCAACTCACACACAGTTATCTGATCCCAAGCTAAGCACAGCATATGTTTTGGTAACCAGACAACTGATAAACATACTAATATATTTCTAAATACATACATATTATAGATAAATTACACCCAGACACAGAACAAATAATGATTGTGCTCATCACACAAAGATTTGTCCTGGGTGGAAATCGAACCCACAACCTCCGGTATAGCAGTCAGGGTCACTAACCACTAGACCAACAGGTCCGTCTGCCTAGATGTAGATATCCTATAGTTATTTTTTTTATTATTTAACATGAGATAGCAACATACAAGGTTACATTATGTTTTATTTATTTCAGGATTGCAGAGGTATATCCCACACAAGAGTCTAAGCCGGTGTTCACAACTACCATCACCTTTGGCAGTGATGGAGCTGCAGAACAGGTTAATTGAATTAAATCTTTGATTCATTATATAGGTCCACCTACAACAATAAACTGATATATATTTTTTTTAATCTTCAGGCGTTAAAGGAAAACAAGAGTCAGTTCGAGGGCAGTCGTATTCGCGTGAAGCCAGCGTTACCAGCGACGGAGACGACGGTGGTGGTGCGCTCGTACGCGGACATGACGGACCAGGCCCTCAGCACGCTCTTCCTGGGCGCCGGCAAGATTAGGAACATACGACATCTTGTTAAGGGGAAAAAGACCATGTGTAAGTGAGCTAGCTTCATTTCAGTCATTTATGAAAAGCTTGTAAAATTAATGGTCCAGTGATATCAGTAATCATAATCAGCTTTAAGAGCAAACCAAAATTGTTTGTATGAGCCTATAAAATACCTAAATATGAGACTCATTTTTTAGATTGGTTATGATTGAACAGCACTTTTTCTACTTTCGCGATAAATAATAAAGCAATTAATCTATTTACAGCCACAGCGTTCGTCGAGTTTGATGGCCCTGAGGCAGTGGACCGAGCGATCAAAACGGCGGGCGACTCTAAAATAGGCGGGAAAAAGATACATCTGGCCAAGTTTGAAATACGCGGGAAAAAAATTAAGAAGCATAAGAATGATGGCGACAGCGCTGCCGATGCGGACAGCGAAGATTCTAATGATTAAATTAGGCCATTTTTTTATAATAGGGAAATATAAAAATACAGTTAGTATATGTGAGACCTACAAAAATATGTTTAGGATACAACAGTTCGCAATAACAATTAAATTGTATACTGCCATGATCTAATAACAGAAACACGACGGTTTGTCGGGGTGCATGGTACAAATTCTACAAAATTGATTTGTATTGATTGATTGAACTGATTTTATGAGTGTAAGTAATATGAAAATTAATTGTGTTTATATTTTGTCGAATATTACTTGTATTCCTATATTTGTCAGTATTGAATCGTCGTGTTTTCTCAAGATATACCATGAATACAATAATAGTATAATGAGTAGCCTTTTGTATCGTAATAATAAAATATACACATTTTTGATACTTTAATACTATGCTGTAGTATGCATTAACGTCGTAATATAGACTTAGTATGCCTATGTAATGTAGACGGGTTACTATCACATGAGTAAATACCTCACAGTGGAAAGCCTCTGGGAAGCGCATAAATATATGTGCCATTTTGGTAGGGTTGTCATATGAGGATAAATAAACAATTTCTTTATGAATTTCTTATTCTTTATTATGTACGACTAGAACTTTAAACAAGTACTAGAATGAATACTGTAACACAATAAAATCACTGGTATACAATGTAAACAAACTATCACCCAAGACGGTCAAATATGGTTTACTTTATGTTTGTATGTATTCACCTTTTTGTTCTTAATTGTACTAATTAAAAAACGAAATATAAAAAATACAAAGACCAAACCCTCAACACTGTTGCGCTGTTGAATGAAGTATTACCTCTGTCGTTATTTACTCTGTGTTACAAATAAGTGTAACGAAATAAGACATTAACTAACATAGTCAACGTATAGAAAAAAAACAAATATTTCGATTAATTTTTCACATGTTATCGCATAATATTAAACGTTATAAATATGATGTTACCTTTTAAAGTTATTATTTGTTTAAATAGATGTATTTACCTGTTACCCTAACAAGAGGCATAGCTCTTTTTTCATATCAGTATGTAATAGATATTGAAATAGAACGTATTTTTGTTATGATCATGCCTGATTTATTATACTGTCAAAATTGTAATAAGTTTTGTCTAAAGAATGTTTCGGTTCGGTTTAGGCTATGTTGCATAAATAATATAGTGACAATTATGTTGTGAGCGACGAATATTATTCAATAAACAGACTCGTTGATTTTAAGTTTTTGTTCTTTTTTAATTACCCCTAAAAATAAGTTTATAAGTATTGTCTAATAAAATAATTTATGAGTTGGAAGGAAATGAGAAAAATAATGCCAAAAAGATCTGTTTCCGCCCGGGATCGAACCGGGGGCCTTCTGCGTGTTAGGCAGATGTGATAACCGCTACACCACGGAAACTTGAATAACTTTGTTAAAATTATTGACTGTAAAGAGATAGAGATAAAAATTTGCTAGAATATGGTACATCAGGTGTTACAGTAATTTTGTTTCAGCCATATTACTTTACTCTTTGGTTTCAGCAAAGGCATATCCTGCCAATCTTGTTATCCTGTAATCTTGTTACTTTACATAGCATTTTAATAATATGCTGTTATATTATCTATATTCAATTATATGATCAGTTTAGTTAAATAACAGTTCTTTTTTTATCATATTAGCTTAGTTGTAGCCTAGCAAAATTAGCCTTTTTAATTGTGGTCAATTTTAAGGTAGTTACCAAGATAAAAGAAACACGATATTAAATTGAAACAATAATTTATTGTGTTCTTAAAGTTAATAGTTATACGTTAAAATTAATTATACTGTATACACAAGATTCTTAATCGTCCGACATTAAACTAGGGTTCATTACAATTAATTATTTACAATAATTACGAATAAATTACATTAATGTTTGCCGACACGACTCGGTTCTAACTATTTATATCGTACAAATAATACTTTGAAACATATATCATCACTATCACTTTATGAACTGTTGAGATAATACAAAAATATTTTTATATTTCAGAAAAATTTCTTGCTTTCGATTGGTGCGTCCGTTGTCAACGTTGTAGGAATATCGATTGTATGGGCACTTGCGAATCGTACACAAGTCCATAATAATTAATTAGAGTTTTTTTTTTGCCATTTTCAAGAAAATAATTAAGGTTTTGTTGATAGAAAACCAATTAATTTCGGAAGCCTAAATTCAGTAATACATTTTCAGATAGGGGAGGTCTATTAGGAATTTGAACAATATATAGACCATTTAAATTGATGCTTTATGCGGCTTAGCCCAACATGATCTTGCGATTTAAGTCAAATACGCAGACACATTTTCCCTTAGTTATTCATACACGTTAACAATAACCTGTGTTTCATAAGACTTAGAATATTGACTCGGCCATGTGTGGCAAGCTAATACACACGGTACTTTGTAATGAGAAACTTTATTCATCTGTAGTTAACTATGAAGGCGAATCCTTAGTTCTTATATACATATACAATTGTCACGAAAAAAACTGATTAAATATTTGATATATTCATTCTGCACTTGGCGCATTGAGCTAAAATATATCAAAACAAAAGAACGCATTAAATTATCCCATTGTATAAATGTGGGTAGAAGACAAAATAAATATGCTTTTTATAAACTATACAATAAATAAAAGTAAATCCGAGATCGTAAACATATCGACAGTAGAACCTTATTCCGAGTTGCTGTCATAACAGGCTGTTAACAAAATCACTTTTTGCCAGCATTGCATATTTATAGACACTTCGAAATTCAGTGAAATATGAATTATACAATTATTTACCAGGTCCACACAAAGCATGTTATTATCAAACCTTGAATGAAACAAGTTTTCAATAACGATTTATTGTGTGAAGCAGAAACAAAACGCATTGAAAGCTTGCGTAGCAAAACGTAATTTTGTCGAGGCAGATTCATTGATTATAGCGTCCGCAACTTATTCCGCTGTTCGTAACAGTTGATTATTGACTAAGTTAAACCGACTGCGTCCGAACTGCGCGAGCCATGTTCACCGGTAACGTCGCCGTATACCGACACAAATGCTTACGTCATAAGTCGTCAGCGATCCTAAGATAAATATTCGCGTGTTGTCCTTGCCGGCATTATCACATTTTACACTGAAATAGTAAACTATACACATCGTTATCCTCAGTTTTAGGTTACGATAACATGAAAGTCCTTCAGACACATGACGGTAGTCTTTTACATAATGATCAGAACATGCTTCGTCAAGTAACTTTAATATTGCATAGCATCTTAAAGGTCCGTCGCGACGGTAGTGTGGTGCATGATGATGGCATATGCAGTGCGGGGTGAGAAGAGCTACGAGGCGCGGGGGCGCGAGCGGGCGGGGCGGGGCCGGGAGGGGCGGGGCCTGGCGCGCGGGGGGCGGGGCCTGGCGCGCGGGGGGCGGGGCCAGCCACCCGCCGGGCGCGGCTAGTCGTAGCCCTTCAACAACCCCTACGGGTGCCGCTGGTTTGGCACTGGGATGCTGTGGACCAAACGAGATGGAGCTATTTAAAAAGCGCATAAAGCTCAAGGCGGTGCACGGTTATCGTCGACCTACTCCAGCTATAACTGTAAAAAAAAGGTGTAGATACTTTAAGTGTAGATAATATTGGGTATAACAACAAACCCATAGAAAGCTGGGAAGCTGGTGTCGGTGTTAAACTGGAAGTTGACGGGCGTCTTGGGCGAGGCGCAGCTGTAGCTGAGGTAGTCGTCGGAGGCGTGCAGCTGGCGGTTGAGGTTGGGCTCGGAGGCGCTGCGCGTGATCTTGGGCATGGCGCGCAGCATGGCCTCCAGCGCGGCGAGGATCTGGCGGAACAGCGGCCGCTGCTCGCGATCGAACTTGATGCAGTCCTCGAACAGCCGCTTCAGCGCCTGCGGGGCGTCCGCACGCAGCCGCCGCGCGTCCGCTCGCAGCAGGCCCCGGCCCACCATCCACAGGATCTGGCGAGCACAGTATTGCGTCATTACAGGGTGTTACCGTAAGGGTGTACCAATCCAAAAGGGGCGAAGAGTACATCTAGAATAGAGTCAGTTAATTTTTTTAAATTTCAGTTCAAAATTTTAAACGAAAATATTTTTTCTTTTTAATAATAACGCAGTCTATATCAATCCACTGCTACACATAGGTCCTCGTTCCTTGTGTCGGGAAGGTACCTGGTCCTTGTTGTTGAAGTGCGCGTAGGGCAGCTCGCCGGCGCAGAGCTCGTACAGCACGATGCCGTACGCGTACACGTCGGAGCGGAAGGTGTAGGGCGCGGGCTCGTCCATGCGGATCACCTCGGGAGCCATCCACAGGATGGAGCCCGTCGGCTGCTGCCACTGCACGCCGCCCGCCGTCGACGTGTCTACAACACACAAATATTAGTCAACACACACACATTTATGCACCGCAAGTTGCCTGATTCTTACAACATTATTAAGTTACCATGATAAAAACAGAATAATGGATATTTTTCGTTAGATCATTCGTCAATAGGCGCGTCCACACAGAGCGAGCAGCCTCGCGAGGCATTAGCCGCGCGAAACTGTCCCTGCGAAACTATCCCCGAACGAGCGCGGCAAGCCCGAGACATTATATTCGTTCGGACGATTGCTTCGGCCGAGACACGTCCACACTAACCGAGCTGTTTCGCGCGGCAAATGCCTCGCGAGGGTGCTCGCTCTATGTGGGCCTAATGCATAATTTTAAAGATTTGTGAAAACGTTAGATATTTTTGTACTTACCAGACCACCGCACTTTGGCCGTAGCTAGACCGAAGTCTCCTATTTTAACAGACCAGTCGTCTCGCAAAAATATGTTGTTTGATTTTAGGTCCCTGAAATATGAAAAAATATTATAAGAATAACACATAAATATATTGAACATTGACAGGTATGTCTGAGGGCGGCTGAATGCTAAAGTCAATGTGAGCAAGCAATGTACGAACTTTAAAGCATACGACGACGAACCAATCGCTTACGTGCACAAACATGACGGCGGTCGGCGGAGCGTTGCACCGCTAAACGGCTTTCTCTTATGTAAATACACTTGGGCATATAGTAACACCTTTATAAATATGGCGTATACAAGAAGAAGCAGTGAAGGTGTGGACTCGCCTGTGTATAATATTCTTGGCGTGCAGGTAGTCCATGCCCTGGGCGGTCTGGCGCGCGACGTCGATGAGGTAGAGCAGCGGGAAGGGCGTCTCCAGCACGTGCAGGTGCTGGTACAGCGACGAGCCCTCGCACCACTGCGTCACGATGGCCAGCGACGGCTTCGACACGCAGCCCATGAACAGCAGGATGTTGCAGTGCCGCGTCTTGCGGAGCACCGCCACCTGACACATACACCACGCGTTACAAATCTAACACTCTTATAACTTCTGCCATCGGCAAATAGTGCCGCCTCACTAAATAGAATCAAATGAGAAATATATCTTGCTGCCCTTGCTGATTGATTGACTACCATTTGTTTGATTTTCTTTTCTTTGTATTGTCTTGTGCGCTGTGTCGAATAATAATGCTTTTCTTTCTATCCTTATTTCATTTTAAAGAAGGGAATATTGCGGTCAGTATACCTCTACAGCCACCTAATAGCTATGGACACAGTACAAGAGTGTACCTCGTTCTTGAAGGCCTGCAGCTGCGCGGGCGTCGGCGTCTTGACGTTGAGCGTCTTGACGGCGACCGGCCCGTGCCAGTGCGCCTTGTACACCGTCCCGAAACTTCCGGAACCTGTATATAATCAAGTCATGTTATAAAAATATCAGGTTTAGACACTTTTTAAAAATCTGCTAGGTTTAGATCGAACGAAGATAGAACAAGTTTCAACTTTACACCTAGTGTAAAGAAAGAAAAAAAAATAAAAAGTGAAATCCAAGATATGGGATCAAAGTACATTCCCAATTGGTCAAGAACTCGTCGAAAAAAAAAACGGTCCAGTTCAGGCACTAAATAAGTGCAAAGAAATTATTCTACAGCTAGCTTCAAGATCCATTTTCAGAATGACTGGAATGGCCTACGTAAAAATAAAAAAACAGGTCCATTAATTATAAAATATCTGTAAATAACAGATTTTATGATCAATGTTATTCGTCGATCTATAAGAAAGCTGGCCCCGCCAACTAGGTAAATAAATAAAATACCCTTCTTAGCGTCGCGCAGTCGGTAAACAAAATGTAATGTAAGTGTAACTAACCTATCCTAGCCCCGATGAGTATTTCGTCAGCGTGTATGACCCAGTCATCGTAGCTCTCGCGCGGCGACAGCGTGTTCTTCCACGACTCGTCCGCCGAGCGCGCGCGCGCCCGCCGCGGCCGCAGCGTGCCCGTCGGAGACGCCTGCCAATACAGAACACGGTGTAGTACAACAAGTTAAAAAATTGTACTGGGACTGTTATTGCAATGTAATGAAAATTGCAATAACAGTCCTGATAGTGGATACTGTTCCCTTTCAAAGAAGTATGTAAGATACAACGTTTTAAACCTATTCATGTGTAGATGTAAAGGGAGCCCTTTGCACTGCACTGGTGCGATAATGGCTGAAATAATAATAAATAAATAATAATGTGTACGTTTAAATTTGTTACGTAAATCACGGGTTAAGTATTTTTTGTTTTTTGTACACTAACTGTTATTATATAGAATCAAGCATAAGAGAGTTACATACTGCTTATTTCTGTTTTTACTCAAGAATGGGATATTTTCAACAAACTTCAGAAAGTGAAGGTTCTAAATTCGTATGTCTGCTTTTTTATGTTAGTTACCCTGTAGCTACGACAATTATGGATCTGATTAAAAAGTCTGTGTCATCGATAGGATATAACTCAGAGGTGGTCCCATATGAATTTCATTAAAATCGATCAAATAGTTTTGTTTTTTTTTTATTGAAGTCTTTGTATTTGGTGTACAATCAATTATTATGACATCTTACCTGCGTGCTCTGACTCTGCTGCTGGTCCAATGCTTTGTCCTTGTCGTCCTGTTTGTGTCGCCCCGGCGTCGGGTAGTTGTGGGACTGCGGTGAGTTGTTGCACTGCAAGCGTTTAATAATTATGGTGATATTAGCATTGGCTAATGAGTCGCAACTCGAAACATAGTTAGTTTTTGGTCATCTGCTATTCAGGTTCAGACAATGTCGAATAGACCAAAAAACGCCGTTGTCTGAATTATTAAGTTTTGCGATATAGTCTGGTGTTTTAAATAGTTATGAAGTAAAACATAACACAGAGCGCCGAAATGCGAATTTACTTCCATTGAGAAAAAAGAGCTAATGCGTACTTGTTAATCAAACCCTTTTTAGTTACTAAATAAATCAAGATTCTAAAACCCCTTCGTCTTTATGCCGTATCCATACGGATACGGCATAAAGACGAAGGGGTGGCCGTTACATACGTAACAGGTGGCTACATCAATACCCAATGGATCATGAAGCGTTAAATATCTACACTTTAGAAGCATTTATAACTGTCAAATATCAATAGCACAGAAAAAACAAAAACAACGATGATGCATAAGAGTGTTTTCTGTATGGCACCAATTATTTATAACCATAATAATATACCTAAACAATTAAAAGATTTACCTGTTACTAAGTTTAAAACGGCTTTAAAAAATATGTTGGTTCAAAAATCATATTATAGCATTGCAGAATTTTTATTAGAAAAGTTTTAAAATGTTTATAATTGTATTTCAATAATTATTGTTAATGTACTGTACTGTGAATTAGCTATATAAGTAATTTAAGTTATCAGTTTCTATTTGTAAACTATTTTTGTGCTTTTAATATTAATGTGGTTACACTTTACGTTTTGCACGCCAGTATGTGGCAGAATATGACTGATCATTTTTTTATGTACCAACTTACCAACTCATGTTCTTGCAATAAACGATTATTATTATTATTAATTACTTACACGCAACGTGCGTGCGTTCAAGTTTCAATACATTACTCACTGTCCAAATACTAGTGTCGAAGAAAGCTAACAAGTGTTTCAAATAATCATCAGCGTTTTACACTTAAAATTATTCGAATACTTTAACATCAACAACGCTTTTATTTCAAACCAAATAAGGGTAATTTTCGCGTAACTTAATACCGCTGTTGGGCGTTCCACCTTATGGTATCGTGGCGAGAGACTGACAGGCCGGAAACGTGAAGTTGCGTGCTGAAAACTCGGCTGAATAAGGTGTTTTGTATGTTACAAGTTATTCGAAGCCACGAATTTATGCCCTTAATTCTTCAATATGCACTGAACTTGTGAAGATCGTTTGTTGTTCTCCATGGAAGAATAATGTGAAACTGCTAGTTCTAGTGTCTTTTCAACTGATCTTAGTCTACACACAGTCATGCGCTAGATATCCGCCCCAGTTTTCCCCATAACAAGTGGTCCTCAGTCTTCCGCATACAGTCTGATCCGGCCATGTTTTTCACGTCGTCGTTCAATAGGGTTGGAGGGCTGTAATGGCTCATTTTTACTGGTCCTTGTATAGCAGATTTATATAATATATTAATAAAATTACGCCATTCGTCATCCAGCATGCGGCCTGCCCCACACGTAGACTAACAAAGGAATAATGAAAAACAGAGCCACGAATGACATGCACGCGGGCTAGCAGCCAACAAAAGTCATCGGTTGTCTCCCGCACCCCGAATACGGGCTTTAACGACTAGTTAGCCATAATGGGCTTTATCATCCATCGGATAATGACCTTTAATGCTCTCTTATATGTTCTATACAAGAAATTCTCACGCTATTTAATGCCACATACCTGATTATATTTCCTCTGGTGTTCAGCTAGCGTCATAGGCCGCTGGACCATGTTGATGCAGACGTTGGGCGCGGAGTTCGACCTGTCCTGCTGGTTCAACGAGCGCGGGTGTTGCTGCCTATAATAAACATCACGTTAGTCTTTGATGAAGAGTAACACTCCAAATGATTGAGAAACAGGAAGAAGTAAATAGGATTGATTAGAATATGAGCTATATTCATTGAATTTATTTACAAGGGCAGGTTTTATGTAACGTATACAAAGAAATACGATACAGGAGTCAGGAGTATTTATTTGTTACAAAAAACCGTTTACGATCCTTATCTTTAGTCGATGTAGAATTTAGCGCTCAAAAAAGATTTTGAATGTTGCTCATTGCTTTTCTTGGACTGCTGTTAAAAATTACTACAGCGCGATAAAAAATGACTACAGCGCGATAAAAAAGGGGTGAGCATTTCATTAAGGGCTCTATTAGACTGATTCTCAATCGCGAAATATGCGAGTAGGTAAGTAAACCTTACATAATCGGAATCTAAACCAGTTTTTTTTTTTTCAAGGGATATAAATATCTGGGTGGTTTCCTTTTTGCATCATAATGTAAATTACACTTTAAATACAAAAACATGTTAACGGTTATTTGAACACAAATCAAAATATAATAATAATACTTATTATTTTTATATTTTGATATTATATTGCACTAGCTACTGGTTAGATTTCCACTCAAGTAAACATGTAAAGGTGCGTCCAGAGTCCAGATCTGGCGAGCGCGCACCGAACGAGCAGATCGCGAAGCTGCTGGACGCACCCTAAGAATATTAACATTGCATAGAAAAGGACCATTTATAGGCACTTGTTATTTTTTTTACATGTAATTAAATACATATTTCATACAGACAGAGTGCTAAAAGACAAGTACTGTGTTGTTTGTCTAGGTACCGACGAAAGTCTAACAACAAAACTAACATTTGGCATTTTTTCATGTATGACAAAAGTCTCTCAGTCTATTACATTTTCACTGGTATCACAGACCCAATTTTGATGAAATTTTTTGATTAGAAGGTTCAACTTAAATCCCAAGAAAGCAAAGACAGAGAGATGCTACTTTTTGGCCAGAAAACCGACATCAAAGCGGGCGAGGCCGCGAGTAAAAGCCAGTCCGAAATATGTGCAAATTGTAAATCATCATCTATTGACATAATTTCGTCAGCTCTCGTAACAGCGTGTCAGTGTAAGTATAGTAGAATGCGGTCACAAAAGCAAGCAGTGCCAATCTAGTGTCTGATATTCACCAATGGACATCAAACTCCTTCATTTTCTTTGCTGGGGAGATGGACCTGTGTATGACATTAGTCTTAGCAACTTTGTTTGTATTTCAAATATACTCAAACGCTACCTAACTTTGACTTTCGTTAGTGTATATCTGCCGCTTTTAAATTAAACCTTAATGTGGCGGAAACAGCATGAGACTTAACAGCGTCTTATAATTGAGTTCAGTTTGAGTATTTCAGTTTCAGTTACAGCTTGAATTGAGACTATATTATTATAATATTGAGACGTAGCTTCCTTTTCTAAATAGCTTATGCAAAATAATTTCAAAAGCAAAAAACTAAACAATAATGATGGTTGGGTGTATAGTATAAAAGATATGGTACAGTACTTGGATGTGTCGGGCCTGGTGATCATGGGGTGGTAGCCGAAGTGTGGCGGGAAGTGCAGGATGCCTGCCTGCGTCTCCGGGTTCTGTGCCAGTAGCGCCGCGTAGTACGTATCCGTCATGCGCACCTATATCGGAATTGTTACTAATTATTATTCTGGTTTTCAAATTACAACATTTAAATGAAGTACGCGTATTTTTCTGCAGTGCTTTTGAAATATGTACCCACATTAGTTCGAATATTTTTGTATGCGAGAATTTATTCATGGTTATGTGGCTCTCTTGCTTTAAAAGCTGAAAATCCTTCAAAACACAAAATAATTTTGGCTACATTCTTCCCAGGCAAGTGTGACAAAAGCGTAAAGAAAATCAACCTTCACCCTATTATAATAGTCTATATTTCTGAAACAATAAAAATATCTTTTTTAAATTTTCATTACTTCTTAAAGAATTAATAGCATTATTTTCTATGCTCAATAAATACACACCTGATGACAGATACTGGGCACTTTGTCGGCGCATCGTTGGTGGAACTTGAAGTTACACTGTGAGCAGTAGAAGCCATTGAACAGCAGTCTCCGGCAGCATTCACAGAAGGCCAGCGTGAAGAATGTCTTGCGTGTGAACTGATGTGATATGTGGGACATTATTGGCAGTTTGTCCAGCGTCCGAACTGTTACCTATGAAAAGAGATTTGTTAACATATCACATGCAAATTTTAGGAAATTATATCAGTTGACTAGTCTGTTGGTCTAGGGGTTAGTGACCCCTCTGCTATACCAGAGGTTGTAATTCCCACCTAGGACTAGTCTTTGAATGATGAGCATGATCATTTGTTATGTTTCCGGGTGTAATTTAACTATAATATGTATGTATATAGAAATATATAAGGTTGTTCATAAGTTGTCTTCACTATAGTACAAGCTCTTCTTAGTTTGGGATCAGATGACTGTGTGAGTTGTCCCAGGATATCATTACATATTTATTTATTATTATTCTTCATGCTTTCAGTGCTCTTACTCCTTAATTAATATTAATTTGATTACATGCCAATGAAAACTTGATATTAGTTGAGAGGACATGTAATACAATTATCTTACAAAAAAAAACAGTCAATAGAAGGAACTAACTTGAAATGTTAATGTTGACATTATTTATACTATGTAACATAATAATTTGTTGCTTGTGTGACTGCTTAAAGAAAAAATGCATTGGCATTGTATTATAATTGAAATCCATTTAAGAGTAGGTTGGTTCTATATGCCCTAAGCCTTGATTGCTTGGTAAACTCACATACCATACCGAGAATGCAAATGAGTTCTGTTAAAATAATTTTACATTGTTGAATAATTTACAGAAATGCATTTTACAGCACTTTAATTCATAATCACAGCAGTATATATCTTTTCCAATGAATAAAACAGTTTTTCATTTTCCTAGTTCATTCATTTTCACTAATAGTAAATATTGTTTAATAAATAAGGTACTTATTACCCTTTGCCAGTTCAAGTATACATTTAAACAGGTTGTTTAAAATTGCTAGCCACATTTAATGGCTTTTTACCATCCCTGAGAGTAGACACAATGTTGTTTAGTAAAAAAAGAAAAATAAGAGCTTTTAATAATTAAAACAAAATTGGAATGGATTGTAGGTGCATAATAGTGAATGTATGTCAAAAATAATACATTGGGGATGTGTGTGTTATAAAATATGACAAAAAACTAAATATTATTCTGGTGTAGTGATAACAGATTTCAATTCACTAGTTTCTAGGTGTACAAGGTATTTAATCACAGACAATTTACTGTGAAAAAATAGTTACTGTTGTGTTACAATTTACTACTCAAATTTTTCTAAAAACACATGATGTTTCACCAATGATTTAGTAAGTAATTCAGTGATAACTTTAAGTAAAGCAGATTATGAAGCATGTTGATTAGTATGTCTACAGGCAAATTCAGGTTCATCAGAATTTATCTGTCACTCAAGAGCTCACCAACTTACCACTAACAAAACAAACATAACAACACTGCACTGACCTCCTCGGCATCGATAGCGGTTATATCGATATCCCATGGTATCACTTGGTGATTGCCTGTCCGCACTACTTCACACATCTCACAAGTCAGATTCCGCAGCTTCAGTGCCTTCGACAGCGCATCCCGCAGCGTCACACCCTCCTTCACCTGTACACTTGTCCGCTGCTGGTTCGGCAGATGCGCTCGAAGGAACACCTTTGGTTGCCGCGTAAGAGTATCGAACTTTTTGCTGTCATCCTGCAATGAATACTCCTCACTTCTGTCCGGCGACTCAGACTGTAGTAATTCCCTCAAAGTCCGTTCTCTTAACTCTAAATTATGCAACTTCGACGTCAGCTCCTGATATTCTGATAAATACAATGACGGTGGATGCTGGAAACCAGCAAATTTAGCATTCAGAGCGTCAATGTTTTCACGGGTTACGTTTATGATACTTTGAATGTTCCTAATTTCATATGTTGGGTCCGCTACGTCGTCACTATCCGTGGACGTCGACATATTATCACTATTGAGCGATAATGCAGGTATATTTCCATTAATTTTTCTTGAACAATTTTCTTTCTCTCTAGTAACTGCCATTTCTTTTCCTATTATTTTTTTTTATTTTTCTGCGCACACTAGCGGTGCAAGACAAGGATATTGTTGCCATATGTTTTTCTTTCTCTCAGGTTTTTTATTGGAACTATAGACTGAATAGACATGACATTAGACAGTTCATGTTTTAAGTGATCTACCAATGGTCCACTAACTAATGTATCAAATAGCTATGCAACTAAGTACAATTTTGCTGTTAATTTATTTACCTTATTTATACGTTTAAATTGTATAATTTATTTATGATACAAAAACTATCAAAAGAAAACAAGTAAAATTACGACTATAGTACATTATGTAAGCATTGATTTATTTGTGGTACATAACAAAAATAAAAAAATAACGGAATATTTATTAAAAACAATTACGTTATAAAACCATTATTAAAAGCCTGAAAACACTATCATCTAACCTTAGCGTAAAAAAAGGAAAAACTGTAGTGTAGAGTATGCTAACCTATTAGCGTAAGCAAATTTTGATGAATGTGTTACAGTCTATTACTGTTTTAAGTTAGTTTCCATGCAACGACAGACGTTTATGTGAGAATATCGATACTTCCGACATTATTAGATTGATCCGCCCATACCAGACAAGCCGACATCGCCCTCAACGAGACATGTCGTATAGTATATCAGGCTGAAATTAAAACCAACTGCGCGAAATATGGTATACCCGCTGGTTGGCACGTATTATTAGAAGAGAAGTCATAAGCGTAGTGAAGAAGTCGAAAAGGGAGATTACACATGATACTACTGCTTACGGTTCATACTCCGCCAGGCGCGCTCTATATATACATACATACTCTAAGACTGACACTGTGGCAGGCCTCCGTCACTCCATGTACTTGCGCGCTATAATTACCTACCGCTCGGCCGAGCGGTCTCGGGCCGTTTGCGGACCAAATTCAGTGTGGTTTTCGCAAGCGAAGCGCACGCACGTTGTTAATTGTAATAGTTGCATGTGTTCGTACGCGTACCTACGATGCCGTCTGGTGCCTTATGTGCTGTAGATGGGTGCAAATCAAGTAAAATAATTGATAAGATTTTTTTATTTTACCTACACACTGATGCACGGTCAGAACCAAATTATAAAAAAAACTATTTTAGAAACGATACAATTTTAAGCTGCCACATATAAGTCAGAACATATTCACAGTTCTCAAAAACATGACACAAAAAGTTATGTAAATTTAATTTTATCGAAGCGGCAGCCCTGCGATTGCTGTGGGATCGCGCGGTGCAAAGCAATCACAACTGTACGCTTGGGCATTTAGGCACATTTTAGCATGCAGCGGTTGCTAACGCGACGGAGTAGGCTCTTATAGCAGTAGGTATTGGAAATTTTCTACTGAGTGAAGTATCTGTTACGTAGTAACTATTTAGTAATCTGTGACTGTGGGCACTGTGTAATATCTAGACACGCGGCCGTGTGTCAAGCCAAGTTCAAGCAAACTGGCTAGACAGCGCCAAGTGTATCATTACACAAACCACTTGGTGCCACTTTTGACCCTTCCATAACTCAAAAGCTCTTTAACGTAAACACATAAAACTACGTGTGTTTTATTATATCCATAAGGACATCTAGAAGCCCAAATTTCATGAAGCTAGCTCAAACGGTTATAAGGTCAAAAAGTCGTAAATTTTAATATTGACTGACTGACATATAGTACCTAAACCTAACCTACTTCCAGATGACCTAGAAAGATGAAATTTGGAATGCAGCTCGGTAATTGTGTGTAAGCGAAGGAAAAAGTCTAAAAATAAAAAAAAAAGTAAAAAAATAGGGGGGGTCCCCATACAAAATTTTGTTTTTTTTTTTAATTGTAGCCTTGGAACCGTTACAAGCTGCTTTTTGAAACTATCCCAATATATGTATTAATATATCTTCTATATAACAGAAATATAAAAATAAATTTAAGTAAAAAAATAAGCCCTCTTACGCACTAGCGGTTGGCCGCCTAGGCGGTTCGTTTGAGCGGCCAGCCGCCTGATGCGGTTGCCATAGCGGTTGACAGCTTTTTTTTTTTTTTTTTTTTTTCGGGGGGAAATCCTCATGGACTTCCTCCGCCTGGGGAGAGGCGGAGGGGCGTGCCGGACTCTTACCGGCTAAAACCCCCCGGTGTCTCCTCCTCGCACGTGCGCGTGGGGCCGCGGGAATCCGGATTCTTCCGCAGCCCCACACTGGTGCCGGCCCGGTCTGTCCGGGCCTCAGCTCCTGCACGGGGCAGTGAGGTGTACAACTACCCCGTGCACCGCCTCAGAGGCGCGCGCCGACACCCGCGCGAGCCTCCGCCTCGGGTCCATCGAATAGGGGGCGGGGACTTCCCCAAGTCCCTCGCCCCTGGACCCATTCATGGGGGGCGGAGAAGGGCGTTGTCCGCCCTTCCCCTGCGCCCGGTGCGTCTTCTGCGGCCGGGGAAGGGAGTCGAGATCTCCCTCTCCCGTTCCGCAGTCTCCTTCTGCGACATCACGTCCTCGCAGAAGGACACCACCGCGTCCCACGACTCTGCGCTACCGACCATACTCCGCACTACGGCCGGCAGCGACAGATCGCCTCCTATTTCATTTGCGAGGACACGGCGCTGCTCCTCCCAAGCTACGCACTCGGCGAGCGTGTGTTGCGCCGTGTCCTCCCCGCAATGGACGCAGTGGTGAGCGGTTGACCGCTACGCCAACCCCACGGCGGCCAACCGCTATGAAACCGCGTAAAGCGGTTGGACCGCTTGAAGGCGTATTTTGTCTAGTAAAGAAATAGACGCCGTCGAGGTAGCTTGTGTTATCTATTTTTACTACCGAAAACAACGAAAGAAAAATAAAAACAGATACTGGATTCACCCTTTACTAGAAACACGCAACGAATTTGGAGACCCTTTTTACTTTTCTCTACGGATATGGGCGGCTCGCCGCGAACTGAACCGCCAGGTGCGTATAAACAAACTGGCGGCCAGCCGCGAAGCGAAGCGGTTAAGTGCGTACAATCACAAGCGGTTGCATATTAAACTGGAAATGCGGCTAACCGCGCGGTTAGCCGCCCCCGCGGTTAACCGCTAGTGCGTAAGAGGGCTTAGTGATAACACTATACAAAAAACTTGTAATACGCGTTAAACAACCGGCCAACGCGAAGGTGTGTTTTCGGCGGCGCGCGGCACCATGCAGCGGAAACGCAAGAAATAACATTAACGCCGGCTGAATTCGAGGAAATGTGAGAATTTGTAACGGAATAATAGCAGCAATTTACAGTGTTCTCAATACCTACCTAGTTTTCTTTACAAAAAGTAATGATATCCCACCAAAAACATAAATGTAAAAAAGGAAAGCCAAGTTCAATACACAAAAAAAATGGAGATCTAAATGAGTGCCAAGTTCTATGCAAAATCCAAATATGTATTTATAGGAACAAAATAACATTATGAACAAGTATTAAACTCTATTTCTTTGCTTTATTGGATACCTATAACAATTGCTGTCTTTTAAAAATCTAAGATCTTAAAGTAGGTTAGATTTGACTTAGCCAGTTTTTATCAGAATTAAAATACATATATTGTAACGTTGTAAACTTTTAAACAACGTTCCTTAATTAAATATAAGTAATTTTAATAAAATATATACATATTTACAAACAAAATCAATATAACTTAATCTAAATCTTAAAAAACGTATTCTAAAAAGAGGTACTTAATCAATTTATCTATATACAAAACAAAAACAACTTTAAGTCATTGTGATATGGTTCCATCTCGCTTATTTTGCCGTGGTTAACTTCACGTGGTTAGAACGTGATCACACCAACTGAATGAATGTCCGAGCGCCGGCGGCGCATCGCTTCGCGTTAGGGCTTCTGTGAGTGAGACGGCTGCGCGGCCATTGCAAAATTGTTCTCGCTCGGAGGTGTACGTTCACGCGCTCTTTAAATAATAACGTTTTTATTATAGTGCGTGTCGTCATACGTGACCCTCAAATTACTGAGACATCAATTATATTGTAGTACAATACTTAATTAATACAGTTATTAGTGTTAACCCCGTTTTGGGTAAGTGTTGACCAATTATTATTTTTCTTATGTAGGGTGTTGGACAATGACTGGCAAGATTTGAAATCGATGTTAACCGATCATTGTTATTGTCATATAGATTCATTGCTTTTTTTCTTCACTAGTGCTAATCTCATTTTGCTAATTACATGAGAACCATATTATTAAAATTGTAGTGCCTCACACTCCTTATTTTCTATTCTTCTTTGTGTCATTGTAAACTCCGATTCTGATTATGACTATTGCACACACTCGCCTTACGCGCAGTAGTACTTCCGCTTCCGCTTACGCTGCTTTACGAGGTCACAGTCAGGAGAGAAGACGCAGAGGATCGTCACTTAATAGCTGGACGTTAATTCCAGGGTCCAAGTTCCCGGGCAAGAAGCCTAGGCGCTCACCTGTTGCTGAGCCTTCAACCTGACATCAGGACCACCTTCATCCTTGCGGGTCGTTTACCTGCTGCCGGCCAGCGTGACATCCTCGGCCCTGCGCATCCTCCATAGCAGGATAGTACTTTGTGCGCCTACCTCCATGGGATGGACAATAATTAATTGAAGGGCCAAAATCGAACCCATGACCCACAAATATTTTATGTAATAAATTAAGTTGTAAGTGATTGGAGTTGTGTTTTTTTTTATATATTATATCATAAATAATTCACACTCTAACGCTACAATATATACAATATATGTATATTATATGATATGAATAACTTTATATAATGAAAATGATGACTGATGTAATGAAAATTGGTCAAGTCAAATCTAACCTACTGTAGGATCTCACATTTTTAAATGACAGCAATTGTTATAGGTATCCAATAAAGCACAGAAATAGAGTTTAATACTTGTTCATAATGTTATTTTGTTCCTATAAATACATATTTGGATTTTGCATAGAACTTGGCACTCATTTAGATCTCCATTTTTTTGTGTATTGAACTTGGCTTTCCTTTTTTACATTTATGTTTTTGGTGGGATTATAATACAGTAGTGTAACTCGGCCGCATGATAGAAATAAATGCCTACAGCCGCGCGGTACGTAAACATGCGTTAGGGCTGCCCGTCTCCAGCATTTTTCTACTTTCTGTTTCTATTTAGTTTTGTGATTGTAAATATCCTTTCTATATAAATAAATGAAATACTTTGTATATTGAATAGAAAGTGTTCAATAAAAATGCGTGTTGTTTTTTGATTGGTAGATTTAATTAAAAAAACATGTTATTTGTTTGAAAAACAAATCGGGCTTATAAATTTGCGACCGACAAATATTTGCGCCACGACTGAGTCGTACGAAATGCTTTATTGTTAAATTTTAAAGTATAATAAATCCGCATTCTTATATAAAGCTTAATTAAAAACGCGTTATTGACGAATTCATACAACCAAAAACAGCACAATATTTCCTACTCGTCATATTAACTGATTTTTAGAGAAAAAATCGCGCGGTTATTGTTAAAAAAACAACACACCGTACGTTCGACACTGCGGTACAGCCGTGCACATGCAGCCGTGACTGCCCCCTATATTACTTTACTCTTTGCGACTTGCGTGACTGTCTACTCCCCGAGCGCACCCCGAGATCGAGCGCGTAGGTATAGCTCGCGTTTCGTCCGTTTGTATGAAGTTGGAGTACTGTATTATAATCACAGAGTACTTTTATATACATATATATATAGGGATATATAATATTACCGTGATGTGGGTGTCTGGCTTGGTCTGGCTTGTGATGGGCTTGTGCTTATTTACTTTTCTCTATGGGCTTGTGTCTGATGACAATTATTTGACAAATAAATATTGAAAAAGACAAGCATAGAGAAAAGTAATAAGTGTAGGGTCTTGTCGAAGCACAGACAATTTTTTTAATTCTAATTTTGTATGTATGTTAATAATGCTATGGAACGTGCTATGTTGGGCATATCACTCTTGGACCGCGTACGAAACACAACCATCCGGGAACGAACCAAAGTGATCGACATAGCCCTAAAAGTGTCCAGATTGAAGTGGAGATGGGCTGGCCATATTGCTCGCAGAACAGATGGCAGGTGGACCTCTAAGGTTGCTGAGTGGAGTGGACCCTGGATGGGACGTCGGAAAGTCGGGAGACAACCCACCCGTTGGGTCGATGACATCGCCAAAGTGGCAGGAAAGGGCTGGATGCGATTGGCACGGAACCGCAATACTTGGCGTGCTCATGAAGAGGCCTATACCCGACTATGGGTGACTACAGGCTGAAGAAGAGAAGATGTATGTTAAACCCACTTTGGTACAACAAGCTCAAAATCAATACTAAAATATAAACCAAAAAACCCACAACAATACACTAAATAAGTCTATGTATTCGGCACGTCAGCCGCCCCGGACGCGTATTGCCATTGTGTATATCAGTCCCTCTATATTACTTTACTCTTTGATATCAGTACTCGATCACTTTGTGCTCTTAAACATAACAAATACTCTAAAGCAAACTACGTATGACTACAGACCAGTCTGTAAAACTTATAAGTATACGGTTTGTTCGCATATGTCTAAAGCAAAATGTGACCGTGTTTGTATTGTAGGGTATGTGGGGCCATAAGACTTTAATTATATGTTGCAGTGTACCTACGTAACAATATTGAACATAACTATGTTGTACGTGTTTATATTCTGTGAAGGAAGCTTCGTGCGACCCCCTCCATAGAAAAAAATACAACATTTTTCTTCTTCTAAAGATTTTCCGATCTCTATGCTATTTAAGTATGTTTATCAACATAATTAAAAACTAGGTTTAAACGTTTTATTCTCTATATAAAACGTATAAGCCTAGGTATTTATTATGAAAATAACATTCTTAAATATAATGGAAATGGGGAAATATTTAGGGATTAGGCGCACAATGGCACATTCTCAAATTGACATAATGGAATTTCGCAAAATTGAAAATGACATATTCTCAAATTGTCATATTCTCAAAACGCCACATCGCAAAACGTCACATTAGCAAAATGCCATTTTCGCAACATGTCATTTTCGCAAAATGCCTTTGCGCAAAATACCATTTTCGCATAATGTCAAATATTCGAAATGCCAATTCAAAAAGTCAATATTTGAAATTTTGTATGGTATTATCTTTGATTATAAAATGTCTAGATGGACTGTCAAGTGCGCGCAGACCCGTCAAAAAATTACAACCAAATTTGGTTGTTATGTAATTTCCCGCAATTCCCGCCAACCAGTACAGATCGTGCCGCTTTCGTGTCACTACGTTTTACGCGCTCTAAGGAATAACCACATAACAGCGATAAGATGACAGTATGTGCTTTTAAAGTGTGCCGGAATTATAAAGGAAGGCTAAAAAATACCAAACACATCACCTATCACCGTAGACAAGACACCAGAAACTTCATATTTATTTTAGTTTTTTTTTATGATTACCAAATTGCGCCATATTTTATCAGTGTTGCCAGTTTCTGTTTCTTATTCTCCCATTTTTTTGGGTAAATTTTTTGGTTTATCATTACGTTTATAAAATTTCGTTGATGTACTTCGAACGATCGCCTGTAATTAAAACTCATTCCTAATTAACGAGATGTGATCTTTCATTTCAAATTTCAAAATCCTAACTGCTCAAAATATTGTATTAACTTAGTTGATTTAATACTCCATTCAAACACACAAATCTAGTTTTTTTTTTAATCATTTAAAAAAGTAACTACTTAATAAAAATACACTTAAACTGAATAATACCACATAAGTACATAAAACTATTTTTTTTTTATTATTATAAATTAGTCTTTATTTAATGTGATTTATGGGAGAATTTGTAATAGCTGGTAACACACACTTGAAATTGTTGCCTCGTTTTTTTTTTATGATTGTATCGCGACGCTCCATCTAGACATTATATAATCAAAGGGTATTATCTTTTTCTGCAATTATACAAATAGTGTTTTTTTTTAGTTCGAGACTACTTATTATACCGATTACAATCAATAAGGTGATTTTTGTGTAACTGTTAGGTGCAGCGCAGACTAAATTCTTAAATTTTTAAATATAACCTTATAGGAAATATGTACTTATATACAAAAAATTAAACTTTTTGAAAAAGTTATAATCTTTTGTTGTTTAATGTATGATTCTTAGCAACATTCATTATATTAGATTACATTTTTAATTTATTTTATGTTAAAATAAAATGAAAATGATTAAATACTGAAATAAACTTTTTTATTTATTTGTAAATCATGAACCTACTGCAAGAAGTCACTCTTTTATTGTCATTAAAGTAAGTAACACATTAAGTGTAAATCTTAAAAAAAGTAAGTAGCACATTATGTGTTAATCTAATATTTTTTTTTTGAGAATGTGTCATTTTGATAGTGTGGCATTTTGCTATTGTGGCATTCTGCTAGTGTGACATTTTGCTACGTGGCATTCTGCTAGTGTGGCATTTTGCTAGTGTGTCATATTGAGAATAGACATTTTGCGAATGTGTCATTTTACGTCAATATGTAATTTTGAAAATGTGGCATTGTGCGCCTAATCCATATTTAGAAGTAGAAAAACGTTTCCTTCTTTTGTATCGAGGGCTCCGCAAAATAATTCCCACGTAATGACTGATGAAAAAAAATGCAGTAGCTATGTAAATAAAACAATATTTAAAAAACATTAAAGTATTTATTTTTGAAAATAAATCAACATTATTAACTATTTAAAACGAAACCTTATTTAATCTTTTTTTTCTAAAAATTTACCTATCTATCTTTGATGCGAAAGAGACAGATTGTGTTTGCTCTGCACTCGCATGTAGTTTGCTCCCTAATGCTCACACCATAGATGAGTATAAGTACTAACCAAAGAGTAAAGTAATATAGAGGGAAAAGAGTGCCCTCTTACGTGATAAAATTGCAAACTCATTTGACAGTGCGCCATCTACAAATTGGCCCGAAACTAATCACATACCCACACGCAGACAGTTAAGCGTACGTTTGTGTGTGTTTATGCATGTTATCATTTCTAATAGAACGTTTCGTCCTATCATCAGTGACGGATTAAGACTACCTGATGCCCTAAGCAATCCACGTCTGTGGGGCCCCCCTATCTGTTTATAAGCTAGTACTAGTCATTTGGTGCTCAAAAAGTGGGTAGGTACCTGGAAAGTTTTCCGGGAGATTTAAAATTAGTGATTTTATAGATTTAGATGTGCTCTTTTGGAATTTTCACATTGCCACCTCGTATCTTTGCCACTCGCGCTGCCATATAGAAAAATGACGCTCAAAAACAGTTTTTTGACAACAATTCCTTTCCGGATTATTTTCCGAGAAAAATAGTTGTGAATAAATTAGACTAGAGAAAATTTCCTACAATATTTACAAATTAACTTTTTTTTAACTAATTACTGTAACTAATTTCCGCACCACCATGAGGTGTGTTGCGCCATGCGCGGTCTAAGTTGAATCTTAGGCACCGGTGGGACAAACAAACGGACAACTTGAGACACTAAGTCAGGACAATCGGAATCGCCGCGCAGCATCGCGGCGCCAGTCTTTTTCCGTTTTCCAAACTCCATCAGACACTGAGTTTAGTGTTACCGTCAATGCCTTCCAAATTTGGCGACTGATCTTTATACTTTGTGCCCTACGCGATAAGTTACCAATCGCAATCCTTGGGTTGTCCTCAACAAATTTTACAAGCAACTCTGTTTGTCTCTGTGAGACTTTTCTTCGTGCTGGCATCTTGTTATGGGTTTTTCATGAAATCAGTTCATGAGACTGGCAGGACCACTTGGTTGTTTGATTCTGGATGCTGTTTACTTCGGATTTTGACATATTGAACATTGAAATATGTTTACTGAATTTGAAAATTACTGAACTTAAAATTTCATTTAATTTTAACCAGTACCTAGTTTAAGAATTTTGTCTCTCTCGTATTTACTGACTTCATCAAACTCAATCCTTTTTTCGGTGTGGTTTTTGGTGACGTGAGAGTGAGACGTAATGCCCTAAGGACGGATTTTATTTTGCTTCTTCTGGTGCCCCCCCAGACGTGATGCCCTAGGCAATTGCTTAATTTGATTAAGGGTTAATACGTCACTGCCTATCATAATACAAAAATTTCAGAGTAAGTTCACAATAGTAAGGGGAAGGAACATAAGGCTCAACTCCACTTACTTTTGGTAATTACAATGAAATACATCAATACGGATCGGGAATTACAAAATGCGTATACGCAGAATGCAACAAACCGCCATATTGTGATTGTTAATTTTCAGTTCAAGAACTGTCACTATATTATACATCCTGAGTAGAATCTGGCACCAGGTCTTTTTAAATAAAGTTAGTATTTGTATATTATCAAGTTGTATTTCATTTATGTGTCTATTTCAATTTATAAGAAGATTTAAAAAAAAATCTCAAACTTATTTCCAATTAATTTTACATCAATAACTTTATAAACAACCAGCTGTGCCACGCGGTTTCACCCGCGTTAATACCTATATTCCGTTCCCCATGACTTTATAGTTACTTTGTTATACGGGGCGGAGACGAAGCCAAAAAATTAAAGATTTTGAAAATCGGTCTACCCGTTCTTGAGTTACGAATAGTGGAACTAACACCTCGCGGTCCCATACCTATCTTGCACTACCTCTTTAACCCCGTTACGTCTTTAGTTCCTTTACTAATTTGTTAATCGTAAACTTACTATGGAATAATAAACATTAACAAACAACTTTTATTCCCGAAAGGCTAAAATGCTATTATTATCAATTCGCTAAAATTCGCTTATTATTATGGTGCCGTCTAACAGAGCGGGCGTGAGCATGCGACATTTTTTAAATAACTAACATTTTTAAACTTGTGATATCTTTCGAATGGAACGTCCAAATTGAATAATTCAAAAAGTCATATAATGGTATTAAAGCAGACTTAAATATGAAGTCATTTATTTTGATAAGGATTTATTCCAAAGTATAAATAAAAGAGCTTTTATAGCGGTGGCATTTATATATTTTTTTTAAATGATAAAGACACTTATTGTGACATAACTATAGTAGTTAGACATATGCTGTCGCGACATTTTTTGTAGATAATTATATGTTCTATAAAGACGTAGTACATTATTTTGTTCTATAATCAACAGTTTTCGCAGCGCACGCGATGTAAGAAAGATTTTAGGTAATTTTTTCACACCTTGTGTTACATTATTGGAGTTTTAGTATGGATCCCTAACTTTTTTTAATATTTAATATAGCCTATGTTCACCGGAGATAGTGTAGCTTCCCAACAGTGAAAGATTTTTTCAAATCGGTCAAGTAGTTTTGGAGCCTATTCATTTCAAACAAACAAACAACCAAACAAACAAACAAACAAACAATCAAATCTTTCCTCTTTATAATATTAGTGTAGATGAAAAAATTTACCGTGATATAGCGCCATCTGTTGATAATTTAATGTACCCGGGAGATGGTAAATAATACTCGGGCCAACTTCTAGATGGCGACTCTTCGTTTACGTCGCTGTCAAAACGTACGGAGTGTCCTCTCCCTGGTACTAACGTAGCTCACAGTGCTCAGTCTCACACCATCACACTATTACTACTGTTTTATCTGTGCATCACACTGAAGCATAGAGAAAAGTAAATAACTTAGGTAAATAACTTGTAAATAAGTAGGGCATAGAGAAAAGTAAATAAGTAGGGCATAGAGAAAAGTAAATAAGTAGAAGTAGGGTACACTGAAGCATGCCGATGATGCCGATCAATGTTGCCACTTTAGTGATTTTGTCACTAGATCTAGTGATTTTTGGAAGGTGGACAGCGATATTCTAAAAAAAAAGTCACTGAATTTTTTTTTGACGACTTTTAGTGATATTTATCGAATGATGTGTTTTGGATCCGTGTTAAAGTAAAGTATACTCTATGCCGAATAAAAATTACTTATTTTGGAACCTAGCTTAATGGTGCCGTTATTGGTGCCAGTACCAGAGGAAGTATTTGATGTGGATTTTTAGTTTTTTTTTCATGTTTAATTCTTGATTTGTTGCTTCACAAGAAGTATTTGAAGATAATTTTTAGTTTTTTTATGTTTATATTGATTTGTTGATTCGTTTTATTCACAATTAAAATATTATTATTTTTGACTTACCTTGTGATTTCATTTTAAATTATTTAGTGATTTCTGGTGTTTTTTTTTGGTAAAAAATTCCCTAAATTTGGTGAAATTTCAGTCCAAATCTAGTGACCCTAGTGACAAAGTTTTCTGCAAGGTGGCAACACTGATGCCGATGCCATTCTCATAGAGAAAAGTAAATAAGTAAGTAGGGTAGCCATTCTTCACCATTGTACACACCACGGCCGCGGCAGCCAAATTGTCTGTACTCGTATGTGTTTTGCTCTCACGGATCAGAGCAAAGTGTATTAATTTTATTTCAGTCTGTCTCTGTACTGATATGCAGTATGCTCTCTAGCTACAAGAGCATATATTATTGCGTGCGATTACAGAGCAACCCCTGTCTGTGCTGGTATACATTATTATGGCAATACGCGCCCCGGACGCTCCGGTTTGCTCCGGTTCGCCCGGCGGCGCGAGGGACGAGTCCGGCAGCAGAAGTGATCTTAGTGATCTAGATTCTAGTGATCTATTGCCGCTGTCCTACGAAAGTGCAAGCACGTGTGTTCGCGAATATACATGTTATTTTTGTGCATCAAACAAATAGACTGATGTAGTTTTTTTGGCGGTAAACTGGCGTCTGACATTGGTCAGACTGAAATTCGATACCAATATACGTTTTAGAGACGGCAAGGAGTAGCAAGGGACATTATTTCTTCTACAATTATTTAATATATAGTACATAAAGAGTGGTTTTATAAAATTGAAAAAAGGCGCTAAAGACCGTATGACAAGTATGACAACCGATTGCCGAATAAAAAACCGCAGATCGTGATGTATTTAGGTATTTGTTGTTTTTTTTAATTATTATTCTATCCTTAGTTCCTTATGGTAGCCACACACGACAGGCTACCATTAGTAATTAGTATCCTTAGTAGTACCAATGGTAATATACTTTGCATCACTTAATTATATGTGAATATGATTCCAGATGATGAAGAGCGAAGTAATGATACTGCAGACTCTTCAGGCACAGATTTAACAAAGATGATGATGATGGCGAAGAACACATTGCAAGTAAGTCAATTTATACTAATTCTGTGGTGTTATTGCATTTATACAACTTTTGATATCTATATAGCATAAAATATAATTTAAGAACCTGAAGTAAAAAGTTGTTTTCTTTTCTTATACAAGGTGTTAAGAAAACCCTGTCTGATCCGTGAAGGTGTTGTTAGGTATTGATATCTGATTACATTAATGTTAATTGTGTAAATGATTAACAGACAAAAATATTTGATCTTTGTTACAGTTAATGAATGAAAAAGAGTTCCGATTGTTTATAACCCTGTATTTCACTTTTTCTTGCAGTATAACCAGAATGGCTGATAAATGTAGAAAGAAAGCGCGTTCTAAAGCAGAACTGATAATGGCAAAGGCCGAGGAGCAGCGAGCCTCCGTCGTGGCCCAGAATGCTAAGGCGGCGCTGCACCAAGCTGATGTGCTGAGACGACTCGCTGATGCCGCCAGGATACAGGCAGAGGCCATCGCCAGGATAGCCACAGCACTAGAGAGCAGAGGGGAGAAACACTTGCTGGAGATGTGATAGCCTACACAAATAGATTATTGCAATAATGCTGATATTCAGCACTATTTAAACAAGATAACAATAGCACCAAAATTATACCATTTACATACATTTATCTTGCCAGTGTTTTAGCTGGGTAGAAGAAATGGGGCAATAAGTTGCTCTTTGCACCATTTTCTGGGAAATTAGGAGAATGGTTATTATTATATATTGATAGGTAACTCTGCCCCCGATAGTTGAAAAGGCGCATCTAACATTTTTTTCGAAATTGAATTATATACATTGCCGGAATCAGAAAAAAAAGGCGTATAAAGTTAGTCATATTATCTCACATATAATATATATTATATATTTATTATAATTCTGATAAAAACTGGCCAAGTCAAATCTAACCTATTTTAATCCAATCCAACTATCCAATAAAGCAAAGAAATAGCGTTTAATACTTGTTCATAATATTATTTTGTTCCTATAAATACATATTTGGATTTTGCATAGAACTTGGCATTCATTTAGATCTCCATTCTTTTTGCGGCGATGTCCACAGCCAAGCAAATTTTCGTATTGATCTTGGCTTTCCTTTTTTACATTTATGTTTTGGTGGGATATCATTACTTTTTGTAAAGAAAACTAGGCAGGTATTGAGATTTATGTAGATTTACTTCTGTTCTGTGTATTAAATGGTGCCGCGTGACGCCGCGACACACCGTTGGCCGGTTGTTTAGCGCGTATTATAAGTTTTTTTGTATGAGGACACCACTTATTTTTTTACTTTTTTTTATTTTTAGATTTTTTCCTACGTTTACAAACAATTACCGAGCTGGATTCCAAATTTCATCCTTCTAGATCATCTGGAAGTAGGTTAGGTTTAGGTACTATAATATGTCAGTCAGTCAGTCAGTGCTAAAATTTACGACTTTTTGACCTTCATATCTTAATAACCGTTTGAGCTAGCTTCATGAAATTTGGGATTTTAGATGTCCTTATGGATATTATTAAACACACTTAGTTTTATGTGTTTACGTTTAAGAGGTTTTGAGTTATAGAAGGGTCAAAAGTGGCACCAAGTGGTTCGTGTAGACACTTGGCACTGGCTAGCCAGTTCCTTTGCTTGAACTTGGCTTGACTCGCTGCCGCGTGTCTAGATAGAAGCCGACCCAATGTTATTGGGAAAAGACATGTAAAAATATAACTTTGTTCGACTTTACGTTTCTATGCCAATGATAAGCATTTTTTGTTATTTGGGTCAAATTCCAATCTTTATTAAATACTTTGAAAACCATCAGTTGTTTCTTTATTTTAATAAATAAGAGTACCAAATAAAATTTTCTGGTTAAAACTTTAAATGAAACAGCGAATAAATGATTTATTATCATTTTATTTTTATGTAAGACGCGCATATCGAGAGATAATCAACGTTATAGACCTCATATGCATCTCTTTGCTTAAGTATGCAATAAAAGTATTAAGATGAATACTTAAGCAAAGAGGCGCATAAAGCCAAATGCGACCTTTTTTCTTAAAATCATGAGTACAGATCTCTACACATTTGAGATTTAAAACTATTTAAAAGACGCTTATGGCTGTTTGCGCCCTTTCAATTAATGTGCGCCAGTGCGGGACAAGATAGACAGTGATGTGCGGGACAAGATAAACAGTTATAGTGTTTTTATAGTAGATGTCTTTAATACTTAGTTAAGAATATGTTTAAATTTTATTTGTTGATTAATATTAAGATAGTTTTTATAGCATGTTTTAGAAATTGTAACGTGGCTCTCGTCACGGTAAAGTTTCGCCGTAGTTAAGGTAACTGTGCCGGAACCGCCCCTTTTCTGATTGATTTTAAATCCGGCGCTCTGATTGGTCGACAAATGTCGACCAATTAGAGGCCCTACATTTTTTGCCCAAAAATAGTATAAATATCGAGGCGGTTTTCGGTACCGACACTGTCAGCGAGCACGAGCAGCCTTATTAGAAGAAAGATCTCCAGAACAATAAACCTCATCAAGATTGAAGCCCAGTGATTTTATTTCTACACCAACCCAGTGATAGCAAATGTGTATCCTGCACAATTAATGACGTAGTATTTTTTTAGATTTTTTACACGAAGATGAAACGGTTTTTCTGTTATTTTAATTAAATTATTAAATAAAACTATGTTTTTATTAATTGGCTTCAAAGACAATTATAATTACCATGATTTTCCATTATAAGTATTTTATTATTTTAATTTACTCAAAGACAGCAAACGATTTAATATAAAACTCATAAAAATATTATTTTCTCTGTTTTGAACTTTTGTCACATGCGCCTTTTTAACTATCAGGGGCAGTTAAACGGTGACATAATATTTTAAAGACTTTGTATTGTATGATTGATGATGTTATGGTTTCGTTTTTTAATACGTCTCTACTTATAGAAAGGTTATAAATAATTGTGTACATAGAAATAATCTTGTCTAATATATAAAAAAAAGATCAAATATAAGAATAATTCAATCACTCAACTGTTTTATTGTTCTCCAATGCCACTTACATTCATACATTTAAAGACTTATTTACATTACTAGTTTACATTATTAATCTAAAATTAAACATAACTTGGCCAGTTACACCATTTCAAAATCATCTCTCTGAAACAAAAAGAAAACAATACATCAATAATTATAAACAGTAATAAATATCAACAAGTTTTTCAAAATAGTTTGTACACAACTCAATTTTTATTAGAGTTACTATTTTATCTAATACAATTTATTATTTTATCTTATTTCAAAATACAAGCAAACAAAGTTAAAAAATATTGTATAATTTAATTACTTTTTTATACTTTTTCTATTAATAAATCATATTATGGCAGTCATTACTTACCAGGTCATTATACTCCATGACATGTCTTCTGATGGCTGAGCCGTCCACCCAAGTGACAAAGTCTTCCAGTGCCCTGGTGACCAGAAACGCTGGGTCCTTCACCACCTCTGGACCAACCCTCACATGACCCTGCTCTATGAACTTTGTGGCTTCCTTGATACTCTCTGACATTTTATCTGTGAAATACATACAATTTGATTACTTGACTGCTTGGATAGTAGATTCATGAAGGTAGTTTTTAGGTTTGGTCTAAAAATTTACAAGAAATTTTGTGTTACAGCTATTTGTTGCCACCCAATCTATATTTACTTTCTTTGTCTATTTTATGAATGTGAAACTTATCAAAAGCATTGTATGTTGCTGTACTCATCAAACATTTTATGTAGTTCTGCAAAAAATAGGTACATATTAATATTTACTTCATCTAATTTATGCTTCATAAATTGATCAACTCCCACGAGTTGTGGACATTAGTCTGATTAAACAAATTCTATGGCAATACTCACTTCTAACCATAACAGTGGGCAGTCGTCTCCTACAGAATGAACTGGCTGACACGTTGGAAGCCAGCGCGAGGTCCCACCGCGTCGGGATCAGACCCATCTGATACAACTTCTCTAACAACTGCGCACTGGATTCCGTACGGAATTCACTGCTAGCGTCCAAGTCTTTGATCTTGGTCGCGAGGTCACGGACGTCCCTTGACAACTTATTGTATCTGTAAATAAAGATAGGAACATAGATATCATTTATTTAAAATTAAAATCAAATATTAATTGAGTAATTTAAAAGTTATTAGCCTTACTTTGTGTAATCCTCGCGCTTTTGTATATGATACTTTTTCATCACTTTTACTTCGTTTAAGTTATTGTCGACTTTCCATGATATAAAATCTACTTTTTTAAGCAGTTTTTGCTCATGAAACTTTAATTTTCGTACCATTTTTCACTATTCTTCCAACTTTTTTTAAACAGTAAACAATAACACGTGTGTATCTGTCAGAAATGTCAGGACCAGGGAGGTGACACTCAGTACATTTTGACAGCGAAGTAAACGAAGAGTCGCCATCTAAAAGTTGGCCCCAGTACTATTTACTATCTACCGGGTACATAAAATTATTAACAGATGGCGCTATTTCACTGTCAATTTTTTTCATTGTTTATAAAATTATTGATGTAAAATTAATTGGTAATAAGTTTGAGAAAAATATTTAAATTTTCTTATAAATTGAAATACACACATAAATGAAATACAACTTAATAAAATACAAATACTAACTTTATTTAAAAAGACCTGGTGCCAGATTCTACTCAGGATGTATATAGTGACAGTTCTTGAACTGAAAATTATCCATCACAATATGGCGGTTTGTTGCATTCTGCGTATACGCATTTTGTAATTCCCGATCCGTATTGTTGTATTTCAGTGTAATTACCAAAAGTAAGTGCTTGGAGTTGAGCCTTATGTTCCTCCCCCTTACTATTGTGAATTTACTCTGAAATTGTTGCATTATGATGGGACGAAACGTTCTATTAGAAATGATAACATGCATAAACACACACAAACGTACGCTTAACTGTGTGTGTGTGTGTGGGTATGTGATTAGTTTGGGGCCAATTTGTAGATGGCGCACTGTCAAATGAGTTTGCAATTTTATCACGTAAGAGGGCACTCTTTTCCCCCTATATTACTTTACTCTTTGGTCAGGACGATAATAAAGACTTTATTACCATCGGTGCCACAGAGGCCACAGAAGCACAGACTACTCAGAGATGTTTCGTATTATACTGTAGTCCAAAGAGTAAAGTAATATAGGGGGAAAAGAGTGCCCTCTTACGTGATAAAATTGCAAACTCATTTGACAGTGCGCCATCTACAAATTGGCCCCAAACTAATCACATACCCACACACACACACACAGTTAAGCGTACGTTTGTGTGTGTTTATGCATGTTATCATTTCTAATAGAACGTTTCGTCCTATCATAATACAACAATTTCAGAGTAAGTTCACAATAGTAAGGGGGAGGAACATAAGGCTCAACTCCAAGCACTTACTTTTGGTAATTACACTGAAATACAACAATACGGATCGGGAATTACAAAATGCGTATACGCAGAATGCAACAAACCGCCATATTGTGATTGATAATTTTCAGTTCAAGAACTGTCACTATATACATCCTGAGTAGAATCTGGCACCAGGTCTTTTTAAATAAAGTTAGTATTTGTATTTTATTAAGTTGTATTTCATTTATGTGTGTATTTCAATTTATAAGAAAATTTCAATATTTTTCTCAAACTTATTTCCAATTAATTTTACATCAATAATTTTATAAACAATGAAAAAAATTGACAGTGAAATAGCGCCATCTGTTAATAATTTAATGTACCCGGTAGAAAGTAAATAGTACTGGGGCCAACTTTTAGATGGCGACTCTTCGTTTACTTTGCTGTAGTCTGTGTGAAAAGTTGACCGTAATGAAGCAAAGCGAAACTAACATAATGAAAATTATGCTATAACTATTATAAAGACAGCATGTAAAAATATTTAGATGTACCAGTCGCAACACAACTTATAAGGGAATTGAATTAAGCAGTGTTTCCATTTCAACACATAACACAGCGCCACAGCGGTAGTGTTGGTAATTTGTTGTCTAGCAACAGTAGCAACTAAACTCAACATCTGCTTCGTTTTGCTTTAGTTATAGTTCTGAGGGTGAAATGCTTAATTTTAAAATAATCCAAAATTGGATTACCCTTTTGTTCAATATACTCTGTGTCTCTGTGTGATTGTAATGTACGGAGCACGTACGGAGTATAAGTATTTTGTGACTGTAATTATCTCATCTATGGTAATTAATTATAGTCTGTGGCTACTTGGCTCAAGAAGAATTAAGAAACGAGAATTGACTTGAGAAATAAAACAGACGGCGAATTAAAAATACGCTTGTGCGAATAATACAATTTCTTGATTTTCCTAGTACCTGCTTAGAAAGCGATGGGTGAACGCCATAAAATTGATCCACATGCTTATACCGATTATTTGCAATCGGTAGTCAAATTAGACGCGCTAGAAAAAATGACTCAAGATTTGGATGAGGAACTTGCAGATTCACAAAGGATTATGATGGAAATAAAATCCATGTACAGTTCTGTTTCTACAGCTCAGGTGAATAGGCCAGTAGTGCCAACAGCGCCAGCTCCTAATAATGGGTTGCGTCATGAAGACATCTCGAAGTTTTTAGAAGCCGGTGTACCCAAGTTGCTGATGCCAGACATGGCCGAAGACACAATGGATGTCGACATCGATGATGTGATTGCCACTATGAAAACCTACGCCGAAGATCTGAAAAAGAATTTAACATTGCCAGAGCCACTAGTGCCCAAGCCAAAAGAAATGGCAAATGTAGACTTTGATCAATATGCACAGAGTTTAGATCAACTTGGCAAGCGTCTGGCAAATATTAAATTGAACAAGAAAGATGATTTGAACAACCGGAGTGTTGAACTGGAGGGCAAGTTGTCACAGCTGTGTGAAGATGTTGACATGTTTACCAAGGTAATAAAGTATTGTAACAGTGTAATAGTTCCAAAGTCATCTTGTTATTGCTGTAGATTTAAGTATTATATGGTATCCATATATAAAATGAGTAACTGAATTAAAATAAAAAGATCAATTAATATGTTTTCAATCAATTAGAAATTAAAACTAATTTTTTATATGCTTTCAGTTGGTACAGGCAAAGACTGTTTTGAGTGAAAGCAACAAGAATTGGGTGGAGAGCCAAAATGACGGCATAGCCTTGCAGTATGACAACATCATCAATAAGCTGCTATCTGGCATAAATGAGGTCACATACCTCCTGCAGAACAAAAACTAGATCAACTGACCATAGAGACAGGAATGAAGGATCTCTGAAAACCTATAAGATCTTTACAATGCAGAATTATGTAAGATAATGTTAACTATAAGGTTAAACTTTTGTATGTTAATCTTTGTGATAATAACAGGCACTGAATACTCTCAATATAAAGTTATTCAGTACCTAAATATTTATGGTTAATCAATGGTTTTTATAGAATAAGATGGATTAATCAAGGGCAAAGAAATCCATTACGAAATTTGTGGTTTACAGTTTTGCAATGTACTGCTCTCCAGTTATAAATTTTCTTTACCACAATGTTCAATTTCTTAAGACCTGTTAGTTACTAAGAATAGTAGATAGCCCTTATGTGTTCTCTTTTGAATTCTGATATTGTAGCTACAACAAAAACAAGCATAGCTATTGGAAACTACATCTTTCCCTCTCACTAGGGATAAAATAATGTGTTTGAATTACATTATTGTAAGGTTTTTTCTATCATGATGCAGGCATCAATTCTATCTGAATCTTGAAATTATGATCGTAAATATATATAAATAAGTTATATCCAGTGAAGTTTGATTATAAATGTAAATGCAGACAACATCACATACATTGCTCTGAACCTAAAGTAAGTAGCTATTAAGCACTTGTGTTATGGAATTCAGAAACAACGAAGGTACCACAAACACTCAGACCTGTGACAATGTAGAAGAGATGGTTTCTACATTGGCCCGTCCAGGGATCGAACCCGGAACCTGAGAGCTAGCGACACCTTGAAACCGGTGCGTACGCCACTCGGTCACGGAGGTCGTAGATTACATCCTATTGTTTAGTATGTATGTCATAAATGTACTAAAGTCTAAGGGAAAACTCCCTGCATGTCATGTTTTGGCTAATTGCCCATGTATAACTATTGTAGTCTTACAAGTAAATGTCTGAACTACATTACTAATTACAATAGAAAGGTCAGTATTTTGTTTGTTTAAATTTTATTTAAGATTATATTTACAATTGATTTTTATTGCAATTCATTGTGTTTTAGTTATTATAATTGGTCATAAAAAAGTGTAAAAATTTGTTTTATTGATGTTATGTGGTAAATGTAAATTTTGTATATTTTGATTAGTTGAATGACATTCCAAATAAGGACAGAAATCATAAAAAAAAATCTTTTGTGTACAGTCAGTCATAACTAGCACCTACTGTTGAATAAATAAAGGATTTAAATTATAGAATACTGTCTTCTAACTTAACAACAATATTACAACAGCTCTGTCAGATCTGTACTTAATATCAGTGAGTTGAGTATCTTGCATTGTCATTGACTCATACTGGAGTCTCCATCATCTAACTTTATCCTCTTTCTGTCAGTATTGTGGTCTACACTGCTCTCACCGTCAACATTCACTTTGTCATCTTTAGATGGTCTCTCGTCTGCCTCTAACACCTTCAGTCTTATGTCACACAGTGTGGCGCCATGCAGTGTCCTGATTGCCTCCTGGGCAGCTCTTACTGATGCATACTTTGCAAACCCAAATGTTTTGTTAGGAAATGTAGATACATCTATAAGATCCCCGAAGCGACAGAAAGCATCTTTCAGCATATGGACAGGGGGAGGATGGGGCTTGAACACTAAGAAACATCTCTGGGCTACTCTGCTGTTAATGCTGGCTAGTGGTTGCAGGGGAGGAAGACTAACACTACAGAAGCTCTCCTGCTGGGCTTCTGGTTTTGCATCTCTAAGGGCAGGGCCAGAAGACGTGGCTGCTTTTATCAGAGTAGACGCTTGAGCTATAGCATCTGCTAGCTGCACCAAGTCAGGGTTAGTATAATCTATAGCATTTTTAAAACTATTGACTATATTAGTAAGGTTATTAGCTGCCTTGCTTAGTGGGTTATCATCAGGTTTCACAGATATTATCTCTCCAGAGGGAAATTCAAAGTTATTTAACCTCTCAACAGCATAAGCTGCTGATTTCTCATTCTCATAAGTTATAACTGCCTTGCAGTATCCATTAAATGAGTCTGATGAGTATTTACATGCGGTCATTCCTGGTATTATGTTAAATAGTTTGTCAATGTATTTCTGCTGTACTTGTGGGCTGCAAGTCACACATATTGTGTCATAGTCGTGAGGTTTGGCCCTAATAAGTGATGTCATGCTGTCTCGTTTGTGCATGTCTCCTCTTGGTTGACTGTAATGGTCACTGTAATTATCTTTAACTATGCTGGAGTTGCTTGAGTGAAAACTTTCAGTGAAATTGTCTATACTATTTCTACTTCTTTTTAATTCTTCCTTTGGGGTGGCAAATATTGCTTTATACTTCCTATCACATTCTTCAAATGCTTTGGCAGCATCTAGAAATGACATGTAATTGACATAAGCAAACCCTCTGCTCTCATCTGTGACTTTATCCCGATGTAAGTGTATGGTCTCTACTTGTCCAAATTGAGAAAAGTGCTGTCTTATCTCACTCTCAGTTGCTTCTTTGTGCACTTTAATAAAGAGACGCTTGTACTTGTCTTCGTTAGTGTTATGATTATCATTCTTGTGTGTAGCTACCATTACTCTGATTGGTTTGCTGCTGTTTTGAATAGTCTTCAAGTGCATTTCCTTGATAGCAACGGCGGCTGAAGAGGTCTTACTGTACTTTACATAAGCTATGCCCTTAGACTCCCCCGTGTTGCGATCCCTCGGCATGTGTATGTCTTCAATGTGCCCGTACACCTCGAAGGCTGGCCGCAAGTCCTCTACCCGTAACTGTTTGTTGCATACTACGAATATCCTCGAGTAAGGTGGTTTGTCGTCGTTGCGGTCGTCATTACGCATGCTTTGGTTCCAATTGTTCATGATCACAGTCCTAACGGTATATTAGATCAGTTTCTAGTCGTTAATCAAGTCGAGAAGATAAACAGTCTGGAATAAATTGTCTCACGTAAGTCATTTGTGTTGTGTCCTCATGTCTCAAATTAAAATCACAATCAAAATAATTAATAATAAAAACAAATAGGTGTAATCATCTTCATCTCACGAATAAAGAAAACTGAAAAAGTTCATTCACCCTCATATTCTTATTAGAGATGGGCGATATGAATCGATATTATGCTGTATCGATACATAGCGATGCGATATATCGATATTTTGTATCGATACACGACCATACAATACGCATCGATATATCGTATCTCCAGGTAAAAAAAATCTAATCCATGTGGATCTGCTTAAAATTATGATTTGATTGAACCTGTAATATTAAACGTGTCATATTGTAATTAATTTTGGTTATTACTGTGAATATGGGGACTACGTGGGTCAAAATAGTATTTTATAATTTATTCCTTTAGTTTAGTTAGTTTCACGATTGTCAGGCAGTTTGAGTACTTTATGCGGCCTACCCAAATGTCCTTTCCTTGGTATTGTTCGTCGTGTCGTTGAGCTCCTTGGATTATGAGTCGAGCTAGACGATCACTGACAAATACTTGCACTGACTGGACAGGTCCACTCAAATCTGTGTGGTTATTTCTTTAAAATACCATCTCAGAGATTAATCTGCATGGTCCTCATATGTCTTGATCAATGTCTGGACTTTAAAAGAGACAGTGACCTCTGAGTTTGTTTCGGATGTTTCTTCTCAGAGTAGTCAGGTACGAAACACCGGCCCCATTTAGTTTTGACATATAAAAGTGTTTTGCAAAACCCATTTACATAAATAAATAATAATATGATTTATGATTTATAACTTCCATTTTTAAGAAAATAAACTATTTTTTACTCTTCGAACTAATACTTTTGTTATATTTTAAACTTTTTAAAAAATGGATAGATATCGTATGTATCGATATAAGATGTTGCGATATATTGCTGAATCGATACGATTGGTTGCGATGCGTATCGATACGCTATATCGATACAAAAGATTATTTTGGGCATCTCTAATTCTTATATTATTCGCACAGAATATAGCAAGGGTAATTAACTTTCCATAGATTATAGCAAAATAGCCATGTAAACAAACTTGTATCACAATATTTCGTTCGGAAATGCTGACGCTCAACTTGACATAAAAATAGATTGTCACACAAGTGTCAGTTTTCCGTCAATAGTTGGTTGTGTATTTTGTTTTCCTTGTGAAAATACATATTGCAACGCAGTAACAAAAATGAGCCAAACAATATTTAACTATTATATGTTATAAAATCCTTTTCCAGTAGTGTAATTTTGAAATTCGTTTTTTAGCTTTAGCTCAAGTGATTCTCTCATTAAGAAATGTTTCATCAAACGGATAGTTGCTTATTTCAGCCTCGACAAAGATATTTCATGAATGACGATTTTCAAGATGAATTGAACAACTTGTTCAATAAAAAGTTTCAGTTCCGTTTTCATAGCGGCTGGAAATTGCCGGAGAAAGAGTCGTGGTTTTCGACCCCTCCATGGAAAGTCAAGCAATTAGAGATTTTGAAAAATCGATTAAACTTTCATAAGAGTCAATTGAATGACTTTAATATTGAGGAGTGGAGTAGTCACACGCGGCGTAGGAACCCTGCGGGAGAGGTCGGTTGGAAGATCAGGTGTCTTGTGAACCCAGAATTCCTCACCCAAGCATGGACGAAGTTTTACGAATGCGCGTGCACATACAACATCATTCCCTCAGAAGCCACCATGGAGAGGAAGATGGTGTCGCTACACTTGTGTGAAGCTCCGGGAGCATTTATTACATCACTCAATCATTACTTGAAATCAAATCATCAAAATATTGAAGTGAGTTAAGTTTTACTTTACAAGTAATGTAATGGTATTGCAAATGTTCATTTATAGTATATAAACTATATATATATACAATGTACTCTGTGTGACACATTATACAAACAACAGCCATTGATAAACCATCTGTTTCAAACAATTTGATCAAAAGTGTGAAACAGTCCATTTTAATTTGCATAACAATAATTTAAAAAGAAAACACATGTTTGTAATAAATATAACATATTTACAGTGGAAATGGGTAGCAAATACTCTGAATCCCTACTATGAAGGGAACTCTCCATCAAACATGATCAGTGATGACCGCTTCATGTTCCACACGCTGGACAACTGGGACTTTGGCGTGGACAGCACCGGGAACCTCATGGACTGGGACAACTCCCAGGCCATCATCCGGAAAGCCAAGTCTCTTGGAAAGGTACTGCTACAGTTATAATGCATTAGATAATCAAAACAAAAAAGAAATGCACCGAAATTATTAGTTTAACATCCAGGCTTGATGTAATTCCTTATTTTATCAGCAGTTATCACAGAAGCAATAAAACTATATCATCATTGATTACATCATGATGGTTGTAAACATACAAGTGGTTATGTAAAAGATTAACAGCAGCTTAATCATTACATAATCTTACTATACTTTAGTATATTTTGTTTATTTATTATAACTTCTCATTGTGTTTTATTTTCTTTCGTATTTTAAATATTTACCCACTTTTATCTAACTAATTTGTTCTTTGCACAAGCAAAAAATTTAGTATTGTTATTGTTTGTTTGTTTCTTATTTATGTTTTTGTCTTCAGGTACTGCTAGTAACAGCAGATGGTTCAATTGACTGCCTGCAGAAGCCTGATGCTCAGGAGGAAGTCACATCACCCCTGCATTACTGTGAAATTATCACTGCTTTGCAGGCACTCAGTCCAGGTAACTATGTTTAAATGTTTATTTCTTGTACATAATTACTGTATCTAAATGCCACATTTTTCCTGAACTACCCTCATAAATATATTATTTTCTAAGAAAATCTGTTGACTAATGTAACTTTAATATTTCCAGGTGGAACTCTGATATTCAAGCTTTTCACACTGTTTGAACACTCAACAGTAAGCCTGCTGTACCTCATCAACCACTTGTTCACTGAAGTGAACATATACAAGCCAGTAACCTCTCGCCAGGGCAACTCTGAAGTCTACGCAATCTGCCTCAATTACAAGGGCATGGCAAGCCTGGAGAAGTTCCTGCCAACACTCAAGTCTGCCTATGGCACAGAACTCTATGGCAACTTCACCTTGTTCCCCCTCGAGGCTATACCTGAAACCTTCCTTAAACAAGTAGAGGAGTGTGCCTGCTACTTTTGTTCAATCCAGTGCCAAGTAATCAACAATAACCTCCAAGCATACCTCATGCAAAAGAATATTGCACTCCACAGAGACATCAAGAAAATACGAGCAATAGTTGCTACAGAATTTATTTGGCAGTATGACCTGAAACCTTTGGACAATGAACAGGAAATTTTAAAAGGAATCCTACACGAAGAGAACAAAGTCAATATGAATCCCAGATATCACCGGGGCTCATACACAGAAAGGCAGTTGTACACAAAGATGTCTCTCAGAGAAAAGCTGAACAATTTAAATTCATTTCTCCAAGCTGAAGTACTCTCAAACCCTTTGATACTAATAAATGAACCCATAAAATGGGTTCAATTTTATGATGAAAGCTCAGAATTAAAACTTATATTTACATATGGTTGTCCCTTACAGAAGATAAATAGCTCAAAGTTTATATTTGTACCTATATTCAAGTTATACCAACAGATTTTAGCTGAAGAAGAGTTTAAGGAGATTATATTTTGTAAAGATACTCAAACAACAGATAATACTAGAGACTATGGACTGGAGATAAATATGAGACTGTTGCTTCCAGAGTTTGAGCATTTAGAGAGCTACCATGTATTTGAGAAGAGGTGTTTCAAGATGCTCTTAGAAGGCATAAAGAAGTTGATGGTGGGGCAGAACCTGTTGATTCAGAATATCAACATGCTGACACATTTCACTGTCAGTGTCATCTACATCATTTCAAAGAAATGTTTTGAGAAAGTTGGCTTCACATCTCATAATACTATTATTTTCAAGAACCTGACAAACAAAGCTGCACTGAAATACCTAGAGATGGTTGACAGTGAGTGCGAGTCTGTCAGGAGTAGCGGCACTAAAGATGTGTTGAACTCCCTCATGGTGCAGACCACCAACGTCGGTGACTTCTACAACAGCATTGTTTTCTACAACAACACATTTTATCGAAACAAATGTTTAGAGTACCTTACTAAGATTGAAACTGTAATCTAAATTATTCTGTATTTTTAACTATGTGTACTTGAAGACTATTTTTTAATATTTTTTATTGTTATAAATGTTCTTGTTCTGTAAATCCTATTTTACATACATTTAAATAAATCTTAAATGTTGTCTGAAGTAGTAAGCATTTAATTTATTTCACCCTAAAAGAAATACATATATACATTAAATGGGATAGAGTTAAATTAGTAGTTGGTCGTCAAGTTTTTTTTCGTTGTAACCATATACAGACACTTCGAATCTTATGTATCGACACATAAGATTCGTAGTGTCGTTCCTAGAACTATGGCGTTGCGATTTTGTACAAAACCGTGACGTAATTCCTAAACATTTGCTACTGAAGCCAAGCAGGGCCTGCAGTATTTACTGAATCCGCAGGGGTTGAACTAAAAAAAAATTAGGGGTCAACTGTTCGACTTTTTTTATTCGGCTAAACATGCAATTTATGTTTTCTAACAATTCTTTTTATTATTTTGTGAATTTATAAGTTGGGATTTCACTATCACGTATGATTAAAAAATGCAATAAATTTTTAGTTTTTATACTAAGCTATTTTTAAAAGAGTTTTCGAACGAAATGTGTCGGCGCGCGTCTTGCTTTTGGTATCAGTTGTCAGATTGTCAAATCAAATGAAATCGAGTGAATTCAAAATATAAACACATTTTTAAAAGTTTCCATTCGATTAGAATTAGTGCGCTTGTGAAAATAAGTGGTTTGATACTAAAGTCTTCATGTTGTGCTAGAAAATAAATACAATGGATATAAACGAAGGTAAATATGCGCCTATAACCTATTTGCTTTACACAAGTTAGCGGTATTTGTAGATAATTCTTAATTATCTCATATCTGAATAATTTAGTTAAAACAGTTTAAAATTTAAGTAAAAAATAACATACTAAAACATATTTAAATACATATTAGGACTCTTGAACTCGGGATAAAATTTGTTTTATGTTGTGAGGTTATAGAACAGCACAATTTGATGTAACTTCATTAATTTAGGGGATATAACTTTATATTCAGCAATTATGACTATTACTTCTATGATTATATGACTATCTATGTGCTTGCTACAATACAAGGTAAACATCTATAAGATTCCCACCAAAATTCTTAATCCTGTTGCATGGTAGTAATAAAGAGACAATACAATGTATATTATATCTCATGCAGAACTCCAATACAGATTTAATAAAAAGGATAAACTGCACATTACTTACAATTTATAGATTCCTTTTAAAATAAAAGTATAATATATCAATCTGGCCTGGCCTGTTGACCTAGTGGTTGTAGTGACCCTGACTGATACCGGATGTCCTGGGTTTGATTTCCATGCAAGACAAATCTTTTGTGATGAGCGTGATCATTGATTCTGTGTTTGGGTGTAATTTATATATAATATTATATATTTTGTGATATATAAGTAAGTTTATTAGTGGTCTGGTTACCAAAGTACAAGCTCTGCTTAGTTTGGGATCAGATGACCATGTGTGAGTTGTCCCAGGATATAATTATTTATTGTTAATTTTCAGGTACAACATCCGATGACCTATGGACTCCATTCAAGGAATTGGTGTCAGTGGTAGAAGGCTACTTAGCACACGAGGGCAAGGGAGCCCCGTACGCCGTCCACACATTTGAATCAGTGCTGAGGCGGCATAAGCAGACATTCCTAGCACTCTTTAAAAACCCTGTAAGTATATCAGTGGAAATATTCATGCTAATCAAAATTATTTTATTATGAAATATTAAACTTAAGTTTTTTTCTGATATAATTTATTTTCTACTCTAGAACACTAAGAAAACACAAATCACTGTATATCTTTAGAAGTTGCACTGGCAAATGTTAATATAATGTCCATGAATTTGTGAGAATCTTGAGTATTATTAAGTTTGTATTATATCACTGCTGTGCAAAGGCCTCCCTTCATTCCTTTCAGGGATCTTGGTTGGAAAATATGTAAATATATCATATTTTGCATGGACAAAGCTACAATGCATTGGTGGACCAGGCCACAGTCATTCAAGTTATTTGATTAAATAATTTGAACAAATTACTTCAATGACTGTGACAAGAATAAAATAAGCTCATCATAATACTGTTATTTTAAAATACATAACTTGTTAAATTTGTATTCACCAGGTATGTTAATATTAGTTAATCTTATTTAATCCTATTCTATAATTCTGAATACTAGTTATTTCCCTTTAGGCAAAGAACCCGTCAGTCCGGGATGAGATCAGGCGCGGCGTCACAGAGGGCGTCACCCTCCCCAGTGTGGGCAGGATACTCCTCTCCAAAGAACTTGTGGATGAAGCTATTATTTTATCAGGTGAGCTTCTTTATATTAAATAAGCATGTCTGTGTTTGAGCTATATCACACTAGTTATTATATCAAACCTTTGCTACCAGTTGATCATTTTTTCTCTTTTTCTTTCATTAGTTAGTCTTAATTTGTTAACAATAGTAAATTTGGCTTTAAAAACTTCTAGTCAGTGTGGCAGCTGTCCATGTCTGTTGTCTTATTTGATTTCTAGTCTCATATATTTACTTGCTCTGTTATCACCCAATGTATCTTGTGCCCCTTCCATTTTCTATCCTGCATTTGTTTTTAAGCTTGCATTACATATAGTAAATTTAGGAACCAGCGAGGGTGCGGGGGCGGTACCGCGCAGCGTGTATTACACGTCAGAGTCGCCATTAATATTAAATCCTACTATACCTACACACAAGTTCTAATAATTTTATTGTTATCCACCAGACATGTACAACGTAAGCGAGTACCTGGCGCTGGAGCTGCTGCACACGGCGCAGCGTCAGTCGCCGCGGCATCCGGGTCTGCCGCGCGGGCTGGTGGCCGTGCTGCTGTACTACGACGGCCGCCGCGCGCTCGTGCAGGCGCTCAAGGAGCTCGTCATGGCCAGGGATGGGGTGTGCTGGTGAGTGCGGTGGTTTAGTTGGAGATACCAGTCTGCTAGTAGTGGCAAATACAATACCTTAATATGGTGTAAATATACATAATTATATGATCTCATTTCTTTTTTCTGCTCTCTACTGTCCTACTGCTGGGCAAAAGCCTCCCCCAAGTCCTTCCATTCAACCTTAACCGCGCGACTTCGAAAATTCTTATATTAACCAAAATACATGAATGTATATTCAAGGCCTAAGAAAGATAGTCCATTGCTCTGTATAAATTCTATATTTTCCGGGATTGTAGTGTAATAGATCTCAGTCAAGCCTAGTTAAAAAGTAAAGACTATTAAAGTTTTCAACCACCGACATAATATGAAATGTTCATAAAACCTGATCTTTTTTACTTCCTAGGTCAATAAATGCTCGCGAGGAGATAGTGTCCTACGTTTCGCGCTACGTAGAGCAGCTGATATCGGACGGGTTGCTAGGCAACGCGTTAGATGCGCTGCGCCGCTTCACCATGGACTCGGAGATGGAGCTCCTGCAGAACAACCGCGCATTACCGCCTGCGAGACATCACGTGACGCTTATTAACACAATCGATACTACTAGGTAGGTTTATCATAAATTCTTGCATCATTTATTTATTTTAATAACAAATGTTCTGCACCAATTTCAGTAACTTAACGACAAAAAAATAAAAACATTAATAAAACGAATAAAGATATCTTTTTTACCCGATTTCGGCAAAGCCAAAAAGAAAGGTATTGATTTTTACACTTGTATGTTTGCATGTTCTACTGTAGCATGTTAACTACTAAACCGATTTCAAAGAATAAGACCGAAAAATATATTCGTAATTTTTTAAATGATTTTTTTATTCTGACTAAATACATGAAGGTATTTTGACATAAAATGCACATAAAAAAATGTTTCATGTGTTTATTTAATACAAGTTGTTATATTTGTTACACAGAAAACTTCTAGCAGGAGTGGTGTTTGCAGCGTCAGCACAGCGGGGTCTAAACAGAGATATACTTCTGAGGGTCATTGCCGAGGTCAGTATGGATATAAAGAACACTACTAAATAATAGACGGAATGACGCCCGTTTTCTAAGTGTCGCTAGCTCTAAGGTGCCGGTTTCAATCCTGGGATGAGTCAATGTAGAAAACCAGTCTCATACAGTCTTGGGTCTCGGTGTTTGTGCTACCTACGTCCGAAAACTCCAAAAAAACTAACAGACATATATAATAATAACATATTATTTTGTTCAGCAATCTACATCAATGACGTTGGGGCCGACGGGGGCGCTCGACGAGATCTCACTGGGCTTGCAAATGGCCCTGTTGTACGCACTGGACTTGTCGGTACTACATAGGTAAGAATCATATTATATATACTATATATTATATATATTATATATTTATATATATAATATATAATATATATATATATATATAATATTATAAAGCTGAAGAGTTTGTTTGTTTGTTTGTTTGGTTGAACGCGCTAATCTCAGGAACTACTGGTTAGAATTGAAAAAATCTTTTTGTGTTAGATAGTCCATTTATCGAGGAAGGCTTTAGGATATATAACCTTACGCTGCGACCAATAGGAGCTAAGCAGCAGTGAAAAATATCACAAAAACGGGGAAAAATATTCATACTTGAAAGCTTCCGTTGCGTGCGCTGCGTAAACGGTTCGAGTTACCCAAAATATATGTATGAAAGAATTGTTCCTCTTTAAATGATCTAAAAAAATGTCTGCGACAGTATATGTCTATCTTTTAAGATTGACTCACTATAACCTTTTTTAAGGTAATCATTTGGTCGAAATTAATGCATTATTGCCAATTTATTTGCTACAAAGTTTTATCGACATAATATTAACTAAAATTATCATTTACGCAGAAATACTTTTTTTTTAAACTTCTTAATCGCGGTCATAATAACAGAAATTGACGCGGACGAAGTCGCGGGGATCAGCTAGTTATTAATATTGATTTGTATTTAATTTAAAAATATAGTAATCAAGAGCCAGCCTCTTGATTACTATTTTAAAATTAAAAAAAAATCAACATTAAAAAAACTGTTTAACGAATTGACATAAATAAAAAAAACTTACATTCTGCATTATTATTATAGTAAAACTTTAGTGTATGCAAATAACATGAAATATTATCTAGACTTTGCAGACGTAAGAAATCCATTAGCCTTTTATCCGCGGTAAATCTCTTGATTCTTCTACTCTAACTAAAGTTGTCTACTAACCATAAATCCCACCAAAAACATCAATGTAAATAAGGAGAGCCAAGTTCAATACAAAAATTATGCTTAACTGTGGGCTTCGCCGCAAAAAGAACGAAATCCAAATATGTATTTATAGGAACATATTCTAGCTGTTCCCGGCATGCGTTGCAATGCAATTTTTTCTACCTAGCGCCTGCCTATTACCTACCTACTACCACTTAGGGGTATGAAAAATAGATAGTAGCCGATTCTCAGACCTACTGAATATGCATATAAAATTTCATAAAAATCGGTCAAGCCGTTTCGGAGGAGTATGGTAACTAACATTGTGACACGAGAATTTTATATATAAGAGATAAACAAGTATTAAACTATTTCTTTGCTTTATTAGATACCTATAACAATTGCTGCTATTTAACAATGTGAGATCTTAAAGTAGGTTAGATTTGACTTGGCCAGTTTTTATCCGTATGGATATAATTAAACACACGTAGTTTCTTGTGTTTACGTTAAGGAGGTTTTGTGTTATAGAAGGGTCAAAAGTGGCACCAAGTGGTTTGTGTAATATTACAGTCGGCGCTGGCTAGCTAGTTCCTTTGCTTGATCTTGGCTTGACACGCTGCCGTGTGTCTTGGTATAAAGCACCATGGGCAATAAAGGACCCTGGGCAAAAATATATGAAGCCTGGGCTCACCCATCAAAAGAGATGAGATCACTATGAATATACTTGTACAATACTAAATATAAAAATACAAACTCAATTTTGTGAAGAGTCCATGGGGTTATAATATATAGCTATGGTTATTTTTCTCCTACCAAAAATAAGCTATAATCCTACAAAGTAATGCTGTTAAGAAAAGCGTCCGAGAGGTGTGAGAGGGATGGAGAGTGTTGTAAATCGCACGGACGCAGGCGCATCTTTTGTTTACCATCATTTTAAAGTATGAATTTATTGTTACTATAACAGTTTCATGACTACCAATCGTCTTTTTCTACAAAACATTTAGGTGGATATCTGTTTTTCGGCAATGGTTTAAGTACGAACAAAATCCTTAACAGTGGATATGCTATAACTCTGTTGGACACTGAGTTCAATTTTACTCATGGTCCTTTTTGGTAACCAGGCGAGAAGACGGCGAAGAGCTAGCCAAGAAGCTCCCCCTAATCCAAGACCCGGAGCTGATCTCCGTGCTCCTGGACGAGCTGTCTCCCCCGGGCGCGGAGAGCGAGAAGGGCGGCGGCGTGCGGGCGCTGTGCCGGCTGGCGCTGGGGCTGGCGCTGGCGGCGCTCAAGCGGGCGCCGCAGTCGCTGCTGCGTCGCGCCGGCGCCGCGCTCAAGTGCGAGCTGCTGGACCAGGACGAGATGCTGGTGGACGCTGCTATTGATGGCAAGGTAGTGATGTGCTCTTAATCCTGGACTCAAAAGGGTGTTTGTGGCTTCGTAACACTTAAACGGTTGGTCCAATTATGATGCGAATTTTTTGTTTGAAAGCCGACTTGAATAAGATGATTTTTTACTCATAATTTATGAAAATAATAAGAACTTTAAAAGTTATCAGTAATAATAAAAAAGGTATGTTGATGTATAGTTATATAATGTGTGTAAAAAATATACGATTTTGTATTGATTAGAGTTAATTATTTATTAGTTGGAATATTTTAATCCATAAAAATCGTAATTTGTCGTAGGTATTCGAGTACCTGGACGAGGCGATCCTGTCGACGGAGTTCGTGTGCAAGGAGGAGTACTACCAGCGCCGCATCCACACGCTCATCACCGACTTCATCGTGCTCATGCACTCCAAGCTCATGGAGATGAGGGTCAAGTCAGTATTATACTCATACATTTACTTAACCTATAAATACTAAGAGCTTCACACACTAGCGTTTTTTATAGACAAGGCGAAACTAGAAAGATACTAGTGCGAGGGTAGCCTTAAAACTGTTTCTTGCGGTATTGTTTTGTATAAAGTAAACAAAAAAGAGTAATGCGACGTTGCTGTATAGAAGATTATAAAAATGTTTGCATTACACCAAAGCGAGTGAAGCTCTGGGCTTATATAAAATATAAAGAAGGCAAGCAAAACTGCTATTTAATGTGCGATCCGCCGAATATCAAACATGCGTGACGAGTCTCGAGTCTGACTCGTCATCAAGTAAAAAAGGTGATCGCGATTTTGAGGTGATCAACGAGCGAGCTTTATCGGCGAACCAACAAAACTGTGTTAAAGCTCGCTTGTCGATCACACCCTTAAGAACAGTACATTTTTTTCATGACCTGTCTATTGATCATCGTCAAAGGAATGGTATTGTATTTAATAACCCTTGTCGTTAGAGCCGACGAAGCAGCCCGCGCGGTCCAGATGTACACGTCGGAGGGGCTGACGCCGCCGCTGGGCGCGGGCGCGAGTCGCACGCGGCTGGACGCGCTGCTGCGCTGCGTGGAGCGCCTGTACGCGGCCGACCCCCGGGGCCTGCGACACGACTACTGGCAGGCCTGCGCACAACACCACCATCCGCATCAGCATACGCACCGGTATGTATATACCTACTAATTATTGTAATAAGTCGTGTAGAAGTTGATCATTTTCAGGTTTTTTCAGTAGTAACTTTGTAAAATGTTACTGATACTTTTAAAAAGAAATTATTAGTTGCTAAGAAATAATGAAATAACACAACTATTGACTACATTCTAGGTATCACGAAAACATTTGAAACGCTCCACCTTTGTCTACATGCTTGGCGTTCCACACCTAGTCACCGCTTGGAGCTGTAATCGGCCCCCTTTCGCTTATATCGAACTCCTCAACAAATTCAAAATCATTTATATAATTTGGGCTACAAAGTAGCACTTGAATAAGTGCGTACGTAACGTAAATATTACAATACAAAATGGACAGCACTCTAAGGGTCGGTTCATATCCGGCGTAAAACGTACCGCGCACCATCGGCCGCGCAACGCTACAACACACAAACACGCAATAAAACATCTAATAACTAACATCTGACGCACTAACGCATCATCAGTTCAGTGTTGCGCGCGAGTGCGTCGCGTTCGGAGCGACACATTGTGGTGGCGAAACGCTGAATGCTCCATCATGCTCCATCCGTCCACCCCGGCGCCATGCGAACGGCAAAACGCAACGCGCCGTCCGCCAAAGATGAACCGATTCTAATTCGCTCACCCTTCAGGGCTTCACCGCTTCCAAAAGCTCTGGCTGTGGAGAAGAAACGGCGCAACAATCTCCACAAGTGTCCTTTAGACTATTCGAAATACACCTCAATGACTCGGCGTGGTTTATAACAGCAGCTTGTGTGCCAGGTCTGGCGGGCGCGCGGCCACGCTGTACAAGTTCGTGCGTCTGTCGGGCGAGGTGGTGTGCGGGGCCCTGCTGGCGGCGTACCTGCGCGCGCTGGCCAGCCTGGCCGTGCCGCGGCACACGTGGGCGCTGCTGGCCAAGCGCGACGCGCTCTCCGCCTACCATCTGCTCACCGCGCTCGCTAGATACCACAGGTACTGCTTATTAACGTTATTATTAGCATATTTTATTAGTATTTTTTTATTTATTTATTTCATAATTTATGTACACACACAAACATTGAATAAATGTAACATATTGATAAATTATGTACAAAGGTGGTTTTTTCTTATTTTGCGTTCACGATGAAACTCACGATACACTGATTTAAAATTACACGTGACGCATGATGTCACGATATTGTGCAAAAGTATGACGTCATTAGCCCCCACTCTTGAACTTTGTTTCGCATTATCTAATGAACAAATTTTTTTTTTCTATCTCATGGTCTGTATTCATTAATAACTGAACCTTAAAGAGTCAATTCTAGGTTCAAATTCCTAAGTTTCATTTCTGTAAATTCTAGACGACACTTCAATGGCATTTAATAAACATAAAACCGTTTTAACTATGATTCCTTGGTCCTGTATTAATGAGTGTTGTGTGCGTAGCAACCTGCGCGCGGACCCGGCCCCGTTCTCGGAGCACGCGCACGCGGCGTCGCTGGGCGCGTCGGCCATCGTGACGCCCGCCGCGCGCCCCGGCAAGATGCTCGTGCGACAGGAGGAGGTAACATACACATGTTTAGTTATACGTTAAGCAAAAACTAGGAACATTGAACTACTTAAGATGAAGAACTTACTCAACAAAGAGGAATCATTTCAAAAATTCTTATTTATGTTTCTATAATTCATGTGCATTTTCAGATATATTTTTTGATTATTAAGATTTCTGATTGCGTTTTCATGTTCAAGTCTCTGCTTATTTTTTTTTGTTTTTTATTCTAGTTTGTGTAGTATTTTTAATTATGGTCTATCAATGTAATCATATTTTTGGCTATAGTAACTGTATAATGTTGTTATTGCACAGGTGGAGGCGTTAATAGCCGCCTTGAGGTTGATAGCGAGCGTGGCGCGTGAGGACCACGCCGCCTGCGCAGCTATCTGTGAGAACCTACAGTGGGATGCCGTCAACTGCATGTTTGGTTAGTATTGTATTTTATACTTCCCTAGTTGTTTTAACTAGGAGTGGTCATATATATTTTTCTCTTATATTCTTCAACATATTTATTGTCCCTATTACTAAAAAGGCAATTGAATCTTCGTCCTTTTTTTTCTATTGACTTTCCTTCAAGATTGTGACTGTGCAATTAATTTTGTTTGTATCTTATTTTTTTTATTGGTGTTGATGTGTGTAGGTCTGATCTGCTGCCACATCCCGCTGCAGCTGAAGGCGGAGCTGTGCGTGACGCTGGCGGCGCTGGGCGGCACGGCGGCCACCGCGCCGCGCGTGTGGGCCGCGCTCGAGGCCGCGCGCCTGCTGCAGCCCGGAGACAAGCGGGGGCTGGCTGCTGAACTGCTGGAAGTGGAGTGCCGGCTGGAAGAGTACCCGCTATCCCGTGCCTTCCTGACGTTGCTAGACTCGTTGTGTGCGGCGGCTCCGGTGCCGAGGGCGCTTGGTGCGGGGGCCCGCCCGCCTGGGTTGGACCCATATGTGGAGCACGCGCTTGTACGCCTCGCGCTGCCGGCCCCGCACAGGCCGTACGCCAAGCCTGCTGAGAAGTGGCAGGTAAATACACACTGTTGATATGTATTCAGAGTAATGGCTTCGGCCATTTTGGTCGTGGTGAAAGTGTGACGTTTTACGCAATAGCTCAAAGAAACTCATTGACACACATTTCGACATGCAATGCCACTTAATCAGCCGTATTCAACAACCAATATGTTACTCGTATTTATCTGTGATAAAAAATTATAACTTATTAATTTCCCAGGTGTTGTCGCTCTGCTTCCGGCTGTTCGCTCGCTGGCTGGACCAGTACGAGCCGTCGCCGTCGGACTTCCCGCCGGTGGGGCGCGAGCCGGACACGAACCCGCCGCCCGGCTTCCGCCTGCTCATGCAGATGCACACCAAGTCCGAGTTCCTAAGGCTGCTGCTGACGTCACTCGATGAGGCGCAAGAGTCGCTGGATAGACAGCCTGCACCTGCTAAGGTAGGTTAAACATTCTGTTTTTGATCAGTTTGTTGTTTTCATTATTTTTGCAAATAGTTAAAAAAATAAAGCCCCTTAAAATCATATAATGCCTTATACGGGGTTCGGTTCGAAGTAAACTTAAAAATATTCTAGGACAACTCACACTCGGTTTTCAGATACCAAGCTAAGCAGGGCTTGTGTTATGGTAATCAGACAACTGATAAAAGTTCTTAAATAATTCTAAATACATACATATTATTGATAAATTACACCGAGACACTGAACAAATGATCGTGCTCATACCACAAAGATTTTTTCTGGGGGATTCGAACCCACGACCTCCGGTATAGCAGTCAAGGTCACTAACCACTACACTAGCAGGCCCGTTAAAAAAATCTCATTGATTTCGAAAGCTTCTTTATATGAAGGTAGTAAGGTATAGTTTCGTTTGATATTGTTCAGACATACGTGGAGCAGAGCCTGGTGAGCATCCTGCAGCTGCTGGAGCGTGCGCTGGCGCTGGAGCGGCCGCTGACCACCGCCGCCGCCGACGCCGGCCGAGCCGTGCTCATCGTGCCGCTCTCCAAGCTCATACTCGGTGAGTACACACACAGCTGGTACATACATAGTACTGTATGTTAAGCGACCAGGTTGCGTAAGTATTGTGCCGTTCAAATATTGCGTACAAAGACGGGCCGCTTTTGTTTGACGTGCGATAAAACCGACAAACGGCGGCTTAGCTCGCGCGGCATTTGTTTTTTTATCGCGAACTGTGTCTTTCGCGAAAAGAGAGAGCGTTGGGCACGTGGACTGCTGGGCGACTGCTAGGTGTAGGTGCGTGGACTGCGAGCAGTCGTATTAGTTTAGTTCTTCATACGCGTAGCTGCAAGTTAGACATACTTGTAGTACCATAGGCAGCTTAATAATGTGTTGCTTGTTCTCAGCTCCGGAGGGTCCTGACAACAACTGCCGGCTGGTGACGTGCTGCAAGGTGCTGCAGCACGTGTCGAGCCAGCCGGCGGCGGCGGCGCGTGCGGTGGCGTTGCTGGTGCGCGCGCTCAACACGCCCGCCGCCTCCCGCCATCTGCTGGCCAGCATCACGCATCGACACGCGCTCGCCGCGGAGATCAGGTACCATACATCATTATTTTATACCTACACCTACCTACATATAAGCCATAATTATTCCTGATTGCGCGTCAGTGAAGACAAGATTCTCTTTTTGTTGTACATGTTTCGTTATTATGGTTTAAATCTTACTACTAAATAAATAGTACAAAACTGTTCTTAAACGTATTAATAAAAAAGACTGGTTTACTTGGCAATCACGAATGAAAGTAATTTATCGCAGTAAATAGAAACTATTGCATTTTTGTTGTTTGACTACACGATTTTACAGTTAGACATAATTTGTTATACAAAAAAATGCTTTCTTCATTAGATACGGATTCGTGGAGTGCTTAGAAGCCGAGGAGTGGTCGGAGCCCGTAGTGGAAAGCGAGGGCGGCACCAACGGCGTCAGTAATGGTGGGAGTGGTGGCAGTGCCGGTGGGAGTGGGAGTGGTGGTGCGGTGCGCGCGGCCAAGGAGGGCGTGCTGCTGCTGCTGCAGCACGTGCTGCCCACCGCGCCGCCCAACCTCGCACACTTCCTGCTCGGGTACAACCTCAACGACGACGTGAGTAATCACCCTTGCTCTAATATGTTACGTCATGACGAAAAAGAAACAATTTTACTTTAACACTAGACAATATAACCATAAATGAAAAATAATGAAACCTAAGAATGTTTTTAAGAAAATTGTTCACAGCTTCAAAAAATATGCATAAATCTTCACAAACTATAGCTAAGACCAATTTCCGTCAGGTCAGGTTAAAAGGATTCGTAAAGTTACTTCTCAAACATCCACCGCCTTCTGGAGGATAGACTATACTCAAACCCATGTACCAGAGTAGCATTTAGCATTAACGTTGTGTGTGCAGGTGAGTCGCAGCTCGCTGAGCGAGGCGGGCGCGGGTGGGTACCCGCGGACATGCCTGCACTCCATCCTCGATATCCTGGAGCAACACATCGCCGACCACAACCACACGCACAGGTATCATAATATATACAATCATAGAGTAAGAACTATAGAGTGCGCTTATCAGGGTATGAACTGTGGCTATTAGTATGAACTATTTTCGTCGTAAAAATAGTGTCAAAACATAGCACATCGTTTAAATACCGTCTGTACCTACGGTTACTGTCATTGTGGCTGGTTGTTCTACAAAAATGCCTCGCTTTTTGAACAGGCAACTGAATGTTTGTATTAAAAATTACAGATTGCGTAATAATTGTAAATCACCAATCAATAGCTACTAGTAACTAATTTGGTAAATTAATTCCATATAATGTCTCCAGGGAAGCCAACAACCTAGTGGAGAGTTGTTACCGGCTGGTGTACTGGCTGTGCGCGCGCCCCAACACTTCCGCGCCCATACTGCGGTTCCTGCGCACGCGGGACTACTTCCTGTCGCGACATGTTAAGGCTACCATCGACCTCAAGGTACGTTTGGTTTCTAGATATTGTTGTAAAGATGACTGTGATGGCACAAGCTTGAAGCGGCATACGGCGGCCCGCTATACCGAGAATGAGCGCAGTAAGCGGCAATTTCTCCCAAGAGTCCTTTATTTTTCACTTTTTATTAGTAAATAAGTAGTTTTGTGGTCGTTTATTTTTCTCTCGGTTCTGTTTGATTTAGACTGAGACATTGAGCAATATCAAATACTGACGAAAAAAGAATCAATATGTTAATATTATGTTTGACGACCTCCGTAGTCGAGTGCAGTACGCACCGGTTTTCAACGTGTCGCTAGCTCTGAGGTCCCGGGTTCGATCCCCGGTAGGATCAATGTAGAAACGAACTTTTCTACATTGCCTCGGGTCTGGGTGTTTGTGGTACCTTACCTTACCTTCAGCTACTTAATTTGAGTTCAGGGTAATGTATGTGATGTTGTCTGCATTTATTTATTAATGTGTTGTTGTGTGCAGACTGCGTCGGTGGTGTCGCTATCAGCTCGGTCGTGGCTGCTGCGGGCGTGTGCGTGCGAGGTGGGCGCGGCGGCGGCGGGGCGCCAGCACGCCGCGCTCTCCGCGCTGCTCACCGCGCTCACGCACACCGCGCATCATCCCACACAGGTAACTATATAGTTTTTTTTTTTCAGATAAAACACAATTTTCAAAAGATGTTATCCAGGGTTGCAAATTATCAAGATAATTATTTTCACGGATGATAATTATTCTATAATTATCCAATAATTATCTGATAATTATTCTATAATTATCCATCCATGTATAGAATTTATGCAAATAAATAAAATTATTTTGTATTTTTTCATTTTTATTTACAACAAAATCATATTAAAATCTGTGTGATAATCTATGCTTCTCGGTGGTGAAGCCTAGCCGCCACTTGTCGCGAACACACCTTCTTTATTATCAATGATAATTATCAATACAGTGCAACCCTGTTAATAATGAAGATGTTTTTTGTTTGATATGTCGTCTTGGAAACATTACCACAGGCTGTGTAGACCGTAATAAAAAATAAAACGAACTGTTGTCAGTTGCGCTGTGTTACTCGCAGCGTCTGACGCAGCGTTTGCCGCACACCATTTCAATCCTTGTAAAGTAATGACCGTTGACTGATTTGTGTTCGACGGACATGCGCATTGCACACACTAAAGTAATATGGACCAAGATCCTGTGACGTTCTGTCCATGGTTATTTTATAAAGACTGAAACTTTATCTGCGTATAATCCTAAAAATAGTATTTTATTTGAATGTCCCAAAATACACCTTAAGTAAAAACATTAGTATGTTATAACAATTTATTAATTAAAAATGATTAATAAATCTTAATATTTAGTTAAACCCGCGAATAAATAAGTAACTTGGTGTGCTTATGTGCAGGAGTGGGAGTGGTGCTTGCTGCGTCGCACGCTGGAGGAGTTGCCGGTGCTGGTGGCGGCGGCGGCCGAGCCGCGCTGGGAGCTGTTCCAGCCGCAGCAGCTGCGACACGCCATCGCCTCCTGCGACCTGCCCACCGGTATGCACTACACCTCACTTGCGGAAACATCAATAGGCTATGTCTATTCACGATCAAGTGTGCTCTTTGCCACTTCATCGAGTCCTGGACTATTTAGCTATTGAAATGCTTGTTTTCTGTCGACTTTGATTTAATTACAAACATATTCCCCGGTTTTTGAAAGGCTGATTTACTTAAATCTGTTATCAAATAAACTGCTAACGGCTGTGATTGGTCGACCGAAAGACTAACAGCCAATCACAGTGCTTAGAATGAGATTTGACATGAGATTAAGTAATTTTTGTGTTGATTAAACTTTCAGAAACCGGGGGAATAAGTCTAAGATTATAATATATAGAATGATGTAATATTCTGTCGCGTGTTTAGGTCTAGGCGGCAAGCGTATAAGCGTGTCTCGTGTGCACGCGCTGCTAACGCGAGAGCTGGCCGCACTGCACGCCACCGCGCCGCAAAGGAACCTCGTAGCTACTGAAATACAGAAGGTATATAACATACAAATAATGTAAATGATCTACTTAAATGATGGTACAATTGTTTCTAACGTTATTGGTCCATTGTCGCAGGTCTTAGACTACGTGACAGAAGTGAACAGACAGCGCAACCTAGCCGCCACACTCACACACTACTACGACTCGTGGCGACAACTCACAGAAATATTATTCTGTGTCGCCCCCCACGACGTTCTCAGTCTAGAATCTAGGAAAAATCTCCTGCTCAACATACTACAGGATTTATTAAACAAAATACCGCCGGCGGAAGTTCTACCGCAATTAGGGAACTTGGCATCCGGCACAGTATTACTACTTCTAGTCAACCTCCGACACTGCTTCATCCTTCAGAAGAGAGACTCCAATCAGAAGTCGACAGAATTCGAGATGAGCTTCTTCGGACCTACCAACCAAATAATGCAGACAAATTCGTTAACACTAAAGTTCATTTTACATAAGATTTTGAGCTGGATTTTAGTGTCGGGTGGTTCTACGCAGAAGATGCGAGTCAACTTGTACGGAGCTTTATTAAACTACTTGAATATTGTTAACCTAAAATCAAGCGCTGCAGATCCTGAGGAAGAAAGCGTAGCGAACACATACGTCAGTCGTCTCGACAGTTCCAAAGCTAGGCCTAGTAGAGAAGAGTCCGCTTTAAAATCAATGGTGATAGATGTGATAAGTGACTTCGGTGAGAACTTGTGTTCGATCGTGTGCGGGGACTGTATCGGCGCGGGCCACGACGTGTGCCGCATGGTGGCGCTGGCGTGCCTCGACACGCTCATCGAGATCAACCCGCGCACCGACTGGATGAACACGCTCACCAACCAGGGATATCTCAGGAGTCTTATTGATAGCCTGCTGCAGGATGATGAGGGGCTAAAGGAGGTCAGTTGAATCTTATTTATTTATAGCAATTAATAGGCCTGTAAAGTATGCGCTTATGTTTTATTAAAAAAAAAAATCTGGAATTTTCAATCTAGTCAGTCATATATAGCTGGTTTAGAGAACACTAGTCATAACCATCAATAAAAACTGACCTTTTGAATTAAATTTGTTCTAAGGACTGCTGATGTTTCTCTGATGGAAAAGAGTTCTATTCATCGTAAATACAGTTGTGAAGTTTTCTATATGCAACACAGAATGTCGCTCCAAGATGCTCACTGTCGAGCTGATTTACCTAATGATTAGCAGTGGATTTGCTAACACATATGTTAGTCCCTCTTTCCTCTCCAAACATTAGGTAACATTATAACATTGTCCAACAGACACTAGAACCGAACCCCAAATCTCTCCGTGTTCTCTACGTGTACGAGTCCAAGATGGGCCTCCTCATAAAGCTGGCGGGCACCCGCGCGGGCGCCGAGACGTTGCTGGCGCAGGGCGCGCTCGGCTGCCTCGCCTCGCTCACGGCGCTGGCCGCTCATCCCGACATACACACCGGGTACGGCAGCCACAGTGATACAGAGTTCGTGCCCTCCGTGGCTAACAGGTAACTAGATGATCAACTATCGTATCGGGTAGTGCAAAGAGGCTACAAACGTTATCCACATCGTTTTTCAGTTACCTAACAAAGATTGATCAGACTCTCTTCAAATCAGTTTATTATCAAATGTAAAATAGACATTAACTAGCTTAAGTAAACAATGCTCTGATTTATTTACGGTTTGGTCTGCACCAATTTCTATATTCATGCTTACTGTTTTTCCGTGTTAGATTCCGTCAAATCCTGGTGCCTGCGCTGGCACTATGCGACGCGCTGCTCACAACTCTGGGGCCACAGAACCACAGCTGCGTGCTGCACGTCACGCACGCGCTGCTCAGCCACGTCGAGTGCATCGACGCCGTGCTCAGGTACATATACTAGTAATGCTACGTAACATGTCTGCGGAAATGTATGTTTGTGGAAAGATGCATAAAAAATATCTAAATGTAGCTCCTGTAGCTAGACACTGCGAACAACGAACTTACGTCTAGCGAACACCGCGCAAACTGCTCAACCGCGATGTCTGGACGAGTCTTTTTTTATGGTCTTTGTATATCACAGAGACTATGAGCTACAGAAGTGACAGGGTCTTCAATTGTATGAATATAATTTTTGTCCAGAGCGGCGCATCCAAACTCCCCAGTGGAGTTGCTTATCGAGGTGGAAGCCATAACGTCTGTGATCGGACGCGCGTCCAGCCGCGAGGTGTTCGGCGGGGGCGCGGGGGGCGCAGGGGGCGCGGCGGGCGAGCCGTCCGCGCTGCAGGCGGGCGCGGCGGCCGCCACGCGCGTGCGCTGGCTCATGCTGGCGCTGCTGGCGCGCTTCCACCGCCCCAGCACCGACCTGCCCGACCAGAACCAGACCAACCTGCTCTACTATAAGGTCAGTACATACACTAAACTCTACTGCTCCTACTTATTTAATATTTTCATTTCTACTTCAGATCGAATTAAGAACGAATGGAAAATAAGCCTCACTGCTTTAAAATGAAAGTGCTGACAAAGTCAGTGTCATAAGAAGATTGATTCGATAAATACATCGAGCATTCGTAAGAACCATGTTTTATTGTCATCTAACATGACATAATTGTATGCAGATCGTGTGCAACCTGCTGACGTACGCGCGTAACATAATGTGCGACGAGGAGGGTCGCGGCCTGCCGGGCTGCGGCGCGGACAGCGGCGCGTGCGGGCGGCTGCTGGCGCTGCTGCAGCACCTCGTGCGCGCGCACCACCACCACGACAAGCTGCTGGCCACCATCCGCCACCAGCTGCAGAACCTGCCCACCATGAGTCTCGACGGTAACACTCGCACACATTAACTTTTGTTTTTGTGTAAAATTTTATTGTTTAATTTTCTTATTACTACGGATTTTGCCAAATTATTGATTTCAATGGCAACATAACTTTTTCATATTTAAGCACGTGATTTGCAATTTTTATACACACGTTTCATAAAGAGGAAAACGCCGTGTACTTGCGCGTGCGTAATTCTGTAATTATTATTTTAACCCTTCTCTATGTAACTCAATTGGTCTTATTTTTGGATATAGTTAAGCGGTTTGTGGTCGTGCAGTGTCGAGAATCAAGACGAGAAATGAATTACTCAGTATTTAAAAATTAAAAGATTATATTATCTTCACTTTAAGATAAAGACTTTTACAATATAGCGTTTATAACTATGATACACAAGTGACCAACACGACGAACTAGGAATGATAATTTATTGAAATATTCCTTCAGTATACATTCTGTGTACTAAATATCGGGAATATGTCAATAAAACAAAAAATAAAAATTATTCATCTAAATTTATTTTATCGCCTTCAAAGTAGGCCCCATCGCTTGCAATACAACATCTCCAACGCTTCACCCAGTCTTCCATACATTTTTCATAGGCTGAAACGCGGTATGGCCTTTGGCTCATTCAGCGAATTTTCTTTTATGGCTTCTATCGACTCAAAACGTTTTCCTCGAATTAGTAATTTTAATTTGGGAAATAAAAAAAAGTCAGACGGAGCCATATCAGGTGAATACGGTGCTTGGTCGAGAACTTTTGTTGAATTTTTCGCTAAAAACTCTTTCACTATAATGGCTGTGTGTGATGGTGCATTATCATGGTGCAGCATCCATGAGTTGTGTTGCCACAAATCTGGACGTTTTCGGCGGATACTCTCACGCAAACGCTTCATGACGCCTAAATAATATTCTTTATTCACTATTTCTCCCTCTGGAAGAAATTCGGAGTGAACCACACCACGGTAGTAAAAAAAAACTGTCAGCATCACCTTGATTTTGGAGCGACTTTGCCGCGGTTTTTTTGTGTTTCGGCTCGTTTTCGAGACGCCATTCTGAAGACTGTTGGCTTGTTTGCATGTCGTACTCATAAACCCATGTCTCGTCGCCAGTTATTATACGTTTCATAAAGGTCGGATCCGTAGAAGCTCGGGAAACCATGTCTTCGACATGCTTTCGCTGCGCTTTTTGAACAAAATTGAGCTCTTTTGGAACTAGTCGAGCGGCGACGCGTTTCATGCCTAAAATGTCAATGAGAATGTTGTGGACGGACTTAAAAGATATGTTCACCTCACTAGCCAACTCTCTCAGACTCATACGTCGATTTTCGAACACAAGCTTCTTGATTCTGTCGATGTTTTCTTTGGTCGTAGCGGTTGAAGGTCTACCAGAACGAGGCAAGTCTACTACTACTTCTCGGCCATCTTTAAAAGCCTTATACCATTCATAAGCCCTTGTTTTCGATATACACGATTCGCCGTAGGTATTTCGCAACATTTTTAGTGATTCACCACATGAAATATCATTCGAAACACAAAATTTAAGGCACACTCTTTGTTCAACAATATTTTCGATTGTAAAATCGCCGAGAACTCAAAACTATGACCAACAAAAAGTTTAGTTTAAAACAAATTAAATGACAGATCCCGCTCAAACTTTGCGCGCTAAATCAGTACAGTGCTACCAACATGCAGTAAAAAAATTAGAACGACCTCTTTTACGCGGGTCTTTTTATTGACATATTCCCGATACTTTTTACACAGAGTAGTATTTCAATGTAAGAAGGGAGGAGTCATGTGACCTTGTATAACATATTTGCTTATGACACACTAGTCTTATCTCATTAGCCTAAGACCCAGTGGAGATTTCTAAAAGTTGTAAATCATCTATTGTTCACACCTAATTAATGTCAAATTTGTTCCACTTCACTGAAGTTTACGACTATTTTTTACGAGCGTAACTAGAAAGAAAAAGATAAGAAAGTTCCCCCACCTGAAAATCCTAGTATATAAGACAAATCATTCCTAGTTCGTAGTCTTAGTCACTTGTGTACCGTAGTTATAAACGTCTTTATTTAAAAAATTGTAAACGTCTTTATTTTAAAGTGAAGTTAATATCTTTTAATTTTGAAATACTGAGTAATTCATGGTGACAGAATGGTGGCCAAGGCATGGCAAAAGAAGCGTCGGTCGTCCGGGAGCAAGATGGGTCGACGACATAATTAAAGTCTCGGGTCGAGTCTGGATGAGGCTGGCACAGGACCGTAGAATATGGCACGAAAAAGGGGAGGCCTATGCCCAGCAGTGGGAGGACAAGGGCTGTGGATGATGATGATGATGATGAGTAATTCATTTCTCGCCTTGATCCTCGACACTGCACGACCACGAACCGCTTAACTACTACGGCACACATTCCGTATTATTCAAGTTTGACCTTGAGCTAGTTGGCTCATATAGTGTTTGAGGATTAATCTCATAAAAAAAAGTGCTTTTTTATTATTCATTACACGCGTCGTATGATTTTGATTACCATAATATCGTGGATATGAGTTATTATTTGTATTGCGATTAAACGTTTGACCTGGTTGTTTCTGGTACCGTTAGTCATTAGAATTAAAGCGATCTTGATTCCTCACTACTCTACGACTCATTTCTACGCTGATTAATCTGAGGTAGATTTGGTTGTATACGCGTGTTTGGACGGTAATAATTATTATTAGGTTGATTTGAGCAGGAACCTTTGTTAAAGTTTTCCTGATAAGGTCTCAATTTTGTGTTAGAATTAAGTAAATTTCTTCTTGGTACAGTTCGTTGCCTAAGATAGTTTTCTTCCTCGAGAACGATTTCTATTGCTTCTTACACCGTTCACGGATTATGCCATCTTGTGACTCTAGACAGATCTTCTCCTAATTTGGCCATAAAGACACGTAACGTTAATTTATCATAGAATGACTCTTCTAATGGTTGTAACTTAACATCCTCAGTCTCTATTTTAGCGAATAATTGACTCCTAATTGAATGAAGTCTTTGACAGAACGCAAAGTTCCTTTCATTTGGTCTAATCCTAGCTGTTTCTAATTTTTGTATCAAACATTCTTGGTTACGCGGATCACCAAAGTGTTGATTGAATATAGCCTTTAATTCTTCGTACGTTTTATTATTAGCACGTTCGCTTACTAAAATCGCGGCGTCCCCTTCTAGGCGACTGACAATAACGAGACAGTTATGTTCATCTTGTTCCTTACTCCCTTTATAACAGGATAGAACATATTCGCAACTTCGCGTAAATAAATCCATTTTGCGTGAACTTCCATTAAATATTGGAATCATCTTTTGTACTTCATTGGGAATAATTTTACCATCTTTTACAGACATTTTCTTTATAACGTCTTTTCTTGTCGATTTTATTATTTGTATTACCTATTTTAGATTTTATAAAAATTCAATTACCCGTCTGACCCGTATTTATAGTTTTTTAAACTTTATAATGTTTTACTACGTACTGGGATAACAAACACGGAGTTACCGTTTATAAAACACAAAAAAAAAACGATATTTAACAATAATATTTAAAAAAGTTGTTATAATCGATGCTGCCGCTGTTGCTGAGGTCCTTAATACACCGATAAATCGTTAAATTTCTTTATCAAATCTTGAAGAATAAGCAATGATGCTATTAGAATCGATCTGTGTTTTATGCAACAACGTCCAAGATGATCTGGATTCATTAATATTACTTTTATTTTAAGGAAGGAGATATTTTACATATCCGTCTCCTACCGATTACTAGTCGTTAAGTTTAATGGATTTGGGTTACCGTTATAATGAAACGTTGAAGTCTTGAGTGGAGCGACGATGCGGTCTTGTCTTCTTGACTATTTGAGCTGGATCGTCGACTCGAAGTAGATTCGAAGTATGACATATCCAATGAGTCTTGCTGTTGACCCTCGTAGGTTTTCAGTTCTTCTTCGCGAGAACACGTTGCCAGTGATTCTTATCGCGATGTGATCTTCTTGATCATCCTACCGACTGCGCCAGTTAAGCGGTTCGTGGTCGTGCAGTGTCGAGGATCAAGGCGAGAAATGAATTACTCAGTATTTCAAAATTAAAAGATTAAGTATATATTAACTTCACTTTAAAATAAAGACGTTTAATTTTGTTTAAAAAAAAGACGTTTATAACTACGGTACTCAAGTGACTAAGACGACGAACTAGGAATGATTTGTCTCAAAAACTTGGGGGTTTATTATCTTTTTGGTAAGTGGAATAAATTTGACATTAATTTGGAGTGAACAATAGATGATTTACAACTTTTAGAAATCTCCACTGGGTCTTAGGCTAATGAGATAAGACTAGTGTGTCATAAGCAAATATGTTATACAAGGTCACATGACTCCTCCCTTCTTACATTATTTCACATTTAACTTGTATTTTTTTTATTGAGATTTTTTTAATTATTCGGGAAATTAATACAAATTGTGACCGCTTTTATTTTTTTTAAACTTTTCAGCAACGGTTTTTTATTGAATTTATTAGTTTGTTTATCTGATCCTGCGGTAATCGCTCCCAATGTAATTTTAACAAGTCTTTCAGTTGTTAAGTTGTCGACTCTCCGTTTAAGTTCTCTAAAACCCGTCTCTGAAATATGACCCATATGTGCTTGATGGTATTGAGGTCGGCGATTGTGCGGGCCACGGTAATACCCGCAGTTTTCCATTGCCAAGTAATTTCTGGTCCTCCGAGCTGAATGCGAACAGGCATTGTCATGCATCAGCGTAAAATCTGGGCCAAAAAAAAAAAAAAAAAAAAAGGGTGAACATAAGACCACAGAACGTTCTAAACATGATTTATAGCGTTCATATTGCCATTTACAAAATCGAGCTCTGTTCTTCTATTCGTCATTCAAACTGTGACACATCGCAAAATAAAGTTGTATCCCATTGCTCTCAAATCGTTGAAAAGTGTTTCCTACACCATTCGTTTCGGGGAGCGCGATTGCGATGTCGTATAGCTGGGCACCTAATTGAGCGTCGTGCTCGTAGGCCGTATTCGTGCAGCATATTTTTCACATTTTGGTGGCTAACAACAACACCACTTAAGAATTCTGGCTTTAAAGCTATCTCCCGGGCGGTAAGCATTACTTGACGTCTTGCATTCACTTGTATGTGTCGATCCTATCGAGCAGTTGTACTCTTTCCATGTGGGTGCTGCTCAGCAGGATCCCCAGTAATAGCGTAAGGCTGCAAAAGACGACAAATCTCACTTTTATTTACACTAAAATGCCGTAATACCTGGAACTGATTTTTTCGGGCTTGAGCTCTCTATATTTCACCAGCAGTGAAATAGTGTAGTCTTGTGACGTAAAAAATGTCCCAGCACTAAATTGAAAAAAAAAAAAAACTGAGTTTCTCAAAATGATAAAAGTGAAATAAATACCAAAATCAAGCAACAATAATAGCACATGAAATTAGGATAAAATCATTAGTAATTTTTATTTTAATAAAAACAAAACATAATCGTCAATTTTCTATCTTTTAAATATGCTTGTAATTTTCCCAAGACAATGAAGATTGTTTAACTATCTACTTTTTAAAGAAAAACAGAAAGTAACAATTATATAAGGTGACATGACTATATCAGCTACTATATAGCAGTAATTAACTCGGGTAACGTTACACAGACATGCGCAAGCTCCTCCCGGCGGAGTGCGTGTCCCTGGCGCCGGCGGAGGTGGGCGGGCGCGCGGCGGAGGCGCTCCGCTCGCGCGCGGGCAAGCGTCAGGCCGCCCGCGCCGCCGCCGCGCACGCGCTGTCCGCCGCGCTGCACCTGCTGTGGGCGCACGCCAAGCTGCTGCTGCACCACATGCCGCACCAACAAGGTACGTACAGTGCGTGTCCCTGGCGCCGGCGGAGGTGGGCGGGCGCGCGGCGGAGGCGCTCCGCTCGCGCGCGGGCAAGCGTCAGGCCGCCCGCGCCGCCGCCGCGCACGCGCTGTCCGCCGCGCTGCACCTGCTGTGGGCGCACGCCAAGCTGCTGCTGCACCACATGCCGCACCAACAAGGTACGTACAGTGCGTGTCCCTGGCGCCGGCGGAGGTGGGCGGGCGCGCGGCGGAGGCGCTCCGCTCGCGCGCGGGCAAGCGTCAGGCCGCCCGCGCCGCCGCCGCGCACGCGCTGTCCGCCGCGCTGCACCTGCTGTGGGCGCACGCCAAGCTGCTGCTGCACCACATGCCGCACCAACAAGGTACGTACAGTGCGTGTCCCTGGCGCCGGCGGAGGTGGGCGGGCGCGCGGCGGAGGCGCTCCGCTCGCGCGCGGGCAAGCGTCAGGCCGCCCGCGCCGCCGCCGCGCACGCGCTGTCCGCCGCGCTGCACCTGCTGTGGGCGCACGCCAAGCTGCTGCTGCACCACATGCCGCACCAACAAGGTACGTACAGTGCGTGTCCCTGGCGCCGGCGGAGGTGGGCGGGCGCGCGGCGGAGGCGCTCCGCTCGCGCGCGGGCAAGCGTCAGGCCGCCCGCGCCGCCGCCGCGCACGCGCTGTCCGCCGCGCTGCACCTGCTGTGGGCGCACGCCAAGCTGCTGCTGCACCACATGCCGCACCAACAAGGTACGTACAGTGCGTGTCCCTGGCGCCGGCGGAGGTGGGCGGGCGCGCGGCGGAGGCGCTCCGCTCGCGCGCGGGCAAGCGTCAGGCCGCCCGCGCCGCCGCCGCGCACGCGCTGTCCGCCGCGCTGCACCTGCTGTGGGCGCACGCCAAGCTGCTGCTGCACCACATGCCGCACCAACAAGGTACGTACAGTGCGTGTCCCTGGCGCCGGCGGAGGTGGGCGGGCGCGCGGCGGAGGCGCTCCGCTCGCGCGCGGGCAAGCGTCAGGCCGCCCGCGCCGCCGCCGCGCACGCGCTGTCCGCCGCGCTGCACCTGCTGTGGGCGCACGCCAAGCTGCTGCTGCACCACATGGCGCACCAACAAGGTACGTACAGTGCGTGTCCCTGGCGCCGGCGGAGGTGGGCGGGCGCGCGGCGGAGGCGCTCCGCTCGCGCGCGGGCAAGCGTCAGGCCGCCCGCGCCGCCGCCGCGCACGCGCTGTCCGCCGCGCTGCACCTGCTGTGGGCGCACGCCAAGCTGCTGCTGCACCACATGCTGCACCAACAAGGTACGTACAGTGCGTGTCCCTGGCGCCGGCGGAGGTCTACTGCACCGACACCACTCGTGTACGACTCGTCTCCCTAGCTTTCACGGTGCGAGACGCGTGATTGTATACGCCAGATGGTAGTTTAATCCACAAACATGTATCCCAAATCTGGGTTTTTATCTATGATTACATATTATATTTAAAGAAAAAAAAAACTGGTCCATTCGTTGGTAAAATTAATAGTCTAACTATCGGACTGCAACATATTTAACATATCCACATTCCTTCGTTACCTAGTAACACTAACGACGTAATTTTTTTTGTAGCTTTTATAAGATCCCACTGCTGGGCAAAGGCCTCACCCTCCGTCCTCCAAACATGTCTGTGTTTTGCGATATCTGGCCACGCGCGACCCACATAATTGACTATGACATCACCTTCCCCTCGGACGACCTCGTCGGCGATGTCCTTCCGGCGTCCAATGGCGACGTAATTCTGTGTTAAAATGTTGGAGGCATCAGAACTATCCAGAACGAACACTTTCATGAAATTGTGTAGCGATATATATACGATTGTGTGTCATTAAAAAAGATTTTGTTTGTGTAGCGTCCCTAAACACATCTGGAACTGGCGCGGGACGAAGTATCAGTGACGAAGTACCGGAGCTGCGCAAAGAACTGATCGCGGCCTTCAACGACAGGTTCACGGAACAACTGCTCGACACCGCTAAGGTAAGGACGTAATCAGTGCTACTCTTACGAATATACGTGTGATTTAAACCCCTGTTTGTCACCAATGAATACTTTATAACCATTTCAAAATCTAAAAGACATCACCGTGGAAAATTTTAATTTACTCGGCTCAAATTGCCGCAAAAACTATTTTATAATTTTGATTCTATACACATGTCTTTTGTTTTTACTAAAATATCCTTGCGCTTTAATGGGAATTCGCACAAATGTGTATGACGTAAATGAATATTAATATATTAAATATTAATTATGTGTATTCCTTACAGAACCAGGCTCAGGTCCAGCGCAGCTTCCTGGAGATCCTCGTGAAGGACATCAAGACTATGATCCAGTTCTCTCCGCTGTGAAGAGCCTGCTGAAGTGATGTGATCATGTTCAAACCCTACGATAACTATCCTTTGTAATGTTGCCTAATTAAATATACTTTTGTAATATGTGCTGGTTTTATTTCTCCTCTGCTAAACCTCTTAAATTTGAAGTTTTAAGGGCGGAATACACGGATAAATATGAACGCGATCACTTGTAGCTAATCTCTGTTCTCGAGCTTAATGCTTAATTTAAGGCAATAAGTCACAACTCTTTGACATAAGTTTTGACAACATAACATTTTAAACTTAGTTCCTAGGAATGCAGTTTTTATGTGACTAGTGGAATCGCTCTTAAGGCACTTGCAATCACTGCTTAATCGCTAAACCATCGGCAGATTAGGTAGCGCTAGAACTTATAACTTTGCTCTGTGGCGCTAGTCATCAGTAACGTATGACCATTTGTTGTCATTTTCAATGTCACGTTAATGCTCGTGTGCTCATTGTTTTTTTTTTACTATTTTTTCTTTAAATACTGGTAAAGTTAAAAAAACATTAAGTGAAAACCATGTTTAAACTTAAAAAAGAAACATGTTTTGAAATTAATAATCACAGGAAAAACAGTTAATAATATTGGCTACCGAGTTGCTATAATGCCGATGGCAATTACAGGAAACGAAAAACTTGTTACTAGAAAGAAAGTTATGAAAACATGGTCCTACTTGTAGACATACCTATTGGTTTTCAAGAGACGTAGGGGAGCGCCGCCGCACCGTCGCGAGCGGCCGACGGCACCGCGGGCGTCGAGTACGCGATCGGTGTAAGCTTAGTATTTCACACGCATCTACGTAATTTGAAGTTCTAAATTAAAGAATGAGTTGAAATACATTGAAATTATAATATATTAATATTATAAAAAAGAAAATGCTTTCAAATCTCAATACCAAAAAGGTCTTCAACTTTGAATATTACGCTAAGTGTGGAATAACCAGCTCTGGAATAAATGTACCTACCTACTTGATTATTATTCTAAATAGCATATAATTATACAAAATTGTAACGTCAAGTGACATTTCCTATCTATTAAGATTGAGGGTGCACGGAGTAGGCCAATATTCCCAATGTGGTGCAAATTGCACTTAGCAATTCGTATGGATGTAGGACGTTGGGTAACGCAGGGCAATACTCCCTCAAATACACCAAAAAAGGAAACTTCTTCTGGAAGTTTTACCTTGACGTGACAAAATTAACAGATAATATAAAATATAATTACCGACACCGATTACTTTTTAATTAATTAATTTTGGTGATTACGTAAAAAGGCAATACACGTCTCTTATACGTTAAATTTACCTATTAGAACGACACTAAAAATAAGTTAGTTCTCTACCATATTTTATCGAAAACACGTTCATATAATTTACGTGTGTAGGCGTCGGTCTCGGTAGGCGTCGGTCTCGATAAGCGTCAGTCTCGATAAGCGTCGGTCTTGGTAGGCGTCGGTCTGGATAGGCGTCGTTTTTGGTAGGCGTCGGTCTCGGTAAGCGTCGGTTTCGGAAGGCGTCAGTCTCGGTAGGCGTCGGACAAGGTAGGCGTCGGTCTCGATAAGCGTAGGTTTTGGTAGGCGTCGGTCTCCGTAAGCGTCGGTTTTGGAAGGCGTCGGTCTCGACAAGCGTCGGTCTCGGTAGGCGTCGGTCTCGATAAGCGTCGGTCTGGATAAGCGTCGTTTTTGGTAGGCGTCGGTCTCGATAAGCGTCGGTCTCGGTAGGCGTCGGTCTCGATAAGCGTCGGTCTGGATAATAATAATAATAATAATAATAATATTCCGGGACAACTCACACACGGTGATCTGATCCCAAGCTAAGCAGAGCTTGTGTTATGGTAACCAGACAACTGATAAACATACTTATATATATATATTTCTAAATACATACATATTATAGATAAATTACACCCAGACAACCAGAACAAATGATCGTGCTCATCACACAAACATTTGTCCTGGGTGGGAATCGAACCCACGACCTCCGGTATAGCAGTCAGGGTCACTAACCACTAGACCAACAGGCCAGTCAGCCTGCGTCGTTTTTGGTAGGCGTCGGTCTCGATAAACGTCAGTCTCGATAAGCGTCGGTCTTGGTAGGCGTCGTTCTGGATAAGCGTCGTTTTTGGTAGGCGTCGGTCCCGATAAACGTCAGTCTCGATAAGCGTCGGTCTCGGTAAGCGTCGGTTTCGGAAGGCGTCAGTCTCGGTAGGCGTCGGTCAAGGTAGGCGTCGGTCTCGATAAGCGTCGGTCTTTTTAGGCGTCGGTCTCGGTAAGCGTCGGTTACGGAAGGCGTCGGTCTCGATAAGCGTCGGTCTCGGTAGGCGTCGGTCTCGATAAGCGTCAGTCTCGATAAGCGTCGGTCTTGGTAGGCGTCGGTCTGGATAAGCGTCGTTTTTGGTAGGCGTCGGTCTCGATAAACGTCAGTCTCGATAAGCGTCGGTCTTGGTAGGCGTCGGTCTCGGTAAGCGTCGGTTTCGGAAGGCGTTAGTCTCTGTAGGCGTCGGTCAAGGTAGGCGTCGGTCTCGATAAGCGTCGGTCTTGGTAGGCGTCGGTCTCGGTAAGCGTCGGTTACGGAAGGCGTCGGTCTCGATAAGCGTCGGTCTCGGTAGGCGTCGGTCTTGATAAGCGTCAGTCTCGATAAGCGTCGGTCTTGGTAGGCGTCGGTCTGGATAAGCGTCGTTTTTGGTAGGCGTCGGTCTCGGTAAGCGTCGTTTTCGGAAGGCGTCAGTCTCGGTAGGCGTCGGACAAGGTAGGCGTCGGTCTCGATAAGCGTCGGTCTTGGTAGGCGTCGGTCTCCGTAAGCGTCGGTTTTGGAAGGCGTCGGTCTCGGTAGGCGTCGGTCTCGATAAGCGTCGGTCTTGGTAGGCGTCGGTCTCGGTAAGCGTCGGTTACGGAAGGCGTCGGTCTCGATAAGCGTCGGTCTGGATAAGCGTCGTTTTTGGTGGGCGTCGGTCTTGGTAGGCGTCGGTCTCGATAAGCGTCGGTCTGGATAAGCGTCGTTTTTGGTAGGCGTCGGTCTCGATAAACGTCAGTCTCGATAAGCGTCGGTCTTGGTAGGCGTCGTTCTGGATAAGCGTCGTTTTTGGTAGGCGTCGGTCTCGATAAACGTCAGTCTCGATAAGCGTCGGTCTCGGTAAGCGTCGGTTTCGGAAGGCGTCAGTCTCGGTAGGCGTCGGTCAAGGTAGGCGTCGGTCTCGATAAGCGTCGGTCTTTTTAGGCGTCGGTCTCGGTAGGCGTCGGTCTCGATAAGCGTCAGTCTCGATAAGCGTCGGTCTTGGTAGGCGTCGGTCTGGATAAGCGTCGTTTTTGGTAGGTGTCGGTCTCGATAAACGTCAGTCTCGATAAGCGTCGGTCTTGGTAGGCGTCGGTCTCGGTAAGCGTCGGTTTCGGAAGGCGTTAGTCTCTGTAGGCGTCGGTCAAGGTAGGCGTCGGTCTCGATAAGCGTCGGTCTTGGTAGGCGTCGGTCTCGGTAAGCGTCGGTTACGGAAGGCGTCGGTCTCGATAAGCGTCGGTCTCGGTAGGCGTCGGTCTTGATAAGCGTCAGTCTCGATAAGCGTCGGTCTTGGTAGGCGTCGGTCTGGATAAGCGTCGTTTTTGGTAGGCGTCGGTCTCGGTAAGCGTCGTTTTCGGAAGGCGTCAGTCTCGGTAGGCGTCGGACAAGGTAGGCGTCGGTCTCGATAAGCGTCGGTCTTGGTAGGCGTCGGTCTCCGTAACCGTCGGTTTTGGAAGGCGTCGGTCTCGGTAGGCGTCGGTCTCGATAAGCGTCGGTCTTGGTAGGCGTCGGTCTCGGTAAGCGTCGGTTACGGAAGGCGTCGGTCTCGATAAGCGTCGGTCTGGATAAGCGTCGTTTTTTGTGGGCGTCGGTCTTGGTAGGCGTCGGTCTCGATAAGCGTCGGTCTGGATAAGCGTCGTTTTTGGTAGGCGTCGGTCTCGATAAACGTCAGTCTCGATAAGCGTCGGTCTTGGTAGGCGTCGTTCTGGATAAGCGTCGTTTTTGGTAGGCGTCGGTCTCGATAAACGTCAGTCTCGATAAGCGTCGGTCTCGGTAAGCGTCGGTTTCGGAAGGCGTCAGTCTCGGTAGGCGTCGGTCAAGGTAGGCGTCGGTCTCGATAAGCGTCGGTCTTTTTAGGCGTCGGTCTCGGTAAGCGTCGGTTACGGAAGGCGTCGGTCTCGATAAGCGTCGGTCTCGGTAGGCGTCGGTCTCGATAAGCGTCAGTCTCGATAAGCGTCGGTCTTGGTAGGCGTCGGTCTGGATAAGCGTCGTTTTTGGTAGGCGTCGGTCTCGATAAACGTCAGTCTCGATAAGCGTCGGTCTTGGTAGGCGTCGGTCTCGGTAAGCGTCGGTTTCGGAAGGCGTTAGTCTCTGTAGGCGTCGGTCAAGGTAGGCGTCGGTCTCGATAAGCGTCGGTCTTGGTAGGCGTCGGTCTCGGTAAGCGTCGGTTACGGAAGGCGTCGGTCTCGATAAGCGTCGGTCTCGGTAGGCGTCGGTCTTGATAAGCGTCAGTCTCGATAAGCGTCGGTCTTGGTAGGCGTCGGTCTGGATAAGCGTCGTTTTTGGTAGGCGTCGGTCTCGGTAAGCGTCGTTTTCGGAAGGCGTCAGTCTCGGTAGGCGTCGGACAAGGTAGGCGTCGGTCTTGGTAGGCGTCGGTCTCCGTAAGCGTCGGTTTTGGAAGGCGTCGGTCTCGGTAGGCGTCGGTCTCGATAAGCGTCGGTCTTGGTAGGCGTCGGTCTCGGTAAGCGTCGGTTACGAAAGGCGTCGGTCTCGATAAGCGTCGGTCTGGATAAGCGTCGTTTTTGGTGGGCGTCGGTCTTGGTAGGCGTCGGTCTGGATAAGCGTCGTTTTTGGTAGGCGTCGGTCTCGATAAGCGTCGGTCTCGGTAGGCGTCGGTCTCAGTAAGCGTTGGTTTCAGAAGGCGTCGGTCTCGGTAGGCGCCGGTCAAGGTAGACGTCGGTCACGATAAGCGTCGGTTTCGGAAGGCGACGGTCTCGATAAGCGTCGGTCTCGGTAGGTGTCGGTCTGGATAAGCGTCGGTTTCGGTAGACGTCGATTTCGGTAGGCGTCGGTCTGGATAAGCGTCGGTCTTGGTAGGTGACGATCTCGGTAAGCGTCGGTTTCGGAAGGCGTCGGTCTCGGTAGGCGTCGGTCTCGGTAGGCGTTGGTCTCGGTAGGCGTCGGTCTCGGTTGGCGTCGGTCTCGGTAGGCGTCGGTCTCGGTAGGCGTCGGTCTCGGTAGGCGTCGGTCTGGATAAGTGTCGTTTTTGGTAGACGTCGGTCTCGGTAGGCGTCAGTCTCCTTCCTTAACAAATTTTGTTGGTTGTTCTAAAACGACGGTCTTAAATGAAAATCCAGCATATTTTAAACATGTCAAAAATGAAAATATCCATGAGAAGAAATGTTGCCTTGTTTTACAATTTGTTCCGTCCGAACTTTTTAGGTCACCGGCGAAAGTGTAGAAAAACAGAGATTTTAAAGTAATTTGAACAACAAAGAAAAAATTGGTGAAGTTCGTCATCATCGTCGGTTTTTAAGAAACTTTTGAAAGACATAGGGGAGAGGCCTTGAGGGCAACTCAGATCATTTTTGGAGCCTTTTCATCAAGATCTTGTCCTGCACAGCAAAAATGACATTATCGGTACACGTGGTGTGACCAAATTTTAATCTTGCCAGCCCACCCACTAAGACTAGCGCGGCCCTATTAGGACAAAACGCTGTATTCTGTAAAACGTCAATTTGAGTAAAACGGGTTTACAAGTTTACGTATTTAGCTCGTTACCAAATTTTATCCAGTATAGATAATAGTATAATTGTTTTTATAACTGATTTGTCATAATATTTGCTCAATTTCATTTTAACATCATATTATCGTATTTTGTAAAGATACCTCACAAATATTAAAAAATATGCTTTGTTACAACAGCATGTAGCTAGCCAATATTCGTCTATGTTCTGACATAACAGTGTAATCATTGATTACTGCGTTTTGAAGCAATTAGACTTGTTTACTGTTTTATTGTAATCTGCATTAACTCAGACCAAAAATAAAAATAAACGTATTCAAGATATTGTAAAGATTAACAAAATGTACTCTTTCTAACAGGTACTTACTTGTAAGGTAAAATAAAAATTATGTCATAAGTACGTTAAATGTTTATTGTAAAGTAGGGAAACGACAAATAAATTTAAAATAAAAAGTAATAAAAATAGCTTAAGTAAAAGTTTCTGAAGCAGATTCGTCCAAATCTTCGGTGATATTTTCATTGACCAGCAAATCTTCATAAAACCGATGCCTGGATTTTGGCATGAACTTTAATAGTTTTAATAAATCATCTTTCTTTTTTTGTGAAATACCCTCTGCTTCTGTTCTTCTCGCTACATTCATAAACATGTCTACTTCTTTTCCGACAGTATTCATGATTTCTTTCTTAAATGTTTTAGATAATATATCGAGCTCCTTGAAATCACTGGCTTGGTAATTATTTTTTACAAACAGTTTAGGTTTGCCTCTTCTGAATTCTACAATTTTAAAACTGGAAATGTTGTAATTTCTAGGGAAAACAGATTTCAATTCGCTTTTAAATAGCATAACTTCTTTGTGGTCATGTACATACGTTGTCAAATTTTTTCGAGACTTGTTAAACGTCTCAATGTAGTCATCCAAGTCATATAAATTACCTGACTTGTTCATTTTATTAGTTATGGCACCATGAACACTGTCAGCTGACATGTAAGTGTGACCAGGCTCCAGATATTCAACTTTGATGGTGTCGATCTCATTGCTGCAATCGTTGATTAATCTCAGTAGCGCCGAGTATAAAATTTTATTTTTATTTTGAGCGTTGCAATTGTCTGCATATAAAATTACGGTTTTATAATCTCTGCAATACATTTTTAGAAACAGAACATATGCCGTTGCTACATCAAATGCTTTTCGACCAGATTCGCCTTCATGCCACAACATCGCCGCCGCCGGCTTATTTCCTTTACCTATCCCGGCAAAAGTTTCATTGAATAGGTTCAGTTTTCGGCTAAAGAAAAAATCTTTATTATTTAGTTGTGGCATGGTTATACATTTTTGCATATCTACTGTAAATATTGCGATCCCCGAGTTCTCTTTTTCAGCATCCTTGCTGTCCGCATTCATGTGAGCTCTTGAAATATTTTTATTGTCCAAATGCTGCGGATACTGAATGCAAACTTCACAATTACATTCATGGCATGAATGGTCCGTGACGTTTTCATCTCTAGGTAGCTTAGGTTTAGGGTGAGCTACATCATGAGCCTCACACTTTGGACATTTATCCTGTACAGGTTGCTGAGTTGAAATGTTTTTCATTTTAATCCTCTTGTGGAATGCAGACCAGCTACATGGCTGCTTGTTTTTACGTTCTAAGTGTTTTTTTAGAAATAGAAACATTTGAGAGAGCGTTAGTCCAGTTGGTAAATATCGTCTGTTGGGTGCATGCTCTAATCTATAATGAGATGATGCCGGATGGAATAGTTCAATGAAGTCATCTATTTCTTTTAAATATTCATCTGAAAAAGAATGTTTTGGTTTGTGTCGACCTCTCAAATCTGGCGCTGCTGATACCTTTGCCGAAACTGGTGTTTTAGACATCTTGAAATTTGCTTTCAATACAGCTAGCACTGCTTGATCGTTAGTGTAGCCTAAAGTCCTCAGGAACATAGTTTTGCACACACGATGATTAAGTAATCTGTACGTATAGGTATGGTTTCTCTTGGTAGAGTTAGAATACCGTATGGCAATTTTATTGTTTTCAACGTTACGCGAAATAAAATCTCTTCTTCTTTGTATATCCATATTCCAGTAGTTATCCCAAATCGTTTGTCTTTGTTCTTCATTAATATTTACTGTACACTTTCTTATGCATTTATCTTGACAAGCGGTGCCCATTGGATGTTTCTCTTTGCTAACTTTTAGTCTATCTTCAGGATCTTTAATACGTTTCTTTTTTGCAGGTCGCGGTTCAATAATTTCATCTTCAGTTACTTCATCCGCTTGACAATTTGGGTTATGAGGATTATTTTCAAAATAATTAATTGCTGTCGACATTTCTTCGTCTACAATGATTCTATTCTCTTCCAGCTGTAAACTGAAGTCATTGTGTTCTTCTACAGGGGGTATCATGTCATTATTATTTTGGGATTGGATATTTAAATATTCATTTGTTATTCTAGTAGGTGTAACACTTCTCATTTCCACAAAATCAGACTGTAGTTGTAAATAATGTATATCTTCATTTACTTCATCCAGGTGCCAATTTTGGTTTTCAAAAATATTTTCGATATTAGGAACTGCTGCTGACATGTCTTTGTGTTCATAAAGTCTGTATTTTTCCGATTGTAAATTTAAAATTTCAGTAGATTGCTCAACAGGTAGTATTGCGTCTTCATTATGTTTCTTGTTTGCTAGTGCTAAGTCGTTCTTATTATTTTTAGATTGGTGATTGTCGTTTTCAATTATCCCAGTAGGTTCCGTTTTTGTATTTCTCGTTTCCACATAGGTTATAATTGTAGATGTAACGTCATTTTTTATATTAGGCTGACCAATTGGAATTTCTTCGTATTCTTTACAGTTCGATGGTAAACGAAAGTTACTATTTTGAACATTGTCCTCCTAAAACAAAACATGGAGAGTCCATTTAAATAGTTACAGGTAAAAACATTCTAACATAAACAAAAGTTAATTTCATTATTAGGTTCAGTTTTTAAGAAGTCAATGCGTTCCTGTCTGCCTATGCCTAACTTAACAAATTAAAACGGAATAGAGGAACTGCTCCAAACCACACTCTCGCACTGTCGCGTAGGTAGGTACTTTTCATATAATGTTGATCCGTCCGCGAATCTCACAAATATATAACGTACCAGCTTCTGCCAGCGGCTTCGCCCGCGTTATCCCTACGGAACATACTCCCGGACTAAAAAGCCTATATGCTATTCCAAACTATAATCTATCTCTAAATTTGATAAAAAAAAAAAAAATCTCTGTGCCAAATTTCACTAACATCCTTTAAGGCGATCTGACGTGAAAGAGTAACAAACATCCACAACCTACCTAATCCACACAACTTACCTACTTAAGTGTCATCAAGTAATTAAATTATGTTTAGGTACCTATCATAGAAATAAATTTAAATACACACTTACCTGTTTACTGTGTGAATTATTTCCAAGCACTGCCAAACTGCATATCTTCTTAATGCGTTCATATTTCGACATTTTGTTAATTACTAAGAAATTACTGTCACAACCAACTGCTTAAAGCGATAGATGAACACTAAAATAATGCAATACAATATGCGTGACGAGTGCTGTTTGTTATTATTTTGACAAAACGCAGCAAACAAAGCTTGCAATGTTTTACCAAAATACAAAGACGCGCACGCCTTACCCGCGCGTCCGCACCCCTTCTACCTATCACGGTAAAACGCTGCAATCTTGAGTACAGCGTTTAGCAAAAATAATTCCTCCGAACTTTAGGTTACTGTGAAGTGGAACATTGAGTTTTTTTGTCAATGGAAACCGTTATTCAACAGTAGACCGAACCCGTACCAAGCTTACATCGTGTAGATTATTTTATGTTGTATTACCATAAAACAATGTAACCCGGGTTGCAGTGTTACGTCGTAACAGGGCCGCGCAGCGAGTCAGGTGCCTAACTCCGGTTTGAGTTTTATGTATGGATTCGGACATTTGGTCAGGTTTATAAGATAACCCCTTTAACCCTATAAACCCTATAGCAATAAATATTAAATACAAAATACTTATTGAAGTCAATATTCACTTCAGATAGGCTGTTAACACAAGTTAACATCAACAATAGCAGTATTAATGTATACCTACACAAAATTACGAATGTTTTAAACTCGGGAAGCTCGTCGACTCCTATTGAGGCTGCGGCCGGCTCCATACCTCCGCAGCTCCACTCCACAAACAACTATCAATTTAATTGGAGATCCGCGGGCATCCTCTTTACCTCGCTTAACTTTTCGATTTACATTCAAAACGGTCTTTTAAAAAACGCAACTCAATAACTACGAGTCTAAACCCTCGTTCCGATGCGTACTTTAGAAATCATTCGGCTGTCAAACTTTGCGGGCGCGCTGTGATTGGTGGAGAGCCGGGGGGCGGAGCCGCAAGCCACGCCCCGCGCCCGCCGCGCATGCTAAACGCGCTTTAAACCCCGTTTAAGCGGTATTTTGGCCCAAAACCGCAAGAAAATGTATGTAACGTCGGTTAGGGGGAGGGCGTAGCTAAATGAAAAGATTTTCTCGATTGAACGACTATTTTGCGAACATGGCGGACAGTACAACGGAAGCGCGGGAAAGTGCAGGCGGGATAGAACAATCAGTTGTTAATTGTAAAGACTTTGAATAGAGATTCTATATGCATAAATATTTATTCTAAACACAATTAAATAATTAAAACGGCTATAATGGACGAAATGTGAAGTTTGGACAAGTTAAAAAGTTATTTTCGGGTTTCGTGAGTTTGAACAAATATAGGCTGTTTGAGACATTTAGCCATTGTCTTTGGAAGTGGCATTATATTTGGTGATGGATTCCAGGATGCAGGACAGCCACAAGTCCTTCCTCATCAAGGACCTGCTCGGTGACGTGCTGCGGCCAGGAGCTGTGCTGGCGATCGGTACGTTTATAAACTTAACTTATTCAAAATACTGATAAGTTTTAGTTCTTGTTTAAGTATTATAATAGCCATTGTATGCATTTTTAAGAAAACAATAAAATGCGATACTATTTTACCCATTTTATTTGAGTCTTTATAAAAAGATGGGTTTCTAACTAGCTCGTTTTCAATAACGTTACCAGCTCACATTTTAAAGTCCCTGCCATCCCACGGCTGGGCTACCTCCCCACTTTTAATTTGACAAACTTTCCGTGTCCTGTGACAATTTCATTTGATTTCTGATTCAACTAACTCTCATTTAAGAATATTTTTATTTGGGACAGGTATAATAAAATATACTTGGACTGTTTTTGGCCAGTATAAAAGTTTTATTGTGTTAAGGAACTTTGTTTTGGTTTATATATATTTTTTTCACTAGATGTAGGTATATTATTGTTAAAATATGAATGCTTATAAAACTGAGTAATACAGTTTCATATCTTTTACCTGCTGGAATTTTCTTATTGACTCGGTTTTACGAAGTCAAGTGTAGCTTTGTCACAACCAAAAACTTTCTAACTCTACAGTCAAAACAAAAAAAGATCAAAATAAACCAAAAGGCGTAGCACTGTTGTAGCAACTTTGTAACAGGCATATATATTTCTTTTTACGATCTTTGTTTTTTATGAGTATGAATCAGGAATAATTAAAACTAGATAGAGTAGAAACCTAAATAAGAAAAAATAAAAAAAAAACAACAAAATTCTTTATTTGACTTAGGCTACAAAGTAGCGCTTATCAACGTCAACACAAATACAAAAACGACAGCACCCTAAGGATCGGTTCATTTCCGGCGGAAGACGCACCGCGCTAAGAAACTCAGTGTAGGTTAATTTGATGGATTGGCGTACTAAGTTGTCTTTAATTGAATGACAAACTTTATTTGCTTAATTTTCTATTTGAATAAAGAACACATCTTATTCAGTGATTTTGTTTTTATAGTAATATTTGAATCGAAAATAGTAAAGGTAATAAGTAATTCCTATTTTTTAGTTAAAATTAATTTTATTACTTGTTTAACCTATGCAAGGTTTTAAATCGTTAAATAATTAAAGACTGATTTAAATGTGTATCTTTTAATTAAATTCTTGTCCTCAGACAAATATTTGGTAATTTATTTACGGATGGGATGAGTTATATCAAAGATTTAGTGAAAATACCTTTTATGTTTTGAAATATGTTATATGGTTTGTATGCGTACCTATCCTATGCATATAGAGATCTTAATTCTGCCCTTCTTCCAACTTATTTGGGGTCGATGCGCAATTTGCTTTCCTTCTCTTAACCCTATTTCCGTTATACTATCACTCACAAATTTTCCTTATATTTATTCACAGGGAAATGATAAAAAAGAGGATATTAAAATAACAACTAATGGTATCATCCCTAAGACAAAGTAGTCATTTTGACTGGTCAAGGCTTCGCTCAGTCGACGAAGAAGTCTTGCTTACCGAGGCTCTTTTTTTGGGGGTCTGAGGTAACCGTGTCAGGGTGACCTTAGTCGCGTTTTACCAAATAGTATAAACAGTTTGCTATTCTATTTAATCATTTTCGTGCACATACATAATTATGATGTCAACTACCTACACAAAAGTTTGGAACAAATTTACCGTAACATGGTTAGTATAACATTGTATCCATTGCCATTCCTACCATTTTCGGAGACATTTGTCAGAATAAGCCGATAAAATAAGAATCAGTAGAACATTTAGTTATATACAAAACGTGCGTTTGTTATTTCTTATTAAAAATATTTCCTTAATCAATATTTTTACTTCGTTTTCATTTAGGCAAGACTTTGAATCTACTAGCGCATAAGATGCTACGTTCGTTTCGCTAGTTACTTAACGTCATCCCTACTATGATCAAGCAAAGATAAACCACCAAAAACCAACCACAAGTAATGAATATTCAAGCATTTTCCCTCGTCTCGTGTAGAGCAAAATAATCGCATAACAACCAGCAGACGTGTCTAAGTGTGCGCGACGCGGCGCTAATAAGCCGCTAGTTACGCGCGCTAGTGTGCGCGCCCTGCAGGTGCATACATTAAACTAATAAGCAGCTAGTTAGCAGCCTCGGTGCATGCATTACTACCTAATTCCCAATCTCAAATGCATAATAACTCTTTGTTAATGAATTTTTCATGTGTTTCTTGCCATTTTCAGGTTGAAATGCACTCTTGTTGTCTACTCGTACGGAGAGGGTTAATAAACAAAGGAGGCTTAACAAGCTTCATGAATTAATTTAAATTTTTAGTTTGTATTGTTTTCTTTCATACAGCGTGTGCATATTATTAGTTTGTGTAGAGCGGAAGCAATGGAAAAAACTTGAATGCAAGTAAAAAAATAGTTTAGCTACGTAAACAGGATTTCACATACATGAAAATATCCTTTTCATCTATACTTATAATAAATCTGTAGAAAGGTCAATTCTGTACATTAAATATATTTTCAAAATAACTATCAGGGGGTGATTAGTGATCGATACTGATGCCAAAAATGCAATCAGTAAAATTTTTGTCTGTCTGTCTGTCTGTCTGTCTGTCTGTCTGTATGTTCCTTATAGAAACAAAAACTACTCGACGGATTTTAACGAAACTTGGTACAATTATTCTTCATACTCCTGGGCAGGTTAAAGTATACTTTTCATCTCGCTACAATCAATATAATAGGAGCAGAGCAGTGAAGGGAAATGTTGGGAAAAAGGGAGAAGTTACTCAATTTTTTAAGCTTCCGTCACGTGTGCAGCCTTAATGGTTTAAGACTCATTGATAAGCTTCGTCCTCCACGCGAACGAAGTTGCAGGCACAGCTAGTACTAAATAATACCTAGCTTTCATTCATTCTCAAAATGGGTATTCTACTTCAATAAAAAACAAAAGACTATGGGTAAGAATACGAAAAATTATAGTACAGCACACACGAGGGGATCTGATCCCAAACTAGAAACAAAGCCTGTTTTACGGCAACAAGATTATTCATAATACCTCCTTATGTATTTCTAAATGCGAACATTTAACGGACACCCAGACACAGAACAACACAAAGATTTGTCCTAGTTGGGAATTAACCCTACCTCCAGTTTAGCAGTCAAGATTATTCCACTAGACCATGATGCCTAACACTTTTTAGCGACCACTGATTTTATTTTTCTCAATAACGTGGACCATGTTTAGCATGTGCGTGTACGTGCCGTTCCCGCAGTTTGTCCCGCGGCCCTTCGTGATCCTTCTGGACCTCGCCTCGTTATAACAAATAACTATTTCTTTTCGAACTTTACGGACAATAACGACCACTCGGCGAGCTGACCACCTTACACAAAACCTACAGTTTGGTTTAAGATATTATGTAAAACTAGCAACCTAACCTTCATCGTGTATCATTCTATGCATTGCTAAAAACCATATGAAAATCTATTCGGTCGTTTTTTAGTAAACAGACAACGAGGTAGACGCGCGGCACGATTTTTGTTTTATAATATGTATAGATGTATCCTGAGAGAAATAGATGCGAGTTTATGCATCGGTATTAGTAGTCCCATGTATATACCATTTTTGTCAAGATAATAACTTTCGTGAGACATATTGAGTTCTGAGGTTTACGCGAATGTTAGACATTGAAATAAAACTACTTTTACGGATTTTATCGCGGTTTGTATTTGAATTTTAGTTCCCGACGTTTCGACACCTTTGCAGGTATCATGGTCACGGGCAGACTGAGGTGGTGTTCGTCTTGACGGTTATTGTTGCTCGTTCTACCTTCATATACCTGCAAAGGTGTCGAAACGTCGGGAACTAAAAATTAAAATACAAACCGCGATAAAATCCGTAAAAGTAGTTTAATTTCAATTTCGTGAGACATATTACCCAAAACACTAACGGTCACTTTCCGATTACGATCGGGATACTCAAACAGTTGTAACAAGTTGTAGAAAGTCTGCAGTGCAATGTTATTCAAAAACAACTAAAAAAATAAAAATAATATCCGAAGAGCTCTATAATGTTATCACAGTTTCTTTTTTTATGTGAAATATACTTGTTCTTTTACGTGTGACCACACACTCATATAATAATTATGGAGTTACAAGTTCTGTAAATACCTAGGTAACAACTGGACATCCTCGTAATCTAAGTATTTTACAAACGTTTTGTTTTATGACGACGCCGACGGACGACGCTTATATCATCATCATCATCACCCTGCCCTGTTCCAAATTATTTGGATATCGGCGCAATGCGTATTCAGCTTGCATTCACCTCTACTACTCGTAATCTCAGAATTCACTCCTTTCTTTCTCACATCATCCATCACACAATCCATCCATCCCTTTTTCGGATTCACAGTCATACACATAACTTTTTTAGTTACGTGACTTTCATTCCTCTTCATAATATGTCCGTACCACGACAGACAGTTACCTCTCATCGCTTCATTCACGAGCGCTAGTTTCAAGCTTCCTCTAAAATATTTATTTCCTGGTTATATACCTGCTCTATATCCTTTTATGCCGTTATCTTCTCAGTAATACATATAAGGCTATTAAGCATCCGAATTAAAATCAAGTACATTAAACCAAAGATCTGAATCACCATAATTCGATTTTGATCAGGAGTCTTTAGACGTGGGTTTACATATCAGTGCATATATATGCGTTTGTTAGATACACAGTCATTATTTGTAAAGAAAGTGTTTTTTAACCAACTCATGATAATTACTTAATCACTAAGAAACAGTTTTCTCAACCTCAAAAATGATAAGCTAAGGCGAACAAAACTAAGTGCACATTTCGACTTTGTCCTTGTTTTTACAGTAAGCAAATAAAGAATAACTTCTCTATTATATTTGAATGACTCGTAATAATCGATAAGACAATCATTAGTACAAAGAGCTTGCATATGCTCTTGAGCCCAGCAGGCTGGCTCTCCAGTGCGCGCGCGCCCGCCACGCGTCCGCCACGCGCCGCGGTCGAGCACCGATTGACTTTACTTCTTCTACATTCAAATTAACGACTTTTAATTTGTTTTGTACAATCAATTTGAAGGAGGTAGTTCGAAAAACTATTATAATAGACATGTTGTAGAAAAATGTTATTCGTTACTTTAGTAAGTAATTCGATTACAGAAAGTTGTTTTAATACTTTTCTTCTTTTGCAAACCTGATTAAACATACTTACGGTTTTATGACAATTCAATCTTTTGATAATAACCTCACATTAAGTGGGTTAATGTGTTTATTCGACAAACGGAAAACTCTTCTTCGAAACGGTGCACAAAGTGGATCAACAATTTGGCGACAATATGGGGCGACGTTTATAATCAGTGCCTATTCATACTGACACACAGATAAATTGCCCTAAGCTTCCAACAATCATTCTGATGAGCGATAAGTATCAATACACTGATCTATACTTAAACGAATGTTAAGACAGTAAGTAGGTGCTCTTATTTATGTTCGTCATAATTTCTTTGTCACTTTTTCACCTAAATATAGTAGAGCATTGTTTTTTGAAAGATGATGCAATTCATTTACGTTCAGGGTCAGTGGGTCATCTTAGGGGTAGTACTAACATAAAGTTACTACGCTGTCTCAAAATTAGGTTTTTTTAACATTTTAACCTCTGAACTTTGTCAACACTGTCACCTAATTTTGACTTAAAACATATTTATTAAAAAAAATACCGAACTGCCAAAGTCTTAAAGATCGAGTCCGTAATCCGAAACTGAACCAAACTTCGAGATGTCGGAACCGCAATAAAGAGCTGGGCAGGACACATGGCCAGGTCAAATGACGGCTGGTAGAGTAAAGCAGTGATGGTTTGCAGAATGGTAGCCAAAGCCAGACAAATGGAGCATTGGTCTTCAGGGACCGAGATGGGTTGATAATAACAGATGTTTTGGGTTGAATCTGGATGCTTGTGGTACAGTACCGGCCAGAAGAAATTACATGTAAAAAGAGAGAGATCTGATCTTATGCTCAGCAGCTGATTCATAAATGCCGTGAATGATGCGGATGACTACTAAGTCTCGTCTATCCGTGTTATTAATTTGTGTGTTTATTAACCATAGCTCAGAAATTACAAGTGATTGTGATAATCACGGCTCACGATTGCCCGACAACCCTTACAATAACGTAATGATTGTATCGCAACCGACGTTACTTGACATTTTAATGAATACTAGAGGTATATAACCTTTTATATACTGATTTTTTTTAAACTTCAAATACAAATCAACAAGCGAAAATTGCATTATTTTTTTGGATTTCATTTCGATCCTGTATTGGGTCTAATTGCCAATCATTTTGATGCAAAAACTTTTTCAAACTAACTTTTAAGTATTTTATCTGTCTTCTATCACTTATACTTTAACTAGTGACAAAACATACTTAATTAGGCACGTAAACCTTTCTCTTGAATTTCTCTAATAATTTATGAAAACATTTGCAACACATTTGAGAATCAATTCAGAGGGGCTCGTGGCTAAGTGTAACCCGTACGGTTTGACCGATGATACAGCTTAAGCCGCGTTCGCCGTGGTTGGTCCTTGGATTGGTGACCATTTGTGAACATACCGAAACCCCTGCGTGCCTCGGAAAGCACGTTAAGTCGTTGGTCCCGACTGTCATTCGAAGATCTTTGGCAGTCGTTAAGTCAATTCTGACAACCAGTCTTACCATGGGATTACTGTGTTTACCCAGTAAAATGGGTTGTGGAGGTCAGATAGGCAGTCGCTTCATGTAAAGTACGATATTCATCTGAATCCGGTAAGACTGGAAGACGACCTCAACATAGTTGGGAAAAGACTAGGCAGATGGACCCATTAGAGAATCAATTCATTCAGTATTATTTGAGTTTATTGTTTTCAGACAACTAGATAGTCAGGCGCGGTGAGGACTTTGTATCAACAAAATTGAAGTTATACCGTCCAACAATCGATGCATTCATTAGATTTTAATTAGTTTAGCCCGACGGTTTTGTTAAAACTGGGTGTCCGGTCCAAATAAAATACATTATTTTCGATTATTCTTTGCGTTTGTTGTCACTTTAATGTAGTCAAATTGAAAAAGTCTGTAATTCTTATTAATGTTCCATAAATAGCCACCAGAAGTATAGTTTAATGTCACCAAGTATCAAGACTATGTCATCGCTCATCAGGAGTAAGGCAGGGGTGTCGATGTTAAAGAGCGCAGCGGGACATCGGTAATTTGTCACGCGTGCTGTTTACATTGTCGTAGGACTAGGGCGGCAGGGCCCCAGGGTATAATGGAGCTAAAATATTGTTGGTTTTCAATATAATGTGTACTCAAATCAATGTTACAAGTGTATTAAATTTTCAATGCGTTCTAGACACGAAATGTAAGATCAACTGATTTAAATAGTTAGTTTAATATTACTTATTAGTATTACACAAGCAATAACTAGCACTGCTGTAGATTACCACTGAGGCATAAATATGCCGTCGGAAGAATACAACTGCACAGCTTACAACGTGCTTATTCGCAAATTACAATTAATTTAAACTTACTGAATACAAGAAACAATATTATTAGAACATGTAATTATTGACTTCATTTATCCCCTTGTAGTTTGTACTTATATTGAAAATCTAAAACTATGTTCACACTGGTTTTATTTCAGGCAAATCTTTTATGATAACATAGAGTAGACGATAACTCAACAGCACCCATTTGACGACCCGATTTCCGTCAAATCTATACAGGGTGTTAAGAAAACCCTGCCCGATTCGTTAAGGTGTTGTTAGGTATCGATATCTGATTACATTAGTGTACAAAAAAAAGGAAAAAAGAAAAAAATATATAACCTAAAAAAAAATTGTTTCTCAAAAGTCGAGAGAGAGAGTCCGTGTCGTCACAGGTGCTACCAAATGATCAAAACAAAAAGCCGCCAATAATACCGAGCAAAATGGTGTTGTAATTTTTGTTTTAATCTCAAATTTAGAGATTTTTGCAGCAAAAAATGGTAGTTTCAAAATCCATTATTATTGTTTCTATCATAAATATCCCAAATTTAATATTTTATTTGGGCATGTGATTGTGAGCCCCGTATCACCCTTTCGGGTCGGAAAGGGTTTTCTTAACACCCTGTATATATAAAAATAGACAATAAATAATAATTGTCTTCTTTGATTATCTCTTCAAAAATTGAATATTTACTATTATATACTTTAATATCGATATAGGGGTAGACCAGATAGTAAGCACATATTTTTTTAAATCCTTATATTACTTATTTACATACATTTTTTCATCTGAATAGGCTCACATTAGTGATAAAAGTGGGTCAAAATATGTTTAAAGATCGTATTCCATGGTCGATGTCGATATATACGAAATGCGCAAATAAAGCAATTTTTTTTCAAACTTTAACGTTTGGTTACTTTATCTATTAAAGCTGAAAAAGAAAATCAACTTGTATAATAATACAATAATGTATCTTATACTTATGTTAGGAACGCAATTATTTTATGTATGAGAAGGTGAAATGATTTCATGAAGGTCCTATTTCAAAAAATAAATTGTAAAAAGGGCTCCTATATAAAATGTTATCAGTTTTCTTAAGGCGCTGCCCCGAGCAAATGACCTTTAGCTTTAGTTTTTCTTTTTTTTTCTTAAATTATAAGTGACATTTAAAAGAAAAATGAGACGTGCTCTCACGTCGAGAGCCTACGGCGGCCTGCAGCCTCGCCTCCGCGAGTGTATTTCTGTTGTGAATTTAACCATTTTTAGGAATAATTTGAATTGTATAATAAATCTTTGGTCTTTTTGAAAAACAAAAAGGTATAAAAATATTAAGATTTAAATTCTCCATCAGTTGGTATAAGTTACATTAAAAAAACAAGCGTATTTCATGAGGACATGCAAGGAATAAATTTTGATAGACCATTTTTAAAATAAGCAATTCTTAATTGTTTGCTGCATTAAAAAAAATATATATCCGTAAAAATTAAAGTCAACATATTAGAGAATGATTTGGTAGAACAGTGCATTTGATATGTGTTTTAAATATAGAGTTTATAGCTTAGTAAATTACGGCTTTCGCGCATTTTGCTCAGGAGGCTCATAAGGCTTCTAAAGCTGTCCCCGAACATTTCCCAAAAAAATCATAAAAGAAAGTAAGTTTTTCGGATTGCCCTAAGTATGATAAATGAACGCTCACACATGAGGCTGTGCATAAGATTAAAGTAGCATATATAGAGAGCCATGGAGCGCGCTATGCTCGGCATCAAACTTCAAGACCGAGTCCGTAATGTGGATATCCGAAAACGAACCAAAGTTCGAGACTTCGGTACCACAATAACGAGGCTGAAATGGAGCTAGGCTGGCCACTTAGCCAGACGAAATGACGGCAGGTGGACTAAGGCACTGACACAATGGTGGCCAAGGCATGGCAAAAGAAGCGTCGGTCGTCCGGGAGCAAGATGGGTCGACAACATAGTTAAAGTCTCGGGTCGAGTCTGGATGAGGCTGGCACAGGACTGTAGAAAATGGCACGAAAAAGGGGAGGCCTATGCCAAGCAGTGGGAGGACAAGGGCTGTGGATGATGACGAGAAATCTAAATTTTCTTTATTGACGCGACTATCTGGTCCAGTCCGTTTATATAACACCAAGTCGGGTTTGTATCAACATTTATATAACTCAAGAACGGGTGGTCCGATTTCCATAATCTTTGATTTTTTTCATTCGTCTCTAGCTAGTCAGCACATGAATTATCATAATTTTTTGATTCCTCTGCAAATGTTTACATGATGTTTATTAGATTTTCTAACCTACTTACGCTTTTAGTAAAACAGATTTGCCTACTGAGTTCAAAAATGCTTCAATGCTTAAGTCTGTAACGATTAGGCCTACGTGTGCTTTGTGTTTGCAATTGCATAGTAAAAATTTGAATTGTTTAAACGTAAATTAAGTTTGAGACCTTTTTAAATGTAGGTACATCCGTCGCAATTTTACACTTTAAAGAAGAAGGAAACAACATGAGACTTACCGAAGACTTAAAATTTATATTTGGTAGTTCCATACCCTCAAATATTAGATAATAGATATTTTTATTAAATAGTGGAGTTATATCAGGTTTATGATATACGGAGTGGACCTCCGTGGTCGAGTGGCGTACGCACCGGTTTCAAGGTGTCGCTAGCTCTGAGGTAGGGATGTTATGGATATGAATTATCGGATACGGATTGGATACGGATATAGAAATGATTTTTATACCGGATACGGATACGGATACGGATATGAAATTATTTCGGATTATCCGTTAGTTTCGGATAATTTCGGTTACGGATATTAAATTTTTGAGGAATTTCAGAAGTAAAATATAATCTCACAACACAAGTTAGTTACGTTACGAGTATGATATGACGACAACAGAAGAAAACAAACAATGCGGGCGTGTGTCGGTCGCTGCCCGGCCGATCAACAAAATAACCTGTCATCACTTGTCGCAATTAGGCTCCGCCCCTATCCTATATTATCCGAAACTTTTATTTCGGATTCGGTTACGGTTATGGATATTATTTTATATCGGATATCCGAAAGTTTCGGTTACGGTTACGGAGCTCCCTAACATCCCTGCTCTGAGGTCCCGGGTTCGATCCCCGGACGGGTCAATGTAGAAAATCACATTTCCACATTGTCTCTGGTCTGGGTGTTTGTGGTACCTTTGTTGTATCTGAATTCCATAACACAAGTGCTTAGCTACTTACTTTGGGTTCAGAACAATGTATGTGATGTTGTCCGCATTTATTTATTTATTTATTTATATTGCCATGCCGTCGGCCGCGGTCTCTACTAAAAAACTTAGAAGTAGCAATGTTTTACAAAATCAAATTGATTTTTTTTTTTAAGATTCCGATAATTTAAAAGTTGATATGTTCTTATATTTATTAGGTAAATAAAAATTTCCTAAAGATAAATAATTGATTCTAGTGCCTGATTAAGACAGGTTATCGAAATAATGTGAAAAAAAAAATACTTTGCTTTTGACTGTAGTTTAAGGCTAAAAACTATGGTATTAGGTACTACTTATCATACTAAACATGTTTAAATCAAAACTAGTATGGGAGAAAAGCTTAGATACTATTTATTTCATAAAAAAACATAAAAAACTGTACTGAACTTACACATTAAATTGCGTAGATAAAACTTCTGCTAACAGTAGTAAAATAGTACGCACAAGAAACTCACATTTATACAGTATTACAAAGTAAAATCTCTGTAGTTATTAAAAAATAAAAAAGGCTTTGAAATGCCTTGAAAACACCAACGATCTTGTAAAAATGAATTACAGAATCACGGCTTCATTTAAATTTTAGATGAAGTGAATCTTTTTGCGACGGGCCTGATGTTTGACCTTTTTGTTTTCATTTGTTTGTTGTGAATACTTTTGTTTTAAGAGTCCTGTTTAATATAAGATCTTGGAAATGGTCACGGTGAAGATTATTTGATTAAAAAGTAAAAATTAACAATTCTTGTATAGTTCCGTCGCTCGGAATTATTGAGGTATTTTAGCCAAGCCTCATCATCATCATCATCAGTCGGAAGACGTCCACTGCTGAACAAAGGCCTCCCCCCTAGAACGCCACAATGAACGACAACTCGCCAATTGCATCCACCGGGTGCCCGCAACTTTGACGATATCGTCGGTCCACCTGGTGGGAGGCCAGGCCATTTAGTGTAACTATGTTAAAAGTAAATACTAATAGATTTTTTCCCCAGGTCATGTTGGAAATGAATACATTTTTTAAAGTTTATGTTCTTAATTTTCACCCTAATGTTATTTTCTCTTTTTTCTATCATAAAGGTACAAATATACAACAACATTAAATGTGATATTCTGTAAAAGGGTGAAGACGTGGTGTCTGTATTTATATTAAAATGTTGTCTAACTCTGAAACCTTGTAAGACCTGTAATTACTTTGTTATATTGTGGCGAGAAAAAAGTACTATTGATATTTCCATACTCTTTCCCTATAGCGATATGAAATTTACATAATAACGTCAAACAGTACATAGACATAGATGTTTCGCCCTACTGGTGACAGAATAGTGACTTAAACAAATCGTATCCATTTCAAAATAGGTTTCTTTATTGCATTTTAATAAGCACTCGTAGATAATTAGGTGTTACAACAGTTAGGTTTTTAAAGAAATTTCATGAGGTCTTTTTAGTCACATGTTTTGTTTAGATGGTTAGATACATTACAGTATCAGCTCTATTCTCTGGGTTCTGCGTCTATATTTTCACGTTAGTAGTTAAATGAGGAATATTATATTTACATAAAATAAAATATAACCACGGTATAATATTTTTAACGATGTTTTCGTAGAAGATACTCATGCGGAAACATTAAGACCTCTCGAGGTCGCGAGGAGGAGTGCACGCTAAAACATATTTATGCGATATTATAACGAGAGAAACACTCGAGCAGCTCTCCGCGACCTCCACAGCCCCGCACTGTAACAAGTAATCGTGCTGCGGCCACGCCATTAACAACGCCCTATACAAAAGTTTAGCGAAAGAAAACCCTATGAAAAGCGGCCACCCGGCCTGAATGCCGGACGCCCACTCCTCACCATTTTCACGCAAATTAAAAGACACAAACGTAACCATACACAAGAATTTCCCGCGCGCGCTAAAACACACCATTCACAGACGTCGTATTCAATTGCTCGAGAGCGAAACGGAGCGCCCCGAGGCATTAATTAGAGCAGAATCCGTGTCTATGGCCGTTCCTTTTTTAAAACTGAGGTCTTTATGCGAGCCCGCCTTTGTGCGCGTTCCGTTTGTGTTCATGGTTAAGTGTCAAGCGATGCTTTAACATCTTTGTTAGGAGTCATTTTCGGAAATCCTCATTTCACACCAACTAGCGAGCTACTTGACTACAGAAACTAGTTCCGTGATGAGACAACATCTTATAATATAGTATAAAACTTTTATCTTTTGTCCTCAGGTCCACCACAAAATGAGGAAGATCAAGAAACTTTAAGATGCAGTTCGAGAGCCAGTCAGAATTTAGAAACATCTGATGCTGAAGACGACATATCTGTCGGCGACAACAGAAGCGAGACATCCACACCAAAGAAACAGTTCACATTTCCAAAGGAATACAAGAAAAAGTCTGACGGGGAAGATGGCGAGCGATCGTCACCTTTAGAATACAATTTGAATAATCAGGCGAATTATAGTTCACCGTTCAAAGAAGATGAGAGTGAATATGACCGGTCAGATGAACGAATGAAGTTGTACGATGCGAGTCTGTTCCACTTGTACCGGCCGGAGCGGGATGGCAAGAAGGATGAGCAGAGCGAAGGCACCGGCTATGGGCATATGGGTGGAGGCCTGTCAGAAAGCATTTACGGCAGGTCTATGGATCTGTCGAAAAACTCTTTCCAGTCGCAGCTGTTGGCAGGCTTCGCGTCTGTTATCGCCGGAAGTACACAAAGAGAGTCGCAAGAATCAAACGGTAATATCACTTTAACATTTTGTTAAGTAGTTTTTGACAGTAGCGTTTGCCGGCTATTCACGTAACGATAGACATGCGCAAGTCTAACGTTTTATGTATCTAGCAAAAGCATTTGTTTAGTAAAGATATGGCTGTTAAATTGCTTATTTATATTCAATTAGTAACTAATTTTAGAATTGCAATTTTTTCTGTATTCTTTTGTAATAATCGTCATTCGGCAGATATGTACAAGTATCGTTACGGGTCCGGCAACAGAACGATGATTATAACGTCCAACGATGTTGGAAACACCCTTATTGATGTTGATAGTTTTGTTGTTTGTTATTTTCTTTTGCCACATCCCACTTGTCGGCGTAGACTTATGCGACATTACTTGTTTAGATCGTCAGCCTGGCAGCCGGCCATCAGCATCATCGAGCTCAAGCCGCAAGCCGCGCCGCCGCCGCACCGCCTTCACGCACGCACAGCTCGCCTACCTAGAGCGCAAGTTCCGCTGTCAGAAGTACCTCAGCGTCGCTGACCGCGGCGACGTGGCCGAGGCACTCAGTCTCAGCGAGACGCAAGTCAAGACCTGGTACCAGAACCGACGGTAAGGACTATTAGATTTTGAAATTTTGTCAACTTTATAAATGTATTTTTTTTTTTAAATATGGAAACTTTTACCCTTGCTTTAATTAGACTGGATGTGGATAGATGAATGTTCTTTTGTAATTCATTACTTAGAATTAGCATTAATCGTTCAGCCCCACGTTGGGCGCCAACTAACAGTCTCGTGTTAAATATTGTCAGTTCTATCACTTCTTGCTGCTGTTAACCTTGCCATGTGAGCTGATGAATCTCTTTTCCCTCAGGACCAAATGGAAGCGTCAGAACCAGCTGCGCCTGGAGCAGCTGCGCGCGCAGGCGGCGAGCGGCGAGCGCGAGCTGTCTGCGCACGCGCTGCCGCTCGCCTGCGCGCTGCTGCCGCCCTACCCCGCGTACATGCACTGCCATCTGTGAAGGACGTAGGGACCATGGCTTGTGAGAGTTCTGATGAATCCTTTTATAGGTTACCTTAACAGTGAATCATCATTTATGAAATTGTTTAAAAGAGTATGGTTGCTTAGTTGTCTTAAATTAAGTTGTTCTGTTCTGTTCTCTTTTTTTGAAAGGATTAGTAAATAAGATATGTCTTCATCGAGTTAAAAGCCGTACTTTGTAGTTGTTAAAAACTATGTTTTGTTTCATATTATAGAAAACAATAATATGAATAATTTCTGTTTTAAAAGTGTAATTGTGTAACATAATGTAGTTGACTTATTTAGTACAAATGATGTTAGTAAATAAGTGAATACCGTAGAGTTTAAAAAGTAAAATATGATAAGTTGTAAATGTGAGGTTAGCCAGTCGGCTGTGCAATAAAACTGTAAATAATTATTTCACCAGATACATAGTGTGTATATTTCTTTTTTTTTTTTCAGACAAATTTCGATAGTTGTGAAAGTGCGTTAAAGCCATAGAGAACGAAGAACCGATCTAGTCAATCTAGTCAAGGAACCTTTTTTTTTACCCTATATCAATCTTGAGATGCAGGATATTACGATTTAAATTGATCCATAATGATTTTAAATGTTCATGTAGGAGGTATAACTTTCTAGCGTCATCAATACTAACGTAAAGAATAACAGCAAATATTACTAAAGGTTATAACTACTCTAGAATATGTGAAATAAGGCTAAGTCGAGTAAATTTATGTAGGTCTCTAATTGTAAGATAATATAACTAGTTAGACAAATTTAGGTCTAGGTCACATTTTCCGACGGCATTTACCCGTCGCGTACAAGAAACGTAAACGCAATCTATTGCTCGATGTGTATGTAATAAAATAATGTTGTAATTTAAAATATTATTAGTTTTTAACAGCATTAATTTGCTTATGATAACTTATAAACTCACAAATCATTATTTTGTTGCTTCTATTGTAATTAAACAATTCGTTTAAATAAACTTTTTGGAATGATAATGGTTTGAGTAATGTTTTAATTGGTTTTGCATATTGATTAGAAATTAAGAATAAACAGCTTATTAGAATGTTTATATGTATTTCAATCTCAACAAGTGATTATGAACCATGAACAATGTTTTCGATCTTGTCCTTTAAACTTTGTTATTTATTGCTAAGTAGAATGTAAAACCATAGCTTTAATATAGAATAACAATGATACCACTGGTAATAGCAAGTAAAATGATCTCAAATCACCCACAGCTTTTCAATCACGCTCCATTTCTGAACCCGCCATTCAATTCTGTACGAATTATGCAAATGTTTTGGCGCCATTCCGAATCATGGCTGCCAACCGCTCGCAATTTGCATCTCTTAGCGAGTTGTTAACATTTGAAACGAGAACTCAGCCGCTGCAGCGCCGTAAACTTGAAGTGAGGGAAGTATATGCGTTAAACTTCACCTCGCTTTAAAGCGCGGTAATGCCGAGCCATCTTCAAGTTCCACAAGCAGGCAACTTTGACTTGGCCTGAGTCACATTAACTGTTCAATTTATTCAAACAAATGGTAATTTGTAGCTTTTCGTTTCAAATTGTTGATTATTTATCCGTCTTTATTTCAGATTTGAGCAAACGAGGGTTTATTAAAGGGTGGGCTCGTGTAATTGGGCTGTTTTGATCTCACGGCGGGGTGTCGCGGGTGGAGTGCTGTGTGGCGGGGGAGGGGAGAGGGGGGAGGGGAGAGGGTAATTGAAGTATTTTCCCGACGTTTGGAGGGTAGTTACGTTACCCGAGGCTGAATGGATTAGTTAGCGCGCCAGAGATAACGATCTGTCAATGATGCCTTTATAATGGCCGGTTTCGCTTGTATACTTTTATTAGGCGTTATTTGCTGGAGATTATGTTCGTTTAGTTTATTTGTTTTGCTACTACTTGTGTATGTTCACTGGCGCGAATAGGTTTACTTTTGGGATATAAATGCTATGATTACTATCTCCTATTTTGTATTATTGTCTACAGTGTAATTGCAGTGACTAATTTTTGCATCTTACAAATTTAATTTGACGACCTCCGTGGTCGAGTGGCGTACGCACCGGTTTCAAGGTGTCGCTAGCTCTGAGGTCCCGGGTTCGATCCCCGGACGGGTCAATGTAGAAACCAAAAATTTTCTACATTGCCTCGGGTCTGGGTGTTTGTGGTACCTTCGTTGCTTCTGAATTCCATAACACAAGTGCTTCAGCTACTTACTTTGGGTTCAGAGCAATGTATGTGATGTTGTCCGCATTTATTTATTTATTTAATTATCACTGTTATTACTATATTTTGATTTGAGGGTGAGGGATTATGAGTTTGAGGATTACAGTGGTCAGTTTACACTGCCACCAATAAATAACTAGGTCCAGAAGAAAAGAAATGTCTTCTTAAACTTTTTCAGGGGATGAAAGGAGTTTTCCAAAAAAAGGGTGGTAATCCAGTATGCAGCAAAGTAGCGAAAAGGTTAGCCAGAGTTGTAGCTTGTGGTTGTGTAATTTCTGAAAACCTGAATGAAAAACAGGTGTGAATTTATAAATGATTAACTTCACGCTTGACCAACCAAAACGTACACAGTTTTAAATTAATTAAACTTTCGTCGAATTAGAACCACTGATAAAAGCGATCGTTTGCTTAGAAATGAATTTAATTTTTGAATTCATATTCTTTGGTATAATAACCAGAATAAAATGTGAAGTATCTGGAAATGAGGACGAAAAACGAGACAATATCCCGAACAATTACAAGGTGAATATTGAAAGGAGATTTTTGGATGATTTAGATGACTATGAGTGGCACGTGGCACATCTCCGGGGCGCCCAGTTCGACGGCAGGAGAGACTGCATGGACGACACCTTCGCAGACAAAGTCCGGAGGTACAGAAAGATGCTGAAGAGTGACGGAGCTCTCGTAGAGTTCGTGTCCTCAGACCCCATATCTGTAGACCCCGCTGATATCACGGAAGACTCCTGCAAAGTTGACGTCGGGAGATACGACTTTAATGTGTCAACATTAACATCTACAACAGCCCAAAACGTCTCAACATCCATATCACCAACAGCCGGACAAACGAACGCGACTAACTCAACTACAACAAACTCAACTACGACTACAACTACGACTACTACTCGAGCGACAACACTTGGTAATGTAACGAGATTTAAAGAAAACATCGCACCTACCACTGCAGCGTTAAACATCACGACTGTAATGAGAGCTACGGTGTCCATGCCGGTGGAGCCGACAACTCCTGCGCTGGACCTAAAGGCAACCGTAGCCAAGAAGACGCCAGCGGAGAATGATACCCTGGACAAAGTCCGGCGCGCCAGCGAGTACATGTTCAGTTCCATAGAATATTATGACGAGTCCATAGAGTTCGACCCCGCGATCTGTCCGGATGCTGTGGAAGCTATCACGTTGGAGATCGACCAGCTCAGGAGTTATGACCTGGAGTGCGAAATGACCCTCGAGTGGAGGAGCTTGGAGTAATCGTTTTGTTTTACAATAAATTCCTTTTTTATTTGTGCTTTTGGATAAAATACAAGCAATATACAAATATGCCGTACATAAGGATACTCAGGCTCTAGTGCACATGTTATTCTCAGAGTGCTAAATAAAAGCGTATCATATTATCACTTGTAGATTTAGTCAATAATTTTAGTACCTAAGTAAACAATAAGAAGTAGGTTTACTGGGTGACATATAAACATTAAACTTGGCTAATTAACATTCGCATAAATATTTTATTCAAAGTTAAGGTAGAAGAAGAGGAAGGGGTACCTAAATACTGATTAGGGTGTTGTAACTTAACAAAAACATTCTTAAAATAACAATTGATTTCCCTTAAATTCATTGTTTCGAAACCAATTTTTTTCGACGGGCCTTTTGGTCTAGTGGTTAGTGACCCTGACTGCTATACCGGAGGTCGTGGGTTCGATTCCCACCCAGGACAAATGTTTGTGTGATGAGCACGATCATTTGTTCTGGTTGTCTGGGTGTAATTTATCTATAATATGTATGTATTTAGAAATATATAAGTATGTTTATCAGTTGTCTGGTTACCATAACACAAGCTCTGCTTAGCTTGGGATCAGATAACCGTGTGTGAGTTGTCCCGGAATATTATTATTATTATTATTAATTTACCTAAATAAGTAACTCGGTACTTCTATACATATGTATAGAAGTACTTGTAGAGTTACTACAATAAAACATACAAAACCGAAGGGATGATGTATTCAGTATAATGTATTTTATTGGTTAGCAAGTAGGTATTTCGGAGATCAACTTAGGCGAGGCCGTGGTATGGTATGGGACCGCGGTAGGCTAATTAATTGAATTTAGTATTTTCACAATACTCGTCATGTCTGCATTCTAAAGCCATCTATTGGTGTGAAAACTGAATTGGTTCACTTTCTTCTTTTCTAATGGGACTTCTTATACAAGTTACTAAAATCGTACAACAATATTCACATAGGTGGCGCTGTTATACGAAAATACAAGCTACGCCGTAACCAATTCTGTTATCAAGGTGCTACGACAGTTAGTTCGTAGGTTAAGTAGTAGATGGCGCTACGTGTAGTATTTTTTGAGTCTATAAAATATTTTAATGTCTGGAACTAAAGCATGAAACTAGACAAGGAAAGCTCTAAACCAATGTATTCGGTGGTTTAATCAAACGTTGGACATGCATTGCATAAAAAGTATTACAAGTACAATTTAGAATCCGTATTGTAATATAAATAAAAATATCAACCCATTTATACTGAATCTAGAGTTGCCCCGCAGTTTCACCGGCGAAACAGTCGTCGTTCCTATAAGACATCTCTTTTTGTGACTGGTTTCTATGTTGGCTGGATACGAACCCAAGAAATCATAGATCATGAAAATCGGTCCACCCGTTCTTGAGTCATAAATGGTGTCAAACTCCTAACAGCCAGTAATATTGTTTGTCACGAATTCCCAAGCCTGTAATGACTAGCGCAAGGGAAGGGACATGTGCGCAAATCTTGTAAGCCTGCCTTAAGGCTGTAGGGTTGTAAGGAAGGCATTAGGAAGCCGCGACGACGCGTAACGTCACGAAGGCTTTCAACAAGGTTTGTATGTCGACACGATTCTCATGTTAACTTATTAGTAATTACCGTAGTACATAGTAGGGTTTTAACTGTATAATTTAACAAATTTACCGAGTACCTAAAGTAAGTATATAAGGGCTCCGTACACAACTCTGGATTAACTTATAAAAATAAAACAGTAATTTGTTAAAAACCTAGTCCTTGTAATAATATAATTCACGGGAATTAGCGCGTACATGCATAAATACCTTTTTGGGGCTTAACGTTTCGACCGTGTTACACCGGCCGTGGTCGCAAGCAGACTCCTTGCGTCTGCTTGCGACCACGGATGAATTATATTATTATAAACATGCAGCGCGATAGTTTAAAATGTAACCTAGTCCTTTTTTGTTGTGGTGGATTGTTCATCTTTCCCTTTTTTCAGTCTTTTTTCTTACTCTACACACTTACACTATTTAAAGAAGTATGACAGTAAGAAAATATACTTAGGTACTATTCTTATAAGCATCTAGGATGCAAAAAAATACGAATGGACTTTTGGTATGAACAACTTCAGAATTTTATGATACTAGAAATGCCCGCTTTTTCTAAATCATAATTATTAACTTTTTTATTTAAAAAATTAAAGCCAATTATTAAAATTTTAATGACTATTTCCGTACCCATGCGCTAACACTCCCGAAATCTACTAGTATGAACGTATATAACCTATGTACGAACAGACTATCCCGCTAGTCGACAATTATCCCGATCATGTTGTCAAAGAGGATCCAACGACTCGACTGCATTCATCCCGACGGGTCTACCAACTAGTCTACTTACAAGTATATCGCCTCGGTTGTCTGGACGCCTGGTACCTCGGGATCAAGGAACACGTGAGGTGACGTGTCGCGACGTGTTTCACACACGGGAGAGCTGAGACATGTATAGGGCTGTCTGTGGGAGTTTGTATGTGTTAACATGTGGGGGTGGAAATAAAGGGAATGCAGCGTGGCCAGGATATCAATGAACATATTATTATGATAGAGACTGTGCTTAGATGTGCTAGGAAAAGAAAACTACAAAATGCAAAGCAATCTATGTAAAGCCTGTTAACTAAACTGTTATGATTAAATTATTGGATCATTACATCCTATTAAATAGCAGTTACTAAATACATAATTGATGTCAAAGCAAGAATTCTTATCTTAAACAAACCGAAATTTTGATCTTCATGCTTACCCTTTTGCTAAGCTATATGGGGGTCGGTCTCACCGGATTCGGTGGAATACCGTATTTTTAAGCATGAGGCCACTGTTATCTGAACCCCACAGCCCCGTCTTACTGGGTTGTAGAGATACAGGAACTACTGTCAGCTGTTTATGCTTTTCAAAAAAGGTATAATAAAATTGAAAGTGCATAGCTTTTGCCGCTTTTACTCTGTTAAATATATGGTACTGATTTCCTGCATTTACAAAAATCTTATTAAGTACATGGTTTGGATTTGGATAGATATTAAATAAATACATTATATGTATTGATTCTGCAACAAAACAAGAAGTAAAATAAACAAGTATTGCGAAGAAATATTAAAAAAGTCTAGGAGAGATCGGTTAAAAGTCGAGAACACATTTAAAAAAATATGTAGCCTCTTTTAGACGTAGTTAGGGATGTCTTTATTCATATGAATAAGAGGATATGTTCCGTCTGTTGTCTCCTTTTAACACTGCAAACAGGGTGTGATGCATCTCTTTTACACTAGAGTATTCATAGGGGTGTGCAATTATCCAATACAGAAGACTTTACAAGGTAATATGAACCTCATGTGATTCCGACACAATAGTCTTTATCGATACGTATGTAAGGTTCATAATTGATTGACCTGTCATCGAAGAATCTATATAACAAAGGGGTGAGTGGAACGAAACAGGGGTTCGGCAAGTGCTTTGCTAAAATGTATTGTGACCTTTATGCATTTGAGTTGCAATTTGTGTGACAGTGAGGTCTCTTTTGTAAATGGGGCGTTGTCAGCGACGTGAAATAGACCTTGAAGTGGTCGTTTTAAGGATATTTGTTAGTTATTTTGACGATACGCATCTGCTTCTTGGATCTTCTGACGTCCTAGTACCGAATGCCCTTTAACACGTGACGTCAGTGAGATTTTCACACGGTTTGCTCAGAAATCTGTTTGTACAAAAGACGGTTTGGTTCCGTTACCTTTTTTTATTCAGTCAGCTTTGAACTAAATTATTGATTGAACTTTTTTTACTAGTTCCATTAGTTTCACACAATGACTTTGAATGAAAAAATTGTTGGTGTTTACATCTCACATCATTAAAGTTTTTTTTCCAAGCTAAATAAATATATTGCATCTCGAAAATATATATGTACAGACAAAGCAAGGCTAACACTAGGTAACTCGTGTTTGTGCACATGTAAACAACTACTGCTATCTCCTGATGTCCTGGTACAAATTGGCCTACAACACGTGACGTCACCCATGTCCCACGTCAATAAAGTTTCTCCGACATTGACTATTTTAATTTGAACAATACCCAGTAATTTATTTATGCATATATTAATAATATTGTCAGGATCGTAATCGAATTTTTGATAATTTAATCCCACTTTATCCTTTACTAGCTGATCCCCGCGACTTCGTCCGCGTCAATTTCTGTTATTATGACCGCGATTAAGAAGTTTAAAAAAAAAAGTATTTCTGCGTAAATGATAATTTTAGTTAATATTATGTTGATAAAACTCTGTAGCAAATAATTGGCAATAATGCATTAATTTCGACCAAATGATTACCTTAAAAAAGGTTATAGTGAGTCAATCTTAAAAGATAGACATATACTGTCGCAGACATTTTTTTAGATCATTTAAAGAGGAACAATTCTTTCATACATATATTTTGAACCGTTTACGCAGCGCACGCAACGGAAGCTTTCAAGTATGAATATTTTTCCCCGTTTTTGTGACATTTTTCACTGCTGCTTGGCTCCTATTGGTCGCAGCGTAATGTTATATATCCTAAAGCCTTCCTCGATAAATGGACTATCTAACACAAAAAGATTTTTTCAATTTTAACCAGTAGTTCCTGAGATTAGCGCGTTCAACCAAACAAACAAACAAACTCTTCAGCTTTATAATATTAGTATAGATACTCGCAACATATTGCGAGGAACATAAAAAAATAGTTTAAACTTACATTGCGGTCATGAACTAAAAATACAATTAGTTGAATAAAAAAAAAAAAATATAGTAGGTAATTAAGCACTTTATGCAAAGGAGGCTTAGAGTGAGAGAGTAATATAAAGTTTTGTAAAAAAGCTACGTTATTTTTAATAAGCGCTAGCTAGTTTGAACTTCCTGGTGGTTGATGATGTCCTAGTAACATTCAGCTCTTAAAACGTGATGCTGGCGGTACTTTCCCACGGCTATCCCCGGATGTAGTATAGTAAGATGCTTTTGTTGACGGAAGCTTTTTAGATAAATAAATGCATTGTGACATTCCCCCTTAATTTTATATCCAGTCCTTCTTTTAATACTCCCAGTGGCTTCTTATGTCCTGGTCTCAGATGCTTCCTGAAACGTAACAAAAATCTTAAGCTCCCACGACTGCTGCTGACTTAGCGCCGGTTTGTCTTTCTTTGTTGTTGAAAAAGTAAGGTTGCTTTTATGTTGCTGCTAAACATTCTTCAAATTAGGCGGCAACAAAAGGTTATGAAAAAAGGAAATAATTATATAACATTTGAAATTAAATTTCTACATGTATAATTAAATTAGAAAATATATGTGTATAAATAGTTAAATAGTATTTTTACCCGACTGCCAAGAAGGGTTATGTTTTTCGCGCGTATCTTGTATGTATGTGTGTAACATTCTTTATTACCTCATATCTTCGAAACGGCCCAATGAATTTCGATAATTAGGGTATCGTTGGATTCGTATCGATTACCCAAGTGTTCTTAGATATGTCACGTCAAACAAAAACCAACATGGCGGCCACGAGGTGCCATAGATTGAAGTAAAAAAAAAATAAAAAATATATGTTTGGTACAATATGGGTATCAAATTAAAGGGCTTGTAACGAGGATTCCAAAATGGTATATCATTTACGTAAAAAAAAAGCTTATTTAAAGTGTTTTTTATGCAGTCGGGTTTTTTTATTTTTTAAATTTATTTATTTTTTATTTAAGCAATTAATTATTGTTTCCTTATAAAACATAACTTGAGTAAACAGCTTCCCAGTTGATATCCTAGAGTCACGAAAACTTTAGAACTAGGGCATTCAGATTATTTCAGATACGCGCTACATGACGTCACCGATACACAGTATGCTAGGTGATCTAGATAGGTTCAAGCTTTGACGTAAACCTGCTTCCTAGTGCTTTCTGATAGCCTGGTGTTTAGTAACTTGTTGCACGTGACGGATTGGTCGTAGTATTCAGGTTTCGTTTTCAGGTTTCTTAATTTTTACGGTCGAGTCTGTATGGAAACAACAGAATTGTGAAAACTCTATACGGACTATTTTTTAAGCTTCTATTTACCTAAAAAAATTATGACGGTAAATGAGTAAGTTAAAAAAATAATTATCTCAAAATAAGTACTTTGTTATAATTTTGGACCTAGTAAACAAAGAAATCTTTATTCTCCATATTAAAACACACCGTTAATGTTATGTATTTTTCTAAATACAATATTGATCTTCATAATACAACAGTACCTTTTAAAACTTTTCAGTAACACATATACTTATTGCCATAGCTGCTCCATTGCTCACCCCATCCCTCAGCTCGATTTTTCAATATCGTTAGTTGAACTCTTCGCGTTTATTGCTACCCTAGTAACTGGTATCTCCCGCAACGTGCTTCCTTTCCCACGGTTATCAAGGCGCGTGCCCAAAACTCTATTCTTCAGACAACGCAAGGGTGACGTCATGTCGGTATGACGTAGTAAATACATACGGTAGGTACTCCAAAATACTACTCTCCAAATGTGCTCGGCACCCCACTACCTCTTAGTTGTTCCTGGTGTCCTAGTATTGAAATAAATCACCGGCAATAGGTTCCCACGGGTTGTCTAGTATCTCCTGTTTCTTGTGCAAGAAAAATTCGAATACAATGTGTTTATGAGTCTGTCAAAAGAATAATGCACTGTACCTGCATATTGTACCATTGTCACTTACAAGAAAAAAGAACCGTTACCTTTTTGGGACACCTTAATGTGGCCATGAATGAATCCTATATATTCATTGCGATGAGAAAAAAAATTCACGGAGTTGGTAACGCAATTTTTGGGTTGTTCATATTTTAATATATAAAGTGGGAAATCTATACTAATATTATAAAGCTGAAGAGTTTGTTTGTTTGTTTGTTTGTTTGGTTGAACGCGCTAATCTCAGGAACTACTGGTTAGAATTGAAAAAATCTTTTTGTGTTAGATAGTCCATTTATCGAGGAAGGCTTTAGGATATATAACATTACGCTGCGACCAATAGGAGCTAAGAAGCAGTGAAAAATGACACAAAAACGGGGAAAAATATTCATACTTGAAAGCTTCCGTTGCGTGCGCTGCGTAAACGGTTCGAGTTACCCAAAATATATGTATGAAAGAATTGTTCCTCTTTAAATGATCTAAAAAAATGTCTGTAACAGTAAATGTCTATCTTTTAAGATTGACTCACTATAACCTTTTTTAAGGTAATCATTTGGTCGAAATTAATGCATTATTGCCAATTATTTGCTACAGAGTTTTATCAACATAATATTAACTAAAATTATCATTTACGCAGAAATACTTTTTTTTTAAACTTCTTAATCGCGGTCATAATAACAGAAATTGACGCGGACGAAGTCGCGGGGATCAGCTAGTAAAACATAAAAAAAGTGGGAACTGAGGAAAAACTTAATGAAATTATTGTCATGCAACAATATTTATTTGTAAAGTAGACCTCAGAATTATAAAAACAAATGTCTGCAAGGAAAACCGCATGTAAATTATATATTGGGTGTTCCACACTACTTGCAGATAAGGATTACTCCTGTTGGTTCCTGATACTCTAGTGCGGAATGCCGAAAAACACGTGACGCAAGAGACAGGCAAGAGGGAGGGAGACGTCTAGTTGTTTGCGTTTTAACCGTAATATTATTATTGTATTGTTTTAATATTTTTTTTTTCTTATTAGAATGATCAACTTTTTCTTTTTTTGTTAACTTCACACGAAAGGAAAAAAAGAATTTCTAAATCAATCCGGTTTTTTTTCTTACAACCTTTTCTACATGCCTGTGTCAGTCATATTCTGAAGTCTGAAGGTGTATGTGGTAATTAATCCCTATCAAGTGTTGGCCTTTCATCTCCCCTGTGATTGAAATCCAAACTTGTGGAAAGCTAATGAGGAGCTTTGCTTTTCGATCTTAAAAAAGTCGTGTCCTATTGATTTATAGACACTTATTCGATCTCAAGTGCGATATGTAGTTTTGATGGACCAATTAATTATAATCAATATTGAACAAAACTTATAAAGTAGGGAAATATTAAGTTTTTATATAATAAATAGCATAGCTTTTGCCTGCATTGTTGCAAATAGCCTCCTGTTGTTTATGTAGTCCTAGTAATAAGCGACCGGCAACACGTGGTTTGTTAGCAACCCGTGGTTTGATAGCCACCGGATTTCGTCCAAGTTGTTTGTAAACAAAAACAACGCCTTATTTATATAAGTTTTCTGTCAGGAGTCAGACGGGAGAGACCTTTGCCCAGCAAAGGGACACTAAAAGGTTGCAAAAAAATATATAAGTTTTAATTTTAGTACAGTTGTAAGTTTTTGTTGTTCTTTCGTAATAAGTATTGAATTGTAAATTAATAAAATGTTTTAAGTGTTTATTTTTTATAAATTTAATATAAAACATAACATAACATACCATCACGCCTGTATCCCCGAAGGGTTAGGCAGAGGTGTACCAATGTACACCCACAGTTCGCCGGTATGTTTAGGTTCCATGTAATAGGGGGCGAGCCTATTGCCACTAACCGGGCACAAATCCAAACTCCGACCTGCTACTGAGAGTTTCATAGAAAAACCCAATAACACTTTGGTCGACTTGGGAATCGAACCCAAGACCTCTAGCGTAGCAGTCACGCTTAGCACCACTAGGCCAACGAGGCAGTTCAGGCATAAATTTAATCTACAGTATTATTTTATTTCCGTAAATTCACTTCAAGATGGTTTTTTATACATATTAAATAAAGCTTTAGCTTAAAAGTAATATATTTAAATAATTATCTATTAATTTAAGCTTTACTTTTACACTAAAAGTTATGTATTTTATGAGACATTATAATCAATTATTGAACAAAACTTATAAAACGGTTTGTAGAGAAATATAGTACAAGTTTTGATTTAAAATGAAAACAATTTTTGCCTGTATTGTTGCAAATAGTCTCCTGTTGTTTGTGTAGTCCTAGTAGTAAGCGACCGGCAACACGTGGTTTGTTAGCATCCCGTGGTTTGATAGCGACCGTATTTCGTGTAACAAGTTGTCTTGTAAATAAAAATAAGTGTTTATTTAGTTTATAATTTTTCTTATTTTTAGTGTAGTTAGTAAGTTTTTATATTATTGTAAATAGTTTAAGTATAATAATAAATAAAGATTGACCAACTACCAACTATCCATGATATATTGACCTAAATTTTGTTTTTATGAATTTATTCTACAGTTTTATTTTACTTCAGTAAATATTCACCAGCAAAAAAAAATTTGCGTTTTGTGTTGTACGTGTACCGTGACACAAATATTTAAATGAACTACTTTTAAGACCTGGCGCTCTAGTAGTATTTGCAGACTTGGCTGGGACTACTAGGGCACAATGACAACATTAGAATTAATTTGTTTTTATAAATATAAATTAGTGATAAATATTATTTTGTAGTAAGTTTTATGTTACATTATTTCTTGTCCTTAGCTTTCTACCTAATAAATCTGAAAACACTTAAAATTACTAATCACAAGAATTAATTAAACAAAGGAATCGTAATTATTTTGTATGGAGCAGGGACGAATTGAATCTTTTGTACTTTCTTCAGAAAGCTTCTCTTTAGTTCTGAAATCCTGGTGCCGAAAGAAACCTGGCAGCAACAAGTGACGCCAGGGTCCGTTCCCTGATACCTGTGGCATGTGGACTCTGCTAGACTGACTTTTATGCATTTGCTGCAAAATGGTATGGTAATTTTAGCCAGTTTGCATCGCTTTGCAGCTAATAGCGAGTTGTTTTTATTTTAATAATTTATAATTTTTTCTTGAGACCATGAACTCTGTTATATTCTGAAGCCCTAATGCAGTTGGCCTTTAAAAAAAATGAGGCTAAAATTGCTTAAAGTGGGATTGAACCTTAATATTTTGACATCTCCGATTAGCGTAAGTCCATGAATTGAAAATTCAGCTAATGTTATATGGTTAAGTGGTATCGGCGAATTACAGAAAAGTAACATTTTAACGAGTTTGTTTAATTGCTTTGTTGGGAAATGGAAGGGGGTAGGAAGAAGGAGAAGAAGCTTTATATTATTTACCAAAAAATATAACGAGAAGTCATGGTTCAATGATTAAAAAGAATTGTATTGCAAGTTTGCAAGTATTACACAAATACCATATTAGAACAATTTTTTTTTTGCAGGTAGGTAGTCTGCTACCTCCTGCACGAATCTGATATCCTAGTCCATATCACCCAAATACACGTGACGCAGCGGGCTATCGAAAATGAAAGTTGTTTGTTGCACCAACACAAAGACAACAGAACAACAGCACCGCAATACATAAAAGCGTCAAATTACAACAGGAAACAGAATCATTCTTAAAAGTATTTAATTTATTTTTTGCACCTTTTTTTATCTTTATGAAAAAGTGTTTTATATTGAATTGTATTTAGATTGTCGTCACTGTATGATGACAAAGTTTTATTTCTATTTTAACTAAAATTAATTGATTTTCATATTTGCTTTAGTTATCGACATGATATTTTTTTGTTCATGTAACTTAAAAATATAATAATATGGAACAAGCAGGGGACGAATTTGCTGCACTTGCAACGCGACAAAGTACCTCCCGTTATTCCTGCTATTCTAGTACAGAATTTGCAGCAACACGTGACGTCAGTGCACTTCTGGCTCTACACATAAACAGCAGAGCTTGCGTGTTGAGATAGAAAATAGCCGAAACAAGGAGCAACAACTGCGAATCTTGTCCGAACGTCTCAGACTTCTGAGAGTTGACTTACTTAAATTGATACTAAGGAATCCCTAAGTAACCAACCATTAACGACTTTGAGTGCAGCAGATGGACTAATGAAAATAAAGCACAATATACATTTTAATTAACACAGTTAATAATAATTTACTAATAATTCATATTTATATCTATAGCCTAAAGTTACGGTTAAAACTTTCTTGAAATCTTAATAAAATAAGACAATATGTGTAGTCAGAAAATGTCTTCGAAAATATTTTAGACAGGTCCTTCTTAAGTTTAGGTAAAAAAAGTTTGTGAAAAAACAATCTCAAGCTTAATTGTATTTTTTCTGCCGCAAGCAGAAATGGTTGGACTTTTTCCTCCAGTCCACATTGTTTTATTATTCAAGCATTCACTCTTCATTGTTAGGAAACGAGTCTGGACGAGTCTTCTATACGCCAAAGAAGATCGTCGATGACGTTACATTACGTCATAACGCACTTGCCTGCTTGCCATGGTAGCTTCAGCGTTAATTGGGTACTAGGACAGATTTTACAAAGATGTAATTAGCATATTTTAAAAATCTGTTTTTTATTTATTTATTTATTACACACCTTACATCTATCATTACAGGTTACCCACCCTAATTCAATAGATGAAGTAAATCAAATTACAGTAAGCACATAAATCACAGATTAATAAATAGACTATTTCAAATATGATGTAATGCGAAAGTTTCTTTACAATGTCTGGCAAATAGTAGGTAGGTAGGTGAATGTTTGAAAGCATAGGATAACAAAATATATTAACTGTAAGTAATATATTTTTTTACAACTTACTATTTTTGCAACAAATTGGCGCCCAACATGGGGCACTATTACTATGTATGGCAAATAATAATTTAATAGTGATCAAATTATTATTTTCGTGTTAGTTACCTACCGTACATTTTATGTTAAGTATAAGTAATGTTTGTGGACTAAAAAACTGTATCAGAAAAATGATTCTATTTTTGTTAGGGCTTTCGAAAGAAAACCAGGCTAGGTTTGACCGTGGGAAAGTGAGGGCGGCGTCACGTTTCAGAAAGCATCTACAGACTAGGGCATCAGAAGTCGCTAGGAGTTGTTCACTTTCACTTTCCGCGGCAGAGTTCGTGTGGCACCCTATTTTTATTTCGATCAATGCATTTTTTAACATTTTATCCCTTTAGTTGTGGATGACATTATCACTGAATAAAGTAAAAACACGCAGAATTCAGGAACACAATAATATGTTTATTTTTTGTAGTCTTATTTATTTTAAAGAATTTATAATTTTGCATTGCATGCAAAAGCATCAATATAACTTTTTTTTTTACTAATAGCATTACCTTATCATTGTCTATATAGTTTTGGTAAACAGTTTATATCTCAAATACAGCAGGTATACCTACATTTTTGTAAAACTTTCATCTAGTCGAAATTAAGGATTATATTATTAATAAATAATATAATATATTAATATATTTTCATAAAATAGTACTAGTTTTAATTTATCGTAGGTGGCGTTCTGCCTACCCCTATGGATATGTAGAGTATTTCAACAAAATATTTTAGCCACTTAGATACACGCCATCTAGTGGTAAACTTTGTAAACGTAGGGAATATGTCTATGTGTGTGTAAAAGACTGTACATTAAATGACAGATGTTATTATGGGATTCTGTGTCAAATTGGGTGGATTTTTGAGGCATTGTTATGAGCAAGTTCATTAAAAGGTAATGACTGAGTGTCGTGAACACTACTTCTACAACTTAGTAATGCTCCGATTTCACATAAAACGAAATAAACTAAAAATAATGATTTCAGCGCCATCTGGCGGAAAAAGTGCCGGGAACAGACCGTATCTTTCACCTTAACTACTCTGTATAAAAATATTATTGGTTACTCTAAAATACCTCTATGTTAAGAAAATTGTTAAGTGACAATTGTGAACAACTTTACTGTTCTATACAACTCTTACAGTTTATTGAATGTAACAATGTAATTTAGAACAAGCCCCTTAACTTGAAGTTATGACATCATCACCAGCGACGTCACACCTGCACTTGGTATCGAATGTGGGTTGATTTAAAAACCATTAATATTCGAAAATACAGTAAGCAACATATAAATTATAATCATCGCTTTCAACAATATATAATTCGACAGACAATGCAGTTCCAAGATACACAAAAATGTAAGAGATGAGCTTTACCACTTTTGAAAAAAAAAACAGGGATGGGACGCACTCTGACGTCACGTTTTACCGAGCAAAACTTACTAGGATGTCATAAACCGCGAGAGTTGATATGCTTGCAGTTTTGATAAGTGAATACATATTTGGATAAATAAGAGAATGAGGAAGAACTCAATGTCTATTTTAAACACAATAAATAATGGATGCAATTGAATAACTGCCCTAGGTGTGTTTATCAATTTTGGAAACCTGGGAACCGTCACCCAATTTCTTTTAGAAAGTTTGTAGGTTGATCCTTTCTTCCCTTTGTAGAGAAATCATTAATCAGGTAGTAAATATAGTAGACATTGCATTTCAAAGAACTTACTATAGTTACTATTATTTGGATTCCAGAGCAAAAAGTTTGAATGCCTTAAAATAAGTCGGATGTTTCGACCGTGGGAAGGCTGGCGGCGCTGTCACGTTTCAGGAACCAGAAATCACCAGGAGAATATGATGCACTAAGAGATTTCTTGTTCCCATACAAGGCTTATAAGATATTTAAAAAAATATGCTAGTCTACACTGCAGAATACTTAGGTTTTATATTATGTACATATTATAATTTTGGTAATAACAATTATGTTTAAAATAATATTAAGAAGAAGTTACATGGACTAAATATTGTATAAGTATAATAATTATGAAATTACAATACCTGAACAAAAGGTACCTTTGGCTAAAGATTATTTCAACTTCCCCTTTATACATCAGTAGATATTTTGGATACCTAAACATATCTGATGACTACACAACACTGCAAACCTTACATTATTAAATCAATAAGTTGTTCTTACTCTGATTCTTACTATGGCCGTCACTCAGCTATCCTCGTTGATGCTGCTAAAGCAATTTCACAAATAGCATAGCAATATTAAGGATACATGGAAATTATAATATTAATCCGAGCGCAATAAACATTGAACGACGAAATGACTATTAAATGACTTTTTTCTTTATGGAAGTACTTACATACCAAAGAGTTTAGTTTAGATCCCTAAAAAATAAAGAATACATAACAATGACTTCAGTCTATCTTTTTTTAGTTGCCTTTAGAAAGCTTGCTTCCTTTTGACTTTCATTATTGAAATTTTGCGACAAAAAATAAACGTCATTTTTGCAAGTAGACAAGGACAGGGGATGCTTTCATTCACATTGCAAGGCCACCTGTTACCAATGCAGTGCAACCCCCTTCCAACATGTTTTGCGTATATCTCCTATTGATTCATGCGGTCCTAGTACCCAATGTTGATAAACACGTGGCCTAAGTGGCCCACATGCGCGCCCCTCTTGTGTGCATTATAAAATAATTTTGATGCGTCTGTGGATTGACTACATTGACAGGATCTTTGTTGGGTGCGTTTTACAAAGTTTTTGTTCAATACCTGGGGCTTGCTGACTTTTTATCGGGAATAGATAAAGTGCTTACTTATTTATAAATATTTAATTATAATATAATATAATATAATATAATATAATATAATATAATATAATATAATATAATATAATATAATATAATATAATATAATATAATATAATATAATATAATATAATATAATATAATATAATATATATATAATATAATATAATATAATATAATATAATATAATATAATATAATATAATATAATATAATATAATATAATATAATATAATATAATATAATATAATATAATATAATATAATATAATATAATATAATATAATATAATATAATATAATATAATATAATATAATATAATATAATATAATATAATATAATATAATATAATATAATATAATATAATATAATATAATATAATATAATCTAATAAATCTGTAGAAGTGAAAATTCTGTACATTGAAAATATCAAAAAAATAAATGGCGGGGGGTGTTACTAGACCGACAACGAACCCAAAAGTGTGAAAACAAATTTTTTTGTCTGTCTGTCTGTCTGTTTGTTCAGGTATCACGCAAAAACTACCGGTTCGATTACGATGAAACTTGGTATAATTATTCTTTATTATCCTGGGCACCACACTGGGTAGTTTTTATCCCGGAAAACAAACTTAATTTTTCGGTTAAAAACTCATTGATAAGTTTCGTCATCCACGCGAACGAAGTCGCAGGCACAGCTAGTATAATATAATCCGTCACATTGTTTACTTTACAAAATAAATCCGCTTTTTTTTTTTTCGAGCAATATTCTCGGAGTTAGTAAGTTATTTTTTCGTTTTAGTTGTCATTTAACGACCCCTTAGTTATTGACTCCTTAAAACTTGTGATAATAATATCCTAGTGATCTGTACCCTCACTCAAAATGTGACGTCATGTTGTTGTACAAAAGAACACACAAGGGGCTTAAAAAGTATCTAGCCCGTCTTTGCAAAATCCTTGCGTTGCACTGCACTTGATTGCAGTGATTTTAGATTTGTGATTATTTATTTATTAAAGATATAATTAATAACTGTTTGTTTAATTTACTTACAATACCTTAATATACATATAACTATTAATAAACTAAAAAAAAAAATGTTGAAAAAAATCACTGCATTTATTTATTTCACACTTTTAAAAATCTTCGATTTAAGCTCACACCATACAACTTACGTAAGGTTCAAAAGCTAAAGCTCGTAGTTAACACCCCATTTTCCACACACACGAGGACTATGTAGCGATGTCTATGTGTGCAACTCATCCCTTAGTGCATTGTAATAAGCACTAAGGGGTTGATGTTGTAAAAAATATTAGTTCCACTAGCCTCCTGCTATCCTAGTATCCAGCGTGTCAAAAACGCCGCCGCAATGAGCCGAACGGACATCTAGTCTTCTAGCTCAGACTGAAAAGCAGCTATATGCAAAATGTGATGAGTGTGAATGAGATGACCGATGGTTGTAAATACGTCGCAAGTTAAAAACGTTGGTGAGCACTGCCCCTAAGCCGGACAGGCGTGACGACTGTATTTAGTTTGTTTTGATTTCTTTTAAAAAAATATTTTGTCCAATCCTGCTATTTTACAACTTACAGCTAAGCACGCATATAGTTTTTTATATTATATTAAATTAATTATGATTGTACTTACAACTTCAGTAAAAGGAATTGAATAGAAAGTAGTACTTATTAAATATATTTAAAAGTAGTATTCACATAGAATAGCCGACTTACCTGCTTTAATAGGGTAGATTGGGTATAACAAGTCAAAATCAATTTAGTTTGTGACGTCACTGCTTAGTACAATTTTTGCTTAGACGTGATTGATTCTTCACATGTTTTTTGTTTACGGGACAAGAATACTTGCCTAATATCTTTTTTTTAAATTATTCATCAGCCCTCTATGTAATTTAATGTAAAAATCCTGCTTTAATTTATTACATTAATAAAATAATGATTTGAATATTCATTTTGGGACGTATTTGGAAACAACCCCTAGTGAAGCTAGTTAATAATAATAAGTCCCTTACACGTATGATACCCTAGTATTTTTCACCCCCGAACACGTGACGTAATGGATTTCCGCGATTGGCGTCGCGGCTAGACGAAAACCATTTTATATGTTGGTTCTTTAAAGTAAAAACTAAAGTTGATTAAAACACTATGAAAATTAATAACTATGTTAATCTAAAAATTAGCGCGTCTCATTGCACAGCAAAGGGACTCTCACCCTTTTCCTCGCTCTTTTGCTTGGAAAAGAAATAGAAGTGCATGGAAAAGGGCACCAACCAGTCCTTTTGGTAGGAGTTAAATTTGTCTCTCCACCTTTTTCTTGGTCTGTCTCTATCCCGTCTAGCATTACATGGATGGCCCAGTAAATAACGTTAGTTTAGTCAAAATTATAACGCTTTCGCGTTCATTTCGGATCCTTTTAACTTTCGTAAGAAATTATAGAACTGTTTTTTAAAAATCATGTGTGTATTGTATATAATATTCACTTAAATAATAAAAAATACATACATTTCTAAAATAAGTCCTTACATAAGTTCTACGGAATATTAACTATACCTTTAAACATTGCCATGTCAAATGCATACTGAGCTCCTCCCGACTTTTGAGCCCCTAGTATCCAATGTTTTGGAACACGTGGCGCCATCAAGGCCGTTCACACGGTCCACACATGCATACCCCCTAAATGAATACGAGTGTTACAGTAGTGTGTGTAAGCTTTCACTTTTTATTTGATGGACTCTTTGCCATTCAGAAATTATGAGAAAAAGCATACGCGAACCAAAAATGCATGAAGTTTTTATTTACATTTTAAAATTTAAAAATTAAGTTTCATGTAAATTCTTAACGTTATTGCAAGAGCTAGATGATGGTTTAAGTAGGGTTGAACATAAAAATTGTAATTTTTTATCTTAAAATGAAATTATCAGTTTGTTCCTTTTTTAGTCAAAGAGGTTGCTTGTAGCTACTTGATTGAAAAAACCTTACCTGGAATGAAAATACTTTTTCTAGTATAATTAATTTATGGGCTTTATCTAATTTGGAATAAAAGAAGTATCTAAGCTTTCGTTTAGGTCCCCTACATTTCTAACGCTCTAGTACTTAAAGTCTAGAAGCGTGGTATGAGTGAAATGTATGCAGTCGCGTGCAACAAACACACCCCTATAATATTGATTCCTGTACTCACACATCTTTACATCTCCTGCCGACTTTTGGAACCCTAGTACCCAATGTTGTGAAACACGTGGCCTCAGTTCATGTAGGCTGGACCCTATGTGAACGAAATGAATGATGATTGATTGAATTATTTCTTTCTATCTCACTCTTTTGCGGTATAAGTATGCTCCAGACGTTTATACGGTAAGTTGGTATTAAATACCCAAATATGTCGGTTATGTGGTACAAGTAGCTGTTAAGATTGAGAAGCTAGAAAACTAATATAAGTGTTCAAACGTAGAAATTGGAAGCAGTTGGAAAGAATCCACCTTTTTGCAATAAGCTATTAAAGATCAAGACTCTGATCATGGGCTGACGAAAATTTCTGTCACCAAATAATAAATAAATAAATATTGAAATAGAGGTTATTTTTAAGGTTTTGATATTTTTCTTTATATGTATTATTATAACAAAAGGCAATCTTTGCCGTTTAAAGACAGGTGGTAAAAATGGTCTACTTCAAAAATGTTTCTATACAATATTTATTAAGCTACCTAACTCTTGGTAGCTTCTGAGGACCTAGTATCCCGTGTTTTAAAACACGTGGATTTGGAACCGCCTTCACACGCTCTCTCTATACACACCACAATATGCGAAAACTCAATGTATGTGTGTGTATCCACCCCATATCTACCTGCACCCTATTTCATTATGTGCATGAAAGAGAAAGCGTCAGATAGCTTGCAAGCTGCATTCTGCTGTCTGGTCTGATATCCTAGTCTACAAGGCCCAAAAACACGTGACGTGAGAAAACGTCATCCTTGCTAATAAAACAAACGCATATTAAATTATAAAATTAAATAATTGTAAACATATTTTGTTTTATTAATAAAACCATTATTATCCAATTAACTGAGATTTTAATTTAAAAGTTAATTACCTATTTTCCTTAATTGAATCTTCTTAAGCTAATTAAAATTTATTTTGTAACTGGTTAGAAAGCCAAAGCCAATCTACGCAAATGCAAAGAACAAAAGAAACAAAGCAATTTATTGACAGATGTCAGAAAATTCTACGCAGGGGAGAGGGGAACAAGGAAAAATTAATAGGAATTATTTAAATCTTAGTAAAATGCGTATTCATTACATTAAGTAATAAAAAAAGAATACAGAAATTAACACATTCAGAAGTTTAGGCGACACATACTTAGATTGTATTGTATAGGAATTGTGCAATTTTTGTATTTTAGGTTATTTACTTAAAAAGTAACAAATATTATATACCTAATTCTTATGTTGAAGTATGTTGGGATGTAAAAGAGGAGTACTAGAGCTAGACAACAGAAAACATTAAATATTGACAAACTTTTCATTATCTATTTATTGTCCCACCCACTGGCCCCTAATTAACTACAGACCTCGAACCACCTAAACCCTTTAAATATTTGTCTATTTAATTACGTTCATAATTTATTATTTTAAATAAATATTAAACATAAAATATATTTAATGGTAAAACATTACCATTAGTCTTTTATCATCAGCCTAGTGTAACATTTCCACGTGTATGTCGGTTTTAAGTTAAAGCTGCTGTTGTACCTGACAGCCTAGTAACCATTGGTTTAAAACACGTGGTCTGGGTTAAACTAACGCTTGCACCATTTTAACCATCGGTTAACTTTTTATATTAACTTGCTGAGCCCCACGTTGTCAACAGCGTTCTTCTTGTTATAAGTTATTTTTGTTATTAAGTTTTTACGTAGGTAAAACTAAAATAACGAAATTAGTTAATGGTAACGGTAATTTTTCATGCTTTTTTATATTTTATTTATTTATAGTTTAAAGTGTGTTCATATATCGGTAAGTTTGTATGTTATTGTTAATAACTTAATGAAAAAAATAAGATAACCAGACATTTATTTCTTCATTTATAATGTTAACACGGTTTGTAGACTATGCGACATAACATAACAGATGTTTATTGATAGCTAATATACGTTAAAAATATATTTTTATGCTGTTTTCTTATAACATTAACGTTAAAGTTTAATTTATTATAAAGATGCAGTATTTAGCCAATTTTGGAGTCTTTTCGTATGTTTAAACTGAGTTTGGTAACTTGGACTGAGATGTCGTTGCCCATAAATTGCTAATACTATCTTCTTGATTTATGAAGTCCTAGTGTACAATGTTTAGGAGCACATGGCGGTGTATCCCGTTCACACACACGGCTTACATGTTCAGCTAACACAGCGATTAAATGTAACGAAATATTTGGTAAATCTAGGGTTACGTTTTTTCCTTTTGAAATACGGAACCCTAAAAACACCCTAATGTCAATAGAGAAGATGGCTGGAAGATATCACCTACTTGGGACCCAATAATACATAAACTCAAGGCCAAACCCAAGAGCAGCGCTGCAAGACATCAAGACACAGTAAGCTCATATTGCGTAGGTCGGAACTCAGATCATTAATTAAAATATGTAGGTAGAACGAGCAACATTACTACTGTCAAGACGAACTGGCTCTCAGTCAGTCTGCTCGTGACCATGATACCTGCAACGGTGTCGAAACGTCGGGGCCTAAAATAAACCGCGTCAAAATTCGTAAAAAGTAGTTTTATTTCAATATATAGATTATATTATTTTATTTGAGTTGTTTTATATTATAAGATTTTTAATGAAAAAAATATTTTTCTAAGTCCTAAAAGCACTTCAAAGAAATCGCAAGATTTTTGCAAATACATAAGATTAACAATGTGACGTCACGTTTTGAGTCAGGGTACTGGCCACTAGGATAATATCACAAATATTAAGGAGTTAATAAATAAAGGGTCGTTTAACGACAACTGCAACGAATAAAAAACGAACCCGAATAAAAAAAAATTGATGGTTTTGTTGAGTTCTAATACTGTGAATATTATATAAGGCCAAATAAATAAATATTTATTTGAATTTATATATTTATTTATTAAAAATAAAAAAAGCTTTACGTTGCTGAAACACTAAAACAAGTTCTTTAAAAAAAAAATGGCATTTGTACTTAGTAAAGTAGTAAAAGTTGATACTGTTAGTTTATTTAAATATTTCTAAAAACTAATCTATCTATTCCCGTAAAAAAAATCAGCCCATCCCAGATATTGAACCAAGACTTTGTAAAACGCACCTAACAATGATTCCTTCAATGTAGTCATTCCACAGACAGGTACAATAAATTATGTTATTATGCACACAAGAGGGGCGGCGCATGTGGGCCACTGAGGCCACGTGTTTATCAACATTGGGTACCAGGACCACATGAATCAATAGGAGATATACGCAAAACATGTTGGAAGGGGGTTGCACTGCATTGGCAACAGGTGGCCTTGCAATGTGAATGAAAGCATCCCCTGTCCTTGTCTACTTGCAAAAAATGCGTTGGTTTTTTGTCGTTCAATTTTAATAATAAAAGTCAACAGGAAGCAAGCTTTCTAAAGGCAACTAAAAAAAGATAGACTGAAGTCATTGTTATGTATTTTGTATTTTATAGGGATCTAAACTAAACTCTTTGGTATAAAGGAAAATAATATCTAAAACCTGACACTTTGACCTGACAGTTAAAAGTCAATTCGTTGCAGAATGTTTATTACGCTCGGATTAATATTATAATTTTTAGTAATATAAATGCTATGCTTGTTTGTCACAAGAAATCGCAACGTCAACGAGTATCCAGTTCGAAAATATCTACTTATGTATAAAGGTAAAGATGAAATTATCCTAAGCCAAAGGTACCTTTTGTTCAGTTATTGTAATTGCATAATTATTCTATTGATTCAATACAATAGTTAGTCAGTGGAACTTCTACTTAATATTATTTCAACCATAATTTTTAATCACAAAATATTCATAACATCCTATTCTTCTAAAACCTAATACTAAGCACTGTGCAGTAGACTCAAACATTTTTTTTTTAAATATCTTATAAGTCTTGTATGGGAAGGAATCTCTTAGTGCATCATATTCTCGTGGTGATTTCTGGTTCCTAAAACGTGACAGCGGCGCCAGCGTTCCCTCGAATTTCTTCGGTTTTTTTTTTGTGTTCACGGGAATTGACACTCACGCGTCCTTTTATGAAATTCTTCAGGTAGTTCATCCTGTCTTGGAAGAAATTCTTGATCAGTTAGAGAAAATAAATAGTAGTACCTAGTACTAAAAACAAATTAGAAAACTCAGCGCTTCTTCAAATTTAAAGCAAAATGTTTTTATGGCCTAGAATACTTCTGGGATGCTTCGACCGAGTTTCGAGAGCTTTGTCTTACTACGGAAGATTTTCTCATCAAGTCTCATTACATTTCTATTGGTATGTTATTGTCTCGATTCTGCTTTAGTCTACTGCAGAATATTTTCACAATATCTATGAGTCTTATTTGGGAACAAGGATTCTCTTACTGCATCATGTTATCCTGGTGAATTCTTGATCCTGAAACGTGACTGCGTCGCCAGCATTACCACGGTCGAACATACCAGAATTTTTTAAACTAAGTAAACTTTTTGCTCTTTAGCAGATTTTTTTTTTATATTTATTTATACATTCCATTATTATCTATTCATTTAATATGTTCCCTACTGTTATGTCTAAATATATAATAATTGTACTGGCAATACAGGTGGCGCTTCAGTCTCGCAATAAATGTTGTCCTAAGAACTCGTGCGTTTCATTTCAACAGTGGCGACGAGGATTAAAAAGTTATAACTTATAAGTAATTCGGACTAAAAAGTGCATAATGTCGATCGGTAAAGTGCGGGAATTTGTAATTAAGTCAGGGAATTGGTCATCGTATATCGAAAGGCTCGATATGTATTTTAAGGTGAACAAAATGGAGGACGACCTGAAATTACCCACTTTAATTTCATTTATGGGGGAAGAGGCATACGAACTTTTATCTACGTTATCCAGCCCATTGAAACCTTCTGAACTTTCGTACAGTAGGGCTGTCGAAATATTAGCTGCTCATCTACAACCCAAACCATCTATCTTGGCGGAAAGATACAAATTTCGACAACGGCGTCAGTTGACACATGAATCCATAGCAGACTACGTAACGGAACTCAAAAAACTTGCAAAACACTGTGAGTTTAAATCTACTCTGGATGATAACCTTAGAGATCAGTTGGTGTGTGGACTAAACAGCGAGATGATTCGTCAAAAGCTGTTTGTGGAAGAAAATTTGCCTTATAACAAAGCTGTCAGTTTGGCGCTGTCATTGGAGGCTGCAGAGCGGGACGCGAGTGCTGTGGAGCCCGGCAACGGAGAAGCGGCTGAGGGAGTACACAAACTGAATCTCGACAGCTGTCCGAGATGCAGCGGCAAACATAGATCAATTGATTGCACATTTAAGGACTATGTGTGCAGCGGGTGTGGTGAAACCGGCCATTTGAGAAGAGTGTGTCAAAAAATTGCGAGACGGGAAGGGTCGGCGGGTTCTGCCGGCGGTGGTGGTCGGTACGGATCATCATCATATTCGTACGGGAAACGTACTTCTACCCGCGGATATAGCGGGCGCGACACGAACAAAGCGAGGCGCGGACAACGCGGTGCGGCGAAGGGCAACGGGACTCGAACGTTCTACAAGCAAGACGAGGAAGTAAACAATGATTGTGACACTGAGAACATTAATAATAATATGTATTATGAGGACGAAACCGATGAGTGCGAGGACGAGCCTATTTATCAGTTGTCATTAAGCAATTATAAACCGGTGCGTATAAATATTAAAGTTCAAAATCGTTTACTTAAAATGGAGATTGACACGGGTTCAGCCCTATCGTGTATTAGTAAAACAGTGTATGAGGAATTATTCAGTGATTTGCCTTTAAATAAATGTCGTTTAAGTTTAAAATTCTATGACGGTTCTACAGTGCGACCTTTAGGCTTCATAGAAACCACTGTTCATTATAATGGTGTAATTAAAACTTTAGATTTGTATGTTTTAAGCAAAGGGATTACGAATTTATTGGGTCGGCAGTGGTTAGCTGAACTTAATATACCGATAAAAGTGTGTAAGGTTGATTTACAAACCAATCATATAGTCAGTAGTAATATTAATAATATATTGAACAACGACCAGGTAATAAAGGGAATTCTTTCTAGGCATGAATCCTTATTTGATGGCACATTGGGTACCGTCACGGGCGGTGTGGCTGAGCTACGTGTGCGCGAGGAAGCGGTGCCTATTTTCTGTCGAGCGCGGCCGCTGCCGTATGCGTTGCGCGAGCGCGTCGACACGGAGCTTGATGCCATGCTGAGGACTGGCGTCATTGAGCCGGTTGATCACTCCGACTAGGCCACTCCGTTGGTTGTGGTACGGAAAGCAGACGGCGGTTTAAGAATATGTGCCGATTACAAGGTAACCCTAAACAAAGTCTTAGCGATCGACCGATTTCCGATTCCGAAAATGGAAGATTTATTTAGTGATCTTAGTGGGAATATGTATTTTACTAAGCTAGATTTGTCTCAAGCGTATAACCAGGTCCTTTTATCTGAAAATTCTAGGGACTATACAGTAATAAATACACATAGAGGGTTGTTCAAATATTGTCGTTTAGTGTACGGGCTGTCTTCGAGCCCAGGGATTTTCCAAAAACTTATGGTAAACATGTTTCAAAAAACATCTAATGTGTCAATTTTTTATGACGATATATTAATTAGGAATAGAGACCTTCCTTCGCATTTAAAATCTATAGAAGAAGTTTTGAAAATATTGGAGGCAAACGGGTTAAAAATTAAAAAAAGTAAATGCGAGTTTTTGGCCAGAGAAGTAAAATATCTAGGATTTATAATTAATAGAAATGGCATACGAGTCGACCCAGACAAAGTGAAGGCTATTGCCACTATGCCTCATCCAAGGAATGTTTCTGAAGTAAAATCATTTTTAGGGATGGTAAATTTTTATGGGAAATTTATTAAAAATTTAAGTATGCATCTAGCACCCTTGTACGAACTTTTAAAAAAGGGAAGACATTGGAAATGGGGCCCTCTACAGAATACAGCGTTTTTAAAGGTAAAAAATTTTTTGTGTAGTACCAGGGCACTCGAGCATTTTGATTTAAATAAGGAGTCGGTATTGACGGTAGACGCGAGCGCGCGCGGGTTGGGCGCCGTGCTGGCGCAGCGCGCGCCCGGTGCCGGCGGCGGCGGCTACGAGCGGGTAGTGGCATATGCCTCGCGGTCGCTCACTGCTCACGAGTTACACTACAGCCAGATACATAAAGAGGCATTAGCGATCGTGTTTGCTGTTGATAAATTTCATCAGTACTTATACGGAAGGAAATTTGTGCTCCGTACGGACCACAAGCCTCTTGTTAGTATATTTGGATCAAATATAGGCATACCGAGTGCGGCAGCTAGTCGTTTGCAGCGATGGGCAATTAAATTGTCAGCCTACGATTTTACTATCGAATATATTAAAACAGATAAAAATACAGCCGACGTCCTATCTAGATTAATTTATTCACAAAAAAATGAGGTAATATGTGAGGAGGTTGATTTGCCCGAACAAACCTATTTACATTTTTCAACAGAGGCCTTGCTACTAGACTACAATGTCCTTAAAAAGGAGACTCAACGTGACCCCATTTTGAGTCGTGTTTTAAGTTATATAGTGGATGGGTGGCCATCGGATGTCGAAGTTAAAGCCCTAGGGCCGTATTTCAATAGAAGACAAGAATTATATTGTGAATTAGGCTGTATTATGTGGGGTCATCGTGTAGTTATACCATCATCATGTTACAAAAAAGTTCTTTTAGAGCTTCACGATTCACATATGGGAATAGTGAAGACCAAGTCACTAGCTCGTAGTTATGTGTGGTGGCCGGGCATAGACGAGTCGGTGGAAGCGGAGTGTCGCGCTTGCGGCGTGTGCGCCGCAGTGGCCGACGCACCTCCCGCGCACGCCCCGCGCTCATGGCCGTGGCCCTCGCGCCCGTGGTCGCGGTTACATATCGATTTTCTAGGACCAATATCTAGTATAACGTATCTTATTGTAGTCGATTCGTGTTCTAAATGGATTGAAGCTATTAAAATGACAAGGACCTCTGCACAAGCAGTCATTGCGGTATTACGCAAACTATGGTCGCAATTTGGCCTCCCAAAGCAAACCGTTAGTGATAATGGACCACCATTCACGAGTTTGGAATTTCAGAATTTTTTAAAACATAATGGGATTGAACACATTTTCACGGCTCCCTATCACCCTGCTTCAAATGGCGCGGCTGAAAGCGCAGTCAAAATTTGTAAACGAACGATTAAAAAAGCTTTGAAACAGAATTTAGACGTTGATGTAGCATTATCTAGATTTTTATTAACTTACAGGAATACGGAACACGCTACCACTGGTGATAGTCCGGCCAGCATATTACAAGGGCGTAGTCTTCGTATGAGGTTAGATAACTTAAAACCGGAAAGGGAATCTCGAGTTGCGTCGCGTCAGGCACGTAGTGAAAAAGAGGCCGGTGGTTCACAGCGCGTGTTCGATTCCGGCGCTCACATTTGGTATCGTGAGTATAGGGGCTCGGATAAATGGCAACCTGGCACGATAATTAAACGATTAGGTAACACAGATTATTCGATCAAAAACAGGTTCGACACGGAAATCCATAGACATGTCGATCAGCTAAGGCAGAGGGTTACAGATAGTCAGGTTCCAAATATAACAGTAAGGTCGAACATATCTACAAAATTAGAATTAAATAAGAAATCACGTAAGTCTTTAGCCGTTCCCACAACCAATGTCGAGGTACCAGATCATGTCGGCAGCGGCAGCGAGGAGCAGCGTAATATCGCAGATCTTTCTATTCCAGGAAGCCCTATTTTAGATTCTGAAACGGGACAAGCTGTTGTCATGCCTACAAACCGTCAGCCTGCCCCGAATTTACCTAATGTGTCGTTAAGCGAAAATAATACAGCTACTAGTGGCGTGGTAGAAAGAAGCCGCCCAGTAAGATCTTGTAAACGACCTGTACGATTTGGTTTCGATGAAATGGATTAGTAGAAATAATCATTCTTATTTTTCCTAATGTTATGGTGTCGATCAACACATATGTACTTAAATAGATCTTTAAATACAAAGAAAAATTATTAATTGTTAATAGTTTAAGGTCAAGATTGTTTGTACCTAGTTTTAAGTTTCAGGAAACATATGTTTTAATTATGATTAAACTATTTGTACCATTAAATAAGGGTGGAGGTGTTATGTCTAAATATATAATAATTGTACTGGCAATACAGGTGGCGCTTCAGTCTCGCAATAAATGTTGTCCTAAGAACTCGTGCGTTTCATTTCAAATTAATAATTTCTTCAATGGAGGAGACAAGTCTACCTGAAGACGTCTTAAAAGGACGCGTGAGTGACGAGTCCTATGATTCAAAAACATAGTAACTGGTATTGCATTGATCTTGGTAATTTATTGTCTCGATTCTGCTACTTTCAAATAAGAAAACAAATTCTAGTTGGATTCATTATGATTGATATTTATCGCTAATTAATTTTTATTCTTGTTAAATAGTATCCATATTCTTTCAAAACCTAGATTTTGACGAATTCATCGTTATCGGAACATAATTTATCATTGGCACTTCAGTCTACTGCAAAAGTTTTTTACAAATCCTTGTATGGGAACATAAAGTCTCTTATTCATCATGTTCTCCTGGTGCATTCTGGCTCCCGAAACGTGACTGCGTCGCCAGCATTCCTACGGTCGAACATACCAGATTTATTTAACCTATAAAAACTTTTTGTTCTTTGTACAGGTAGTTTTCTAATATTCATTAATTCTATTATCGCCTATTCATTGTATCTCCCTACCTGATCAAAGATTTCAAATGTGGAAGCAAGTCTACCCGAAGAATTTCTTAAAAGGTCAGATGGGTGACACGTGATCCTAAATTATATTCGACTGGTTCTTTACTGCCTTGAGTCTTCTACTTTCAAAGATGTTTTGTTCTATAAACACTAATCAGTTGTTTTTTAAGCCATCATCATAATGGCAGTTTTGTTTACTGCACAACATCTTAACGTTATGAGTCTTCTATGGGAACAACAAATCCTTATGCTTCGTGCTCTCCTGGTGCTTTTTGGGTCCTAAAACGTGACTGCGTCGCCAGCATTCCCACGGTCGAAGACTTATCAACCTGTATAAACTTTTTGCTCTTTGTACAGTTAGTTTTTTAATATTCATTTATTCTATTATTATCTATTCATTTTATTACATTCCCTACCTGTTCAACAATTTCTGCAAAGAAGAAGACAGAATACCTAAAGTCTTAAAAGGACGCATGCGACAACTGACATGATCCCATAATATTTTATAGAAACTGGTATCTCGTTACATTTCTATTGTCACGCTATCTTGATTCTTAAAAAAAAAAACAAATTCAAGTACGATTCAAATTTTATACTATCTTATGAGTCCTTGTATGGGAACATAAAATCTCTTATTCATCATGTTCTCCTGGTGTTTTCTGGTTCCTGAAACGTGACAGCGCCGCCAGCCTTCCCACGGTCGAAACATCCGACTTATTTTAAGGCATTCAAACTTTTTGCTCCAATCCAAATAATAGTAACTATAGTAAGTTCTTTGAAATGCAATGTCTACTATATTTACTACCTGATTAATGATTTCTACAAACAAAGGGAAGGAAGGATCAACCTACAAACTTTCTAAAAGAAATTGGGTGACGGTTCCCAGGTTTCCAAAATTGATAAACACACCTAGGGCAGTTATTCAATTGCATCCATTATTTATTGTGTTTAAAATAGAAATTGAGTTCTTCCTCATTCTCTTATGTATCCAAATATGTATTCACTTATCAAAACTGCAAGCATATCAACTCTTGCGGTTTATGACATCCTAGTAAGTTTTGCTCGGTAAAACGTGACGTCAGAGTGCGTCCCATCCGTTTTTTTTCAAAAGTGGTAAAGCATTACATTACATTTTCGTGTATCTTGGAACTGTTTTGTCTGTCAATCCAACAAATACTATTTATAACTATACTTATGGTTGATAGCGATGATTATAATTTATTTGTTGCTTGCTGTATTTTCGAATATTAATGATTTTTAAATCAAACCACATTCGAAAGCAAGTGCAGTTGTGACGTCGCTGGTGATGATGTCATAAAGTTAAGGGGCTGGGATGGTTTTTTCACAATCTTTTTTTACGTATTAAATGTCCTAAACTTAAGAAGGAAGGACCTGTCTAAAATGTTTTCGAAGAAATTTTCTGACTACACATATTGTCTTATTTTATTAAGATTTCAAGAAACTTTTAACCGTAACTTTAGGCTATAGATATATGACGGACATAAGTTTGGTCCTAACTATAAATACTGCCGTTTAGAATAATGCAACTGTCTGTGCTTTCTGGTATCCTAGTGTTGAGTGTTTTGAAAAAACGTGACTCTGCAAAAATCTTAGTTAGCTTTTCCCCTAGAATGTTCCTCACTGTATATGTCGCATTTCATTCAATAATCTTTACTAATAATTTGGCCAACATTTTTTAACTCTTTTTATTCACTATTTTTATTTTTTATATCTAATTTTCAAGTCATGACAACACAAAAAATACCTTTAAAATGTTAATTTAAAAATTAATTGTAGACTGATAATAATACTTTTAAACTGTTTTACGAGGGGTGTTTACATTTTACCTGTACATAGTGTACATTTTGATCTATGCAGTTTTGTTACTATGCAACTCTGCACGTTTTTTGGTGTCCTAGTAACCAATGTTTGGGGAACACTTGGTCCTTACGTAGACGAAAATCTAAAAGTTGCTTGCTCACTTTAATCTACAAAACTTTTTCTATAACAAGTAAGGTTTAAAAAGTTTGATATCTTGTTCATTATAAAAGTTTCCATGTTTTGTGGAAAAGGTGAAATATATGCCTTCTTTCCTGGATCAGATTAGTAGAAGTTTTATGAAGAAAGCAGTTGCTTTTTTTTTTACTTTTCTTAAGGAGCGTTCCTCAGTCTAGTCTATTGTAAACATTCTAGATTTTTTGCATGTCAAGTGCACTTTTTTTTTTTTGTTGAGTTAAGGATTAAATTATTTATTTACAATTCAATACTTAAATCTAATTACAAGAACAAACACAACTATACTAAAATTAAAACTTATATCTATGTATATAAATGAATCGCTAAATGTGTTGGTAAGCGCATAACTCAATAATAACGCCTGGACCAATTTGGCCAATCCTTTTTTTTAAATGTTCTTTGAAGTTCAAGGATGGTTTATACGGCGAGAAAAATTCTAATAATTGCCGGAAAACCCCTTAAAACAAACACCCCTTTTCTTTTTCCCATACAAACGTTTTCTAACTAAAACGTAGAGTCAATTTGAGCTTTATCGTTATTGCGTAAAGTTCATGGTCGTTGCAGTTTTTAAGTACTAGGGTACTATGAAACTAAAGAGGTCATGAAAATATTCATTTAATTTTCCTGAATTTACCGAGTCCGTTTATGTTTCGTGCTTTGCAACGAATTGAGGGCGGTTGTTGCTGTTTGTAAGTACTAGGGTACTATGAACCTAAAGCGGTCATGACAATCGTCACTTAATTTTCCTGCATTTTCCGAGTCCGTCACGTACGCTTGGAACGAATTTAGGGCGGTTGTTGCAGTTTTCCTGTACTAGGATACCAGAAACCCGAGGAGTGCATGAAAATTTTTAATCTATTAATCTTCTATAAATAAAAATGAATCCCTATTTCCCTTGGTCACGGCATCACGCGTGAAGGGCTGGACCGATTTCGCTTATTCTTTTTTTGTTGTGTTTGTTATTGTCAGGAGAAGGTTCTTATTAAAGAAAAAGTTTGCAAAATTGCGCTGAAAATTAGGAAATTGAAGAATACTCAACCACCAAATTAAGTAATCCTGACTTTTGTTACGATAGTGCTTTGTTGGATTCATCTCCACCCCTAATAATACAAAGGCACCGGGAACGGGACCTAGGTATTCACGCGGGTGAAACCGCGGGGCACAGCTAGTAAATAAATAAAACCAACACGCGTCAAAAAGTTCATCGTCTTCCTTGTCAATGGCGGGAAACGTGCCCAGAAGGCTGGCAGCATTGCCACGTTGAATGGCTATGCCGATTCTCTGTGCAAGGAACAAACCAGCCCTCTGATCACGAGTAGAGTCTACAAAACGTTTTACTAAATTTTGGCTTCAAGTTAAGTTTTAGTTTATTGCAACAAAACTCCACATACTTTCTCATGCCCTGGTATCCAATGTTTTGGGGACACGTGGGCGCTATGCTGAGAGACCACCAACGAGATTTAACCAAAATACTTCGATGAAACGAAAAATGTATATTTTCAATATAGTTAACAAATAACTAAGCCATTATTTCTTGATGGAACTCTACATTTCGGAAACTGTGCTGTCAAATAAGAAACAACATCTATACTAATATTATAAAGCTAAAGAGTTTGTTTGTTTGTTTGTTTGGTTGAACGCGCTAATCTCAAGAACCTGGTTCAAATTGAAAAATTCTTTTTGTGTTTGATAGTCCTTTTATCGAGGAAGGTTATAGGCCATATAACATCACGCTACGACCAATAGGAGCGAAGCATCAATGAAAAATGTTGCATAAACTGAGAAAAATATTCCTTTTGAGAGCTTCCGTTGCCTGCGATGCGTAAACGGTTATAGTTACCCAAAAATGATGTAGGTATGATGAAATTGTTCTAATTTAAATGTCTTAAAAAAAGAGTCCGAGACGGCATACTTATGTAACACACATATGATTCACAATAACCTTTTTTATGATTATCAAATTTGTTCTAAAATAATGCATTATTTGCAAAGGTGTTCTATAAACATGATATTAATCCATTTTCAAATAAATATGTTATTCTATTTAATTTTGAACAAAATTGCTCTTGACATCATTTGAATTCAATGAATTTCCTCGGAGATATCATAGATTTAAAATAACTCCGCAACAAAATAATGATTAAGTACTATGCGCGCATCTACCACAAGATAATAAAACTAAAAATATCGTGTACGCAGAAGTACTTTAGAATACTTGCTACAAAAATACTGCTAATTAAATTATATAAATACCCATAAAATATTATTACATATCCACATTTTATAACCTCTCAGTACTTTTTCCCAGCGTTCTTTTGTTATTCCTATTCCCGTGACATTTTTTACTATAGTTCAAGTCTTACTGATCAACAGCGTGATGTATCTAAAATAACTTTGAGTGTTCTTTCATTTTGATTTTGTCTTTGATGGGTATCGTGATCTTATTATATTTAGAATCAATAATTATTTTCAAAAACAAAACTCAAGCATCCGAACTCCATGCGGACGAAGTCGCGGGCACAGCTAGTTTATTAGTAAAATATTTAAACAATTTGAAGCTCGTCAAAAAAATTATTTTGATACCGCCTCCTATTCTTCTTCTTTTTTCTATTCGTTTTAATGGTATATTTCAATTAAAGTACACATTCATCGTGCCGGATGTGGAAACATTCTTACATATTATATTTTTCTCAATATTCTATAAATATTACCCTTTCGGTAACACTCTGTAATATTAAAAAAAAACAACAACATGCAATATAACCTACTTGCGGGTTTTAGCGGGCTATCACAGCATCAAGTTATTCTACATAATATGTACAAACTTTGATAAATTATTTTAAAGTTCACATCCAACATCGAGCACTCTATGAAGATGAAACGACCTATTTTCAAAAATATACAAGCAAAATAGGAAAACGTCTAACCTAACTATTATAATAATTCAACTTTTAGTACCTACACCTCTTACTTGGAATAATTTTAAACTGTAAATCCGTGTTTTACATAAATTAGGTCGCATTTGCTATTATTTATTAATCAATCTTCTGAAGAACAAGTGAATAAAAAATCCACGACTTATAGCGATTTTATACAAAAGAAAGTGCGACCTCTATCTTAAAATACTGCAAACTTATAGGGAGCGTGGCTTTTGTATTTGCTCCGTACAACGGTAGCGACGAGAACACGTGTTAAAGGCTAATGTGTACTAGGACACCAGAAATCGGTAGAAGCTCTCGCGTTGCACCCTGAATCAATATTCCTACGAGTTACAACTACGTCATCCAACCTGTTGCGCTGTGTGCGAAAGATCAATGAAAACCCACACAAACATGTCTTACAGTGTTGCACTTGTCAGTGTGTGTTTTGTCGGGGTCTGGCTATTATAAATAAGAAGCTCGTGTCACACTGTGAATAGGAGTGACCAATAGCTTTTTAGTTGTTCAAAAGGCCCATCATTATTTTATTTTATGTTAATTTCATAGAGTTTGAGCTAATTAAGGTTCCAGTCGAAATTGTTATTTATCTAGGGAAAAAAATGGTTGCATATTTCTGACATTGTTACAATTATTATAGATAACTGAATCCGAGGCGAAACGTGTGTAGCTACGTCGCCGCGTCGTCGTCGTCGTCGTCGTCGAGTTCGTAGCCGTAACGAAGTTAAGTTAAACGGAGTTAATCACAATTTTAAAATACATACTTTTCTTTACGCAACGCCTTTTAACGCTAAGCCCTTTTTATAAATAACCCCCTCCTTCAGGCGCAGTCGGGTAACAATGCACATATTAAATTTAAATCGAAATAAATGTATAGCTTAAAAAACATAGGCGATGGATGAACTTATCGAGCAGTGTGACCACAGCGCAAAAGCCACGTGTTTTAAAACATTGTATACTAGGACAGCAGTACCCAACAGGAGGTATGAACCAGACATCCACCCCCTAACTACTTGCATGTGGGGTACAAAGGGGTCGGTATCTATCTACCAATGTATAGCAAATACAAGGCAAGTTAAAATGTGACGTTCATCGATAAAGTTGCTAAAACTTGTAAATTTATTTTAACAAAAAGTAAGCAAATTGTAAAGATGAAACAGGTATTCAACGAATTGTCCTCGACTTAAAATAATGAATGTGAAAAATCCGTTCAGCTCCCGTAGTCACCAAGCGTACCTACGTCAACGTGGTACAATACTTGTCAATTATCCTTCGCAAGGAAAAGTTTTTTCTAAAATTAATTAAAACCACAAATTGTCTAGGCTCCTTTTAAAACAGTCAGTATTATATAGATAGACAAGTAATAAATAAGTCACTTTTCATAAAAACGTTTTCAAGGTAACTTACGTTTGACTAGACAAACAAGAGCGCTACTGAAGCGTGTGGCGCCCAGGCCACGTGTTTTAAAACATTGGGTACCAGGACAACAGAGAGGGACAGGAGAGTAAAGCTCAGAGATAAGTCGATGTAGTACATGTATACGTATGTACTACAACAACGTTCACAAATGATACCTATGTGAATATGTTTCACACGGTACTCATATCGCACACGTAAGTAATTAAACATTGGCCTTCTCTTTTTTTCATGAACTATCCCCATTTTTCCTTTTTGTAGTTATAGAGATATATAATCTCACACAAATAAGCGAATTCCGTTAAATTCGGTTTAATTATTATAATTGATGTGACAAGGCCGCTAGAGGAATCAATTTGTGAATAGTCGAGCCAAACCGAATAAATTATAAATAAACAGTATTTAAACAGGTAAATGCAATAAAAGAATTTGAATTTGACTTTCAATGTTTCTAGTGTTTGTATTTTTCCCCTTATTAAAAATAACCCTAAAATGCGGTACCTTTTGAAATTTACATACAATAACTTCTGAAAACTATTTCATATCATACATACACAAATACATACGCATGTCACTGTCCAGGTGAGTCCTTAAGACATATTATTTCGGGTTGTTCTCGTCTTGCTAACGGCGAATACTTGCACAGGCATAACCAAGTAGCCAGGATTACATGCATGTGCTTTTTTGTTTATTATTATGTTCAGACAGAAAAGCTCCTGCACACGGCTCACGGCTGTCGTCCCAGTTTCCCGTGTTTATGAAAACGTAAGTCGGTTCATTGCATGCCCGCCCAACACAACACACCCACACTGCAAAGACTTGATGAAAATTCTTTGGTTATGAACTTTAAGTTTACACTTACTACAAGTGCAAAGTAATTAATGCCACCGTCTTTATTTTATTATCATAAAGAATCAGATTAAATATGTACGTACCGATTAGGAATTGAATTAATAATACGTCACGCTAATCAAGTAATCACGCTTACAAACGAAATTAACAACAACTGAAACAAAGAAACTAGAAAATATGGATTGTCACAGAAATAAAGTTTTTTTTGCATATAATACGAAACCCAATGGGCCAGTCCTCTGTAAATAAAATGACGATGATATTTTTATGTTTTAATAGTTCGTAAGAAGTTTTAACAACGTTTGTCAGCTAATTAACGAATTAGTATTTCGTAAAAGAAAGGAGTTTTATTTTTTACATAAAAGTAAGGATAGCTATTGGTCTACATTTGAATGCATCATGTGTACACGGCACTCAGGCCACGTGTTTTAAAACATCAGGTACCAGGATAGCAGATCATAAAGAGACGTGCGACAAATTACTATCAGTTGTGACCGCGACTCGATGATAGCTTTTTAGGTCAATGTTAACTACTACATAAAGGTAACGAACAAATTCTCAGTGAAAAAAATATCACACGTATTTAAATAATCAAGAGTCGTAAGTATATTTTAGAAAGATATTAAAATATATATTTTTCTGATTGAAGTAGAAAACAATTGATTTAGTAATTGATAATAACTCCGAAAGAAAACACAATAAACTAAGAAAATAACCTTAGGTTATGTTTGCTTAACTTTGAATATGTTAAAATGGTTAGCAAAAGGAATCAACTAGAAAATTATCAGAATTTTTTATCTGAACGTCCTTGGAATGCTCCAGTGACGTCACGTGTTGCAACTCAAATAGTACCAGGACATCAGGAATGAACTGCAGTTACACGCGGATGACACTGGTGACATAGGGTCGCTTTAATTGAACAACTTTAGATATTGCGATATTTTTTTTTCATTCTTAGCCAAACACATATTTGATTATTTAGATATAATTATATTGCATCGGAGCATTACAAATACTTAAACTAGGCAAAGGCTTTCGAAAATACCTGTAGATAGATGTTTTGACATAATTAATTAATTATATCTTGGGCTTCTTAGAATTGTATTAGTTTACGCATAATCTACATGTAACATACACATCTGATATTATTATGACACCTGCCATTTACATCATATCCTGTCAATAAAACAAGAGATCATACGTTTATGCATTTACTAAATATTTTATTAGATTCTGTCGTGTTAGCTGAACATGTAAGCCGTGTGTGTGAACGGGATACACCGCGACGCCACGTGCTCCCAAACATTGTACACTAGAACTTCATAAATCAAGAAGATAATATTAGCAATTTAAGGACAACTCAATCCAAAGCCAACTGTTGACTCAAAAATAGGCTAAATACTGCAACTTTATATTATTTAAACTTATAGGAAAACAGCCTAAATTCAAACATTTTTAACCTATATAAGTTATCTATAATGTCTGTCTTCTTTTTTACTTTATACATTTATACATTACAACAATAACAGCTAACTTAACGATATGCATCCGATATAAATAAAATCTAAAATTAAGCATAAAAAAAATCATAATTAATTAAATTAATTTATAATAATATTGTAAGTCAACAAAAAGAACGCCGATGACGTGGGGGCAAATAAATATAAATTAACCGTTGGTTAAAATGGTGCAAACGTCAGTTTAACCCAGACCACGTGTTTTGAACCAATGGTTACTAGGCTGTCAGGTACCACAGTAGCTCTAACTTAAAACCGACATATACGTGGAAATGTTAAATTGTTACAATTTACAATTTTAGCTTACTAGGCTGATGATAAAAGGCTAATGGTAATGTTTTATGGTCATTTACTGGACAGCTATGTAAGTCCAAGAAAGAAACTATGCGCAAAGTTTTAGTTGAATTAATTATTTGGTGGTTCACTTATATGTCAAATATCGTCATGATTATATACACAATATATACCAATATTACCTAGTAAATTGATAAGAGATTGCAAAAATGATTACGATGCGTCGCCAATCGCGTTGTTTACAACAAGTCTTATCAAAAGCTCGATATTGACCTTGCGAGTGCACCCCCCCTACTATCACGTTTTCATAAACACGGGGTACTGGGACGTCATAACCGGCCAGGAGGTACCTTAGTATACACACCTATATCTTACATACATATTATAACATCCATTGATAAGTGTATGGTTCTAAAGTATGTTAAAATTTTGATCATGTGTTTACTTTGCAATAAATTCAGAGTTTTTAATTTGTCACGACTAGACTAAGTCAATCTAGTTTTTTGTAACTCATAAAGGTCACTAATAAAAGTTTGAAAAGGGTTAACCTAAAAAACAATAATTGCACAATTCCAATACAATACAATCTAAGTACCTATGTGTCGCCTAAACTTCTGAATGTGTTAATTTCAATAATTTATTTTTTTTATTACTTAATGTAATGAATACGCATTTTATTAAGATTTTAATAATTACTATTCATTTTTCCTTGTTCTCCTCTCCCTGCATACACTTTTCTGACATCTGTCAATAATTGCTTTGTTTCTTTTGTTCTTTGCATTTGCGTAGATTGGCTTTCCAACCAGTTACAAAATTAATTTTAATTAAGGAACATTATCTATATATATAAAAGAAAGTCGTGTTAGTTACACTATTTATAACTAAAGAACGGCTGGACCGATATGGCTGAAAATTGGTGGGGAGGTAGCTTAGAGCCAGGAGACGGACATAGGATACTTTTGTACAATAAAAAAAAAAAAAAAACAATTAGGTAGTAGGTAGGTAGGTGGTAGGTAGTAGGTAGGTAGGTAGGTAGGTAGTAGGTAGGTAGGTAGGTAGGTAGTAGGTAGGTAGGTAGTAGGTAGGTAGTAGGTAGGTGGTAGGTAGGTGGTAGGTAGTAGGTAGGTAGTAGGTAGGTAGTAGGTAGGTAGTAGGTAGGTAGTAGGTAGGTAGTAGGTAGGTAGTAGGTAGGTAGTAGGTAGGTAGTAGGTAGGTAGTAGGTAGGTAGTAGGTAGGTAGTAGGTAGGTAGAAGGTAGGTAGTAGGTAGGTAGTAGGTAGGTAGTAGGTAGGTAGTAGGTAGGTAGTAGGTAGGTAGTAGGTAGGTAGTAGGTAGGTAGTAGGTAGGTAGTAGGTAGGTAGTAGGTAGGTAGTAGGTAGGTAGTAGGTAGGTAGTAGGTAGGTAGTAGGTAGGTAGTAGGTAGGTAGTAGGTAGGTAGTAGGTAGGTAGTAGGAAGGTAGTAGGTAGGTAGTAGGTAGGTAGTAGGTAGGTAGTAGGAAGGTAGTAGGTAGGTAGTAGGTAGAAAAAATTGCATTGCAACGCATGCCGGGTACAGCTAGTTATACATATAATAGAATCCCACGTTCTAAGTTCGGCGGCCTCTCCTGACGCTGCTGCTGGAGCAGCGGAGACCCTTAAACGGCGAAAGTATAATAACCTAATGGGTAATTATATTTTCGAGCCGTTTGGGGTTGAAACGCTCGGGTCAGGGGGTCCGAGTGCACGAAATCTTTTTAAAGAACTGTCAAAACGTTTGGTAGACTCTACTCGTGATCAGAGAGCTGGTTTGTTCCTTGCACAGAGAATCGGCATAGCCATTCAACGTGGCAATGCTGCCAGCCTTCTGGGCACGTTTCCCGCCATTGACAAGGATGACGATGAGTATTTTGACGCGTGTTAGTTTTATTTATCTACTAGCTGTACCCGGCATGCGTTGCAATGCAATTTTTTCTACCTACTACCTACCTACTACCTTCCTACTACCTACCTACTACCTACCTACTACCTACCTACTACCTACCTACTACCTACCTACTACCTACCTACTACCTACCTACTACCTACCTACTACCTACCTACTACCTACCTACTACCTACCTACCTACCTACCTACTACCTACCACCTACCTACCTACTACCTACCTACTACCTACCTACTACCTACCTACTACCTACCTACTACCTACCTACTACCTACCTACTACCTACCTACTACCTACCTACTACCTACCTACTACCTACCTACTACCTACCTACTACCTACCTACTACCTACCTACTACCTACCTACTACCTACCTACTACCTACCTACTACCTACCTACTACCTACCTACTACCTACCTACTACCTACCTACTACCTACCTACTACCTACCTACTACCTACCTACTACCTACCTACTACCTACCTACTACCTACCTACTACCTACCTACTACCTACCTACTACCTACCTACTACCTACCTACTACCTACCTACTACCTACCTACTACCTACCTTCTACCTACCTACTACCTACCTACTACCTACCTACTACCTACCTACTACCTACCTACTACCTACCTACTACCTACCTACTACCTACCTACTACCTACCTACTACCTACCTACTACCTACCTACTACCTACCTACTACCTACCTACTACCTACCTACTACCTACCTACTACCTACCACCTACCTACCACCTACCTACTACCTACCTACTACCTACCTACCCACTACCTACCTACCTACCTACCTACTACCTACCTACCTACCTACCTACTACCTACCACCTACCTACCTACTACCTAATTGTTTTTTTTTTTTTTTTATTGTACAAAAGTATCCTATGTCCGTCTCCTGGCTCTAAGCTACCTCCCCACCAATTTTCAGCCATATCGGTCCAGCCATTCTTTAGTTATAAATAGTGTAACTAACACGACTTTCTTTTATATATATAGATATAAGATTTAATTTTAGTCTTTGTTTGTTCTTGTATTAGAAATAAGGAACATAAAATAAGCTTTTAAAATGAAAGCTTAATTAAATGTTAATTAATGATTCTAATATAAAAAAAAATAGTTTTTTTTTTTTACCTCTTTTGTGTCCCACTCTGCTGGGCAAGGTCTCCCAATTATTTATTATACGTTTCTAAAAAGCGTGGTAGCGCTTTCTCATGTCACGTGTTATTGGGCCTTGTAGACTAGGATATCAGACCAGACAACAGAATGCAACTTGAAAGCTATCTGACGCTTTCTCTTTCACGCACATAGTGCAAGGGTGCAGGTAGATATGGGGTGGATACGCACACATACATTGAGTTTTCGCATATTGTGGTGTGTATAGAGCGTGTGAAGGCGGTTCCAAAGCCACGTGTTTTAAAACACGGGATACTAGGTCCTCAGAAGCTACCAAGAGTTAGGTAGCTCAATAAATATAGAGATAAGAAACATTTTTGAAGTAGACCATTTTTACCACCATCTTTAAACGGCAAAGATTGCATTTTGCTACTCTCTTTTAAAGAAAAATATTACAGCCTTAAACACAAACTAGGATTTTTTTATTTATTTATTCCAAATTTCGTGATAACTAGTTTCGTCAAACCATAATCAGCGAGTCTTGATCTTTATCATAGCTATAGTAAGATAGGTGGATTCTTCCCAACTGCTTCCAATTTCTACGTTTGAACACTTATATTAGTTTTCTAGCTTCCTCATCTTAAGACCTACATGTACCATATAACCTTCATATCTTGGGTATTTAATACCAACTTACCGTATAAACGCGTGGAGAGGCGTAAATATTAGTTCTTTCTTATAATGCAAAATTGGCTTCCTCGAGCTCGAGAGTCGAAATAGTGAGCGAGATAGAAAAAAAGAATTCAATCAGTCATCATTCATTTTGTTCAAATACAGCCTACATGAACTGAGGCCACGTGTTTCATAACATTGGATACTAGGGTACCAAAAGTTGGCAGGAGATGTGTGAATATGAGAATCAATATTATAGGGGTGTGTTTGTTGCACGCGACTGCATACATACATACATTTCACTCATACCACGTTTCTAGACTTTTAGTACTAGAGCATTAGACATGTAGGGATCTAAACGGAAGCTTAGATACTTCTTTTTATTCCAACTGAGGCTAAGTTTATATAATGGTTAATTATCCTAGGTAAAAAAGGTTTTTTCAGTCAAGTAGCTATAAGCAACCTCTTTGACTAAAAAAGGAGCAAGCTGGTAATTTAATTTCAAGATACAAATTACTATTCTTATGTTCAACCCTACTTAAACTATCATCAAGCTCTTGTAATAAATAACATTAAGAATTAACATAACTTAATTTAAAAATTTAGAAAGTAAATAAAAACTTCATGCTATTTTGTTTCCCGTTTGTTTTTTTTTGCCATAATTTCTGAATGGCAAAGAGTCTATCAAATAAAAAGTAAAACTTACACTACTGTAATACTCGTATTCATTCAGGGGGTATGCATGTGTGGACCGTGTGAACGGCCTTGCTGTCGCCACGTGTTCCAAAACATTGGATACTAGGGTCCCAAAAGTCGGGAGGAGCTTACATCATTGCATTTGACATGTCAATGTTCTACAAAGGTGTAGTTAACGTTCTCTAGCACTTAATTATTAATTAATTTATTATTTAGATATCCAACAACAAATACACAGATCACATGCTATAAAAAATTAGTTCTGATATTTCTTAAAGACAACGGAATTTTCAATGAACCGAAATATAAACGCGAACGCTTTATAAAATTTATATTTTGACAAACTAAAATATTGAGTAGATCCGACCCAAGTAATGCTAAACCGAGGTAAAGATAGATGGACCAATTGTCTCTTACCAAAAAGGACTGCCTTCTCTATGCACTTCTGGTTTTGTGTTAGGAGGCCTAGCAGAAAACAGAAGAGCGAGGAAAAGAGACAATGCCTTTGCTGTGCGCAAAGGACGCGCTTATTTGTTTAGACTAACATAATTTAGTTTTTATTTTTATTAATATTATTTTTAATTTTTACAGTGTTACTAGCTGCCCGGCATGCGTTGCAATGCAATTTTTTTTACCTAGCGCCTGCCTACTACCTACCTACTACCACTTAAGGGTATGAAAAATAGATAGTAGCCGATTCTCAGACCTACTGAATATGCATATAAAATTTTATAAAAATCGGTCATGCCGTTTCGGAGGAGTATGGTAACTAACATTGTGACACGAGAATTTTATATATAAGATTTATCAACTTGATTTTACTTTTAGGAACCCAACATATAAAATTATTTTGGTCTAGCCGCAACGCCGATCGCGGAAAACCAATACGTCACGTGTTCGGGGGTGAAAGATACTAGGGTTTCATACGTGCAAGGGATTTATTATTTACTAGCTTCAATAGGGGTTGTTTCCAAATACGTCCCAAAATGAATATTTAAATCATTATTTTATTAATGTAATAAATTAAAGCAGGATTTTTACATTAAATTGCATAGAGGGATGATGACTAATTTAAAAAAAGATACACGTGTTTTCCTCGTCCCGTAAACAAAAAACATGTAAAGATCGTGACGTCACAAGGTTGACACTTCGCGTGACCCAAAGGCTGGCTTCTACCTAGGTCAGCGAATAAGCATTGCCATACAACGTGGCAATGCTGCCAGCCTTTTGGGCACACTCTCAGTCGACAGCGATGTGGATGAATTTTTTGATGCCTTGTTTTAGTTCTTAGTTTCATTTAGTTTATAATTCTTTTTATTTCTTGCGTAGGCTTAGTTTTTATAAAATTGTAAATATTTTAAGTTTAATTTCATTAATAAAATTATTTCACCCAAAAAAAAAAAAAAATGCTTTTGACCTGTCATTGCCAGTCATCTACCCTATAGAAGCAGGTAAGTCGGTTATTCTATGTTAATTTTACTCTTAAATATAGGTATAAAATAAGTACAACTTTCTATTCAATTCCTTTTACTGAAGTTGTAAGTACAAACATTATTAATTTAATATAATATAAAATTTATTATAAAATACTTAACTATATGCGTGCTTAGTTTTAACAACTAAAACGGTAAAATGTTGAAAAATGCATTGATCGAAATAAAAATAGGGTGCCACACGAACTCTGCCGCGGAAAGTGAAAGTGAACAACTCCTAGCAACTTCTGATGCCCTAGTCTGTAGATGCTTTCTGAAACGTGACGCCGCCCTCACTTTCGCATGTCATAGTAATTAACCGCCCCATGTTGGGCGCCAATTTTTGAAAAAAATAGTAAGTTAATATAAAGAACATAGGTACTATACCATACATACCTACTATCTGCCAGACATTGTAAAGAAACTTTTGCATTATCTTATTAGCTGATTAAAAAAAATGTTTTTCGGAATCAACTAATAACATCTTTATGAAATCTGCCCTCCTAGTACGCAATTAACGCTGAAGCTACCAGGGCAAGCAGGCAAGCGCGTTATGACGTAATGTAACGTCATCGACGATCTTCTTTGACCTATAGAAGACTCGTCCAGACTTGTTTCCTAACAATAAAGAGTGAATGCTTGAATAATAAAACAATGTGGACTGGAGGAAAAAGTCCAACCATTTCTGCTTGCGGCAGAAAAAATACAATTAAGCTTGAGTTGGTATTTTCACAACCTTTTTTTACGTATTAAATGTATCACATAAGAAGGAAGGACCTGTCTAAAATGTTTTCGAAGAAATTTTCTGACTACACATATTGTCTTATTTTATTAAGATTTCAAGAAAGTTTTAACCGTAACTTTAGGCTATAGATATATGACGGACATAAGTTTGGTCCTAACTATAAATACTGACTGCCGTTTTGAATGATGCAACTGTCTGTGCTTTCTGGTATCCTAGTGTTCAGTGTTTTGGAAAAACGTGACTCGGAAAAAATCTTAGTTAGCATTTCCCCTAGAATTTTCTCACTGTTTAAAATGTCGCATTTCATTCAATAATCTTTACTAATAATTAGGCCAACATTTTTTAACTCTTTTTATTCACTATTTTTATTTTTTATATCTAATTTTCAAGTCATGACAACACAAAAAACACCTTTAAAATGTTAATTTAGAAATTAATTGTAGACTGATAATACTTTTAAACTGTTTTACGGGGTGTGTTTACATTTTACCTGTACATAGTGTAGATTTTGATCTATGCAGTTTTGTTACTATGCAACTCTGTACGTTTTCTGGTGTCCTAGTAACCAATGTTTGGGGAAAACGTGGTCCTAAATCTCACTTTAATCTACAAAACTTTTTCTATAACAAATAAGGTTTAAAAAAGTTTGATATCTTGTTAATTCTAAAAGTTTCCATGTTTTGTGGAAAAGGTGAATAATATAATGACTATTTCGAAAACGATATGCCTTCTTTCCTGGATCAGATTAGTAGAAGTTTTATGAAGAAAGCAGTTGCTTTGCTTTTTTTTTTACTTTTTAAGGAGCGTTCCTCAGTCTAGTCTATTGTAAACATTCTAGATTATTTGCATGTCAAATGTACATTTTTTTTTTCTTTTTTGTGTTAAGGATTAAATTATTTATTTACAATTCAATACTTAAATCTAATACAAGAACAAACACTTACAACTAACTATAATTAAATCTTATTATATTATCTATCTATCTATATATGTGCAAGTGTGTGTGTTGGTAAGGTAAGCGCATAACTCAATAACGCCTGGACCGATATGGTCAATTCGTTTTTTTAAATGTTCGTTGAAGTTCAAGGATGGTTTTTACGGCGAGAAAACCTCTAATTATTGCCGGAAAAGCCCTAAAAACAGCCCCTTTCTTTTTCCCATGCAAACGTTTTCTAACTAAAACGTAGAGTCAATTTGAGCTTTATCGTTATTGGTTCATACTACATATTACAAACACTCACTGTTGTCTAAGCAATGTAGGTGTGTTCCTAACGTCAATTTTTTCTCCTGCTTTTGGTACGGATTGAGGGTGGTCGTTGCAGTTTTTAAGTACTAGAGTACTATGAAACTAAAGAGGTCATGAAAATATTTAATTTTCCTGAATTTACCGAGTCCGTTCATGTTCGTGCTTTGGAACGAATTGAGGGCGGTCGTTGCTGTTTGTAAGTACTAGGGTACTATGAACCTAAAGCGGTCATGAAAATCGTCACTTAATTTTCCTCCATTTTCCGAGTCCGTCACGTACGCTTGGAACGAATTTAGGGTGGTTGTTGCAGTTTTCCGGTACTAGGATACTATAAACCCAAAGAGATCATATAAACCTTTTTAATCTTTTTGAATCCTCCCTATGTGTGCTTTGGGACGGATTGAGGGCGGTTGTTACAGTTTTCCTGTACTAGGATACCAGAAACCCGAGGAGTGCATGAAAATAATTAATCTATTAATTATTTTCGGGGAGCTGCCAAAATATTGTTTAGCAACGACGAGGTTGCACCATGCTCTCCAGAAACCCTCTCCGCGCTGGAGAGCAAACACCCTGTGCCTGGAGATAACCTTTCCTTTCCTGACCCACCAGACCCAAATTTACACTCTTTTCAAATTTCAGTAAAACAGTTGGTCGAAGCCATAGGTTCTTTCCGGAGCGGCTCCGCTGGCGGTCTGGATGGCCTGACTCCCCAGCACCTAAAGGACCTCACAGGCCCCACTGCCGGTGAAGCTGGTGAGTCGCTTCTGAGGGAGCTTACGGCTTTGACAAATTTAATGCTCGCAGGTGGGGTCCATGAGGGGATCATCGACACCCTTTATGGAGCCAACCTGTGTGCCCTTAGCAAAAAGGATGGTGGTATTCGCCCCATTGCTGTTGGCACCACCTACAGACGTACGGCAGCCAAAATTTGTTGTAAGTTGTACAGCAACGTTTTGTCTGATAAATTCCAGCCCCTTCAGTTAGGCTTTGGCTCAAAAGGGGGCTGTGAAGCTGCCGTACACGCACTGTCCACATATTTGGCCCACAGGAAAAGTGAGGTTATTCTAAAAGTTGACATAAGAAATGCGTTCAACTCAGTGAACAGAGACACCTTGTTGGCAGAAGTCAAAAGTGAAACCCCCAAAATTTACAGTTTCCTTTGGCAATGCTACCGAAACCCTTCAAAATTAGTCTATAAAGACAATGTTTTAAATTCGGCTGTAGGTTGCCAACAAGGAGATCCTCTCGGGCCGGTCATATTCAGTTTAGCCATCCATCCCATTATTAAGGAATTGAAATCAAAATTTAATATTTGGTATCTGGATGACGGAACTCTAGGAGGCGATGTCAACACTGTAGCAGATGATTATATATCCCTTAAAACAAATTTACAAAAAATTGGTCTTGATTTAAACACAAGTAAGTGTGAAATATATATTCCAGATACACATTTAGATAAAAAATTAGCTTTACAAAAAATCCAAACAATAGCCCCTGAAATTAACATAGTCAATAACTCCTCTCTTCGCCTTCTAGGGTCCCCAATTTTAGAAGAATCATATGAAAATTTTATAGATGATAAAATTGAAAATTTTCAGTCAATTTCGAATAGACTTTTCAAAATCTCTTTACATTCTGCTATTACTTTAATTCGTTTTTGTTGTTTTGGTCCAAAATTTACATATTTTCTTCGTTCTTCACGACTATGGAAACATTTGCCACTTTTGGAAAAAGTCGATAAAATTATTCGGTCCACGTTAACGTCCATTTTTAACGTAACGTTGGATGACCGAGCTTGGACCCAAGCCACGCTGCCGATCCGATTTGGTGGGCTTGGTGTACGTAAAGTTTCCAGTCTAGGCTTACCAGCATTTTTGTCTTCGGTCCACAGCACTGAAAAATTAACCAGGCAAATCTTAGGGTCTTCTCTGGTTGATTTTCAGGTTCTGTGCATGAATGAGGCAGTAAATAGTTGGGAATTGTCCTGCCCGGGCACAGATCTACCCGAGCAACGTTCTTCTCAGAGGCAGTGGGACGAGCCGCTTTGCAGTTTGATACGGAAAGAATTAATTAATACGTCAATCAACACTGCAGAGCGCGCGCGTCTCCTGGCTGTGGGAGAATGGGAATCGGGCCTCTGGTTACAGGCACTTCCGTCAACCACTCTTGGTACGATTTTGGATGACAATACTTTCCGGCTCGCCATCAGTTTACGTTTAGGTATACCTTGTGTCGCATGTCATCGGTGTCAATGCGGTGAAACAGTCGATTGCCTCGGTCACCATGGCCTGTCCTGCAGCAGGAGCGCAGGACGTATATCCCGTCACGCAAATATTAATGACATTATTCGTCGTGCTCTTGTCATTGCCGGTGTACCAGCTGTTTTGGAACCCAATGGTTTGGTGCGCAGCGATGGTAAGAGACCTGACGGTATGTCATTGTTGCCTTGGAAATTGGGTCGGCCTTTGGTGTGGGACGCAACGTGCGTCGACACCCTTGCGCCATCCCACGTTCTAAGTTCGGCGGCCTCTCCTGGAGCTGCTGCTGGAGCAGCGGAGACCCTTAAACGGCGAAAGTATAATAACCTAATGGGTAATTATATTTTCGAGCCGTTTGGGGTTGAAACGCTCGGGTCATGGGGTCCGAGTGCACGAAATCTTTTTAAAGAACTGTCAAAACGTTTGGTAGACTCTACTCGTGATCAGAGAGCTGGTTTGTTCCTTGCACAGAGAATCGGCATAGCCATTCAACGTGGCAATGCTGCCAGCCTTCTGGGCACGTTTCCCGCCATTGACAGGGATGACGATGAGTATTTTGACGCGTGTTAGTTTTATTTATCTATATAAGATTTAATTTTAGTCTTTGTATGTTCTTGTATTAGATTTAAGTACATATTGAATTGTAAATAAAATAGACAAATGGTACTAATCAAAAAAAAAAAATCTATTAATCTATCTAATAGAAAAATGAATCCCTATTTCCCTTGGTCACGGCATAACGCGTGAACGGCTGGACCGATTTCGCTAATACTTTTTTTGTTGTGTTTGTTATTGTCAGGAGAGGGATCTTATTAAAGAAAAAGTTTGCAAAATTGCGCTGAAAATTAGGAAATTGAAGAATACTCAACCACCAAATTAAGTAATCCTGACTTTTGTTACGATAGTGATTTGTTGGATTCATCTCCACCCCTAATAATACAAGGGCACCGGGAACGGGACCTAGGTATTCACGCGGGTGAAACCGCGGGGCACAGCTAGTATTCTATAAATATACCCTTTCGGTAACACTCTGTAATATTAAAAAAAAACAACAACATGGAATATAACATACTTGCGGGTTTTAGCGGGCTATCACAGCATCAAGTTATTCTATGTACGTTTAACTTTGATAAATTATTTTAAAGTTCACATCCAATACCGAGCAGTCTAAGAAGATGAAACTATCTATTTTCAAAAATATACAAGCAAAATAGGAAAAAGTCAAACCTAACTATTATAATAATTCAACTTGTAGTACCTACACCTCTTACTTGGAATAATTTTAAACTGTAAATCCGTGTTATACATAAATTAGGTCGCATTTGCTATTATTTATTAATCAATCTTCTGAAGAACAAGTGAATAAAAAATATGTAATATAGCGATTTTATACAAAGGAAAGTGCGACCTCTATCTTAAAATAGTGCAAACTTATAGACATCGTGGCACGTTAGCTTTTTTGTAATTGCTTTCGTGCAACGGTAGCGACGAAAACACGTGTTACAAGGCAATGTGTACTAGGACACCAGAAGTCGGTAGAAGCTCTCGCGTTGCACCCTAAATCAATATTCCTACGAGTTACAACTACGTCATACAACCTGTTGCGCTGTGTGCGAAAGATCAATGAAAACCCACACATAAACATGTCTTACAGTGTCGCAGTTGTTGTGTTTTGTCGGGGTCTGGCTATTATAAATTAAAAAGCTTTTGTCACACTGAATAGGAGTGACCAATAAATAGCTTTTTAGTTGGTCAAAAGGCACCATCATTTGTTTTATGTTAATTTCATGGCGATTGATAGGTGGCTTTGTAAGTTTAAATTAATTAGCTTAAGGAATGAATATAGTGTAGTAAAAAATGTTTACTAGGAAAAAAAAATGCTGCAAATATCTCTGACATAACAAATTTAATTATAAATAACTGAACGTGCGAAGAAACGTGTGTAGCTACGTCGTCCGCCGTAGCCGTAGATGCAAGTAAAAGAAGCCTACGTTTGGCTACGTAATTGCCGTAGTAAGAGTTCGTAGCCGTTACGATGTTAAGTTGAACGGAGTTAATTACAATTTTATAATGCACGCTAATTATCTTTAACGCTAGTTAGTAGGCGCAGTTGGGGCACTAAAAATATTAAATTTTAATTTGATATAAAAACATCAACAACTTCAAATTATATAGTCGATGAACTTATCGAGCAGTGTGACCACAGCGCCAAAGCCACGTGTTTTAAAACATTGTATACTAGGACAGCAGTACCCAACAGGAGGTATGAACCAGACATCCACCACCACACCCCTACCTGCTTGCATGTGGGGTTCATAGAGGTCGGTATCAACCAATGTATAGCAAAAAATACAAGGCAAATTAAAATGTGACGTTCATCGATAAGGTTGCTAAACTTGCAAATTAATTTTAACAAAAAGTAAGCAAATTGTAAAGAAGAAACAGGTATTCAACGAATTATCCTGGATTTAAAATAATGAATGTGAAATCCGTTTAGCTCCCGTAGTCACCAAGCGTACGTGGTACATATATTTTGTCAATTATCCTTCGCAAGAAAAAGTTTTTTCCGTAATTAATTAAAACCACAAATTGTCTAGGCTCCTTTTCAAACAGTCAGTATTATATAGATAACATAACATACCATCACGCCTGTATCCCCGAAGGGTTAGGCAGAGGTGTACCAATGTACACCCACAGTTCGCCGGTATGTTTTTGGTCCCATGTAATTGCCACTAACCGGGCACAAATCCAAACTCCGACCTGCTACTGAGAATTTCATAGAAAAACCCAATAACACCTTGGTCGACTTGGGAATCGAACCCAAGACCTCTAGCGTAGCAGTCGCGCTTAGCACCACTAGGCCAACGAAGCAGTCGTATTATATAGATAGACATGTAAAAAATAAGTCACTTTTCATAAAAACGTTTTCAAGGTAACTTACGACTAGACAAACAAGAGCGCTACTGAAGCGTGTGGCGCCCAGGCCACGTGTTTTAAAACATTGGGTACTAGGACAACAGAGAGGGACAGGAGAGTAAAGCTCAGAGGCAAGTCGATATACTACATACGTATGTACTACAACAACTTTCACAAATGATACCTATATGAATATGTTTCACACGGTACTCATATCGCGCACATTAGTGATTAAACATTCACCTTCTCATTTTTTTTATCATAAACACCATATCTTTAACTATTTGTGGCTATAGAGATACTCACACAAATAAGCAAATTCCGTTAAATTCGGTGAAATGATTGATGTCACAAGACCATTAAAGAAAGGAAATTGTAAGTAATAAAGCCAAAAGGAATTAATTATAAAAAAAAGTATTTAAACAGGTAAATAGAATGTTTTGAGTTTGTATTTTATGTTATTTATTATTTTACATACACAAATACATACATAGTACATGCACGTGTTTGTTTGTTTACAATAATTTTCACACAGGTAAAGCTCTTGCACACGGCTGTCGTCCTAGTATCCCGTGTTTATGAAAACGTGAGTCGGTCCATTGCATGCCCGAACACACACACACTTGATCTGAAAACCTTTGGAACTTGGAACATGGAACTTTAAGTTTACTCTAACTACAAGTGCAAAGTAATTAATGCCACCCGTCTTTATTTTATTATCATAAAGAATCAGATAAAATATGTACGTACCGATTAGGAATTGAATTAAAAATACGTCACGCTAATAAGTAATCACGCTAACAAACGAAATTAACAACAACAACTGAAACAAAGAAACTAGAAAATATGGATTGTTACAGAAATAAAGTTTTTTTGCATATAATACGAAACCCAATGGGCCAGTATTCTGTAAATAAAATGACGATGATATTTTTATGTTTTAATAGTTCGTAAGAAGTTTTAACAACGTTTGTCAGCTAATTAACGAATTTGTATTTCGTAAAAGGAAGGAGTTTTATTTTTTACATAATGGTTTACATTTGACAAGAATGTATCATGTGTACACGGCACTCAGGCCACGTGTTTTAAAACATCAGGTACCAGGATAGCAGATCATAAAGAGACGTGCGACAAATTACTATCAGTTGTGACCGCGACTCGATGATAGCTTTTTAGGTCAATGTTAGCTACTACATAAAGGTAACGAACAAATTCTCAGTGAAAAAAATATCACACATATTTAAATAATCAAGAGTATACTTACATATTTTAGAAAGATATTAAAATTATATTTTTCTGAAGAAAACAATTGATTTAGTAATTGATGTTTAAATCAATTAAACTGTCTGTGTCTTTATACGTCTTTATTACGTTGTTACATAAGTATTTCATAATACAAGAAAAATAAGAAAGGAAGATAATCTCGTAATACGTGCACGAGTCCAAAATAGAAGAAGATAAGTGTCACTAAAAAGAAGGCCGCCGCTGGACGTCAATCCGAAATGTTCCATTTTCGTAATAATATAAACCTTTCATAAAGAGACAAATACTGGTTTGCGTCCGCAAACCAAGGAGGATCAATTTCTAGGTCCATTGCAAACATCCTCCCCCCCCTTGGGGACATGGTCCCCAAGGAGCTCTTGGGAATCTAGTAGGGCTAGTTTAGAAACGGGCCTATGAATGACGCCGTTCTCTGTTTTGATGTCAACTACCCTGCATACACCGTCAGCTCCGAGATACAGCTTCACAATGCGGCCCATGAGCCACTTCATAGGTGGCAGCTGGTCATCCAAGATGAAGACTAAGTCGCCGACACGAAGTTGGTGCTGTGCTTGCTGCCATTTGACGCGCTGCTGCAGAGTGACTAGATAGTCCTTTGTCCATCGGGACCAGAAGTGCTGTCTTAAGCGCTCAATCAGCTGGTATCTGTTGATGCTAATTCGTTCCGTAACAGGTGAAGGCAGTGAGGTCAATGGTCTACCCACAAGGAAGTGCCCAGGTGTAAGTGCAGACAGATCAGACGGATCAGCAGACATTGAAGTAATCGGACGCGAGTTCATAATAGCCTCAATTTGTGCAAACAGTGTATACAATTCTTCAAAGGTTAAACTAGAGTTACCTGCTATTCGTTTTAAATGGTATTTAGCAGTTTTGACGCCGGCTTCCCAGATACCGCCGAAATGCGGTGCATATGCGGGAGAGAATTTAAATATTATTCCTTCCTTGCTCGCGTAGTCGCTAACGAAACGTTCACTTTCCCTGAGCAGTCTGTTCAGTTCGTTATTCGCTCCTACAAAGTTTTTACCGTTATCACAGTATATAGTGTGAGGTTTACCTCGTCGTGAAACAAATCTACGCAAGCACAAGATAAAAGCATCGCTACTTAAGTCACTGACGACCTCCAAGTGCACAGCCTTAGTGCTGAAACAAACAAATATGCAGAGATAGCACTTAGAGGTCTTGGCACCGCGACCCTTCCTATTCAAGATTAAAAAAGGTCCTGCAAAATCAGTGCCACAAGTTGCAAATGGTGGAGCAGGAGTTACTCGAGGTGGCGGTAAATTACCCATTATGGGATTTAAAGGTTTAGCTCTAAATCTTTGACAACGAACACACTTTCTAACAATAGTCACAGCTAACACTTTCCCACCTGTAGGCCAGAAATTTTCACGGATAGTATTTAAAAGTTGCTGAGGACCACAGTGTAGGAGACGAAGATGTTCTTGCTCAAATAGAAGTTTAGAGAAAGTGTGTTTGGAGTCTAGCAGTATGGGATGCCTCTTCCCATAAGGACAGTAAGATGCGTTGTCAATCCGTCCACCGACACGCAATACACCATGTTGATCCAAAAATGGGGTTAAAGAGAGAACTCGTGACTTAGAATTTAATTCATTTAAAGTTTCAAGTGAGTGAATCTCTTTTGAGAAGCATTCTCTCTGTGACGCCTTAGCTAAAAGTATCAGTGAGTTGTTCAACTCAGAACAGGTAAGTTCACCATTTAATTTAGTCTGCATATTCTTAATATTATTTAAAAATCTTAGTACATATGCAAATATTCTTTGCAGTTTATATAGTTTAGAGTATTTTTGGAATGGTACAATGTCAGTAAGCAAAGTTTTAACGTTTAAACTTATTTTCATTTCAGGTAAGGTAGAAGAAGTAGATTTAACTAGGGGCCACTCATGTTCAGACTTGGTCAGAAAGGAAGGACCATGCCACCAAAGAGTATTATTAAAGAGAAGATGTGGTTGAATGCCCCTGGACGCCATATCAGCGGGATTATGCTCAGAAGGTACATGACGCCAAGTGGTTATATCAGTTAATAGGGATGATGACTAATTTTTATTTTTATGTCCATCTTTTAGATAAGAAAAAAATATTAGACACGTATTTTTTGTTTAGTCCCGTAAACAAAGAATTACGAAGATACAGCGAGTACAATTCTTGCGTGACGTCACGTTTGAGTACAAATTGTACCTAGCCGTGACGTCACAAGCCCCCACTCCTGAACTTTACAGCGGTTTATCTTCGTATTTTGTAATTTATTTGAGAAAAGAAAAAATATGTGTCTATTATATTTTGATTATCTAAATGGCGGACTAAATAATTTTTGACTTTTCATACCTAGTCATCTACCCTATTCTCGAATTTGTTCAATCCGATTGCTTACATAAGTTTTAAGAGTTTTAGGTGGGGTGTGTAACCATCCTAAAACTATGGTTGAATCTGTCCAAAATACTGAGCGTGAAATCTTAATTTTTAAAGAGTGAACTACCTTGGTATGTAGTTTTGCACCAATCAACGCGCCTAACAATTCCAGACGGGGAATTGTTTCAGATTTTAAAGGAGAAACTTTAGTTTTAGCACATAACAAGTTACATTTAACTTCACCTAAACTATTTGTTGATTTTAGATAAATACATGCACCATAGGCATCTTGTGAGGCATCAGCAAAGCAATGTGCCTCTATATAAATAGAAGAACTACAGAAAATGTACCTAGGTATCTGAATATGAGCGAAATGTTGAGTTTCATTATAAAATTCTATCCATGAGTTTTCAATGTCCTTTGGGATTTCATCATCCCAGTCCATTTTGAGTAACCAAAGTTTCTGTAGTATGATCTTATGAAAAATAGTGCAAGCAGATAAGAGACCTAAGGGATCAAATATTCGACATGAGTTTGAAAGTATCTAACGGATTCTAACGTTTAGTAATTTTAGGACTAGATTTAATTTCGACTGAATAGTGTAAAGTATCAGATCTAGGTGACCATTTCAATCCTAAGACAGAGGATTGTTTGCTAAAGTCTTGAGATTGGTCAGTAGTATGTATGTTATCAAAAATGTCAGGAGAATTTGTTCTAAATTTACGCAAAGGGAAACAACCTTCAGTAAGTTTGTCAATTACTCCTGAAATGTTTGCCTTCAAATGCGATTTTGAGTCCGACTCAGTATTCAGGTCATCAACATAGAAGTCGTGTCTAATAGTATTGGCAACAGCTTCATCAGTACACTCTGCTGCGAGTTGCACAAGACACCTAGTACTCAGAAACGGAGCGGAAGCTGTTCCATACGTGACAGTATTCAGCTGCAAGGTTTTCAGTGGTTGACCCTCATCTTCCCTCCAGAGTATGAGCTGTAAATGACGCTGTGATTCATTTACCATAATCTGCCTATACATTTTTTCCACGTCACCTGTCACCACGTAGGTATGCTGACGAAATCTGAGCAAAATTGACATTAAATCGTCCTGAACTACTGGTCCGACAAATTGGATATCATTCAGCGATTTATTTGAGGAAGTTTTACATGAAGCATCAAAGACTACTCTTAAGCGAGTGGTTTCACTACTTTCGCGAATGACTGCATGATGAGGAATATAGTATCCGAAACTAGGTCGACTTACTTCAGTCAAATGTCCTAAACGTTGATACTCATTAATAAATTCAGCATAGTCTTTCTTCATTCCAGATTTATGCAATTTCCTTTCCAGATTAAAGAAACGCCTTCTAGCGATAAGATAAGAGTCCCCTAGAGCCTCACTGGGAACTTCACGCAAAGGAATTTTTACACAAAATCTTCCATTGTTCAGTCGGACAGTGTTTTCCATAAAGTGGTTCTCACAATATTTTTCGTCATTGGACTTAATATCTCTAGTTAGCTGAGCAGGAATCTCTTCAACTTCCCAGAATTTAGTCAGAGAGTCCCTAATCTCCTGAGAAAAGTTAGAAGGAGTAGTAGTAGTAGGGCTCACACCGGTTGGGCCCGACACGAGCCAGCCCAGCTTAGATTTTTGTAGTGTAGGTTTATTTTTCCCTAACCTAATTTGTTTAGAATCTACAATTTCCCAGTAAACATCAGCACCTAGCAGTAGATCAATTTCAGAGGGTATATAGTAAGAAGGATCTGCTAGTTCTATAAATTTGGGAATATTCCATTCAGAAGGGTTAATCCTTGAGCTGGGTAACATGCCAGTAATATCAGGCACTAAAAGACATGAGACATTCGTATGGAATAAGTTAATCCGCGATTTAAGTTTTATGTTACACCTTTTAGTAGTATTAGTTAGTTTATTATTTATACCAGCAATTGATATATCAGTATCAGAACAAGGCAAATTCAATTTTCTTTGCATTCTTTCAGTTATAAATGAAGACTGGCTTCCATTATCTAGTAGTGCTCTAACAATGTGTGTTTTAGAAAGTTTACTATCAATTATTTCTACTTGAGCAGAGCATAGAAGGATCTGCCCAGGCATTGCCACAGAGAGTGACACAGGATTAAACATGGCAATAGTGGAAGCTTGAGGAAGTGACACCTCAGAAGACTTATCAACAGGTGAGTTTGTCTTGTCATTATTGGATTGTGATTTATGTAGCAGTAAATTGTGCCTTTTGTTGCAGAATTTGCAAGGATGATGTTTGCAGTGAGTAGCAAAATGACCAGGACGTAAACAATTATGACAAAGCTTATGCTTGGAAACTTCACTGTTGATAAGTCTTCTGAGGTGTCACTTCCTCAAGCTTCCACTATTGCCATGTTTAATCCTGTGTCACTCTCTGTGGCAATGCCTGGGCAGATCCTTCTATGCTCTGCTCAAGTAGAAATAATTGATAGTAAACTTTCTAAAACACACATTGTTAGAGCACTACTAGATAATGGAAGCCAGTCTTCATTTATAACTGAAAGAATGCAAAGAAAATTGAATTTGCCTTGTTCTGATACTGATATATCAATTGCTGGTATAAATAATAAACTAACTAATACTACTAAAAGGTGTAACATAAAACTTAAATCGCGGATTAACTTATTCCATACGAATCTATCTATCTATATATGTGTCAGTGTAAGTGTGTGTTGGTAAGGTAAGCGCATTACTCAATAACGCCTGGACCGATTTGGTCAATTCGTTTTATGTTCGTTGAAGTTCAAGGATGGTTTTTACGGCGAGAAAAATTCTAATAATTGCCGGAAAAACCCTAAAAACAGCCCTTTTCTTTTTCCCATACAAACGTTTTCTAACTAAAACGTAGAGTCAATTTGAGCTTTATCGTTATTGGTTCATAACATATTACAAACACTCACTGTTGTCTAAGCAATGTAGGTGTGTTCCTAACGTCAATTTTTTCTCCTGCTTTTGGTACGGATTGAGGGTGGTCGTTGCAGTTTTTAAGTACTAGGGTACTATGAAACTAAAGAGGTCATGAAAATATTCATTTAATTTACCTGAATTTACCGAGTCCGTTCATGTTTCGTGCTTTGGAACGAATTGAGGGCGGTCGTTGCTGTTTGTAAGTACTAGGGTACTATGAAACTAAAGCGGTCATGAAAATCGTCACTTAATTTTCCTCAATTTTCCGAGTCCGTCACGTACGCTTGGAACGAATTTAGGGTGGTTGTTGCAGTTTTCCGGTACTAGGATACTATAAACCCAAAGGGCCTTATTACAAAAGATGGTTTAAACCAAGACTAAGGTAAACCCAGGTTTAAAATATACCCGGTCCATCACTTTCTTATGTCATATAACAAAAAGAGATATAGATAAAATTAGGAAATTGAAGAATTCTCAACCACCAAATTAAGTAATCCTGACTTTTGTTACGATAGTGATTTGTTGGATTCATCTCCACCCCTAATAATACAAAGGCACCGGGAACGGGACCTAGGTATTCACGCGGGTGAAACCGCGGGGCACAGCTAGTATTCTATAAATATACCCTTTCGGTAACACTCTGTAATATTAAAAAAAAACAACAACATGGAATATAACCTACTTGCGGGTTTTAGCGGGCTATCACAGCATCAAGTTATTCTATGTACGTTTAACTTTGATAAATTATTTTAAAGTTCACATCCAATACCGAGCAGTCTATGAAGATGAAACGCTCTATTTTCAAAAATATACAAGCAAAATAGGAAAAAGTCAAACCTAACTATTATAATAATTCAACTTGTAGTACCTACACCTCTTACTTGGAATAATTTTAAACTGTAAATCCGTGTTATACATAAATTAGGTCGTATTTGCTATTATTTGTTAATCAATCTTCTGAAGAAAAAGTGAATAAAAAATATGTAAGCCACGACTTAATATAGCGATTTATACAAAGGAAAGTGCGACCTCTATCTTAAAATAGTGAAAACTTATAGACAGCGTGGCACGTTAGCTTTTTTGTATTTGCTCCGTGCAACGGTAGCGACGAGAACACGTGTTACAAGGCAATGTGTACTAGGACACCAGAAGTCGGTAGAAGCTCTCGCGTCGCACCCTAAATCAATATTCCTACGAGTTACAACTACGTCATACAAACTGTAGCGCTGTGTGCGAAAGATCAATGAAAACCCACACATGGACATGTCTTACAGTGTTGCAGTTGTTGTGTTTTGTCGGGGTCTGGCTATTTATTATAAATTAAAAAGCTTTTGTCACACTGTGAATAGGAGTGACCAATAAATAGCTTTTTAGTTGGTCAAAAGGCACCATCATTTGTTTTATGTTAATTTCATAGCGATTGATAGGTGGCTTTGTAAGTTTAAATTAATTAGCTTAAGGTATGAATATAGTGTACTAAAAAATGTTTACTAGGAAAAAAAAATGCTGCAAATATCTCTGACATAACAAATTAAATTATAAATAACTGAACGTCCGAAGAAACGTGTATAGCTACGTCGTCCGCCGTAGCCGTAGATGCAAGTAAAAGAAGCCTACGTTTGGCTACGTAATTGCCGTAGTAAGAGTTCGTAGCCGTTACGATGTTAAGTTGAACGAAGTTAATTACCATTTTATAATGCACGCTAATAATCTTTAACGCTAGTTAGTAGGCGCAGTTGGGGCACTGAAAATATTAAATTTTAATTTGATATAAAAACATCAACAACTTCAAATTATATATAGTCGATGAACTTATCGAGCAGTGTGACCACAGCGCCAAAGCCACGTGTTTTAAAACATTGTATACTAGGACAGCAGTACCCAACAGGAGGTATGAACCAGACATCCACCACCACACCCCTACCTGCTTGCATGTGGGGTTCATAGAGGTCGGTATCAACCAATGTATAGCAAATACAAGGCAAATTAAAATGTGACGTTCATCGATAAGGTTGCTAAACTTGCAAATTAATTTTAACAAAAAGAAAGCAAATTGTAAAGAAGAAACAGGTATTCAGCGAATTATCCTGGATTTAAAATAATGAATGTGAAATCCGTTCAGCTCCCGTAGTCACCAAGCGTACGTGGTACATATATTTTGTCAATTATCCTTCGCAAGAAAAAGTTTTTTCCGTAATTAATTTTATTAAAACCGCAAATTGTCTAGGCTCCTTTTCAAACAGTCAGTATTATATAGATAACATAACATACCATCACGCCTGTATCCCCGAAGGGTTAGGCAGAGGTGTACCAATGTACACCCACAGTTCGCCGGTATGGTTTTGGTCCCATGTAATAGGGCGCGAGCCTATTGCCACTAACCGGGCACAAATCCAAACTCCGACCTGCTACTGAGAATTTCATAGAAAAACCCAATAACACCTTGGTCGACTTGGGAATCGAACCCAAGACCTCTAGCGTAGCAGTCGCACTTAGCACCACTAGGCCAACGAAGCAGTCGTATTATATAGATAGACAAGTAAAAATTAGGCACTTTTCATAAAAACGTTTTTAAGGTAACTTACGTTTGACTAGACAAACAAGAGCGCTACTGAAGCGTGTGGCGCCCAGGCCACGTGTTTTAAAACATTGGGTACCAGGACAACAGAGAGGGACAGGAGAGTAAAGCTCAGAGGAAAGTCGATATAGTACATACGTATGTACCACAACAACTTTCACAAAGGTTTTATTTTATTTACAATTCAATACTTAAATCTAATACAAGAACAAACAAAGACTAAAATTAAATCTTATATAGATAAATAAAACTAACACGCGTCAAAATACTCATCGTCATCCTTGTCAATGGCGGGAAAGGTGCCCAGAAGGCTGGCAGCATTGCCACGTTGAATGGCTATGCCGATTCTCTGTGCAAGGAACAAACCAGCTCTCTGATCACGAGTAGAGTCTACCAAACGTTTTGACAGTTCTTTAAAAAGATTTCGTGCACTCGGACCCCATGACCCGAGCGTTTCAACCCCAAACGGCTCGAAAATATAATTACCCATTAGGTTATTATACTTTCGCCGTTTAAGGGTCTCCGCTGCTCCAGCAGCAGCGCCAGGAGAGGCCGCCGAACTTAGAACGTGGGATGGCGCAAGGGTGTCGACGCACGTTGCGTCCCACACCAAAGGCCGACCCAATTTCCAAGGCAACAATGACATACCGTCAGGTCTCTTACCATCGCTGCGCACCAAACCATTGGGTTCCAAAACAGCTGGTACACCGGCAATGACAAGAGCACGACGGATAATGTCATTAATATTTGCGTGACGGGATATACGTCCTGCGCTCCTGCTGCAGGACAAGCCATGGTGACCGAGGCAATCGACTGTTTCACCGCATTGACACCGATGACATGCGACACAAGGTATACCTAAACGTAAACTGATGGCGAGCCGGAAAGTATTGTCATCCAAAATCGTACCAAGAGTGGTTGACGGAAGTGCCTGTAACCAGAGGCCCGATTCCCATTCTCCCACAGCCAGGAGACGCGCGCGCTCTGCAGTGTTGATTGACGTATTAATTAATTCTTTCCGTATCAAACTGCAAAGCGGCTCGTCCCACTGCCTCTGAGAAGAACGTTGCTCGGGTAGACCTGTGCCCGGGCAGGACAATTCCCAACTATTTACTGCCTCAGTCATGCACAGAATCTGAAAATCAACCAGAGAAGACCCTAAGATTTGCCTGGTTAATTTTTCAGTGCTGTGGACCGAAGACAAAAATGCTGGTAAGCCTAGACTGGAAACTTTACGTACACCAAGCCCACCAAATCGGATCGGCAGCGTGGCTTGGGTCCAAGCTCGGTCATCCAACGTTACGTTAAAAATGGACGTTAACGTGGACCGAATAATTTTATCGACTTTTTCCAAAAGCGGCAAATGTTTCCACAATCGTGAAGAACGAAGAAAATATGTAAATTTTGGACCAAAACAACAAAAACGAATTAAAGTAATAGCAGAATGTAAAGAGATTTTGAAAAGTCTGTTCGAAATTGATTGAAAATTTTCAATTTTATCATCTATAAAATTTTCATATGATTCTTCTAAAATTGGGGACCCTAGAAGGCGAAGAGAGGAGTTATTGACTATGTTAATTTCAGGGGCTATTGTTTGGATTTTTTGTAAAGCTAATTTTTTATCTAAATGTGTATCTGGAATATATATTTCACACTTACTTGTGTTTAAATCAAGACCAATTTTTTGTAAATTTGTTTTAAGGGATATATAATCATCTGCTACAGTGTTGACATCGCCTCCTAGAGTTCCGTCATCCAGATACCAAATATTAAATTTTGATTTCAATTCCTTAATAATGGGATGGATGGCTAAACTGAATATGACCGGCCCGAGAGGATCTCCTTGTTGGCAACCTACAGCCGAATTTAAAACATTGTCTTTATAGACTAATTTTGAAGGGTTTCGGTAGCATTGCCAAAGGAAACTGTAAATTTTGGGGGTTTCACTTTTGACTTCTGCCAACAAGGTGTCTCTGTTCACTGAGTTGAACGCATTTTTTATGTCAACTTTTAGAATAACCTCACTTTTCCTGTGGGCCAAATATGTGGACAGTGCGTGTACGGCAGCTTCACAGCCCCCTTTTGAGCCAAAGCCTAACTGAAGGGGCTGGAATTTATCAGACAAAACGTTGCTGTACAACTTACAACAAATTTTGGCTGCCGTACGTCTGTAGGTGGTGCCAACAGCAATGGGGCGAATACCACCATCTTTTTTGCTAAGGGCACACAGGTTGGCTCCATAAAGGGTGTCAATGATCCCCTCATGGACCCCACCTGCGAGCATTAAATTGGTCAAAGCCGTAAGCTCCCTCAGAAGCGACTCACCAGCTTCACCGGCAGTGGGGCCTGTGAGGTCTTTTAGGTGCTGGGGAGTCAGGCCATCCAGACCGCCAGCGGAGCCGCTCCGGAAAGAACCTATGGCTTCGACCAACTGTTTTACTGAAATTTGAAAGGAGTGTAAATTTGGGTCTGGTGGGTCAGGAAAGGAAAGGTTATCTCCAGGCACAGGGTGTTTGCTCTCCAGCGCGGAGAGGGTTTCTGGAGAGCATGGTGCAACCTCGTCGTTGCTAAACAATATTTTGGCAGCTCCCCGAATATCACCTTCACTTAGTTTGGTCTGAACGACCCGAGAAACATCACCCGGTACGTGATGCTTTTGTGATGTGAATTTTGACTGGAAAATCGGATTTGAATAGCTACAATTATCTTTAATTTGAGCGGTAAGAGATTTCTTACAAGCCAAATTTTTTTGTACGTGTAAAATTTTGTAAGGGAAGGTGAGTAATTGTTCCCAGGCACTTAAAGTGTTTTCGCGAGATGCAAGACGAACACATTTTGCAAGATAGGAAGCAACTGAAGGTCTTGCACCCCGGGGAACACGTTTTAAAATAGGAACGGATTTCTTAAAATTTGATAATGTTTGCCACAACGGTAATGATGTGGTTGACGGAGAAATTAAAGGAAACGATGAGGCATCAGGGCTAGAAGACACGTTCGGAGATTTGTGGACCTTTCCAAAATGTATCTTCAGGCCCCGATCACCTTTGAAAAATCGTGCCTGAGGACAATAAGGGCAGCTAACCAAAGCACTTGATGTGGATGACGATTGGATAACACTACCTGCGGACCCGTCACAATCTGCATCCGAAGACATACTTTCACAAATGATATCTATATGAACATGTTTCACACGGCACTCATATCGCGCACATTAGTGATTAAACATTCACCTTCTCATTTTTTTATCATAAGCACCATATCTTTAACTATTTGTGGCTATAGAGATACTAACACAAATAAGCAAATTCCGTTAAATTCGGTTAAATGATTGCTGTCACAAGACCATTAAAGGAAGGAAATTGTAAGTAATAAAGCCAAAAGGAATAAATTATAAATAAAAAGTATTTAAACAGGTAAATATAATGTTTCGAGTTTGTAAGTATTTTAGAATATTAATAATACGGTTCTAAAAGTTATTTAATATTTTACATACACAAATACATACATAGTACATGCACGTGTTTGTTTGTTTACTATAATTTTCACACAGGTAAAGCTCTTGCACACGGCTGTCGTCCTAGTATCCCGTGTTTATGAAAACGTGAGTCGGTCCATTGCATGCCCGATACACACACACTTGATCTGAAAAACCTTTGGAACTTGGAACTTTAAGTTTACTCTAACTACAAGTGCAAAGTAATTAATGCCACCCGTCTTTATTTTATTATCATAAAGGATCAGATAAAATATGTACGTACCGATTAGGAATTGAATTAAAAATACGTCACGCTAATCAAGTAATCACGCTAACAAACGAAATTAACAACAACTGAAACAAAGAAACTAGAAAATATGGATTGTCACAGAAATAAAGTTTTTTTGCATATAATACGAAACCCAATGGGCCAGTATTCTGTAAATAAAATGACGAGGATATTTTTATGTTTTAAAAGTTCGTAAGAAGTTTTAACAACGTTTGTCAGCTAATTAACGAATTAGTATTTCGTAAAAGGAAGTAGTTTTATTTTTTACATAAAAGTAAGGATAGCTATTGGTCTACATTTGAATGCATCATGTGTACACGGCACTCAGGCCACGTGTTTTAAAACATCAGGTACCAGGATAGCAGATCATAAAGAGACGTGCGACAAATTACTATCAGAAAATTAAGTATCAGCATTTTTTATCTGAACGTCCTTGGAATGCTCCAGTGACGTCACGTGTTGCAACTCAAATAGTACCAGGACATCAGGAATGAACTGCAGTTTCACGAGGATGACAGGGTCGCTTTAATTGAACAACTTTAGATATTGCGATAAAATTTCTTCATTCTTAAGCCAAACGCATACACCTATTTGATTATTTAGATATATATTGCATCGGAGCATTACAAATACTTAAAACTAGGCAAAGGCTTTCGAAATTGCCTGTAGATAATAATAATGTTTATTTATTAAGTAGAATGGAACAATACAACAAATTGGCGAGCCACAAACTAAGCAGAGCTTGTATTTTGTGGCTCTGTTACAATTAAACAAAACCACTTATCATAATAATATATAAAAAAAAACAAATTGTAAGTGAATAAAATTAAAATTAATGGACATTAAATTCAAAATTCTCATTTATACAAAGTGTAAGAAAGTAAGAGTAGATTTGTGTCAGAGTGTGTGTATGTGTGTGGACGCATGTATGTGTGTGTGTATTTACCATGAGTATGGAAGGTGAGAGTTATAAGATATATGTTTACATATAAATAATTAATTATATCTTAGGCTTCTTAGAATTGTATTATTTTACACATAATCTACATGTAACATACACATCTGATATTATTATGACACCTGCCATTTACATCATATCCTGTCAAGTCAATAAAACAAGAGATCATACGTTTATGCATTTACTTAATATTTCATTAGATTCTGTCGTGTAAGCTGAACATGTAAGCCGTGTGTGTGAACGGGATACACCGGGACGCCACGTGCTCCCAAACATTTGTACACTAGGACTTCAGAAATCAAGAAGATAGTATAAGCGATTTAAGGACAAAGACAACTCAATCCAAAGTTGCCAACTGTTGACATAAAAATAGGCTAAATACTGCAGTCTGCAACTTTATATTAATTACACTTATAAGAAAACAGCCTAAATTCAAACATTATTAACCTATTTAAGTTATCTATAATGTCTGACTTCTTTTTAACTTTATACATTATTTTGCTATCAAAAATAATATACTTACTTAACGATATGCACACGATATAAATAAAATCTAAAATTAAGCATAAAAAAATCATAATTAATTAAATTAATTTATAATTGAAAGTCAACAAAAAGAACGCTGATGACAACGTGGGCAAGTAAATATAAAAAGTTAACCGATGGTTAAAATGGTGCAAACGTCAGTTTAACCCAGACCACGTGTTTTGAACCAATGGTTACTAGGCTGTCAGGTACAACAGCAGCTCTAACTTAAAACCGACATACACGTGGAAATATAAAATTGTTACAATTTACAATTTTAACTTACTAGGCTGATGATAGACTAATTGGTAATGTTTTATGGTCATTAACTGGACAGCTTTGTAAGTCCAAGAAAGAAACTATGCGCAAAGTTTTAGTTGAATTAATTTTTTGGTGGTTCACTCATATGTCAAATATCGTCATGATTATATATACCAATATAACCTAGTAAATTGATAAGAGATTACAAAAATGATTACGATGCGTCGCCAATCGCGTTGTTTACAAGTCATATCAAAAGCTCGATATTGACCTTGCGAGTGCACCCTTACTATCACGTTTTCATAAACACGGAGTACTGGGACGTCATAGCCGGCCAGGAGGTACCTTAGTATACACACCTGTAGGACAACAGCTCAGAAGGTCAGGGGATTGACAAAGAAAACCATAATATACATTACATAAACATTCACATTTATTAACCCTTCTACAAAGTATTCATCTTCTATCGTTTTAAAGTAAAATAACGCAGCTAATGTTAAATAATTACCACTTGTACTTACTTGCTATTTCCTTACAATCGGACTCAACAAAAATGTAACGATCAAGTTGTAATTCCCGCGTGACCGTCACACGTTCCCGCGCTGTCAGCTCGCACCATAGTGTTGCATACTCTATGGCTCGCACCAGCAATTAAAAAGGTATGTCCCCGTAACGTCAAGCGAATGACTTTTGAACAAATCAATAATCGAATGAATCAATGTTTAAATAAATAGTAAGTCGATTAGTAATATAATTAACTATAATTCGATACAAGCTAACAGCTCGGCCATCCTGCTCTAAGCGTGTCCTCGCGCTTACAGTTTAAATATTATTTAATACATATTTTATACATCTCTAACGGATCCTTAAGTGTATCTAAATCACAATAAAATAGGGAAAGACAATAACAAAAAAAAAGAAAAAACAATAAAACAAAAAACAAAAAGATATAGGTACTTTATCCAACAAACAATTGCAACAAACTTTTCTTATTGTAATTCTTAGTTTCCCTTTAAACAAATAATTACTTAGTTAATTACATTGAACTAAATAAACAAAACCAAACAATAATATAAAGAAACAAAACCTAAAATAATATTTTGAGTTTAATCAATTAATTAAATTTGTAGTAAAAAAAAACAATCACAAAATAAATCTTATGAGTACAATTCCCAAATACAATATTCAATTATTATTCATCATTTTCACTCTCGCTATGAACTTCATTATTACCATTATCATTGTTACATTCTTTACCCATTTCATTCCTAATATTATTTCGTTTATCAGTGCGATCTTTGTTACAATTTTCATTAGAAAGATTATCTAACTCATTTTCACTATTATTATTACTTTTATTTTGGTCACTATCGCTACTTTCTAAATCTCTACAAAACGTTAGCCAAGGTTGCATCTTATCTATAGCTATCACAGCTTCATATCGACGACCGTTTTTGCGTGTCATGGGTGTATCCTCAACCAAATACCTATCATGTGGAAGTACTTTCATTATGCGATACGGACCTTGAAATTTAAAGACTAATTTTTGTGATTTTCCGTCATGGGGTACTTGCCGTTCAATACGAATTAGGTCTCCTACTTTATATTCCTTTCCAATTTCCTACGTGCATTAAACCTTTGTATATCTTTTGATTGTTGTGTCTTTATATTTTCACCCGCTTTACCTCTCATATCGTCCAGATCCGTAGAACTGATTACATTTGTCGTATCAGCTATTACGGGGCCCAAGATGCTTTCTGAATTGCTAATAATGTTAAAGCCGAATAATAAGTCCGAGGGGCTTTTTTGTGTGGTTTTATTTATAGTTGTATTAATACCTACTTGAATATCGCAAATGTAGTCATCCCAAGTCTTGTCATCTTTATTGTGGGTGCAAGTCGATAAAGCGTCTAAAATGGTTCGATTGAACCGCTCAACTTGCCCATTCGCTCTGGGTGTTGCAACGGCGTTAACTACATGTTTTATACCATATAAAGTAATAAATTCCTTAAATGTTTTACTGGTAAAGCTCGAGCCCTTATCGGTTATTAACCGCGTAGGTACCCCAAAATAACTGATATGTTCTTTTATTACTCGTATGCTAGTTACGGATTTAGTATTTCTAACAGCTGTAATGTTTACGTATTTGGTAAAGCTATCCACCAATACTAGCAAGTAGCAGTTACCCTTTTTGCTTTTAATAAACGGGCCTAGGTGATCAGCATGCACCGTGTGAAAAGGGATAGTGACTTTTTCAATTGGGTGTAACTCGCCCACGCGTTTCCCTCCAGGGGTTTTATGGTGTGCGCACTCTAAACAAGACAATACGTATTTCTTAACGAAACGGCGCATTTTTGGAAACCAATAATGCTGTTGAATACGTTGTAGAGTCTTGTCGAACCCATAGTGGCCGATATCATCATGGTTCCGTTTTAGTATCTGCCACCGCACCCCTTTGGGAACTACCCACCTGATATCATCCCCAACTACACGATAAACGCGACTGTTTTTTAATTTATAGTTTTTATGAACGTCTATTACCGTCTCAGCACTTTTATCCGCAAGAATATTCTTTATTCTCAGAACTTCTTCGTCGGCATCCTGCACTGTGGCGATCCAATCTTGATCGGAGCACTCTATACTTAAAATATCCAAAATGTGAGTCTCAGTTACGGGAGCTGATACTGGTCCGCGACTTAGTGCATCTACGTGCGTCATACGTGACCCGGGTCGGTATTCGATAGTGCAATCAAACTCCTGTATCTGTACCCACCAGCGTGCTACACGTGGGATAAGGTCACGCTTGACCAGTGTGGACCTCAGGGCACTACAGTCTGTATAAATTGTAAAGGATATCCCCAGTAAATAAACTCTGAATCTGCTCAAGGACGCCACTACCGCCAAAGTTTCGAGTTCGTAGGAGTGCAACTTGCGCTCGTCAGGGGACGTCTTACGACTGAAATAAGACACCGGATGAAATACACCTACGGAATCGCTTTGTAAAAGTATACCCGCTAGTCCATCTTTACACGCATCTGTGTGCAATTCTGTTTTCGCCTTAGGATCGTACAATGCTAATAGTGGCCTCTGCGTAAGTGATTTTTTTACTAAGTTAAATGCATCTTCCTGATTTTTACCCCACATCCAGGTACAGTCCTTTTTTAGAAGATCAGTCAAAGGGGACGTTACTATGGCATAACCTTTTATAAAACGTCTAAAGAACCCCGACAGGCCTAAAAATTGTCTTAATTCGTGCTGATTCTTAGGTTTAGGGAATCTAGAAATAGCCTCAGTTTTCCTGTTACCTGGCCGAATGCCAGTGGAGTTAACTTCAAATCCTAAAAACTCTATAGTATCCATAAAGAAGTGACATTTACTAAGCCTTAAGGTAAGACCCCCCTTTCTAAGAAGTTGTAAGACCTCTTCCAATCTTCCTAATCCCTCTTCAACGTCTTTACTTGGAATTAAAATATCGTCCATGTAGACGATTGCATATTTAACCTTAGCGTCGTGGAGGATCTTATTTATCGTTCTCTGGAAAACCGAGGGTGCGTTAACGAGACCAAATGGCATGCGGTTATATTCGAACTGTCCGTCTGGCGTCACAAAGGCGGTTTTGTGACGGGACTCTTCAGAGATAGGGATTTGATAGTAGCCTGATGCTAAGTCTAAAGACGTAAACAGTTTATTCCCAGCCAGTTGGTCCAGTTGATCATCCACGCGCGGTAGAGGGTAATGGTCTTTTTTAGTTTTTCTATTCAGCGCTCGGCAATCAACGCGTAAGCGTTTTTCGCCTGTCTTTTTCTTAACTAGTACGATGGGGCTAGCATAGGGTGAAGATAATTCCCTTACTATATCGCCATCCAACATCTCCTGAACCATATCATTAACTAACGACCTCTCGGCATGGGATAGTCTATATGGTCTGTATACGATAGGTACCGTATCCTCTAGTTCTATAGTCATTTCTGTAACATTAGTAAAACCGAGATCCTTTAACCCCTTTAAAAAACAACCTTTATGTTTGCTGAGTAATTTGTATAACCACGACCGCTCAATTTCGTTTAATTTATCACCACAGTTAATCAATTCATCAGAATTCAATTCATCAATAGACATTTGACAACAGCTTAGAATATCTAGTGGGCCATTTGAACAAGTATTTTTAATGGATCGAGTGAGTAAAGTATCCTTCAATATCATTATGTCCCGTCCGGAAGTATTAAGAATGAGAAGTGAGCCTACACCGTTCGATATTTCATATTCGCCCGGTAAGAGAAAGTACTCTTTTCCTTCTTCACCTCTGAGTGAACCGCAAACATAAACGATCCCATCGTACGTCGGATCTGCCTTGACAGGTATACCGGACAAAGAACCGTTTGGAACAGAAACGTTACTATCGCATATGAGGCGTACTTTAGTATTAGTTACTTTGTTAAATATTAATCTAGACGGTGTTTTAGTGGTTATTAAATCGGGCATTTCCGTAAACGAATGTCCAAGAAGTGCGGGATGGCTTAGTACGAAATCGTCTACTACGTAAATGTCAATAACCCTTTTAATACCCTGTACTTCTACATCGGCAGTAATGATGCCTAAGGGATTAGTCAAGTTTGCGCCTATACCTCTAAGAACGGGGAGGTCGGAGGACAACCTAACATCAACACCAAGTTCTCTTGCTTTGCTGATTTTAATCAGCGAACATTGACTACCTAAGTCTATGTGGCATTGTACAGCTACACCATTGATTTTAACATCCAAAATATACTTGTTAAGTGGTTTATCGCTTGTGCATAGTTCGAAGACCCGTTTTTCACGTTTATCTTTTTGTTGAGTTTCATCTTTACCGGGAGTAAAAGTGGGTCTATTTTTGTAGCAACTAGAAGCCTGGTGGCCTAACCTGTCACATACAGTACATTTAACAAGAGGTTTGTCGCATTTGAAGCTCGGGTGCCCGAGTTCATTACAGTTAAAACATCTAATGGTTGAACTACTAGAGCCAGTTTTAGAAATTGAATGTTGACGTATTGTATTATTGTGTACCTTACGATCAAATCTATGTTTTGCACTTGCTTCAAATCCCTCACGAGTTTGCCCTACTTTCACCGTACGAAAATATTTCAAGACTTGTTCGGGCTCACTAAATTGAGCCGCTTGAGCACCTACTTTTATAGCACGATCTTCAACCCCATATAGAACGCAATCTACGGCTTTTTTTCCATAAATTTTACATCTGTTTAACAAGTTAAGTTTCGCATAATAATAGTGCTCCAGCGATTCACCATATTTGACTCGTTTAGCTAACATTTCAGTCAAGAGTTCAGCGTAGTCCTCGCGACATGGAAACGATTCGATCAACTTCTTCTTCCATTCGCCCCAAGTATGCAAAAGGGTGGGCAATCCCTGATACCACGATTTAGCTACCCCAGTAAGTTTAGGCAATGCGTAATGTATAATTTCTTTCTCGGACCACCCATATATTTCTGCACACTCCTCAACTTTAGTAATCCAAACTAATACAGTTTGTTCTTTACTCATTGGGTCGAAATCCGGTATTACATTATTAGTAAAAGATAATTTAGGCTTCTCTGAACTCTTGACGTTATTTAAAATTGACAAAAATTTATCTAGTATAATATTCGTTTCAGATTTCCTACTATTTTTAGAAGTGTGAGTTGACTCACCACCTGAACTATCGCTGCTATGTCTCCTTCGTCTCAATACTCCTGCTCTTTTCCTCGAACACTTCCTGTATTTTCTCCTGTTGTCATCATCTGAATCTCTAGACGCAGAGCTGCCATAATCGGTGCTCGTATTCCGCCGTTTCCGGTTCCTGGAAAAATGCTCTCGATCTTCATTCCTCCTTACTCCGTCAGAAGACTCAAAATGCCGTCTCCTGTCTCCCACTCTAGACCGTTCACGACCCTCTAACCTGGGTTCATTCCTGCCCTCTAACCTGGGCTCACTCCCGCCCTCTAACCTGGGCTCACTTCTGCCCTCTAACCTGGGCTCACTTCTGCCCTCTAACCTGGGCTCACTCCTGCCCTCTAACCTGGGCTTACTCCCGCCCTCTAACCTGGGCTCACTCCTGCCCTCTAACCTGGGCTCACTCCTGCCCTCTAACCTGGGCAATCCATGATCATCCACGTCGAGTAACAACCCTTCACCTCGATTGTGCTCGCCGTGGTCCATAAGTGTATCTGAAACTTACATCAAAAAGCTTAGCGATCGGTCCGTATACTATGCTTATGTGCATCTCGATAATAGGTAATATAGTAATTAACAATTGTAGCTGAACATTCGTACACTGTTTACAAATTATGGCTGAAGATATGTATTCTAAAAAATTTTTTACGAACTGTAGTCATATCTCGTTAAAAGTAATCTGAATATCAAAATTAAACTGTTCCAGTACTATTCTTGGTTCTGAGCAAATACTGTGCAAATAAAAATAAATAAAAAAATAAATAAATAATATAAAAAGCAAATAAATCTAAACAAATACTGTGTGCAAATTAGTGCACTTAATACACGTCACGCGCCCTATACACTGTCAATGGTAAGATTCGCAGACTAAGTACTGTTTGTTTCAAACATTTGACATACACTACACAATGACTGCCAATGAATGCCAACGATACCACTAATTATAAAGTACACGCCTAATAATTTTCCTATTATTTCTAATCATGTTGTTCGAAACTAACTGTTATATGTTATTCTGGCTCTCTGAATACTAAGGCAGTATAGTGATGGTACTCAAAAATAGCAATCAGTCGTTATATATTTAGAAATTGTTAGTTTAATTCTTGTAACAATTGGAATACAACAGAAATAATCACTGTTTAAAACTATCGCGGTGATTTGCCACCAACCTACACAAACGAAATATTCTTAAAGACAGGATAGTTAGAATGTTACCGGTAATAATTTAAATTTTGTGGACGTGAAGAAAAGAAAATCATGAAAATTTTCTCCGATCCCACTTCTGAACTGTAGGACAACAGCTCAGAAGGTCAGGGGATTGACAAAGAAAACCATAATATACATTACATAAACATTCACATTTATTAACCCTTCTACAAAGTATTCATCTTCTATCGTTTTAAAGTAAAATAACGCAGCTAATGTTAAATAATTACCACTTGTACTTACTTGCTATTTCCTTACAATCGGACTCAACAAAAATGTAACGATCAAGTTGTAATTCCCGCGTGACCGTCACACGTTCCCGCGCTGTCAGCTCGCACCATAGTGTTGCATACTCTATGGCTCGCACCAGCAATTAAAAAGGTATGTCCCCGTAACGTCAAGCGAATGACTTTTGAACAAATCAATAATCGAATGAATCAATGTTTAAATAAATAGTAAGTCGATTAGTAATATAATTAACTATAATTCGATACAAGCTAACACACCTATATAAATACATACATATTATGCATCCATTGATAAGTGTATGGTTCTAAGGTATGTTAAAATTTTGATCATGTGTTTACTTTGTAATTAATTTAGAGTTCTTAATTTGTCACGACTAGACTAAGTCAATCTAGTTTTTTGTAACTCATAAAGGTCACTAATAAAAGTTTGAAAAGGGTTAACCTAAAAAACAATAATTGCACAATTCCAATACAATACAATCTAAGTATGTGTCGCCTAAACTTCTGAATGTGTTAATTTCAATAATTTAATTTTTTTATTACTTAATGTCTTAATAAAATGCGTATTCATTATACGCATTTTATTAAGATTTTAATAATTACTATTCATTTTTCCTTGTTCTCCTCTCCGCATACACTTTTCTGACATCTGTCAATAATTCCTTTGTTTCTTTTGTTCTCTGCATTTGCGTAGATTGGCTTTCCAACCAGTTACAAAATTAATTTTAATTCGCTTATTGATATTTAATATCAATAAGCGAATTAAAATTAATAAATTAAATTTTAATTAAGGAACATAAAATAAGCTTTTAAAATGAAAGCTTAATTAAATGTAAATTAATGATTCTAATATAAAAAAAAAATGTTTTATTTTTATTTTTTTTATTACCTCTTTTGTGTCCCACTCTGCTGGGCAAGGTCTCCCAATTATCTATACTATAATATTATAAAGCTGAAGAGTTTGTTTGTTTGTTTGGTTGAACGCGCTAATCTCAGGAACTACTGGTTAGAATTGAAAAAAGTCCATTTATTGAGGAAGGCTTTAGGATATATAACATTACGCTGCGACCAATAGGAGCTAAGCAGCAGTAAAAAATTTCACAAAAACGGGGAAAAATATTCATACTTTTGAAAGCTTCCGTTGCGTGCGCTGCGTAAACGGTTCGAGTTACCCAAAATATATGTATGAAAGAATTGTTCCTCTTTAAATGATCTAAAAAAATGTCTGCGACAGTATATGTCTATCTTTTAAGATTGACTCACTATAACCTTTTTTAAGGTAGGTAATCATTTGGTCGAAATTAATGCATTATTGCCAATTATTTGCTACAGAGTTTTATCAACATAATATTAACTAAAATTATCATTTACGCAGAAATACTTTTTTTTTAAACTTCTTAATCGCGTTCATAATAACAGAAATTGACGCGGACGAAGTCGCGGGGATTAGCTAGTTTATTATACGTTTCTAAAAAGCGTGGTAGCGCTTTCTCATGTCACGTGTTATTGGGCCTTGTAGACTAGGATAGCAGACCAGACAACAGAATGCAACTTGAAAGCTATCTGACGCTTTCTCTTTCACGCACATAATGGAAGAGGGTGCAGGTAGATAATATGGGGTGGATACGCACACATACATTGAGTTTTCGCATATTGTGGTGTGTATAGAGCGGTTCCAAAGCCACGTGTTTTAAAACACGGGATACTAGGTCCTCAGAAGCTACCAAGAGTTAGGTAGCTCAATAAATATACTTCGAGATAAGAAACATTTTTGAAGTAGACCATTTTTACCACCTGTCTATAAACGGCAAAGATTGCCTTTTGCTACTCTCTACTTATACTTGTAAAGAAAAATATTACAGCCTTAAACACAAACTAGGATTTTTTTATTTATTTATTCCAAATTTTGTGATAGCTAGTTTCGTCAAACCATAATCAGCGAGTCTTGATCTTTATCATAGCTATAGTAAGATAGGTGGATTCTTTCCAACTGCTTCCAATTTCTACGTTTGAACACTTATATTCGTTTTCTAGCTTCCTCATCCTACATGTACCATATAACCTTCATATCTTGGGTATTTAATACCAACTTACCGTATAAACGCGTGGAGAGGTGTAAATATTAGTTCTTATAATGCAAAATTGGCTTCCTCGAGCTCGAGAGTCGAAACAGTGAGCGAGATAGAAAAAAAGAATTCAATCAGTCATCATTCATTTTGTTCAAATACCAGCCTACATGAACTGAGGCCACGTGTTTCATAACATTGGATACTAGGGTACCAAAAGTTGGCAGGAGATGTGTGAATATGAGAATCAATATTATAGGGGTGTGTTGGTTGCACGCGACTGCATACATACATACATTTCACTCATACCACGTTTCTAGACTTTTAGTACTAGAGCATTAGAAATGTAGGGATCTAATCGGAAGCTTAGATACTTCTTTTTATTCCAACTGAGGCTAAGTTCATATAAGGGTTAATTATTATCCTAGGTAAAAAAGGTTTTTTCAATCAAGTAGCTACAAGCAACCTCTTTGACTAAAAAAGGAGCAATCTGATAATTTACTATTTCTATGTTCAACCTACTTAAACTATCATCAAGCTCTTGTAATAACATTAAGAATTAACATAACTTAATTTAAAAATTTAGAAAGTAAATTAAAACTTCATGCTATTTTGTTTCCCGTTTGTTTTTTTTTTTTCATAATTTCTGAATGGCAAAGAGTCTATCAAATAAAAAGTGAAACTTACACACACTACTGTAACACTCGTATTCATTCAGGGGGTATGCATGTGTGGACCGTGTGAACGGCCTTGCTGGCGCCACGTGTTCCAAAACATTGGATACTAGGGTCCCAAAAGTCGGGAGGAGCTTACATCATTGCATTTGACATGTCAATGTTCTACAAAGGTGTAGTTAACGTTCTCTAGCACTTAATTACTAATTAATTTATTATTTAGATATCCAACAACAAATACACAGATCACACGCTATAAAAAATTAGTTCTGATATTTCTTGAAGACAACGGAATTTTCAATGAACCGAAATATAAACGCGAACGCTTTATAAAATTTATATTTTGACAAACTAAAATATTGAGTAGATCCGGCCCAAGTAATGCTAAACCGAGGTAAAGATAGATGGACCAATTGTCTCTTACCGAAAAGGACTGCCTTCTCTATGCACTTCTGGTTTTGTCTTAGGAGGCCTAGCAGAAAACAGAAGAGCGAGGAAAAGAGAGAATGCCTTTGCTGTGCGCAAAGGACGCGCTTTTTACAGTGTTATTATCAACTTGATTTTACTTTTAGGAACCCAACATATAAAATTATTTTGGTTCTAGCCGCAACGCCGATCGCGGAAAACCAATACGTCACGTGTTCGGGGGTGAAAGATACTAGGGTATCATACCTGCAAGGGATTTATTATTAACTAGCTTCACTAGGGGTTGTTTCCAAATACGTCCCAAAATGAATATTTAAATCATTATTTAATAAATGTAATAAATTAAAGCAGGATTTTTACATTAAATTTCATAGAGGGATGATGACTAATAAAAAAAAAGATACACGTATTTTCCTCGTCCCGTAAACAAAAAACATGTAACGATAATCACGTCTACGCAAAAATTATACTAAGAGGTGACGACACAAACTAAATTGATTTTGACTTTTCATTACCAGACATCTACCCTATTGAAGCAGGTAAGTCGGTTATTCTATGTTAATACTACTCTTAAATATGTATAGGTATAAAATAAGTACAACTTTCTATTCAATTCCTTTTACTGAAGTTGTAAGTACAAACATTATTAATTTAATATAATACAAAATACTTAACTATATGCGTGCTTAGTTTTAAGTTGTTAAATAGCGGGATTGGTCAAAAACATTTTTTTTTTTAACAGGGTTCAAAACACACTAAATTTTGTCGTCACGCCTGTCTGGCTTAGGGGCAGTGCTCACCAACGCTTTAAACTTGCGACGTATTTACAACCATCGGTCATCTCATTCACACTCATCACATTTTGCATATAGCTGCTTCAGTCTGAGCTAGACTAGAACTTTTATATTGTACGCGAATGTCCGGCTCATTGCGGCGGCGTATTTGTCACGCTTGGTACTAGGACAACAGGGGGCTAGTAGAACTAATATTATTTATAGCATCAACCCCTTAGTGCTTATTTCAATGCACTAAGGGATGAGTTGCACACATAGATATTACAACACACAGTATTCGTGTGTGTAGAAAATGGAGTTTGAACTTCTCTTGCCATCAAGCTTCAGCTTTTAAAACGTTGCAAAATAGTATGTATGAGGTTTGTTTAAATCGACTAGCTTTATGTATTTTTTAAGAAACCTCTTTTTTTAAGTCAAGCCCTTTTGTAATCAATGAATTATTAAAGTTTCCGTAAAACTTTTTTATTTAAATATTTCTAAATAACTAATCTATCTATTCCCGTAAAAAAAAGCCCACCCCAGATATTGAAGCAAGACTTTGTAAAACGCACCCAACAATGAATCCTTCAATGTAGTCGGTCACAGACATGCACTGTTATTTTATTATGCACACAACTGGGACGGCGCATGTGGGCCACTGAGGCCACGTGTTTATCAACATTGGGCACTAGGACCACATGAATCAATAGGAGATATACGCAAAACATGTTGGAAGGGGGTTGCACTGCATTGGTGACAGATGGCCTTGCAATGTGAATGAGAGCATCCCTGTCCTTGTCTGCTTGAAAAGTTGGGCTGTTTTTTTGTCGTTTTATAATAGTTAAAGTCAGAATGAAGACCAAGAAAAGGAAAACAAGTTATAATGAAATCATTGTTAGAAAATTAATATTTTTTTAACAAGTATCTAAACTAAACTCTTTGGTATGTAAGTATTTCCATAAAGGAATTTAATAAAAACTGACATCACAGAACAAGTAATAAACTGACATTTTAAAGTCATTTCGTCGCTCAATGTTTATTTCGCTCGGATTAATATTATAATTTCCATGTATCCTTAGTATTGCTGTGCTATTTGTGAAATTGCTTTAGCAGCATCAACGAGGATAGCTGAGTGACGGCCATAGTAAGAATCAGAGTAAGAAAAAAAATATTGATTTCATAATGTAAGGTTTGCAGTGTTGTGTAGTCATCAGATATGTTTAGGTATCAAAAATATCTACTGATGTAAGGGGAAGATGAAATAATCTTTAGCCAAAGGTATTTTTTGTTCAGGTATTGTAATTGCATAATTATTATACTGAAACAATATTTAGTCCATGTAACTTCTTCTTAATATTCTTTTAAACAAAATTATTATTACCTAAATAAATTGTAATATGTACATATATAAAACCTAAGTATTCTGCAGTGTAGACTAACATATTTTTTTAAATATCTTATAAGTCTTGTATGGGAACAAGAAATCTCTTAGTGCATCATATTCTCCTGGTGATTTCTGGTTCCTGAAACGTGACAGCGCCGCCAGCGTTCCCACGAATTTCTTCGGATTATTTTTTGGAAGACCCACGCGTCCTTTCAAAGAAATTCTTCAGAAAAACCTGTCTTCCGGCCCTTGAATAAATTCTTGGTCAGGTAAAGAATATAAATAGACAATAATAGAATGAAAACAAATCAGTAACGTCACTGTAGTGTTTTTTTTTCAAATTTATAGCAAAATGTTTTTATTGCATAAAATAATTCAAGTATGGTATACCGGGGAGTTCGTCAACAACATAATCGTAGATAGTTTTGTCCTACTACAGAAGATTTTTTACTACCTTTTGAGCTTTGTGTGGGAACAAGAAATCTCTTGTTGCATAATGTTCTCCTGGTGCTTTCTGGTTCCTGAAACGTGACAGCGCCGCCAACGTTCCCACGGTCGAAATATCCCAGAATTATTTTAAGCCATACAACCTTTTTGCTTTAAATCTGAAGATGTAAACTACAATGATGTGTGTGTGTGAATGTGTTTTGTGATATTCATTCTATTATTGTCTATTCTTTTTTATTATATTCCGTACCTGGAGGTCTACTCTCTTTCTCCGAAACGAAACTTCGTAAACGAAGTTTCGTCAGTGACCCTACTCTATTTCATTTTCGGCCGCGCACAAGAAGTTCGAAACCATAGACAATTTTCGTTAACGATAATATCGTGTGGGTCTTTTATGATGTCATCTTAAGTAAATTACGGTTTTTACTTTAACTTAAAATTAATAAACTCTTTTGCTTTATTTTTACATTTTACAATGAAAATGTGATTTATTAAATATTTCTTGAAATATTCATGCAGAAATTATAAATATATAGATAAAAATTCTATTTTCGACGACATTCACCGCGACACAATAAAACACCCTTTCACTGTCATTGTTAACCGACTAATTTGAAGAGTACTGTTTCATGCCAACAATGGGTATGTCACGAATGACAACCAAAAATGTCTGTATATTCACAATCTAATCATAACATGTCAACTTCAACTTATGATTTTTTGTTTGTGTACTTTGAAAAGTTTTCTAAAGTAGCCTCAGGACCGAGCTCGCAGGTCTCAGGACTGACCTGGCAGGCATGAGGACTGAGCTGGCAGGCATCACTGCTGCCCTGTTGCAGCTGTGTGGTCTTGGTAGACAATATTTAGATAGGAATTAAGATTTTGTTACTGTTTTGTTTGTTGTGTTTCTTTATTATGTTTGTGTTTAGATAGGGTTAAAGTAAATAAAACTTTATTATAAGTATAAATTTTATTCATATTTATATTCCTCGCACAACTCCTCGAATAATTTCCGACTGAGTCTGTAATTTCCTACAAACTCAAAGTCGAGAATTTCGCTAATATTTAGTTGATTGCGCAGACGGCGCCGGTTCCTTCTACGCTCTAAACGTTCTTCACGTAAAGCAGCTTCGATTAAAAGCATTCTTGAAGCCATTGCCAACAATTTTCTCACAATATTCACAAAACTAAACGTAAAACGAAAATCAAGGTAACACTTTTGGTTTCGTCAAATTTGAGGTTAAAATTACGAACAATCGTCTGTCAAATTCAAATATTCGTTCGGAAGATTTCGAATTAGAGTAGGTTTAGAGAATCTTAACGATAAAAAATGTTCGTTCGTCCGAAATTTCGAAACGAAATGGAACCGTGGTAGGAAAGACGCGAAATTTCGTTCGAAACTTCGTTTTTCGTTGAATAAGAGTAGACCTCCTGTTTAAGAATTTCGTTGAAGGTCAGGAGACAAGTCTATTAGTATAGACTAGCTGTTCCCCGCGACTTCGTCGGCGTCAATTTCTGTTATTATGATCGCGATTATGAAGTTTTGATAAAATGTGTTTTAAATAAAGTATTTCTGCGTAAATGATAATTTTAGTTAATATTATGTTGATAATTTCGACCAAATTTGATTACCATAAAATAGGTTATAGTGAGTCAATCTTAAAAGATAGACATATACTGTCGAGGTCATTTTTTTAGAACATTTAGAGAGGAACAAATCTTTCATACATATATTTTGGGTAACTCGAACCGTTTACGCAGCGCACGCAACGGAAACTTTGAAATATTCCCCGTTTTTTTTTTTTTGCAACATTTTTCACTGCTGCTTCGCTCCTATTGGTTGCAGCGTGATGTTATATACCCTAAAGCCTTCCTCGATAAATCGACTATCCAACACAAAATATTTTTTTAATTCGAACCAGTAGTTCCTGAGATTAGCGGGTTCAAACAAACAAACTCTTCAGCTTTATAATATTAGTATAGATTATAATAAATGTTAATGCTTATTCCATAGTAGCCTTATTCTTTTAAAACCTAATTTTGGACGAATATTTCCTTATCCGGAGATTTTTAAGACATCATTGGCACTTCAGTCTACTGCAAAAGTTTATACAAATCCTTGTATAGGAACATAAAGTCTCTTACTGCATCATGTTATCCTGGTGCATTCTGGTTCCCGAAACGTGACTGCGTCGCAAGCATTCCCACGGTCGAACATACCAGATTTATTTAACCTATAAAAATTTTTTGTTCTTTGTACATGTAGTTTTTTAATATTCATTAATTCTATTATCGTCTATTCATTGTATTATGTATGCTCCCTACCTGATCAAAGATTTCTTCAAATGTGAAAGCAAGTCTACCCGAAGAATCTCTTAAAAGGTCAGATGGGGACACGTGATCCAAAATCATATTCGACTGGTTCTTTACTGCCTTGATTCTTCTACTTTCAAAGATGTTTTGTTCCATAGACACTAATCAGTTGTTTTTTAAGCCATCATCATAATGGCAGTTTTGTTTACTGCACAACATCTTATCCTTGAGAGTCTTCTATGAGAACAAGAAATCTCTTTATGCGTCGTGTTCTCCTGGTTTTTTCTGGTTCCTGAAACGTGACAGCGCCGCCAGCCTTCCCACGGTCGAAACATCCGACTTATTTTAAGGCATTCAAACTTTTTGTTCCAATCCAAATAATAGTAACTATAGTAAGTTCTTTGAAATGCAATGTCTACTATATTAAAATTTACTACCTCATTAATGATTTCTACAAAGGGAAGGAAGGATCAACCTACAAACTTTCTAAAAGAAATTGGGTGACGGTTTACAGGTTTCCAAAATTGATAAACACACCTAGGGCAGGTATTCAATTGCATTCATTATTTATTCTGTTTAACATAGAAGTTGAGTTCTTCCTCATTCTCTTATTTATCCAAATATGTATTCACTTATCAAAACTGCAAGCACATCAACTCTTGCGGTTTATGACATCCTAGTAAGTTTTGCTCGGTAAAACGTGACGTCAGAGTGCGTCCCATCCCTGTTGTTTCTAATGTGACATAATATTGTTTCGGATAGGAAAATCCATCTCTATGCAATTATTTTTATTTATATCATCAAGATTTGACTTCCCTTGAACAAACAATGTTCTGAAAAATAAAGAAGGTTGGTTTTAGACACGAGGTCGTCAGAAGTGTACCGACGGTTCGAGTGACATGCAGCCTTAAAGCACAACTTAGCGCTATTTAATATTGTTCATACACAAATATTAATTATTAATAATATAATCCTTAATTTTGACTAGATGAAAGTTTTACAAAAATGTATACCTGCTGTTTTTTAGATATAAACTGTTTACCAAAACTATATAGACAATGATAAGGTAATGCTATTTGTAAAAAAAAAGTTATATTGATGCTTTTGCATGCAATGCAAAATTATAAATTCTTTAAAATAAATAATACTACAAAAAATAAATATATTATTGTGTTCCTGAATTTTGCGCGCTTTTAACTTTATTCTGTGATAATGTCATCCACAACTAAATGTTAAAAAATGCATTGATCGAAATAAAAATAAGGTGCCACACGATCTCTGCCGCGGAAAGTGAAAGTGAACAACTCCTAGCAACTTCTGATGCCCTAGCCGGTAGATACTTTCTGAAACGTGACGCCGCCCTCACTTTCCCACGGTCAAACCTAGCCTGGTTTTCTTTCGAAAGCCCTAACAAAAATAGAATCATTTTCCTGATACAGTTTTTTAGTCTACAAACATTCTTCTTAACATAAAATGTAAGGTAGGTAACTAACACGAAAACTATAATTTGATCACAATTAAATTATTTATTTGCCTTAGTAATAGACTGCCCCATGTTGGGCGCCAATTGGTCGCAAAAATAGTAAGTTAATATTCGTAAAAAAAAAATATTACAGTTATATATTTAGTTATCCCATGCTTTCAAACATTTACCTACCTACCTACTATTTGCCAGACATTGTAAAGAAACTTACGCATTATTATTATAAACTGATTTTTAAAAATATGCTCTAATTACATCTTTATAATATATAATCAGCCCTCCTAGTACCCAATTAACGCTGAAGCTACCAGGGCAAGCAGGCAAGCGCGTTATGACGTAATTTAACGTCATCGACGATCTTCTTTGGCCTATAGAAGACTCGTCCAGACTCGTTTTATAACAATGAAGAGTGAATGCATGAATAATAAAACAATGTGGACTGGAGGAAAAAGTCCAACCATTTCTTGCGGCAGAAAAAATACAATTAAGCTTGAGATGGTTTTTTCACGAACTTTTTTTACGTATTAAATGTCCTACACTTAAGAAGGAAGGACCTGACTAAAATATTTTCGAAGAAATTTTCTGACTACACATATTGTCTTATTTTATTAAGATTTCAAGAAAGTTTTAACCGTAACTTTAGGCTATAGATATATGACGGACATAAGTTTGGTCCTAACTATAAATAGTAATAATAGTTTCGAATGATGCAACTGTCTGTGCTTTCTGGTATCCTAGTGTTCAGTGTAACTCTTTTTATTCACTATTTTTATTTTTTATATCAAATTTTCAAGTCATGACAACACAAAAAACACCATTAAAATGTTAATTTAAAAATTATTTGTAGACTGATAATACTTTTAAACTGTTTTACGCGGTGTGTTTACATTTTACCTGTACATAGTGTACATTTTCATCTATGCAGTTTTGTTACTATGCAACTCTGTACGTTTTCTGGTGTCCTAGTAACCAATGTTTGGGAAACACGTGGTCCTTACGTAGACAAAAATCTGTAAGTTGCTTGTACTTTATAAAATCTACAAAACTTTTTCTATAAATAATGTGGTTAGTTTGATATCTTGTTAATTATAAAAGTTTCCATGTTTTGTGGAAAAGGTGAATAATATAATGGCTATTTCGAAAAATATATGCCTTCTTTCCTGGATCAGATTAGTAGAAGTTTTATGAAGAAAGCAGTTGCAATTTTTGTTTTAATTTAAAGAGCGTTCCTCAGTCGACTATTGTAACCATTGTAGATTTTTTGCAAGTCAAGTGCATTTTTTTTTCTTCTTTGTTTAAGGATTAAATAATTATTTACAATTCAATATTTAAATCTAACAAGAACAAACACTTACAACTATACTAAAATTTTATCGTCATCCTTGTCAATGGCGGGAAACGTGCCCAGGAAGGCTGGCAGCATTGCCAACGTTGAATGGCTGATTACCGATTCTCGGTGCAAGGAACAAACCAGCTCTCTGATCACGAGTAGAGTCTACCAAACGTTTTAGTTCATTGCAACAGAACTCCACATACCTTCTCATGCCCTGGTATCCAATGTTTTGGGGACACGTGGGCGATGCTGAGACCACCAACAAGATTTAACCAAAATACTTCGATGAAACGAAAAATGTATATTTTCAATATAGTTAACAAATAACTAAGACATTATTTCTTGATGGAACTGTACATTTCGAAAACTGTGCTGTCAAATAAGAAACAGCATTTATTAGTAAAATATTTAAACAATTTGAAGCTCCTCAAAAAATACATTTTGATACCGTCTACCTCTTCTTCTTTTTTCTATTCGTTTTAATGGTATATTTCACTTAAAGTACACATTTATCGTGCCGGATGTGGAAACATTCTTACATATTATATTATTCTCAATATTCTACTATTCACACACATACACACACACGGCTTTGATTTCATATTCTGTATTTTACTTTTAATTTTTCAGTCTATTTGTATGTAATCTTAAATTTATGTAGTTTTTCTGTTACCCTTTTACTAGATCTGGAACACTTATTCCCTCGATAGGAGACGGGCGTTGGCAACTGCGCCACAGTTTTTAACTTTTGCAGCTGCCATCGTTTATATCTGTTTAAAATTATATCTGTTTCTGTTCCAAAAAAATAAACGATATTTATTCTATAAATATTATACCCTTTCGGTAACACTCTGTAATATTAAAAAAAACAACAACAACATGGAATATAACCTACTTGCGGGTTTTAGCGGGCTATCACAGCATCAAGTTATTCTATGTACGTTTAACTTTGATAAATTATTTTAAAGTTCACATCCAATATCGAGCAGTCTATGAAGATGAAACGACCTATTTTCAAAAATATACAAGCAAAATAGGAAAAGTCAAACCTAACCATTATAATAATTCAACTTTTAGTACCTACACCCCTTATAATTTTAAACTGTAAATCCATGTTATACATAAATTAAGTCACATTTGCTATTATTTATTAATCAATTTTCTGAAGAACAAGTGAATAAAAAATATTTAAGCCACGACTTATAGCGATTTAATACGAAGGAAAGTGCGACCTCTATCTTAAAATAGTGAAAACTTATAGAGAGCGTGGCACGTTAGCTTTTTTGTATTTGCTACGTGCAACGGTAGCGACGAAAACACGTGTTACAAGGCAATGTGTACTAGGACACCAGAAGTCGGTAGAAGCTCTCGCGTTGCACCCTAAATCAATATTCCTACGAGTTACAACTACGTTATACAACCTGTTGCGCTGTGTGCGAAAGATCAATGAAAACCCACACATGGACATGTCTTGCAGTGTTGCACTTGTCAGTGTGTGTTTTGTCTGACTGTGAATAGGAGTGACCAATAAATAGCTTTTTAGTTGGTCAAAAGGCACCATCATTTGTTTTATGTTAATTTCATGGCGATTGATAGGTGGCTTTGTAAGTTTAAATTAATTAGCTTAAGGAATGAATATAGTGTAGTAAAAAATGTTTACTAGGAAAAAAAATGCTGCAAATATCTCTGACATAACAAATTTAATTATAAATAACTGAACGTGCGAAGAAACGTGTGTAGCTACGTCGTCCGCCGTAGCCGTAGATGCAAGTAAAAGAAGCCTACGTTTGGCTACGTAATTGCCGTAGTAAGAGTTCGTAGCCGCTACGATGTTAAGTTGAACGGAGTTAATTAGCATTTTATAATGCACGCTAATTATCTTTATCGCTAGTTAGTAGGCGCAGTTGAGGCACTGAAAATATTAAATTTTTAATTTGATATAAAAACATCAACAACTTCAAATTATATAGTCGATGAACTTATCGAGCAGTGTGACCACAGCGCCAAAGCCACGTGTTTTAAAACATTGTATACTAGGACAGCAGTACCCAACAGGAGGTATGAACCAGACATCCACCACCACACCCCTACCTGCTTGCATGTGGGGTTCATAGAGGTCGGTATCAACCAATGTATAGCAAAAAATACAAGGCAAATTAAAATGTGACGTTCATCGATAAGGTTGCTAAACTTGCAAATTAATTTTAACAAAAAGTAAGCAAATTGTAAAGAAGAAACAGGTATTCAGCGAATTATCCTGGATTTAAAATAATGAATGTGAAATCCGTTCAGCTCCCGTAGTCACCAAGCGTACGTGGTACATATATTTTGTCAATTATCCTTCGCAAGAAAAAGTTTTTTCCGTAATTAATTAAAACCGCAAATTGTCTAGGCTCCTTTTCAAACAGTCAGTATTATATAGATAACATAACATACCATCACGCCTGTATCCCCGAAGGGTTAGGCAGAGGTGTACCAATGTACACCCACAGTTCGCCGGTATGTTTAGGAATGTAATGAATACGCATTTTATTAAGATTTTAATAATTACTATTCATTTTTCCTTGTTCTCCTCTCCGCATACACTTTTCTGACATCTGTCAAAAATTGCTTTGTTTCTTTTGTTCTTTGCATTTGCGTAGATTGGCTTTCCAACCAGTTACAAAATTAATTTTAATTCGCTTATTGTTATTTAATATCAATAAGCCAATTAAAATTAATAAATTAAATTTTAATTAAGGAACACAAAATAAGCTTTTAAAATGAAAGCCTAATTAAATGTAAATTAATGATTCTAATATAAAAAAAAAAATGTTTTTAGTATTTTTTTATATTACCTCTTTTGTGTCCCACTCTGCTGGGCAAGGTCTCCCAATTATCACTACATAGTATAAAACAAAGTCGCTTCCCGCTGTCTGTCCCTATGTATGCTTAGATCTTTAAAACTAGGCAACGGATTTTGATGCGGTTTTTTTTAATAGATAGAGTGATTCAAGAGGAAGGTTTATATGTATAATGTATAATACATGCATAATACATAGTAGAGAAACACTGATAATCTTAGAGTTTTTTATGTAAGGTCGTAAATAAACACACTTTTTTGCGCTTACATTGCAAACGCTGGCTGAACCCTACGAGATAGATCAAAGTAATGTACTACAGTATTGTACACCTTAAAAAGGTCTACAAAAGGTCTACACATTAAAGAGCACGTGCCTATACCAAATAGTGCGTCGAAGGCCGCGCTTCGCCCTACAACACTTTATGATTATGTAGTATATTTAGTATCAGCAATGCACCCGTGCAAAGCCGGGGCGGGTCGCTAGTTTATTATACGTTTCTAAAAAGCGTGGTAGCGCTTTCTCATGTCACGTGTTATTGGGCCTTGTAGACTAGGATATCAGACCAGACAACAGAATGCAACTTGAAAGCTATCTGACGCTTTCTCTTTCACGCACATAATGGAGTAGGGTACAGGTAGATATGGGGTGGATACACACACACATACATGAGTTTTCGCATATTGTGGTGTGTATAGAGCGTGTGAAGGCGGTTCCAAAGCCACGTGTTTTAAAACACGGGATACTAGGTCCTCAGAAGCTACCAAGAGTTAGGTAGCTCAATAAATATAGAGATAAGAAACATTTTTGAAGTAGACCATTTTTACCACCTGTCTTTAAACGGCAAAGATTGCCTTTTGCTACTCTCTACTTAAACTTTTAAAGAAAAATATTACAGCCTTAAACACAAACTAGGATTTTTTTATTTATTTATTCCAAATTTTGTGATAGCTAGTTTCGTCAAACCATAATCAGCGAGTCTTGATCTTTATCATAGCTATAGCAAGATAGGTGGATTCTTCCCAACTGCTTCCAATTTCTACGTTTGAACACTTTTATTAGTTTTCTAGCTTCCTCATCATACATGTACCATAATAACCTTCATATCTTGGGTATTTAATACCAACTTACCGTATAAACGCGTGGAGAGGTGTAAATATTAGTTCTTATAATGCAAAATTGGCTTCCTCGAGCTCGAGAGTCAAAACAGTGAGCGAGATAGAAAGAAAGAATCAATCAATCATGATTCATTTTGTTCAAATACAGCCTACATGAACTGAGGCCACGTGTTTCATAACATTGGATACTAGGGTACCAAAAGTTGGCAGGAGATGTGTGAATATGAGAATCAATATTATAGGGGTGTGTTTGTTGCACGCGACTGCATACATACATTTCACTCATACCACGTTTCTAGACTTTTAGTACTAGAGCATTAGACATGTAGGGATCTAAACGGAAGCTTCGATACTTCTTTTTATTCCAACTGAGGCTAAGTTCATATACTTAAGAGTTAATTATCCTAGGTGAAAAAGGTTTTTATAATCAAGTAGCTACCAGCAACCTCTTTGACTAAAAAAGGAGCAAGCTGATAATTTAATTTCAAGATACAATAATTTACTATTTCTATGTTCAACCCTACTTAAATTATCATCAAGTTCTTGCACATTAAGAATTAACTTAATTTAAAAATTATGAAAGTAAATAAAAACTTCATGCTATTTTGTTTCCCGTTTGTTTTTTTTTTTTCATAATTTCTGAATGGCAAAGAGTCTATCAAATAAAAAGTTAAACTTACACACACTACTGTAACACTCGTATTCATTCAGGGGGTATGCATGTGTGGACCGTGTGAACGGCCTTGCTGTCGCCACGTGTTCCAAAACATTGGATACTAGGGTCCCAAAAGTCGGGAAGAGCTTACATCATTGCATTTGACATGTCAATGTTCTACAAAGGTGTAGTTAACGTTCTGTAGCACTATAATATTACTTTATAATTAATTTATTATTTAGATATCCAACAATAAATACTCAGATCACACGCTATAAAATATCAGTTCTGATATTTCTTATTTATTTTATCCTTCCTAATTAAAGACAACGGAATTTTCAAGGAACCGAAAAATAAACGCGAACGCTTTATTTATATTTTGACAAACTAAAATATTGAGTCGTTCCGACCCAAGTAATGCTAAACCGAGGTAAAGATAGATAGACCAATTGTCTCCTACCAAAAAGGACTGCCTTCTCTTTGCACTTCTGATTTTGTCTAAGGAAGCCTAGCAGAAAACAGAAGAGCGAGGAAAAGAGAGAGTGCCTTTGCTGTGCAATGGGACGCGCTTATTTTTAGACTAACATAATTATTAATTTTTATTTATTTATTTTATTTTATTTAATCATTTATGTACACACAACACATTAACAAATAATATTACATATTTAAAACTGATGTACAAAGGTACTGCTTATTTCTATAGAAATTTTTAGTGTTTTTATCAACTAGATTTTACTTTTAGGAACCCAACATATTTAAATTATTTTGGTCTAGCCGCAACGCCGATCGCGGAAAACCAATACGTCACGTGTTCGGGGGTGAAAGATACTAGGGTATCATACGTGCAAGGGATTTATTATTAACTAGCTACACTAGGGGTTGTTTCCAAATACGTCCCAAAATGAATATTTTAATAAATTAAAGTAGGATTTTTACATCAAATTACATAGAGGGATGATGACTAATTTAAAAAAAGATACATACAAAAGATACACCTCGTCCCGTAAACAAAAAACATGTAACGATAATCACAAAAATTATACTAAGCAGTGACGTCACAAACTAAATTGATTTTGACCAGTCATCTACCCTATTGAGGCAGGTAAGTCGGTTATTCTATGTTAATTCTACTCTTAAATATAGGTATAAAATAAGTACAACTTTCTATTCAGTTCCTTTTACTGAAGTTGTAAGTACAAACATTATTAATTTAATATAATATAAAATACTTAAGTATGTGCGTGCTTAGTTGTAAGTTGTTAAATAGCAGGATTGGTCAAAAACATTTTTTAACAGGGATCAAAACACACTAAATTTTGTCGTCACGCCTGTCTGGCTTAGGGGCAGTGCTCACCAACGCTTTAAACTTGCGACGTATTTACAACCATCGGTCATCTCATTCACACTCATCACATTTTGCATATAGCTGCTTCAGTCTGAGCTAGACTAGAACTTTTATATTGTACGCGAATGTCCGGCTCATTGCGGCGGCGTATTTGACACGCTTGATACTAGGACAACAGGAGGCTAGTAGAACTAATATTATTTATAGCATCAACCCCTTAGTGCTTATTTCAATGCACTAAGGGTTGAGTTGCACACATAGATATTACAACACACAGTATTCGTGTGTGTAGAAAATGGAGTGTGAACTTCTCTTGCCATCAAGCTTCAGCTTTTAAAACGTTGCAAAATAGTATGTATGAGGTTTGTTTAAATCGACTAGCTTTATGTATTTTTTAAGAAACCATTTTTTTTAGTTTAAGTCAAGCCCTTTTGTAATCAATCAATTATTAATTTTTTATTTAAATATTTCTAAATAACTGATCTATCTATTCCCGTAAAAAAAAGCCCACCCCAGATATTGAACCAAGACTTTGTAAAACACACCCAACAATGAATCCTTCAATGTAGTCAATCCACAGACATGCACACAATAGGGCGGCGCATGTGGGTCACTGAGGCCACGTGTTTATCAATATTGGGTACCAGGACCACATGAATCAATAGGAGATATACGCAAAACATGTTGGAAAGGGGTTGCACTGCATTGGCAACAGGTGGCCTTGCAATGTGAATGAAAGCATCCCCTGTCCTTGTGTGCTTGCAAAAAATGCGTTGATTTTTTGTCGTTAAACAATAAGCAAAGAGTCTATCAAATAAAAAGTTAAACTTACACACACTACTGTAACACTCGTATTTATTCATTCAGGGGGTAGTATGCATGTGTGGACCGTGTGAACGGCCTTGCTGGCGCCACGTGTTCCAAAACATTGGATACTAGGGTCCCAAAAGTCGGGAGGAGCTTACATCATTGCATTTGACATGTCAATGTTCTACAAAGGTGTAGTTAACGTTCTGTAGCACTTAATTATTAATTAATTTATTATTTAGACATCCAACAACAAATACACAGATCACACTCTATAAAAAATCAGTTCTGATATTTCTTATTTGGGGATGATTCTCATTAGAGCGTGCCGTGCCCGGGGCGGGGCCCGGACGGGACACGGATAATGCACGGTGTAATATAAATTGATTCATACAAAATATATGTAACAGATCAAAACCGTGCCCCGTCCGGGCCCCGCCCCGGGCACGGCACGCTCTAATGAGAATCATCCCTTATCCTTCCTAATTAAAGACAACGGAATTTTCAAGGAACCGAAATATAAACGCGAACGCTTTATTTATGTTTTGAAAAAACTAAAATATTGGATTAGATCCAACCCAAGTAATGCTAGACATCACGGTAAACCGAGGTAAAGATAGATAGACCAATTGTCTCATACCAAAAAGGACTACCTTCTCTATGCACTTTTGATTTTGTACTATCCAAGCCGTGCCTTTGAGTGGCAACCGGAGGGTAGGCGAAGACGCGGACGGCCAGTACACACGTGGAGGAGATCGGTGGACAAGGAGCTCAGGAAGGAAGAACTCAAATGGGAAGACACTCGAAGAATCGCGCGGGACCGGCCGGCTTGGAGAAAACTTGTTGGGGCCCTCTGCACCAGCGGGGTGCCTTAGGACCACAACAACAACAACAACAAGCCGTGCGGCGATTCTCGCCTCACCTGTCCGCGGCAAACTGTCACTTTCTTTTTAACGACCGCGCGAGACCCTCTTAACAAAAACGATTACTACTGAAAAACTGCTATAGCTACATTCGAATAAAAAATACTCACGGAAAGCTCAAATAATCTAAAATTTAATTTAATTACAAGTAAATTACTCTAAGGATAAAGGATGAAAAAAAAGTTTAAAGTTGGGGAAATCAAAAACATCATCGTATTTTTTTTATTTCGAGTTTTACAAGAAAAGTTTAATAGTTACTGGTACCAATTATTTTTTATTATAATAGTACATGATATACCCTTTAAAATGACACCAATACCTCAATATAAATATTTAGTTTTCTGTCATGAAAAAATAAACTAAGCCAAGTACTTCTCAAAAGGTCCCCGGGCCTCGGGCGACATAAAAGCTTTGAGTTGCATTTTAATTATTTCTAGACCCCATCTCAATATATTTCGTTTGTAAATGGCTATTAACGTGCTAATAGTGAATAATTATCTTATATTTAGCGTTTATCTAACACAAACAACCAAATAAGTAAAACACACTGTAAACAATATTGAATCATCAAACGATAATCGCGTAGTCACATAACTTTTCCAGCTAAATTATTCTTTGTAACCTTTTTGGAATTGACGTAGTAATGCATATTTCGTAAAGAAGATATTATCTTCACATTTAATTTGATATACAATAACAGTAGAAATAAGGTAAAAAATTATAATTAAAAAAATTAAAAAACACGCCTGCCATGTCAAAAAGTGTACTAAAAAATTAAAAACAAGTCAAATATTTGCATTCGGGGCACGGTTACTTGGAACAATTCATTACAGGTCCCCCGACTGCAAATATTTGACTTGTTTTTAATTTTTTAGTACACTTTTTGACATGGCAGGCGTGTTTTTTAATTTTTTTAATTATAATTTTTTTATTTAATATCTTTTAGTGATAAATAATATTTTATAGAGAGCTACAACACAAAAACATGACACAACACAAAAAAAAATCGTTCGGAACCCTTTGCAGGCGATTTCGACTCACACTTGACCATTTTTTAATGTCCACATAGCCTATGTCACTCGGGATAACTCAAAGCTTCTAATGATACCACAAACATTGAAATCGGTCAAGCCTTTTAGAAGTTATGGTGGAATAAAGAAACTCACAAACATACATACATACATACCTACATACATACATACATACATGAACCCTGAAAACATAACACTCCTTTTTGGGCAGTCGTGTAATAAAAACAGAAAACTACCACATTTTGCTTAGAGCTCCAGACTCGATAATCGTTTGTTGACAAAAAAAGACGAACTGTCACTTTAATTTTTTTTTTTTTCTAAAAATTTTGTTACCATTCTACAGATTAAATTCATTCTCACGGACGACACACTTAGTAAAGCGCCATCTAGTATTTTTTTACTGTACGACTACCACTTGACTTTAGCGCTGTACGCCTTTAAACTGAACGATGTCGTTTGGTGACTGCAGTCACCACGGACAGTTTAGGCAAGAATTTTTTTTGGTGACTGTAGTCACCTGGACATTTGAGTGGTTTTGCAGAAAACAGAAGAGCGAGGAAAAGAGAGAGAGCCTTTGCTGTGCAATAGGACGCGTTTATCATTAGACTAACTTAATTATTAATTTTCACAGCGTTTTAATCAACTTTAGATTTTACTTTAAAGAACCAAAATATAAAAAGAATATTTTGGTCTAGCCCCAACGCCGATCGCGGAAATCCATAAATTACGTCACGTGTTCGGAGGTGAAAGATACTAGGGTATCATACGTGCAAGGGATTTATTATTATCTAGCTTCACTAGGGGTTGTTTCCAAATACGTCCCAAAATTAATATTCAAATAATTATTTTATTAATATAATAAAATAAAGCAGGATTTTTACATTAAATTAAAATGCTGAATAATTTTTATTTTTATATCCATCTTTTAAATAATGAAAAATATTAGACACGCAAAGTCCCAAAATTTATATTCAAATAATTATTTTATTAATGTAATAAAATAAAGCAGGATTTTTACATTAAATGAAAATGCTGTATAATTTTTATTTTTATATCCATCTTTTAAATAATGAAAAATATTAGACACGCATTTTCTTTGTAAAAGCTTCAAGGCTTGTAGTTAACGCTCCTTTTCTACACACATGCGGACTATGTGGATCTATGTGTGCAACTCACCCTTAGTGCATTGAAATAAGCACTAAGGGTTGATGTTGTATACAATATTACATACAATAGCCTTCTGCTATCCTAGTATCCAGCGTGTCAAACACGCCGCCGCAATGAGCCGGACATTCGCGTACAATATAAATAAAGGTCTCTCTCTAGTCTTCTAGCTCAGACTGAAGCAGCTATATGCAAAATGTGATGAGTGTGAATGAGATGACCGATGGTTGTAACTACGTCGCAAGTTTAAAACGTTGGTGAGCACTGCCCCTAAGCCGGACAGGCGTGACAACTGTATTTATTGTTTTTGATTCTTGTTAAAAATATTTTGGGTCAATTCCTGCTATTTTACAAATCACAACTAAGCACGAATATCATTATTTTTATATTATATTAAATGAATTATGATTGTACTTACAATTTCAGTTAAAGGAATTGAATAGAAAGTAGTACTTATTTATTTATTTAAAAGTAGTATTAACATAGAATAACCGACTGCTTCAATAAGGTAGATGATTGGTAATGACAAGTCGAAATCAATTTAGTTTGTGACGTCACTGCTTATTATAATTGTTGCTTAGACGTGATTATCGTCATATGTTTTTTGTTTACGGGACGAGGTGTATCTTTTGTATGTATCTTTTTTTTTTAATTAGTCATCATCCCTCTATGTAATTTGATGTAAAAATCCTGCTTTAATTTATTACAATATTAATTTTGGGACGTATTTGGAAACAACCCCTAGTGAAGCTAGTTAATAATAAATCCCTTGCACGTATGATACCCTAGTATCTTTCACCCCCGAACACGTGACGTATTGGTTTTCCGCGATCGGCGTTGCGGCTAGACCAAAATAATTTAAATATGTTGGGTTCCTAAAAGTAAAATCTAGTTGATAAAAACACTAAAAATTAATAATTATGTTAGTCTAAAAATAAGCGCGTCCCATTGCACAGCAAAGGCACTCTCTCTTTTCCTCGCTCTTCTGTTTTCTGCTAGGCTTCCTTAGACAAAATCAGAAGTGCAAAGAGAAGGCAGTCCTTTTTGGTAGGAGACAATTGGTCTATCTATCTTTACCTCAAAATGTAGCAATGTAGGAAGCTGAAGTGGCAGTGGGCTGGCCATGTCTGTCGCAGAACCGACGAGAGGTGGAGCAGGAAGGTTCTCGAATGGAGACCACGTTTAGGCAAACGTAGTGTAGGACGCCCCCCGGCTAGATGGACGATGACCTGAAGAAGGCAGCTGGCAGTGACTGGATGCAAAGGGCGGGAGATCGTGCGCTGTGGCGTTCCTTGGGGGAGGCCTATGTCCAGCAGTGGACTGCAACAGGCTGATATGATGATCTTTACCTCGGTTTAGCATAATTGGGTCAGATCTACTCAATATTTTAGTTTGTCAAAATATAAATAAAGCGTTCGCGTTTATTTTTCGGTTCCTTGAAAATTCCGTTGTCTTTAATTAGGAAGGATAAAATAAATAAGAAATATCAGAACTGATTTTTTATAGCGTGTGATCTGAGTATTTATTGTTGGATATCTAAATAATAAATTAATTATAATTAAGTGCTAACAGAACGTTAACTACACCTTTGTAGAACACTCAAAAGCAATGATGTAAGCTCCTCCCGACTTTTGAGCCCCTAGTATCCAATGTTTTAGAACACGTGGCGCCAGCAAGGCCATTCAGAAAATATGAAAAAAAAAAAACAAACGGGAAATAAAATAGCAAGAAGTTTTTATTTACTTTCTAAATTTTTAAATTAAGTTATGTTAATTCTTAATGTTATTGCAAGAGCTTGATGATAGTTTAAGTAGGGTTGAACATAGAAATAGTAATTTGTATCTTGAAATGACCCCCATGGTGCAGCGTGACGAGCGTGACGCACGTCCCTCTTGTGTAATACTGACGTCCTGGTGTCCCGTGTTTATGAAAACGTGACAACCGCACGGGATTTTCATATGAATAAAACTAATAATAATTTACTACGTAATATTGGTATATTTAATCGTGACGAAAATTGACATATGAGTGAACCACAAACCACAACCATGAATTTTAGTCAAATAATTAATTCAACTAAAACTATGCGCGTAGTTTCTTTCTTGGACTTACATAGCTGACCATAAAACATTACCAATTAGTCTTTTATCATCAGCCTAGTGAGTTAAAATTGTAAATTGTAACAATTTTATATTTCCACGTGTATGTCGGTTTTAAGTTAGAGCTGCTGTTGTACCTGACAGCCTAGTAACTATTGGTTCAAAACACGTGGTCTGGGTTAAACTGACGTTTGCACCATTTTAACCATCGGTTAACTTTTTATATATTTACTTGCCCCCCCCACGTTGTAATCAGCGTTCTTTTTGTTGACTTAAAATTATAAATTAATTTTAATTAATTTTGATTTTTTTATTCTTAATTTCAGATTTTATTTATATCGTGTGCATAATATCGTTAAGTTAGTATATTATTTTTGATAGCTTAATTAATGTATAAAGTAAAAAAGAACTCAGACATTATAGATAACTTAAATAGGTTAAAAATGTTTGAATTTAGGCTGTTTTCCTATAAGTTTAAATAATATAAAGTTGCAGTATTTAGCCTATTTTTGAGTCAACAGTTGGCTTTGGATTGAGTTGTCCTTAAATTGCTAATATTATCTTCTTGATTTATGAAGTTCTAGTGTACAATGTTTGGGAGCACGTGGCGTCCCGGTGTATCCCGTTCACACACACGGCTTACATGTTCAGCTAACACGACAGAATCTAATGAAATATTTAGTAAATGCATAAACGTATGATCTCTTGTTTTATTGACAGGATATGATGTAAATGGCAGGTGTCATAATAATATCAGATGTGTATGTTACATGTAGATTATGTGTAAAATAATAGTACAATACTAAGAAGCCTAAGATATAATTAATTATTTATGTCTAAACATCTATCTTATATCTCTCACCTTCCATACTCATGGTAAATACACACACACATACATGCGCCCACACACACACACACACACTCTGACACAAATCTACTCTTACTTTCTTACACTTTGTATAAGTGAGAATTTTGAATTAAATGTCCATATTTTGTTTTTCATTTACTATTTGTTTTTGTTTTTTTTTTTATGTATGATAAGTGGTTTTGTTTAATTGTAACAGAGCCACAACATACAAGCTCTGCTTAGTTTGTGGCTCGCCAATTTGTTGTATTGTTCTATTACACTTAATAAATAAACATTATTATTATTATTATCTACAGGCATTTTCGAAAGCCTTTGCCTAGTTTTAAGTACATATTTGTAATGCTCCGATGCAATATATATCTAAATAATCAAATATGTGTTTGGCTTAAGAATGAAGAAATTTTATCGCAATATCTAAAGTTGTTCAATTAAAGCGACCTTATGTCACCAGTGTCATCCTCGTGTAACTGCAGTTCATTCCTGATGTCCTGGTACTATTTGAGTTGCAACACGTGACGTCACTGGAGCATTCCAAGGACGTTCAGATAAAATATGCTGATACTTAATTTTCTAGTTGATTCCTTTTGCTAACCATTTTAACATATTCAAAGTTAAGCAAACATAACCTACCTATTTCGGAGTTATTATCAATTACTTATTAATTATTTTCTTCTTCCTTAAAAATATATATTTTTATATCTTTCTAAAATATACTTACGACTCTTGATTATTTAAATACGTGTGATATTTTTTTCACTGAGAATTTGTTCGTTACCTTTATGTAGTAGTTAACATTGACCTAAAAAGCTATAAGCGGACTCGCGGTCACAACTGGTTTATGCTATGCTATCCTGGTACCTGATGTTTTAAAACACGTAGCCTGAGTGCCGTGTACACATGATGCATTCAAATGTAAAAAATAAACTCCTTCCTTTTACGAAATACTAATTTCTTAATTAGCTGACAAACGTTGTTAAAACTTCTTACGAACTATTAAAACATAAAAATATCTTCGTCATTTTATTTACAGAGGACTGGCCCATTGGGTTTCGTATTAAATGCAAAAAATCTTTCTTTCTGTGAAAATCCATATTTTCTAGTTTCTTTGTTTCAGTTGTTGTTAATTTCGTTTGTTAGCGTGATTACTTGATTAGCGTGTGGTATTTTCAATTCAATTCCTAATCGGTATGTTATTTTATCTGATTCTATAAGATAATAAAATAAAGACGGGCGCATTAATTACTTTGCACTTGTAGTAAGTGTAAACTTAAAGTTCATAACCAAAGAATTTTCATCAAGTCCTTGCAGTAAATTAATCCTGACAGCTATACCGGAGGACAGGACAAATCTTTGTGTGATGAGCACGATCATTTGTTCTGTGTCTGGGTGTAATTTATTTATAGTATGTATGTATTTAGAAATATACAAGTGTGTTTATCAGTTGTCTGGTTACCATAACACAAGCTCTGCTGAGCTTGGGACCAGATAGCCGCGTGTGAGTTGTCCCAGAATATTATTATTATTATATTATTTGCAGTGTGAATGTTGTGTTGGGCGGGCATGCAATGGACCGACTCACGTTTTCATAAACACGGGATACTGGGATGACAGCCGTGTGCAAGAGGTTACCTGTGTGAAAATTATAATAAACAAACAAACACATGCATGTACTATGTATGTATTTGTGTTTGTAAGATATGAAATAGTTTTCAGAAGTTATTGTATGTAAATTTCAAAAGGTACCGCATTTTAGGGTTATTTTTAATAGGGAGAAAATACAAAGTAGAAACATTTAAATTCTAATTATTTTATTGCATTTATATTATGTTAAATACTGTTTATTTATTATTTATTAGGTTTGGCTCGACTATTCACAAATTGATTCCTCTAGCGGCCTTGTCACATCAATTATAATAATTAAACCGAATTTAACGGAATTCGCTTATTTGTGTGAGATTATATATCTCTATAACTACAAAAAGGAAAAATGGGGATAGTTCATGAAAAAAAGAGAAGGCCAATGTTTAATTACTTACTTGTGCTATGAGTACCGTGTGAAACATATTCATATAGGTATCTTTTGTGAAAGTTGATGTAGTACAAACGTACTATATCGACTTGCCTCTGAGCTTTACTCTCCTGTCCCTCTCTGTTGTCCTGGTACCCAATGTTTTATAACACGTGGCCTGGGCGCCACACGCTTCAGTAGCGCTCTTGTTTGTCTAGTCAAACGTAAGTTACCTTGAAAACGTTTTTATGAAAAGTGACTTAACTATTTATTACTTGTCTAGATCTATATAATACTGACTGTTTTAAAAGGAGCCTAGACAATTTGCGGTTTCGGAAAAAACTTTTTCTTGCGAAGAATAATTGACAAATATGTACCACGTACGCTTGGTGACTACGGGAGCTGAACGGATTTCACATTCATTATTTTAAATCCAGGATAATTCGTTGAATACCTGTTTCTTCTTTACAATTTGCTAACTTTTTGTTAAAATAAATTCACAAGTTTTAGCAACCTTATCCATGAACGTCACCTTATAACTTGCCTTCTTTTTGCTATACATTGGTAGATACCGACCCCTATGTGCCACATGCAAGTAGGTAGGGGGTGGATGTCTGGTTCATACTTCTTGCTGTGTACTGCTGTCCTAGTATACAATGTTTTAAAACACGTGGCTTTTGCGCTGTCGTCACACTGCTCGATAAGTTCATCGACTTATATTTTTGAAGTTGTTGATGTTTTTATATCAAATTAAAATTTAATATTTGCATTGCCCCAACTGCTACTAACTAGCGTTAAAGATAATTAGCGTGCATTATAAAATGGTAATTAACTCCGTTCAACTTAACATCGTAGCGGCTACGAACTCTTACTACGGCAATTACGTAGCCAAACGTAGGCTTCTTTTACTTGCATCTACGGCTACGGCGGACGATGCTACACACGTTTCGTCGCACGTTCAGTTATTTATAATTTAATTTGTTATGTCAGATATTTACAGCTTTTTCTTTTTCCTAGTAATCATTTTTTACTACAACATATTCATACCTTAATTAGCTAATTAACTTAAACTTATAAAGCCTATCAATCACTATTAAATTAACATAAAACAAATGATGGTGCCTTTTGACCAATTAAAAAGCTATTTATTGGTCACTCCTATTCACAGTCAGACAAAACACACACTGACAACTGCAACACTGTAAGACATGTTTATGTGTGGGTTTTCATTGATCTTTCGCACACAGCGCAACAGGTTGTATGACGTAGTTGTAAATCGTAGGAATATTGATTTGGGGTGCAACGCGAGAGCTTCTACCGACTTCTGGTATCCTGGTACACATTGGCCTTTAACACGTGTTCTCGTCGCTACCGTTACACGGAGCAAATACAAAAAAGCTAACGTGCCATGCCTTCCCTATAAGTTTGCACTATTTTAAGATAGAGGTCGCACTTTCCTTCGTATAAAATCGCTGTAAGTCGTGGCTTAAATATTTTTAATTCACTTGTTCTTCAGAACATTGATTAATAAATAATAGCAAATGCGACCTTAATTTATGTATAACACGGATTTACAGTTTAAAATTATTCCAAGTAAGAGGTGTAGGTACTAAAAGTTGAATTATTATAATAGTTAGGTTTGACTTTTTCCTATTTTGCTTGTATATTTTTGAAAATAGGTCGTTTCATCTTCATAGACTGCTCGATATTGGATGTGAACTTTAAAATAATTTATCAAAGTTAAACGTACATAGAATAACTTGACGCTGTGATAGCACGCTAAAACCCGCAAGTAGGTTATATTGCATGTTGTTGTTGTTTTTTTTTAATATTACAGAGTGTTAACGAAAGGATCTAATATTTATAGAATATTCCCCATAATAGTACCACTACTGGGCACAGGCCTCTTCCCATATAGAGAAGGCACGAGCATTGATTACCACGCTTGCTCTCTGCGGATTGGCAATTTCAGATCTCAATTTTGGAATCCAGGTTTCCTCACGATGTTTTCCTTCACCTTTTGTCAGAAGTGTATTAGAATAATTAAGAAAGTACCTAAAACTTTGAAAAAGCCACATTGGTACTTGCCTAGGTTCGAACCTGCAACCTTGTGCATACAAATCCGTTCATTGAACCGCTAGGCCACCACGACATCTGTCAATAATGACATAGTTATTTGTTAACTATATTGAAAATATACATTTTTCGTTTCATCGAAGTATGTTGGTTAAATCTCGTTGGTGGTCTCAGCATAGCGCCCACGTGTCCCCAAAACATTGGATACCAGGGCATGAGAAGGTATGTGGAGTTCTGTTGCAATGAACTAAAACGTTTGGTAGACTCTACTCGTGATCAGAGAGCTGGTTTGTTCCTTGCACCGAGAATCGGCATAGCCATTCAACGTGGCAATGCTGCCAGCCTTCCTGGGCACGTTTCCCGCCATTGATAAGGATGACGATAAAATTTTAGTGTAGTTGTAAGTGTTTGTTCTTGTTACATTTAAGTATTGAATTGTAAATTATTGAAAATAAAACGACGCATCAACGGAATTGACTTGAACAGAATAATCTTTATTGAGGCACAGACAATATATCTATAACATATAACTCACATACTTAGTACTAGATGGCGCTAGGTGTATTCTTATTTTTATATAAACTAACACCCCCACTATATAAAAATAATACAAGTTATCTATTTTTCTACTAGACCAATAGCTTTAACAAAAGTTTTATGCTTGATTGAATTTAAACTTTTAGTAAGCAAATCAGCTGGCATATCAGCTGTACATAGGTAAATATTTCTTTACAAAAATGAAACCTTATATCTATATGCTTAGATTTATTATGAAAGACAGGATTCAATAACAATTTTTGCGCACTTTGGTTATCATTATACAGAATAATAGTATATGAACTGGCAGTTATTTCACATTGTAAGTTTTGCAAATAAATAGCTTCTTTACAAGATTCTGAGATACCAATATACTCCGCCTCTGTAGTAGAGAGTGCAACAACCTTTTGTTTCCTGCTTTCCCAAGATATTGCAGCACCTGATAATTCAAACACAAAACCTGTATATGACCTCCTACTAATTACATCACTGCCCCAATCAGCATCAACATAACCAATAATTTCAGAATTAAGTTTTGAGTCATATTTTAAACCATAATGTTTTGTCTTCTTTAAATATTTCAAAATTCTTTTTGCATGATGCCAATGTTCTTTAGTAAAACAATTGTTAAATTGGCTCATGTAACTAACTGAGAATGATATGTCTGGACGAGTTAAAACAGACAAATACATTAAACTACCTATCAGGCGCTGGTATGGTAAGCTAACATCACATTTGTCGCCTATACTAAGGTTCAATTTACATTCCATTGGTGTATTTGAACTGTGACAATCCAACATATTAAATTTATCCAACAACTGGTCTATATAACTTTCTTGGTCTAATGTTACACATTTTTTATTGCACACAACTCGCATACCCAAACATTGTCTTATAGATCCTAGGTCTTTAATCTTGAAATTGTCTCCCAACGACTTTTTTAACTTTATTACTTCATTAGAATCATTACTAAATATGAAAAAATCATCGACATACAGAGCAATTACAGTTATACATTTCTTAGTTCTCTTAATAAACAAACAAGGTTCATATTTTGATTTTATATAACCAATGTTAAATAAACAGTCTTCAACCTTTTTATACCACATTCTTGAAGATTGCTTTAGCCCATAGATGGCCCTTTTTAACTTTAAAACTTTACCATCATTTAAATCATCAAAACAATCTGGCTTTTGCATAAAAATTTCTTCCTCAAGGTATCCGTTTAAAAATGCTGTTTTTACATCTAAGTGTGTTGTTTTAAAATCTAATTTTGCAGTCAAGGCAAACAATAATCTTAATGTTGAAAATCTTACCACTGGAGAGAATGTCTCATTGTAGTCCACACCGTGTCTCTGAGTAAAACCTTTTGCCACTAAACGAGCACGATATCTGGGGGCACGGCAGTGCCCCAGCCAAGTCTCGAGCAAAACGGGCACGGCCGTACCATTCTTTTCTCGAAGCGTTTCGCGGCTATTTCACCCCCCCTGTATCATCGATACGGACAAAGCTAGGGGTTTAGATTTTCGATGACCTAGAGTAAGTATTAAAACAAGCTCAGCCTCAAAATTACATGACATTTGAACCAATAGTTTACGAGTTATGAGCGATCAAAGTTACACCATTTTGTCACTCACTGACTCACTCACTGACCGATCATCAAAAATCTAAGGTACTTCTAGCAAACTTAGAACCTTCAAATTTGGCACCAAGATAGGTTTTTAGCTACATGTAAAGGGAAAATTATAAAAACGGTAATAAATTATATAACTTAATAAATAATATGAAACAAATTTATATTTGCGGTTTTACAAGAACATGGTATATGAATTTTGACTGCATTGTTAACTTTGTTCTTTGTTTATGTACAAAAAGCAAATATTTTTTATAGCAATTTTGTTTATTTATAAAAAGAAAGAGACCTACAAAAAATAAATGAGATCCCACCAAAAACATTCAATGTAAAAAAAAGCCAAGTCTCTCTATGCAATTCTTCCATCGTAAAAAGTTTTGAGATCGCATAGGAGCCAAGTCCTGTTCAACTTAATTTGTAATAATAAATCAATATTTTGTGACTATATCAATAGTTTTGTTTACATTACAATAATAGTGACTTGGCCATGAGCACAATAAGATACAAATATAAAACAGCATATTTGGAGGAGTTGCAAGTAAATAATATCAGGACACCTTAACCGACAGTCGGTATCATCCAAGATCTGAACTGCACATGCACTATGGCGCATGTTTAGTCCATAGTGATCTCAAATTCCAATCAGTTACAAAATCGTGTCCATAATACCTACATATAATATATAAATTCAACGGTATTTGCACGTAATTACAAGGAGCAAACGACCTTTAACTTGTGCTCATGGCCAAGTCACTGTTATTGTAATGTGAACAAAACTATTGATATAGTCACAAAATATTGATTTATTATTACAAATTAAGTTGAACAGGACTTGGCTCCTATGCGATCTCAAAACTTTTTACGATGGAAGAATTGCATAGAGAGACTTGGCTTTTTTTTACATTGAATGTTTTTGGTGGGATATAACTTTACCATCCACATCACACTTTTTCTTTAGAACCCATTTACACTGAACCACACAATCATTATTATTTGGAGCTTCAACCAACTCCCAAGCTTGATTTTCTTCAAAACACTGAAGTTCTTCTTTTACTGCTTTTTGCCAATATTCTTTTTCATGTCCGGTCAAAGCCTCCTGCAAAGTTAAAACTCCAGCTTCTTGAAGACAAACATTTTGTTGGCTACTGAAACCATATCTATCAGGTTGTTTTCTTTCTCTAGCTTCCCTTGTGGTGGTTACAGTTTCCTGTAAACTTTCTTCTACATCTTCATACTCACTTGGTACATATTCAGAATCAGAACTATTTGTAGACTCTTCTTGGGATGTTAGAGTATCAGACAAGCTTTCTTTCATATCCCCCACTGAAGGTGTCTGGTCTGTACCTTTAATTGTTTCATTTACTAACTTCTGTTCTACAACTTCTATAGTAGTGTTTTCTTTCTCGACAACTATCACATCTCGGCTGGTTATTATCATATTCTTAACTGGATCACACACTCTGTAGCCTTTACTCGCATCAGCATAGCCAACTAGAATACCTTTTTGGGCCTTTTTATCCCACTTTTGTCTCTTTTCTTTAGCTATGTGTGTCATTACAAAGCTGCCAAAAACTCTCAGATGACTGATATCTGGCTTCACACCATGCCATAGTTCATAAGGTGTTTTACTTTGTAATACTGACAAACCTGTACGATTATGTAAATATACAGCTGTGTTTGTAGCCTCAGCCCAGAACTTCTTGCTTAACTGTGCATCAAAAAGCATGCACCTTGCTTTCTCGACTAAGGTTCTGTTCATTCGTTCACATAGTCCGTTCTGTTCAGGAGTATATGGACATGTTGTTTGATGAACTATTCCAATGTTTTTTAAATAATGATTAAACTCAGCATTACAGAATTCTCTTCCGTTGTCACTTCTAATAATTTTTATCTTCTTATTTGTTTGATTTTCAACTAATGCTTTGTATTCTATGAAGCTTTTCAAGGCTTCGTTCTTGTTTTTCAGAAAATAGATCGCCGTCATTCTACTAAAATCATCAACAAATAGAATGAAGTACTTATAACCTCCAATAGAATTGCACTCCATAGGACCACAGATATCCGTGTGAATAATATTCAACACCTCTGTACTTCTGTCACTTACATGAGTAAAAGGTAATCTAGTTTGTTTACCTTCACAGCAAACGGCACAGTTGGATTTCGTGATGTCAACTTTCTCTTTCAAGGTTAATCCATCAACTGTAATCTGCATTTTATTCAGACATTCACTGTTAACGTGTCCCAGCCTGCGATGCCAGAGTTCACCCGATATGACCGCTGCTGCAGACATGTTTTCTTGAAGTTGCAGCTTATAGACTCCATTTTTTAACAATGCGTAAGCCACCAGTGTACCTTTCCCATTATATATTTCACAGGCATTTGTAGTAAACACAACTTTATTCCCTTTGTGAATCAATTGACTAACTGATAGTAAGTTAGTTGTCAATTTCGGTACACAAAACACATCCTTCACGTCCACATCGAAATTGCAGCCATTAACTTCGGTAGAAATCTTTATATCGCCCGAACACTCAATCGGCACTTGCGTTTTGTCAGCAATTGTAATGTCCTGACCTTTCTTTTCATTTGAAATATTCGTGAGCCATTGTTTATTTGGCGTTAAATGCACACTGGCTCCAGAATCGACATACCAATCTTGGTTGTTGAAATTTCCGCTTAGAAAGACTGCACTGAACACATTGGTTTGCTTATGTTCGTTGCCTTTATTATTCGATACTTCAGCCGTACATTGTGATTTAAAATGGCCTATCTGTTTGCATCGATAACATTTAATTTCTTTCTTAGCCTTTGTTGACACTGTGCCGCCATGTTGGCCGCCATGATTTTTACTAACCATAGACTTCCTGGCCGTCGATGAGTGTTGACCACCTCTATAACCGCTGGCCAAAGCACCATTCTTTTCATCATTCATTCCGTTCATTCCGTTTTCCGATTCCATGTCAAGTAATTTGCTTTTAATGGCGTCCGTTGTTATTTGAATTCCTGAATGTTCTATGGCCATTATCATGGGGGCATATTTTTCAGGTAGCCCTGCCAATAACAAAGAACCAATCCACTCATCATTTAACTGAAATCCTGTGTTACACAACTTTTGCCCTGTTTCTATAATTTGTGTCACATATGCGATCATGGATACACAATTTTCGAGTCTTATAGAAATCAAATATCTAAGTAAGGTTATTCTTCTTGCAAATCCGGAATCATCAAACAAAGCCCTCAGCTTCTCCCACAACTCCTTTGTAGTAGAAACATTTTTAATGTGCACATACAACGAAGAGTCAATCGTGAGAATTAGCTTCGCTTTTGTTTTTGCATCATCCTCGGTCGACAATTTTGCATCTTCCTCTGGTTTAATGCATTTCATCATCCCTTCTAGGATCAAGAAGTTTTCCGCTGCAAATAACCATTCGCTGTAGTTTTCTCTTCCTCGTAATTTAGGCACATTGACAATGTAATTTGCCGCCGCCATATTTTTTCTTTTATCTTCTTGCCTACGCTAGCTACACTAAATATCCTACTGCGAATATTGTTATCACGACACTCACTGTACCTACTGGATAACTTTAACTTTCGCGATATTTTAGCTAATAAAACTAAGAGCCATAAATCTGGGCCCATAACCTATTGAAAATAAAACGACGCATCAACGGAATTGACTTGAACAGAATAATCTTTATTGAGGCACAGACAATATATCTATAACATATAACTCACATACTTAGTACTAGATGGCGCTAGGTGTATTCTTATTTTTATATAAACTAACATAAATAAATAATTTAATCCTTAAACAAAGAAGAAAAAAAAAATGCACTTGACTTGCAAAAAATCTCCAATGTTTACAATAGTCTAGACTAAATACTGCAGTCTGCAACTTTATATTAATTACACTTATAAGAAAACAGCCTAAATTCAAACATTATTAACCTATATATATAAGTTATCTATAATGTCTGACTTCTTTTTTACTTTATACATTAATTAAGCTATCAAAAATAATATACTAACTTAACGATATTATGCACACGATATAAATAAAATCTGAAATTAAGAATAAAAAAATCAAAATTAATTAAAATTAATTTATAATTTTAAGTCAACAAAAAGAACGCTGATTACAACGTGGGGGGGGGGGGGGGAAGTAAATATAAAAAGTTAACCGATGTTGTTAAAATGGTGCAAACGTCAGTTTAACCCAGACCACGTGTTTTGAACCAATAGTTACTAGGCTGTCAGGTACAACAGCAGCTCTAACTTAAAACCGACATACACGTGGAAATATAAAATTGTTACAATTTACAATTTTAACTCACTAGGCTGATGATAAAAGACTAATTGGTAATGTTTTATGGTCAGCTATGTAAGTCCAAGAAAGAAACTACGCGCATAGTTTTAGTTGAATTAATTATTTGACTAAAATTCATGGTTGTGGTTTGTGGTTCACTCATATTATGTCAAAATATATCGTCACGATTAAATATACCAATATTACGTAAGTAGTAAATTATTATTAGTTTTATTCATATGAATAAAATCCCGTGCGGTTGTCACGTTTTCATAAACACGGGACACCAGGACGTCAGTATTACACAAGAGGGACGTGCGTCACGCTCGTCACGCTGCACCATGGGGGTCATTTCAAGATACAAATTACTATTTCTATGTTCAACCCTACTTAAACTATCATCAAGCTCTTGCAATAACATTAAGAATTAACATAACTTAATTTAAAAATTTAGAAAGTAAATAAAAACTTCATGCTATTTTGTTTCTCGTTTGTTTTTTTTTATATTTTCTGAATGGCCTTGCTGGCGCCACGTGTTCTAAAACATTGGATACTAGGGGCTCAAAAGTCGGGAGGAGCTTACATCATTGCTTTTGAGTGTTCTACAAAGGTGTAGTTAACGTTCTGTTAGCACTTAATTATAATTAATTTATTATTTAGATATCGAACAACAAATACTCAGATCACACACATAATAATATACGCTATAAAATATCAGTTCTGATATTTCTTATTTATTTTATCCTTCCTAATTAAAGACAACGGAATTTTCAAGGAACCGAAAAACAAACGCGAACGCTTTATTTATATTTTGACAAACTAAAATATTGAGTAGATCTGACCCAATTATGCTAAACCGAGGTAAAGATCATCATATCAGCCTGTTGCAGTCCACTGCTGGACATAGGCCTCCCCCAAGGAACGCCACAGCGCACGATCTCCCGCCCTTTGCATCCAGTCACTGCCAGCTGCCTTCTTCAGGTCATCGTCCATCTAGCCGGGGGGCGTCCTACACTACGTTTGCCTAAACGTGGTCTCCATTCGAGAACCTTCCTGCTCCACCTCTCGTCGGTTCTGCGACAGACATGGCCAGCCCACTGCCACTTCAGCTTCCTACATTGCTACATTTTGAGGTAAAGATAGATAGACCAATTGTCTCCTACCAAAAAGGACTGCCTTCTCTTTGCACTTCTGATTTTGTCTAAGGAAGCCTAGCAGAAAACAGAAGAGCGAGGAAAAGAGAGAGTGCCTTTGCTGTGCAATGGGACGCGCTTATTTTTAGACTAACATAATTATTAATTTTTAGTGTTTTTATCAACTAGATTTTACTTTTAGGAACCCAACATATTTAAATTATTTTGGTCTAGCCGCAACGCCGATCGCGGAAAACCAATTCGTCACGTGTTCGGGGGTGAAAGATACTAGGGTATCATACGTGCAAGGGATTTATTATTAACTAGCTTCACTAGGGGTTGTTTCCAAATACGTCCCAAAATTAATATTCAAATTAATATTTTAATAATATAATAAAATAAAGCAGGATTTTTACATTAAATTAAAATGCTGAATAATTTTTATTTTTATATCCATCTTTTAAATAATGAAAAATATTAGACACGCAAAGTCCCAAAATTTATATTCAAATAATTATTTTATTAATGTAATAAAATAAAGCAGGATTTTTACATTAAATGAAAATGCTGTATAATTTTTATTTTTATATCCATCTTTTAAATAATGAAAAATATTAGACACGCAAAGTCCCAAAATTTATATTCAAATAATTATTTTATTAATGTAATAAAATAAAGCAGGATTTTTACATTAAATTAAAATGCTGTATGATTTTTATTTTTATATCCATCTTTTAAATAATGAAAAATATTAGACACGCAAAGTCCCAGATGCATTTTCTACACACACGAGGACTGTGTGTTGCAATATCTATGTGTGCAACTCATCTCTTACTTCTCTTAGTGCTTAGAAATAAGTACTAAGGGGTTGATGTTGTAAATAGTATTACTTCCACTAACCTCCTGCTGTCCTGGTATCCAGCGTGTCAAACACGCCGCCGCGCCGCCGCGCCGCCGCAATGAGCCGGACATTCGCGTACAATATAAAAGTTCTAGTCTAGCTCAGACTGAAGCAGCTATATGCAAAATGTTATGAGTGTGAATGAGATGACAGATGGTTGTTAGTACGTAGCAAGTTTAAAACGTTGGTGAGTACTGCCCCTAAGCCGGACAGGCGTGACGATATAATTTATTGCTTTTGATTCCTGATACAAATATGTTGGACCAATCCTGCTATTTTACAACTTATAACTAAGCACGCATTTAAGTTTTTTATATTATTTTAAATGAATTATGGGTAAACTTACAGCTTCAGTTGAAGGAATTGAATAGGAAGTAGTACTTTTTTAATATATTTTAAAGTAGTATTAACATAGAATAACCGACGTATCTGCTTCAATAGGGTAGGAGATAGGAGATAGGCAATGAGGAGGAGATAGGCAATGACAGGTCAAAATCAATTTAGTCTGTGACGTCACTGCTTAGTATAATTTTTGCTTAGACGTGATTAACGTCACATGTTTTTTGTTTACGGGACGAGGTGTATCTTTTGTATGTATCTTTTTTTAAATTAGTCATCATCCCTCTATGTAATTTGATGTAAAAATCCTGCTTTAATTTATTACAATATTAATTTTGGGACGTATTTGGAAACAACCCCTAGTGAAGCTAGTTAATAATAAATCCCTTGCACGTATGAAACCCTAGTATCTTTCAAACCCGAACACGTGACGTATTGGTTTTTCGCGATCGGCGTTGCGGTTAGACCAAAATAATTTTATATGTTGGGTTCCTAATAATAAAATCAAGTTGATAAAAACACTGTAAAAATTGATAAATATGTTTAAAAATAAGCGCGTCCCATTGCACAGCAAAGGCATTCTCTCTTTTCTTCGCTCTTCTGTTTTCTGCTAGGCCTCCTAAGACAAAACCAGAAGTGCATAGAGAAGGCAGTCCTTTTTGGTAAGAGACAATTGGTCCAGTCTTTACCTCGGTTTAGCATTACTTGGGTCGGATCTACTCAATATTTTAGTTTGTCAAAAAATAAATTTCATACAGCGTTCGCGTTTATATTTCGGTTCATTGAAAATTCCGTTGTCTTCAAGAAATATCAGAACTAATTTTTTATAGCGTGTGATCTGTGTATTTGTTGTTGGATATCTAAATAATAAATTAATTAATAATAAAGTGCTACAGAACGTTAACTACACCTTTGTAGAACATTGACATGTCAAATGCAATGATGTAAGCTCTTCCCGACTTTTGGGACCCTAGTATCCAATGTTTTGGAACACGTGGCGCCAGCAAGGCCGTTCACACGGTCCACACATGCATACCCCCTGAATGAATACGAGTGTTACAGTAGTGTGTGTAAGTTTAACTTTTTATTTGATAGACTCTTTGCCATTCAGAAATTATGAAAAAAAAACCAACGGGAAACAAAATGGCATGAAGTTTTTATTTATTTTCTAATTTTTTAAATTAAGTTATGTTAATTCTTAATGTTATTACAAGAGCTTGATGATCGTTTAAGTAGGGTTGAACATAGAAATAGTAATTAATTGTATCTTGAAATTAAATTATCAGCTTGCTCCTTTTTTAGTCAAAGAGGTTGCTTATAGCTACTTGATTGAAAAAACCTTTTTTACCTAGGATAATTAACCCTTATATGAACTTAGCCTCAGTTGGAATAAAAATAAGTATCTAAGCTTCCGTTTAGATCCCTACATTTCTAATGCTCTAGTACTAAAAGTCTAGAAACGTGGTATGAGTGAAATTTATGTATGTATGCAGTCGCGTGCAACAAACACACCCCTATAATATTGATTCTCATATTCACACATCTCCTGCCGACTTTTGGTACCCTAGTATCCAATGTTATGAAACACGTGGCCTCAGTTCATGTAGGCTGATCTGAACGAAATGAATGATGATGACTGATTGAATTCTTTCTTTCTATCTCGCTCACTGTTTCCACTCTCGAGCTCGCGGAAGCCAATTTTGCATTATAAGAACTAATATTTACACCTCTCCACGCGTTTATACGGTAAGTTGGTATTAAATACCCAAGATATGAAGGTTATTATGGTACATGTATGATGAGGAAGCTAGAAAACTAATAAAAGTGTTCAAACGTAGAAATTGGAAGCAGTTGGGAAGAATCCACCTATCTTGCTATAGCTATGATAAAGATCAGGACTCGCTGATTATGGTTTGACGAAACTAGCTATCACAAAATTTGGAATAAATAAATAAAAAAATCCTAGTTTGTGTTTAAGGCTGTATTATTTTTCTTTAAAAGTTTAAGTAGAGAGTAGCAAAAGGCAATCCTTGCCGTTTAAAGACAGGTGGTAAAAATGGTCTACTTCAAAAATGTTTCTTATCTCTATATTTATTGAGCTACCTAACTCTTGTTAGCTTCTGAGGACCTAGTATCCCGTGTTTTAAAACACGTGGCTTTGGAACCGCCTTCACACGCTCTATACACACCACAATATGCGAAAACTCAATGTATGTGTGTGTATCCACTCCATATCTACCTGCACCCTATTCCATTATGTGCGTGAAAGAGAAAGCGTCAGATAGCTTTCAAGTTGCATTCTGTTGTCTGGTCTGATATCCTAGTCTACAAGGCCCAATAACACGTGACATGAGAAAGAGCTACCACGCTTTTTAGAAACGTATAATAAATAATTGGGAGACCTTGCCCAGCAGAGTGGGACACAAAAGAGGTAATATATAAAAAAAAAAAAAAACAACTTTTTTTTTTATATTAGAATCATTAATTTACATTTAATTAAGCTTTCATTTTAAATGCTTATTTTATGTTCCTTATTTAAAATTAATTTTGTAACTGGTTGGTTGGAAAGCCAATCTACGCAAATGCAAAGAACAAAAGAAACAAAGCAATTATTGACAGATGTCAGAAAAGTGTATGCGGAGAGAACAAGGAAAAATGAATAGTAATTATTAAAATCTTAATAAAATGCGTATTCATTACATTAAGTAATAAAAAAATTAAATTATAGAAATTAACACATTCAGAAGTTTAGGCGACACATACTTAGATTGTATTGTATTGGAAATGTGCAATTATTGTGTTTTAGGTTAACCCTTTTCAAACTTTTATTAGTGACCTTTATGAGTTACAAAAAACTAGATTGACTTAGTCTAGTCGTGACAAATTAAAAACTCTGAATTTATTATAAAGTAAACACATGATCAAAATTTCAACATACTTTAGAACCATACACTTATCAATGGATGTATAATATGTATGTAAGATATAGGTATGTATACTAAGGTACCTACTGGCCGGTTATGACGTCCCAGTACCCCGTGTTTATATGAAAACGTGATAGTAGGGGGGGGGGGGGGCACTCGCAAGGTCAATATCGAGCTTTTGATAAGACTTGTAAACAACGCGATTGGCGACGCATCGTAATCATTTTTGTAATCTCTTATCAATTTACTAGGTAATATTGGTATATAATATAATCGTGACGATATTTGACATATGAGTGAACCACCAAATAATTAATTCAACTAAAACTTTGCGCATAGTTTCTTTCTTGGACTTACATAGCTGTCCAGTTAATGACCATAAAACATTACCATTAGTCTTTTATTATCAGCATAGTGAGTTAAAATTGTAAATTGTAACAATTTAACATTTCCACGTATTTAAGTTAGAGCTACTGTGGTACCTGACATCCTAGTAACCATTGGTTCAAAACACGTGGTCTGGGTTAAACTGACGTTTGCACCATTTTAACCAACGGTTAACTTTTTATATTTACTTGCCCTACAATTATAAATTAATTTAGTTCTTAGTTTCATTTAGTTTATAATTCTTCTTATTTCTTGTGTAGGCTTAGTTTTTATAATATTGTAAATATTTTAAGTTTAATTTCATCAATAAAATAATTTTCTCATTTAATTAATTATGTTTTTTTTTATGCTTAATTTTAGATTTTATTTATATTGTGTGCATATTCGTTAAGTTAGCTGTTATTGTTGATAGCTTAATTAATGTATAAAGTAAAAAAGAAGACAGACATTATAGATAACTTATATAGGTTAAAAATGTTTGTATTTAGGCTGTTTTCCTATAAGTTTAAATAATATAAAGTTGCAGTATTTAACCTATTTTTGAATCAACAGTTGGAAACTTTGGATTGAATTGTCGTTGTCCTTAAATTGCTAATACTATCTTCTTGATTTATGAAGTCCTAGTGTACAATGTTTGGGAGCACGTGGCGTCCCGGTGTATCCCGTTCACACACACGGCTTACATGTTCAGCTAACACGACAGAATCTAATGAAATATTTAGTAAATGCATAAACGTATGATCTCTTGTTTTATTGACTTGACAGGATATGATGTAAATGGCAGGTGTCATAATAATATCAGATGTGTATGTTACATGTAGATTATGCGTAAAATAATACAATAAAGCCTAAGATATAACTAATTATTTATGTCTAAACATCTATCTACAGGCATTTTCGAAAGCGTTTGCCTAGTGTTAAGTATTTGTAATGCTCCGATGCAATATACATTCTGTGTACTAAATATCGGGAATTTGTCAATAAAACAAAAAATACAAATTATTAATCTAAATTTATTTTATCGCCTTCAAAGTAGGCCCCATCGCTTGCAATACAACATCTCCAACGCTTCACCCAGTCTTCCATACATTTTTCATAGGCTATTTGCGGTATGGCCTTTAGCTCATTCAGCGAATTTTCTTTTATGGCTTCTATCGACTCAAAACGTTTTCCTCGAAGTGGTAATTTTAACTTGGGAAATAAAAAAAGTCAGACGGAGCCATATCAGGTGAATACGGTGCTTGGTCGAGAACTTTTGTTGAATTTTTCGCTAAAAACTCTTTCACCATAATGGCTGTGTGTGATGGTGCATTATCATGGTGCAGCATCCATGAGTTGTGTTGCCACAAATCTGGACGTTTTCGGCGGATACTCTCACGCAAACGCTTCATGACGCCTAAATAATATTCTTTATTCACTGTTTCTCCCTCTGGAAGGAATTTGGAGTGAACCACACCACGGTAGTAAAAAAAAACTGTCAGCATCACCTTGATTTTGGAGCGACTTTGCCGCGGTTTTTTGGGTTTCGGCTCGTTTTCGAGACGCCATTCTGAAGACTGTTGGCTTGTTTGCATGTCGTACTCATAAACCCATGTCTCGTCGCCAGTTATTATACGTTTCATAAAGGTCGGATCCGTAGAAGCTCGGGAAACCATGTCTTCAGCGACATGCTTTCGCTTCGCTTTTTGAACAAAACTGAGCTCTTTTGGAACTAGTCGAGCGGCGACGCGTTTCATGTCTAAAATGTCAATGAGAATGTTGTGGACGGACTTAAAAGATATGTTCACCTCACTAGCCAACTCTCTCAGACTCATACGTCGATTTTCGAGCACTAGCTTCTTGATTCTGTCGATACTTATCATATACTTATATTATAATATACTTTCGATATACACGATTCGCCGTAGGTATTTCGCAACATTTTTAGTGATTCACCACATGAAATATCATTCGAAACACAAAATTTAAGGCACACTCTTTGTTCAACAATATTTTCCATTGTAAAAATCGCCGAGAACTCAAAACTATGACCAACAAAAAGTGTAGTTTAAAACAAATTAAATGACAGATCCCGCTCAAACTTTGCGCGCTAAATCGATACAGTGCTACCAACATGCAGTAAAAAAATTAGATCGACCTCTTTTACGCGGGTCTTTTTATTGACATATTCCCGATACTTTTTACACAGAGTAGTATATCTAAAAGTCTCATCCTCGTGTAACTGCAGTTAATTCCTGATGTCCTGGTACTATTTGAGTTGCAACACGTGACGTCACTGGAGCATTCCAAGGACGTTCAGATAAAATATGCTGATACTTAATTTTCTAGTTGATTCCTTTTGCTAACCATTTTAACATATTCAAAGTTAAGCAAACATAACCTACCTAGGTTATGTTTTTATTTTATTGTGTTTTCTTTCGGAGTTATTATCAATTACTAAATCAATTGTTTTCTACTTCCTTCAGAAAAATATATATTTAATTATCTTTCTAAAATATACTTACGAATCTTGATTATTTAAATACGTGTAATATTTTTTTCACTGAGAATTTGTTCGTTACCTTTATGTAAGTAGTTAACATTGACCTAAAAAGCTATCATCGAGTCGCGGTCACAACTGATAGTAATTTGTCGCACGTCTCTTTATGATCTGCTATCCTGGTACCTGATGTTTTATAACACGTGGCCTGAGTGCCGTGTACACATGATGCATTCAAATGTTCTACCATAGCTATATTTAAGTTTATGTAAAAAATAAAACTCCTTCCTTTTACGAAATACTAATTCCTTAATTAGCTGACAAACGTTGTTAAAACTTCTTACGAACTATTAAAACATAAAAATATCCTCGTCATTTTATCTATAGAGGACTGGCCCATTGGGTTTCGTATTATAATTATGCAAAGAATCTTTATTTCTGTGACAATCCATATTTTCTAGTTTCTTTGTTTCAGTTGTTGTTAATTTCGTTTGTTAGCGTAATTACTTGATTAGCGTGACGTATTTTCAATTCAATTCCTAATCGGTACGTACATGTTTTATCTGATTCTATAAGATAATTAAATAAAGACGGGCGCATTAATTACTTTGCACTTGAAGTTAGAGTAAACTTAAAGTTCCATGTTCCAAGTTCCAAAGGTTTTTCAGATCAAGTGTGTGTGTGTCGGGCATGCAATGGACCGACTCACGTTTTCACAAACACGGGATACTAGGACGACAGCCGTGTGCAAGAGCTTACCTGTGTGAAAATTATAGTAAACAAACAAACACGTGCATAAACTATGTATGTATTTGTGTATGTAAAATATTAAATAACTTTTAGAACCGTTATTGTTAATATTCTAAAATACAAACTCGAAACATCCTATTTACCTGTTTAAATACTCTTTAGTTATAATTTATTCCTTTTGGCTTTATTACTTACAATTTCCTTCCTTTAATGGTCTTGTGACAGCAATCATTTAACCGAATTTAACGGAATTTGCTTATTTGTGTGACTATCTCTATAGCCACAAATAATTAAAGATATTATTATGGTGTTTATGATAAAAAATGAGAAGGTGAATGTTTAATCACTAATGTGCGCGATATGAGTACCGTGTGAAACATATTTATATAGATATCATTTGTGAACGTTGTTGTAGTACATACGTATGTAGTATATCGACTTGCCTCTGAGCTTTACTCTCCTGTCCCTCTCTGCTGTCCTAGTACCCAATGTTTTAAAACACGTGGCCTGGGCGCCACACGCTTCAGTAGCGCTCTTGTTTGTCTAGTCAAACTTACCTTGAAAACGTTTTAGTGACTTATTTTTTACTTGTCTATCTATATAATACGACTGCTTCGTTGGCCTAGTGGTGCTAAGCGCGACTGCTACGCTAGAGGTCTTGGGTTCGATTCCCAAGTCGACCAAGGTGTTATTGGGGTTTTCTATGAAATTCTCAGTAGCAGGTCGGAGTTTGGATTTGTGCCCGGTTAGTGGCAATAGGCTCGCCCCCTATTACATGGGACCAAAAACATACCGGCGAACTGTGGGTGTACATTGGTACACCTCTGCCTAACCCTTCGGGGATACAGGCGTGATTGTATGTTATGTTATCTATATAATACTGACTGTTTGAAAAGGAGCCTAGACAATTTGCGGTTTTAATTAATTACGGAAAAAACTTTTTCTTGCGAAGGATAATTGACAAAATATATGTACCACGTACGCTTGGTGACTACGGGAGCTGAACGGATTTCACATTCATTATTTTAAATCCAGGATAATTCGTTGAATACCTGTTTCTTCTTTACAATTTGCTTACTTTCTGTTAAAATTAATTTGCAACTTTAGCAACCTTATCGATGAACGTCACATTTTAATTTGCCTTGTATTTGCTATACATTGGTTGATACCGACCTCTATGAACCCCACATGCAAGCAGATAGGGGTGTGGTGGTGGATGTCTGGTTCATACCTCCTGTTGGGTACTGCTGTCCTAGTATACAATGTTTTAAAACACGTGGCTTTGGCGCTGTGGTCACACTGCTCGATAAGTTCATCGACTATAATATAATTTGAAGTTGTTGATGTTTTTATATCAAATTAAAATTTAATAATATTTGCATTGCCCCAACTGCGCCTACTAACTAGCGTTAAAGATAATTAGCGTGCATTATAAAATGGTAATTAACTCCGTTCAACTTAACATCGTAACGGCTACGAACTCTTACTACGGCAATTACGTAGCCAAACGTAGGCTTCTTTTACTTGCATCTACGGCTACGGCGGACGACGTAGCTACACACGTTTCTTCGCACGTTCAGTTATTTATAATTAAATTTGTTATGTCAGAGATATTTGCAGCATTTTTTTTTCCTAGTAAACATTTTTTACTACACTATATTCATACCATTCATACCATAAGCTAATTAATTTAAACTTACAAAGCCACCTATCAATCGCTATGAAATTAACATAAAACAAATGATGGTGCCTTTTGACCAACTAAAAAGCTGTTTATTGGTCACTCCTATTCACAGTGTGACAAAAGCTTTTTAATTTATAATAGCCAGACCCCGACAAAACACAACAACTGCAACACTGTAAGACATGTCCATGTGTGGGTTTTCATTGATCTTTCGCACACAGCGCAACAGGTTGTATGACGTAGTTGTAACTCGTAGGAATATTGATTTAGGGTGCAACGCGAGAGCTTCTACCGACTTCTGGTGTCCTAGTACACTTTGCCTTGTAACACGTGTTCTCGTCGCTACCGTTGCACGGAGCAAATACAAAAAAGCTAACGTGCCACGCTGTCTATAAGTTTTCACTATTTTAAGATAGAGGTCGCACTTTCCTTTGTATAAAATCGCTATATTAAGTCGTGGCTTACAATATTTTTAGTCACTTGTTCTTCAGAAGATTGATTAATAAATTATAGCAAATACGACCTAATTTATGTATATATAACACGGATTTACAGTTTAAAATTATTCCACGTAAGAGGTGTAGGTACTACAAGTTGAATTATTATAATAGTTAGGTTTGACTTTTTCCTATTTTGCTTGTATATTTTTGAAAATAGATCATTTCATCTTCATAGACTGATCGATATTGGATGTGAACTTTAAATTAATTTATCAAAGTTAAACGTACATAATATAACTTGATGCTGTGATAGCCCGCTAAAACCCGCAAGTAGGTTATATTCCATGTTGTTATTTTTTTTTTAATATTACAGAGTGTTACCGAAAGGGTATATTTATAGAATACTAGCTGTTCCCTGCGGTTTCACCCGCGTGAATACCTAGGTCCCGTTCCCGGTGCCTTTGTATTATTAGGGGTGGAGATGAATCCAACAAATCACTATCGTAACAAAAGTCAGGATTACTTAATTTGGTGGTTGAGTATTTATTCTTCAGTTTCCTAATCTTCAGCACAATTTTGCAAACTTTTTCTTTAATAAGATCCTTCTCCTGACAGTAACAAACACAACAAAAAAAGAATTAGCGAAATCGGTCCAGCCGTTCACGCGTGATGCCGTGACCAAGGGAAATAGGGATTAATTTTTCTATTATATAGATTAATAATTTTCATGCACTCCTCGGGTTTCTGGTATCCCAGTACAGGAAAACTGTAACAACCGCCCTCAATCCGTCCCAAAGCACACATAGGGAGGATTCAGAAAAATTAAAAAGGTTTATAATTATGATCTCTTTGGGTTTATAGTATCCTAGTACAGGAAAACTGCAACAACCACCCTAAATTCGTTCCAAGCGTACGTGACGGACTCGGAAAATGGAGGAAAATTAAGTGACGATTTTCATGACCGCTTTAGGTTCATAGTACCCTAGTACTTACAAACAGCAACGACCGCCCTCAATTCGTTCCAAAGCACGAAACATCAACAGACTCGGAAAATGGAGGAAAATTAAGTGACGTTTATCATGACCGCTTTAGGTTCATAGTACCCTAGTACTTAAAAACTACAACGACCACCCTCAATCCGTACCAAAACCAGGAAAAAAAATTGACGTTAGGAACACACCTACATTGCTTAGACAACAGTGAGTGTTTGTAATATGTAGTATGAACCAATAACGATAAAGCTCAAATTGACTCTACGTTTTAGTTAGAAAACGTTTGTATGGGAAAAAGAAAAGGGCTTTTAGGGTTTTTCCGGCAATTATTAGAATTTTCCTCGCCGTAAAAACCATCCTTGAACTTCAACGAACATTTAAAAAAAAGAATTGACCAAATCGTTCCAGGCGTTATTGAGTTATGCGCTTACCAACACACACTTACACTTACACATATATAGATAGATAGATATAATAAGATTTAATTATAGTATAGTTGTAAGTGTTTGTTCTTGTATTAGATTTAAGTATTGAATTGTAAATAAATAATTTAATCCTAAACACAACAAAAAATAAAAAAAATTGTGCACTTGACATGCAAAAAATCTAGAATGTTTACAATAGACTAGACTGAGGAACGCTCCTTAAAAAGTAAAAAAAAAAGCAAAGCAACTGCTTTCTTCATAAAACTTCTACTAATCTGATCCAGGAAAGAAGGCACATAGTTTTCGAAATATTCATTATGTTATTCACCTTTTCCACAAAACATGGCAACTTTTATAATTGACTAGATATCAAACTTTTTTAAACCTTATTTGTTATAGAAAAAGTTTTGTAGATTAAAGTGAGCAAGCAACTTTTAGATTTAGGACCACGTGTTCCCCAAACATTGGTTACTAGGACACCAGAAAACGTACAGAGTTGCATAGTAACAAAACTGCATAGATCAAAATCTACACTATGTACAGGTAAAATGTAAACACCCCTCGTAAAACAGTTTGAAAGTATTATCAGTCTACAATTAATTTCTAAATTAACATTTTAAAGGTGTTTTTTGTGTTGTCATGACTTGAAAATTAGATATAAAAAATAAAAATAGTGAAAAAAAAGAGTTAAAAAATGTTGGCCTAATTATTAGTAAAGATTATTGAATGAAATGCGACCATAAACAGTGAGGAACATTCTAGGGGAAATGTTAACTAAGATTTTAATGGTTGAAATAGATAATTTTATCAGTTATTTTAATGGTTAAAATAGATAATTTTATCAGTTATTTTAATAGTTAAAATAGATAATTTTGTGCCTGTTGATTGGCGAAAACATGAACTCAAACTATATCGCTAGTGTGCCAAAACTAAAGGGCAGAGAAAACTATGCCCGTTATTAAAGAAAACGGCTGATAAATGCGTTTTCAACGTTGTTTTTTATAAACGGAACGTATAATAAGAAGGATTGGTACATAGATAGCGGTGTGAGTGCACATATGACTGTCAACAAGAACTGGATTACAAACATGAAAACATCACCGTGTTTACCAGAAATCATCGTAGCTAACGATTCAAAGATTTCAGTTGATTGTTCCGGAGATGTGGAGATCGTGTCAGACTTGAAATGTCATATAATGTAAAAAATGTGCTATGCGTGCCTAATTTGACTACAAACTTGTTATCAGTTAGCGAGCTTATCAGGATGGCAACCAGGTTATATTTGATGAAAAGTATTGTTATATTTATGACGGAAGAGATACTTTGGTTGCGATAGCTGATTTAACTGATGGTCTGTACAAGCTAAGGTTACAATCGTCAAGTTACATGTTGGCAGCTCCTGCAATTACAGGAAGATTGTGGCACAGAAGGCTTGCACATATAAACAGCCAAGATATGAACAAAATGAGATTGCCATTTACTCATGTCTGTGAAAGGATGTAGATTGTATAATCCTTCAAAAAATACTATTATTACCAGCAGGGATGTTATTTTGATGGAAAGCGAGGAAGGTGATAATGTAACCAGCCAGGATGATAATGCAACCAGCCAGGAGGCAATATGGATACCAGATGACGAGACAGCACAGAATAATGTGGAAACACCAGAGATCAGCGTGGAGAAGGAGAGCAGTAATTCAGTGGGGGCATCCTGTGTTCCAGTAGTTGATTATCATAGCGATAGCTCTTCAGATTCTTCAGTATACACTGACGGTGAAGACACACACATTACATGTATACCAAGTCAGGAGCCATGTATACCAAGATCGGTGATCGGTATGGTTTCAGCAACTTGTGTGTATACAGTACTGTTCCAGCATCTGAGGAGATCTCAGTCTCACAGGCTCTGAAGGGGCCTGAGAAGGAGCAGTGGAGACGTGCTATGGCTGATGAGTGATGAGTTGCAATCATTTGAAGATAATGATGCCTGGGAGCTTGTCAAAAACCCTGGTAATGTATCTATAGTGAAATGTAGATGGGTAATGGTGTATTAAAAGAAAAGATATATATGTCAATACCTGAAGGATTTGTAAACAAAAGTGGGGGAAATGTTTTTATGTTATAACATGCTATTTATGGATTAAAGGAGTCTTCTCTGGCATGGTATGAGAGAGTAAAAGATTGCCTTTATAAATTAAATTTTAAAAACAGTCAATATGAACCATGTTTGTTTACAAAAACCGATGGCAATGTTAAAATAATAATTGGGTTGTATGTAGATGATTTTTTGATTTTCTCAAATAATGATGAGGAAACTGTTAAACTGAAAAATGAATTAGCTTTACAATTCAAGTTAAAGGATTTGGGTCCTGTTAGACAGTATCTTGGAATGAGAATAAATGTAAACAAAGATAAAAATGTTATTACTATTGATCAAAGTCACTATATTGAACAATTGTTAGAAAGATTCCAGATGTCTGATTGTAAACCTCAAAGTACTCCTATTGAACTAAAATTAAATATATTTCTATGTCATGTAAAGCATTATAAGTTTATGAATATGTTGGGTGGTTGTACTATGTCAGTAATGTTTTGATTATTTTGATAAGTGGGGGTGTTAGTATGTATGTATCACTTAGATATCAAAATAAGTTTTTAACTGTTTTCTACTGGCATCTAGTTGACACTTTTATAAGTACAACTTTTGTCATCATTGTTTCTATTTTCAAATAAATCAGTTCATGTAAAACATCCAACGTGTTTTAATAAAAATAAGACAATATGTGTAGACAGAAAATTTCTTCGAAAACATTTTAGACAGGTCCTTCCTTCTTAAGTGAAGGACATTTAATACGTAAAAAAAGGTTGTGAAAATACCATCTCAAGCTTAATTGTATTTTTTCTGCCGCAAGCAGAAATGGTTGGACTTTTTCCTCCAGTCCACATTGTTTTATTATTCAAGCATTCACTCTTTATTGTTAGGAAACAAGTCTGGACGAGTCTTCTATAGGTCAAAGAAGATCGTCGATGACGTTACATTACGTCATAACGCGCTTGCCTGCTTGCCCTGGTAGCTTCAGCGTTAATGAGGGCTACCGTTTTTGTGCTCACCAGTTGGCGCCACTGGCGAGTGAGGTCCTGATCTAAAGATCTAAAGTCTGTAAAAAATGAAAAACATAGCTGTAAACTCGGTAAAGAAGCTTAATTTCGACAAAATATTTTGTTTGTAAACAGTAAACAAACCTCTGAATTAGCTGTTCTTTCAGTCCGCTTAACTTTGCACCTCTTTTTCTTAGTTCCACTTTTAAAGCATTGACATTCATTGACCCGTAACTCGTATTTGCCATAATAAGGATGTTTTAAATTAAATATTTTGTAATACCTCAAATGAAATAAATAAAACCGCGCAGCCCACCCATTAAAGTGACAAGTGACATTTTGGAGACCTCACGCTACACTAGCGCCTCTAGCGGCGAATTCACACGCTTTAGCCCTCATTGCGTACTAGGAGGGCAGATTTCATAAAGATGTTATAAGTTGATTCCGAAAAACATTTTTTTTTAATCAGCTAATAAGATAATGCAAAAGTTTCTTTACAATGTCTGGCAGATAGTAGGTATGTATGGTATAGTACCTATGTTCTTTATATTAACTTACTATTTTTTTCAAAAATTGGCGCCCAACATGGGGCGGTTAATTACTATGACATGCGAAAGTGAGGGCGGCGTCACGTTTCAGAAAGCATCTACAGACTAGGGCATCAGAAGTTGCTAGGAGTTGTTCACTTTCACTTTCCGCGGCAGAGTTCGTGTGGCACCCTATTTTTATTACGATCAATGCATTGTTTAACATTTTACCGTTTTAGTTGTGGATGACATTAACACTGAATAAAATAAAAACCGCGCAGAATTTAGGAACACAATAATATATTTACTTTTTTGTATCTCAAAAACAGGAGGTATAATTTATTGTAAAACTTTCATCTAGTCAAAATTAAGGATTATATTATTAATAAATAAGGCTACTATAGAACAAGCATTAACATTTATTATAATCTATACTAATATTATAAAGCTGAAGAGTTTGTTTGAACGCGCTAATCTCAGGAACTACAGGTTCAAATTGAAAAAATATTTTTGTGTTGGATAGTCCATTTATCGAGGAAGGCTTTAGGGTATATAATATCACGCTGCGACCGATAGGAGCGAAGAAGCAGTAAAATTTTGTAGGAAAAACGGGGAAAATTATTCATATTTCAAAGTTTCCGTTGCGTGCGCTGCGTAAACGGTTCGAGTTACCCAAAATATATGTATGAAAGATTTGTTCCTCTCTAAATGATCTAAAAAAATGTCCTCGACAGTATATGTCTATCTTTTAAGATTTACTCACTATAACCTATTTTATGGTAATCAAATTTGGTCGAAATTATCAACATAATATTAACTAAAATTATCATTTACGCAGAAATACTTTATTTAAAACACATTTTATCGAAACTTCTTAATCGCGATCATAATAACAGAAATTGACGCCGACGAAGTCGCGGGGAACAGCTAGTCTATACTAATAGACTTGTCTCCTGACCTTCAACGAAATTCTTAAACAGGTACGGAATATAATAAAAAGGAATAGACAATAATAGAATGAATATCACAAAACACATTCACACACACATCATTGTAGTTTATATCTTCAGATTTAAAGCAAAAAGGTTGTATGGCTTAAAATAATTCTGGGATATTTCGACCGTGGGAAAGCTGGCGGCGCTGTCACGTTTCAGAAACCAGAAAGCACCAGGAGAGCATGAAGCAACAAGAGATTTCTTGTTCCCACACAAAGCTCGGTAGTAAAAAATCTTCTGTAGTAGGGGACAAAACATTTTGCTATAAATTTGAAAAAAACACTACAGTAAGTTTGCAGATTTGTTTTCATTCTATTATTGTCTATTTATATTCTTTACCTGATCAAGAATTTATTCAAGGGCCGGAAGACAGGTTTTTCTGAAGAATTTCTTTGAAAGGACGCGTGAGTATTCCAAAAAATAAACCGAAGAAATACGTGGGAACGCTGGCGGCGCTGTCACGTTTCAGGAACAAGAAATCACCAGGAGAATATGATGCACTAAGAGATTTCTTGTTCCCATACAAGACTTATAAGATATTTAAAAAAATATGTTAGTCTACACTGCAGAATACTTAGGTTTTATACATTTCGGTACCTAAACATATCTGATGACTAAACAACACTGTAAACCTTACATTACGAAATTAATATTTTTTTTCTTACTCTGATTCTTACTATGGCCGTCACTCAGCTATCCTCGTTGATGATGCTAAAGTAATTTCACAAATAGCACAGCAATATTAAGGATACATGGAAATTATAATATTAATCCGAGCGCAATAAACATTGAGCGACGAAATGACTTTAAAATGTCAGTTTATTACTTGTTCTGTGATGTCAGTTTTTATTAAATTCCTTTATGGAAATACTTACATACCAAAGAGTTTAGTTGAGATACTTGTTAAAAAAATATTAATTTTCTAATAATGATTTCATTATAACTTGTTTTCCTTTTCTTGGTCTTCATTCTGACTTTAACTATTATAAAACGACAAAAAAACAGCTTTTACAAGTAGACAAGGACAGGATGCTCTAATTCACATTGCAAGGCCACCTGTTACCAGTGCAGTGCAACCCCCTTCCAACATGTTTTGCGTATATCTCCTATTGATTCATGTGGTCCTAGTACCCAATGTTGATAAACACGTGGCCTCAGTGGCCCACAAGCGCCGTCCCAGTTGTGTGCGTAATAAAATAACAGTGCATGTCTGTGACCGACTACATTGAAGGATTCATTGTTGGGTGCGTTTTACAAAGTCTTGCTTCAATATCTGGGGTGGGCTTTTTTTTACGGCAATAGATAGATTAGTTATTTAGAAATATTTAAATAAAAAAGTTTTACGGAAACTTTAATAATTGATTGATTACAAAAGGGCTTGACTTAAAAAAAGAGGTTTCTTAAAAAATACATAAAGCTAGTCGATTTAAACAAACCTCATACATGATACTATTTTGCAACGTTTTAAAAGCTGAAGCTTGATGGCAAGAGAAGTTCACACTCCATTTTCTACACACACGAATACTGTGTGTTGTAATATCTATGTGTGCAACTCATCCCTTAGTGCATTGAAATAAGCACTAAGGGGTTGATGCTATAAATAATATTAGTTCTACTAGCCCCCTGTTGTCCTAGTACCAAGCGTGACAAATACGCCGCCGCAATGAGCCAGACATTCGCGTACAATATAAAAGTTCTAGTCTAGCTCAGACTGAAGCAGCTATATGCAAAATATGATGAGTGTGAATGAGATGACCGATGGTTGTAAATACGTCGCAAGTTTAAAGCGTTGGTGAGCACTGCCCCTAAGCCAGACAGGCGTGACGACAAAATTTAGTGTGTGTTGATCCTGTTAATAAAAAAAATGTTTTTGACCAATCCCGCTATTTAACAACTTAAAACTAAGCACGCATATAGTTAAGTATTTATATTATATTAAATTAATAATGTTTGTACTTACAACTTCAGTAAAAGGAATCCTACCAAAAACATTCAATGTAAAAAAAAGCCAAGTCTCTCTATGCAATTCTTCCATCGTAAAAAGTTTTGAGATCGCATAGGAGCCAAGTCCTGTTCAACTTAATTTGTAATAATAAATTAATATTTTGTGACTATATCAATAGTTTTGTTTGCATTACAATAACAGTGACTTGGCCATGGGCACAATAAGATACAAATATGAGCACAAGTTAAAGGTCGTTTGTTCCTTGTAATTACGTGCAAATACCGTTGAATTTATATATTATATATATTATGGACATGATTTTGTAACTGATTGGAATTTGAGATCACTATGGACTAAACATGCGCCATAGTGCATGTGCAGTTCACTGATCTTGGATGATACCGACTGTCGGTTAAGGTGTCCTGATATTATTTACTTGCAACTCCTCCAAATATGCCGTTTTATATTTGTATCTTATTGTGCCCATGGCCAAGTCACTATTATTGTAATGGAAACAAAACTATTGATATAGTCACAAAATATTAATTTATTATTACAAATTAAGTTGAACAGGACTTAGCTCCTATGCGATCTCAAAACTTTTTACGATGGAAGAATTGCATAGAGAGACTTGGCTTTTTTTTACATTGAATGTTTTTGGTAGGATCTCATTTATTTTTTGTAGGTCTCTTTTTTTTCTTTTTATAAATAACCAAAATTGCTATAAAAAGTATTTGCTTTTTGTACATAAACAAAGAACAAAGTTAACAATGCAGTCAAAATTCATATATATACCATGTTCTTGTAAAACCGCAAATATAAATTTGTTTCATATTATTTACTAAGGTATATAATTTATTACCGTTTTTTTAATTTTCCCTTTACATGTAGCTAAAAACCTATCTTGGTGCCAAATTTGAAGGTTCTAAGTTTGCTAGAAGTACCTTAGATTTTTGATGATCGGTCAGTGAGTGAGTCAGTGAGTGACAAAATGGTGTTACTTTGATCGCTCATAACTCGTAAACTATTGGTTCAAATGTCATGTAATTTTAAGGCTGAGCTTGTTTTAATACTTACTCTAGGTCATCGAAAACCTTAACCCCTAGCTTTGTCCGTATCGATGATACAGGGGGGGTGAAATAGCCGCGAAACGCTTCGAGAAAAGAATGGTACGGCCGTGCCCGTTTTGCTCGAGACTTGGCTGGGGCACTGCCGTGCCCCCAGATTGAATAGAAAGTTGTACTTATTTTATACCTATACATATTTAAGAGTAGTATTAACATAGAATAACCGACTTACCTGCTTCAATAGGGTAGATGCCTGGTAATGAAAAGTCAAAATCAATTTAGTTTGTGTCGTCACCTCTTAGTATAATTTTTGCGTAGACGTGATTATCGTTACATGTTTTTTGTTTACGGGACGAGGAAAATACGTGTATCTTTTTTTTAATTAGTCATCATCCCTCTATGCAATTTAATGTAAAAATCCTGCTTTAATTTATTACATTAATTAAATAATGATTTAAATATTCATTTTGGGACGTATTTGGAAACAACCACTAGTGAAGCTAGTTAATAATAAATCCCTTGCACGTATGATACCCTAGTATCTTTCACCCCCGAACACGTGACGTATTGGTTTTCCGCGATAGGCGTTGCGGCTAGACCAAAATAATTTTATATGTTGGGTTCCTAAAAGTAAAATCAAGTTGATAACAACACTGTAAAAATTCACACATCTCCTGCCAACTTTTGGTACCCTAGTATCCAATGTTATGAAACACGTGGCCTCAGTTCATGTAGGCTGGTATTTGAACAAAATGAATGATGACTGATTGAATTCTTTTTTTCTATCTCGCTCACTGTTTCGACTCTCGAGCTCGAGGAAGCCAATTTTGCATTATAAGAACTAATATTTACACCTCTCCACGCGTTTATACGGTAAGTTGGTATTAAATACCCAAGATATGAAGGTTATATGGTACATGTAGGATGAGGAAGCTAGAAAACGAATATAAGTGTTCAAATGTAGAAATTGGAAGCAGTTGGAAAGAATGCACCTATCTTACTATAATAATAATAATATATTTATTTGCATAAAACATGGTATATAAAGATGTTACATTAGTTTGAGATCATACATGTTTTGCTTAAAATTAAAGCATGCAAAATTAACTAGCTAACTATGCTAATATTAACATTTGAGGGTATGTTCCATATATTCTTTAATGGAATAAAAATTGTTTTTAACAAGCCATTGGTACAATTTTACTTTAAAAAGTTTACAGTTTAGTAGTTTTAGTAACATAACATAACATAACATACCATCACGCCTGTATCCCCGAAGGGTTAGGCAGAGGTGTACCAATGTACACCCACAGTTCGCCGGTATGTTTAGGTCCCATGTAATAGGGGGCGAGCCTATTGCCACTAACCGGGCACAAATCCAAACTCCGACCTGCTACTGAGAATTTCATAGAAAAACCCAATAACACCTTGGTCGACTTGGGAATCGAACCCAAAACCTCTAGCGTAGCAGTCGCGGTTAGCGCCACTAGGCCAACGAGGCAGTCTGCAGAGGCAGAGTAGTTTTAGTGTGCAAGGTAATTTATTAAAGAGGCGTATACACATAGCCAAACAACTTTTATTATATTTAGTTAACCTAGGGAGATCACTTAATACAAGTCGGTTTTTGTCTCGTCGACTACGAGTGTTTAAACTAAATTCCTCTACAGTATTGAATAATTGTTTGTGTTTTCGTACAAACATACACACTTCATAAATATACAGTGAAGGTAGTGGTAGCAAACCAAGCTTTTTAAAAACGGGTTCACAAGATACATCTGATGGAATACCATATATGGCACGTATGCATTTTTTTTGTGCTATGAATGCTTTTTGGTTGTTGGTACTATTTCCCCACATAATAAGACCATATCGCAGTGTCGATTCAACGTAAGCGCGGTATGACATTACAGCCGTTTTTATGTTCGTAATATTTTTGATTTGTCTTAGGGCATATACAAACTATGATAAAGATCAAGACTCGCTGATTATGGTTTGACGAAACAAGCTATCACAAAATTTGGAATAAATAAATGAAAAAATCCTAGTTTGTGTTTAAGGCTGTAATATTTTTCTTTAAAAGTATAAGTAGAGAGTAGCAAAAGGCAATCTTTGCCGTTTAAAGACAGGTGGTGAAAATGGTCTACTTCAAAAATGTTTCTTATCTCTAAGTATATTTATTGAGCTACCTAACTCTTGTTAGCTTCTGAGGACCTAGTATCCCGTGTTTTAAAACACGTGGCTTTGGAACCGCCTTCACACGCTCTATACACACCACAATATGCGAAAACTCAATGTATGTGTGCGTATCCACCCCATATCTACCTGCACCCTCTTCCATTATGTGCGTGAAAGAGAAAGCGTCAGATAGCTTTCAAGTTGCATTCTGTTGTCTGGTCTGCTATCCTAGTCTACAAGGCCCAATAACACGTGACATGAGAAAGCGCTACCACGCTTTTTAGAAACGTATAATATAAACTAGCTGATCCCCGCGACTTCGTCCGCGTCAATTTCTGTTATTATGACCGCGATTAAGAAGTTTAAAAAAAAGTATTTCTGCGTAAATGATAATTTTAGTTAATATTATATTTTTTTTTTTTATTTTATTTATTTGGCTCACCAACAATTGATTACACTGATACATTTAAAAAAAAAATACATAGGTATAAGTATGCTATGCTGTAGTGTAACAATCCCTTACAGGTAAGCACATCATGCTCAAAAGGTTCATAATAATATTATGTTGATAAAACTCTGTAGCAAATAAATAATTGGCAATAAATGCATTAATTTCGACCAAATGATTACCTTAAAAAAGGTTATAGTGAGTCAATCTTAAAAGATAGACATATACTGTCGTAGACATTTTTTTAGATCATTTAAAGAGGAACAATTCTTTCATACATATATTTTGGATAACTCGAACCGTTTACGCAGCGCACGCAACGGAAGCTTTCAAGTATGAATATTTTTCCCCGTTTTTGTGATTTTTTTTACTGCTGCTTAGCTCCTATTGGTCGCAGCGTAATGTTATATATCCTAAAGCCTTCCTCAATAAATGGACTATCTAACACAAAAAGATTTTTTCAATTCTAACCAGTAGTTCCTGAGATTAGCGCGTTCAACCAAACAAACAAACAAACTCTTCAGCTTTATAATATTATAGTATAGATAATTGGGAGACCTTGCCCAGCAGAGTGGGACACAAAAGAGGTAATAAAAAAAAAAAAAAACATTTTTTTTATATTAGAATCATTAATTTACATTTAATTAAGCTTTCATTTTAAAAGCTTATTTTATGTTCCTTAATTAAAATTTAATTTATTAATTTTAATTCGCTTATTGATATTAAATATCAATAAGCGAATTAAAATTAATTTTGTAACTGGTTGGAAAGCCAATCTACGCAAATGCAGAGAACAAAAGAAACAAAGGAATTATTGACAGATGTCAGAAAAGTGTATGCGGAGAGGAGAACAAGGAAAAATGAATAGTAATTATTAAAATCTTAATAAAATGCGTATTCATTACATTAAGTAATAAAAAAAATAAATTATTGAAATTAACACATTCAGAAGTTTAGGCGACACATAGGTACCTACTGAGATTGTATTGTATTGGAATTGTGCAATTATTGTTTTTTAGGTTAACCCTTTTCAAACTTTTATTAGTGACCTTTGTGAGTTACAAAAAACTAGATTGACTTAGTCTAGTCGTGACAAATTAAAAACTCTGAATTTATTACAAATTACAAAGTAAACACATGATCAAAATTTTAACATACTTTAGAGACATACACTTATCAATGGATGTATAATATGTATGTAAGATATAGGAATGTATACTAAGGTACCTACTGGCCGGTTATGACGTCACAGTACCCCGTGTTTATGAAAACGTGATAGTAAGGGTGCACTCGCAAGGTCGATATCGAGCTTTTGATAAGACTTGTAAACAACGCGATTGGCGACGCATCGTAATCATTTTTGTAATCTCTTATCAATTTGATAGGTAATCTTATATATAAAATTCTCGTGTCACAATGTTAGTTACTATACTCCTCCGAAACGGCTTGACGTAGGTCTGAGAATCGGCTACTATCTATGTTTCATACCCCTAAGTGGTAGTAGGTAGGTAGTAGGCAGGTGCTAGGTAGAAAAAATTGCATTGCAACGCATGCCGGGTACAGCTAGTATTGGTATATATTTATAATCATGACGATATTGGACATATGAGTGAACCACTAAATAATTAATTCAACTAAAACTTTGCGCATAGTTTCTTTCTTGGACTTACATAGCTGTCCAGTTGATGACCATAAAACATTACCATTAGCCTTTTATCATCAGCCTAGTAAGCTAAAATTGTAAATTGTAACAATTTAACATTTCCACGTGTATGTCGGTTTTAAGTTAGAGCTGCTGTTGTACCTGACAGCCTAGTAACCATTGGTTCAAAACACGTGGTCTGGGTTAAACTGACGTTTGCACCATTTTAACCATCGGTTAACTTTTTATATTTACTTGCCCACGTTGTCATCAGCGTTCTTTTTGTTGACTTTCAATTATAAATTAATTTAATTAATTATGATTTTTTTTATGCTTAATTTTAGATTTTATTTATATCGTGTGCATATCGTTAAGTTAGTATATTATTTTTGATAGCTAAATTAATGTATAAAGTAAAAAAGAAGTCAGACATTATAGATAACTTAAATATGTTAATAATGTTTGAATTTAGGCTGTTTTCTTATAAGTGTAATTAATATAAAGTTGCAGACTGCAGTATTTAGCCTATTTTTGAGTCAACAGTTGGCAACTTTGGATTGAGTTGTCGTCGTCCTTAAATTGCTAATACTATCTTCTTGATTTATGAAGTCCTAGTGTACAATGTTTGGGAGCACGTGGCGTCGCGGTGTATCCCGTTCACACACACGGCTTTCATGTTCAGCTTACACGACAGAATCTAATGAAATATTTAGTAAATATATATGTAAATATATACATAAATATTTAATAAACGTATGATCTCTTGTTTTATTGACAGGATATGATGTAAATGGCAGGTGTCATAATAATATCAGATGTGTATGTTACATGTAGATTATGTGTAAAATAATAATACAATACTAAGAAGCCTAAGATATAATTAATTATTTATGTCTGAACATCTACCTACAGGCATTTTCGAAAGCCTTTGCCTAGTTTTAAGTATTTGTAATGCTCCGATGCAATATTTATCTAAATAATCAAATATGTGTTTGGCTTAAGAATGAAGAAATTGTATCGCAATGTCTAAAGTTGTTCAATTAAAGCGACCCTATGTCACCAGTGTCATCCGCGTGTAACTGCAGTTCATTCCTGATGTCCTGGTACTATTTGAGTTGCAACACGTGACGTCACTGGAGCATTCCAAGGACGTTCAGATAAAAAAAATGCTGATACTTAATTTTCTAGTTGATTCCTTTTGCTAACCATTTTAACATAGTCAAAGTTAAGCAAACAACCTACCTAGGTTATGTTTTTATTTTATTGTGTTTTCTTTCGGAGTTATTATCAATTACTAAATCAATTGTTTTCTACTTCCTTCAGAAAAATATATATTTTAATCTTAATATATATAAATCTCGTGTCACAATGTTTGTCCTCAATGGACTCCTAAACCACTTAACCGATTATAATAAAATTCGCACACCATGTGCAGTTCGATCCAACTTGAGAGATAGGATAGTTTAAATCTCAAATTATAGTCGCAATTTTGAGAAATTGATGCGGACGAAGTCGCGGGAATCAGCTAGTATGTTTCTAAAATATACTTACGACTCTTGATTATTTAAATACGTGTGATATTTTTTTCACTGAGAATTTGTTTGTTACCTTTATGTAAGTAGTTAACATTGACCTAAAAAGCTATCATCGAGCCGCGGTCACAACTGATAGTAATTTGTCGCACGTCTCTTTATGATCTGCTATCCTGGTACCTGATGTTTAAAAACACGTGGCCTGAGTGCCGTGTACACATGATGCATTCAAATGTAGACCAAAAGCTATCCTCTTACTTTTATGTAAAAAATAAAACTACCTACTTCCTTTTACGAAATACTAATTCGTTAATTAGCTGACAAACGTTGTTAAAACTTCTTACGAACTATTAAAACATAAAATATCTTCGTCATTTTATCTACAGAGGACTGTCCCATTGGGTTTCGTATTATATGAAAAAAACTTTATTCCTGTGACAATCCATATTTTCTAGTTTCTTTGTTTCAGTTGTTGTTAATTTCGTTTGTTGGCGTGATTACTTGATTAGCGTGACGTATTTTTAATTAAATTTCTAATCGGTATGAACATATTTTATCTGATTCTTTATGATAATAAAATAAGGACGGGCGGCATTAATTAATTACTTTGCACTTGTAGTTAGAGTAAACTTAAAGTTCCATGTTCCAAGTTCCAAAGGTTTTTTAGATCAAGTGTGTGTGTATCGGGCATGCAATGGACCGACTCACGTTTTCATAAACACGGGATACTGGGACGACAGCCGTGAGCCGTGTGCAGGAGTTTTTCTGTCTGAACATAATAATAAACCAAAAAACACATGCATGTACTATGTATGTATTTGTGTATGTAAGATATGAAATAGTTTTCTGAAGTTATTGTATGTAAATTTCAAAAGGTACCGCATTTTAGGGTTATTTTTAATAGGGGGAAAATACAAAGTAGAAACATTGAAAGTCAAATTCAAATTATTTTAATTAATTTACCTGTTTAAATACTGTTTATTTATTATTTATTAGGTTTGGCTCGACTATTCACAAATTGATTCCTCTAGCGGCCTTGTCACATCAATTATAATAATTAAATCGAATTTAACGGGATTCGCTTATTTGTGTGAGATTATATTATCTCTATAACTACAAAAAGGAAAAATGGGGATAGTTCATGAAAAAAAGAGAAGGCCAATGTTTAATTATTTACGTGTGCGATATGAGTACCGTGTGAAACATATTCATATAGGTATCATTTGTGAAAGGTGTTATAGTACAAACGTACTATATCGACTTGCCTCTGAGCTTTACTCTCCTGTCCCTCTCTGCTGTCCTAGTACCCAATGTTTTAAAACACGTGGCCTGGGCGCCACACGCTTCAGTAGCGCTCTCGTTTGTCGAGTCAAACGTCCTTGAAAACGTTTTTATGAAAAGTGACTTATTTTTTACTTGGTTATCTACATAATACGACTGCTTCGTTGGCCTAGTGGTGCTAAGCGCGACTGCTACGCTAGAGGTCTTGAGTTCGATTCCCAAGTCGACCAAGGTGTTATTGGGTTTTTCTATGAAATTCTCAGTAGCAGGTCAGAGTTTGGATTTGTGCCCGGTTAGTGGCAATAGGCTCGCCCCCTATTACATGGGACCAAAAACATACCGGCGAACTGTGGGTGTACATTGGTACACCTCTGCCTAACCCTTCGGGGATACAGGCGTGATGGTATGTTATGTTATCTATATAATACTGACTGTTTGAAAAGGAGCCTAGACAAATTGCGGTTTTTATTAATTACGGAAAAAACTTTTTCTTGCGAAGGATAATTGACAAAATATATGTACCACGTACGCTTGGTAACTACGGGAGCTGAACGGATTTCACATTCATTATTTTAAATCCAGGATAATTCGTTGAATACCTGTTTCTTCTTTACAATTTGCTTACTTTTTGTTAAAATAAATTCACGAGTTTTAGCATCCTTATCGATGAACGTCACATTTTAATTTGCCTTGTATTTGCTATACATTGGTTGATACCGACCTCTATGAACCCCACATGCAAGCAGGTAGGGGTGTGGTGGTGGATGTCTGGTTCATACCTCCTACTGGGTACTGCTGTCCTAGTATACAATGTTTTAAAACACGTGGCTTTGGCGCTGTGGTCACACTGCTCGATAAGTTCATCGACTATATAATTTGAAGTTGTTGATGTTTTTATATCAAATTAAAATTTAATATTTTCAGTGCCCCAACTGCGCCTATTAACTAGCGTTAAAGATAATTAGCGTGCATTATAAAATGGTTATTAACTCCGTTCAACTTAACATCGTAACGGCTACGAACTCTTACTACGGCAATTACGTAGCCAAACGTAGGCTTCTTTTACTTGCATCTACGGCTACGGCGGACGACGTAGCTACACACGTTTCTTCGGACGTTCAGTTATTTATAATTTAATTTGTTATGTCAGATATTTGCAGCATTTTTTTTTTCCTAGTAAACATTTTTTACTACACTATATTCATACCTTAAGCTAATTAATTTAAACTTACAAAGCCACCTATCAATCGCTATGAAGTAAACATAAAACAAATGGTGGTGCCTTTTGACCAACTAAAAAGCTATTTATTGGTCACTCCTATTCACAGTGTGACAAAAGCTTTTTAATTTATAATAGCCAGACCCAGACAAAACACACACTGACAACTGCAACACTGTAAGACATGTCCATGTGTGGGTTTTCATTGATCTTTCGCACACAGCGCTACAGTTTGTATGACGTAGTTGTAACTCGTAGAAATATTGATTTAGGGTGCGACGCGAGAGCTTCTACCGGCTTCTGGTGTCCTAGTACACATTGCCTTGTAACACGTGTTCTCGTCGCTACCGTTGCACGGAGCAAATACAAAAAAGCTAACGTGCCACGCTCTCTATAAGTTTTCACTATTTTAAGATAGAGGTCGCACTTTCCTTTGTATAAATCGCTATATTAAGTCGTGGCTTACATATTTTTTATTCACTTTTTCTTCAGAAGATTGATTAATAAATAATAGCAAATACGACCTAATTTATGTATAACACGGATTTACAGTTTAAAATTATTCCAAATAAGAGGTGTAGGTACTACAAGTTGAATTATTATAATAGTTAGGTTTGACTTTTTCCTATTTTGCTTGTATATTTTTGAAAATAGATCGTTTCATCTTCATAGACTGATCGATATTGGATGTGAACTTTAAATTAATTTATCAAAGTTAAACGTACATAATATAACTTGATGCTGTGATAGCCCGCTAAAACCCGCAAGTAGGTTATATTCCATGTTGTTGTTTTTTTTTAATATTACAGAGTGTTACCGAAAGGGTATATTTATAGAATACTAGCTGTGCCCCGCGGTTTCACCCGCGTGAATACCTAGGTCCCGTTCCCGGTGCCTTTGTATTATTAGGGGTGGAGATGAATCCAACAAATCACTATCGTAACAAAAGTCAGGATTACTTAATTTGGTGGTTGAGTATTCTTCAATTTCCTAATTTTCAGCGCAATTTTGCAAACTTTTTCTTTAATAAGATCCCTCTCCTGACAATAACAAACACAACAAAAAAAGTATTAGCGAATCGGTCCAGCCGTTCACGCGTTATGCCGTGACCAAGGGAAATAGGGATTCATTTTTCTATTAGATAGATTAATAGATTAATTATTTTTATGCACTCCTCGGGTTTCTGGTATCCTAGTACAGGAAAACTGTAACAACCGCCCTCAATCCGTTCCCAAACAAAGCACACATAATTATATTTCATTCAGATTCAGAAAAATTAAAAAGGTTTATATGATCTCTTTGGGCCTTATTACAAAAGATGGTTTAAACCAAGACTAAGGTAAACCCAGGTTTAAAATATACCCATCACTTTCTGTCATATAACAAAAAGAGACGGGGCTATTCTAAAACCTCGGTTTTTCTTAGACCATCTTTTGTAATAAGGGGGTTTGGGTTTATAGTATCCTAGTACAGGAAAACTGCAACAACCGCCTTAAATTCGTTCCAAGCGTACGTGACGGACTCGGAAAATGCGGGAAAAATTAAGTGACGATTTTCATGACCGCTTTAGGTTCATAGTACCCTAGTACTTACAAACAGCAACGACCGCCCTCAATTCGTTCCAAGCACGAAACATGAACGGACTCGGTAAATTCAGGAAAATTGAAAGAATATTTTCATGACCTCTTTAGTTTCATTACTATGAAACTAAAGAGGTCATGAAAATATTCATTCATTTTTTTTTTTTAGCTCCCTAGTACTTAAAAACTGCAACGACCACCCTCAATCCGTACCAACAGCAGGAAAAAAAAAAATTGACGTGAGGAACACACCTACATTGCTTAGACAACAGTGAGTGTTTGTAATATATGAACTTTATGCAATAACGATAAAGCTCAAATTGACTCTACGTTTTAGTTAGAAAACGATTGTATGGGAAAAAGAAAAGGGCTGTTTTTAGGGTTTCTCCGGCAATTATTAGAATTTTTCTCGCCGTAAAAACCATCCTTGAACTTCAACGAACATTTAAAAAAAAGAATTGGTCAAATTGGTCCAGGCGTTATTGAGTTATGCGCTTACCAACACATTTAGCGATTCATTTTTATATATATAGATAGATTATATAGATAGATATATAGATATAAGATTTAATTTTAGTATAGTTGTAAGTGTTTGTTTTTGTATTAGGTTTAAGTATTAAATTGTAAATAAATAATTTAATCCTTAACTCAACAAAGAAAAAAAACAATTGTGCACTTGACATGCAAAAAATCTAGAATGTTTACAATAGACTAGACTGAGGAACGCTCCTTACGAAAAGTAAAAAAAAAGCAAAGTAACTGCTTTCTTCTACTAATCTGATCCAGGAAAGAAGGCATATATATTTTTCGAAATAGTCATCATATTATTCACCTTTTCCACAAAACATGAAAACTTTTATAATGAACTAGATATCAAACTTTTTAAACCTTATTATTTATAAAAAAAGGTTTGAAGATTAAAGTGAGCAAGCAACTTTAAGATTTTCGTCTACGTAAGGACCACGCGTTCCCCAAACATTGGTAACAAGGACACCAGAAAACGTGCAGAGTTCCATAGTAACAAAACTGCATAGATCAAAATGTACACTATGTACAGGTAAAATGTAAACACACCCCGTAAAACAGTTTAAAAGTATTATCAGTCTACAATTAATTTCTAAATTAACATTTTAAAGGTGTTTTTCGTGTTGTCATGACTTGAAAATTAGATATAAAAAATAAAAATAGTGAATAAAAAGAGTTAAAAAATGTTGGCCTAATTATTAGTAAAGATTATTGAATGAAATGCGACATTATAAACAGTGAGAAAATTCTAGGGAAAATGCTAACTAAGATTTTTGCAGAGTCACGTTTTTCCAAAACACTGAACACTAGGGTACCAGAAAGCACAGACAGTTGCATCATTCGAAACGGCAGTCAGTATTTATAGTTAGGACCACACTTATGTCCGTCATATATCTATAGCCTAAAGTTACGGTTAAAACTTTCTTGAAATCTTAATAAAATAAGACAATATGTGTAGTCAGAAAATTTCTTTGAAAACATTTTAGACAGGTCCTTCCCACCAAATGTTTAAATCAATTAAACTGTCTGTGTCTTTATACGTCTTTATTACGTTGTTACATAAGTATTTCATAATACAAGAAAAATAAGAAAGAAAGATAATCTCGTCATACGTGACACTTATCTTCTTAAGTGAAGAACATTTAATACGTAAAAAAAGGTTGTGAAAATACCATCTCAAGCTTAATTGTATTTTTTCTGCCGCAAGCAGAAATGGTTGGACTTTTTCCTCCAGTCCACATTGTTTTATTATTCAAGCATTCACTCTTTATTGTTAGGAAACAAGTCTGGACGAGTCTTCTATAGGTCAAAGAAGATCGTTGATGACGTTACATTACGTCATAACGCGCTTGCCTGCTTGCCCTGGTAGCTTCAGCGTTAATTGCGTACTAGGAGGGCAGATTTCATAAAGATGTTATTAGTTGATTCCGAAAAACATTTTTTTTTAATCAATATTGAATTGTAAATAAAAAATTTAGATACAGCTAATAAGATAATGCAAAAGTTTCTTTACAATGTCTGGCAGATAGTAGGTATGTATGGTATAGTACCTATGTTCTTTATATTAACTAACTATTTTTTTCAAAAATTGGCGCCCAACATGGGGCGGTTAATTACTATGACATGCGAAAGTGAGGGCGGCGTCACGTTTCAGAAAGCATCTACAGACTAGGGCATCAGAAGTTGCTAGGAGTTGTTCACTTTCACTTTCCGCGGCAGAGTTCGTGTGGCAACCTATTTTTATTTCGATCAATGCATTTTTTAACATTTTACCGTTTTAGTTGTGGATGACATTAACACTGAATAAAATAAAAACCGCGCAGAATTTAGGAACACAATAATATATTTACTTTTTTGTATCTTAAAAACAGGAGGTATAATTTTTTGCAAAACTTTCATCTAGTCAAAATTAAGGATTATATTATTAATAAATAAGGCTACTATAGAACAAGCATTAATATTTATTATAATCTATACTAATATTATAAAGCTGAAGAGTTTATTTGAACGCGCTAATCTCAGGAACTACAGGTTCAAATTGAAAAAATATTTTTGTGTTGGATAGTCCATTTATCGAGGAAGGCTTTAGGGTATATAATATCACGCTGCGACCGATAGGAGCGAAGAAGCAGTAAAAATTTGTTGCAAAAAACGGGGAAAATTATTCATATTTCAAAGTTTCCGTTGCGTGCGCTGCGTAAACTGTTCGAGCTACCCAAAATATATGTATGAAAGATTTGTTCCTCTCTAAATGATCTAAAAAAATGACCTCGACAGTATATGTCTATCTTTTAAGATTGACTCACTATAATAACCTATTTTATGGTAATCAAATTTGGTCGAAATTATCAACATAATATTAACTAAAATTATCATTTACGCAGAAATACTTTATTTAAAACACATTTTATCAAAACTTCTTAATCGCGATCATAATAACAGAAATTGACGCCGACGAAGTCGCGGGGAACAGCTAGTCTATACTAATAGACTTGTCTCCTGACCTTCAACAAAATTCTTAAACAGGTACGGGATATAATAAAAAGGAATAGACAATAATAGAATGAATATCACAAAACACATTCACACACACATCATTGTAGTTTATGTCTTCAGATTTAAAGCAAAAAGGTTGTATGGCTTAAAATAATTCTGGGATATTTCGACCGTGGGAAAGCTGGCGGCGCTGTCACGTTTCAGAAACCAGAAAGCACCAGGAGAACATGAAGCAACAAGAGATTTCTTGTTCCCACACAAAGCTCATAAGGTAGTAAAAAATCTTCTGTAGTAGGACAAAACTATTTACGATTATGTTGTTGACTCCCCGGTCGACACATACCTGAATTATTTTATGCAATAAAAACATTTTACTATAAATTTGAAAAAAACACTACAGTGAGTTTGCAGATTTGTTTTCATTCTATTATTGTCTATTTATATTCTTTACCTGATCAAGAATTTATTCAAGGGCCGGAAGACAGGTTTTTCTGAAGAATTTCTTTGAAAGGACGCGTGAGTATTCCAAAAAATAGACCGAAGAAATTCGTGGGAACGCTGGCGGCGCTGTCACGTTTCAGGAACCAGAAATCACCAGGAGAATATGATGCACTAAGAGATTCCTTGTTCCCATACAAGACTTATAAGATATTTAAAAAAATATGTTAGTCTACACTGCAGAATACTTAGGTTTTATACATTTCGGTACCTAAACATATCTGATGACTAAACAACACTGTAAACCTTACATTACGAAATTAATTTTTTTTTTCTTACTCTGATTCTTACTATGGCCGTCACTCAGCTATCCTCGTTGATGCTGCTAATGCAATTTCACAAATAGCACAGCAATATTAAGGATACATGGAAATTATAATATTAATCCGAGCGCAATAAACATTGAGCGACGAAATGACTTTAAAATGTCAGTTTATTACTTGTTCTGTGATGTCAGTTTTTATTATATTCCTTTACGGAAATACTTACATACCAAAGAGTTTAGTTTAGATACTTGTTAAAAAAATATTAATTTTCTAACAAAAAAAGGAAAGAAAAGGAAAACAAGTTAACTATAATGAAATCATTCATTATAGTTAACTTGTTTTCCTTTTCTTGGTCTTCATTCTGACTTTAACTATTATAAAACGACAAAAAAACAGCCCAACTTTTACAAGCAGACAAGGACAGGGATGCTGTCATTCACATTGCAAGGCCACCTGTTACCGGTGCAGTGCAACCCCCTTCCAACATGTTTTGCGTATATCTCCTATTGATTCATGTGGTCCTAGTACCCAATGTTGATAAACACGTGGCCTCAGTGGCCCACATGCGCCGTCCCTGTTGTGTGCATAATAAAATAACAGTGCATGTCTGTGGAATGACTACATTGAAGGATTCATTGTTGGGTGCGTTTTACAAAGTCTTGCTTTAATATCTGGGGTGGGCTTTTTTTACGGGAATAGATAGATAAGTTTTTTAGAAATATTTAAATAAAAAAGTTTTACGAAAACTTTAATAATTGATTGATTACAAAAGGGCTTGACTTTAAAAAAAGAGGTTTCTTAAAAAAAAAATAAAGCTAGTCGATTTAAACAAACCTCATACATACTATTTTGCAACGTTTTAAAAGCTGAAGCTTGATGGCAAGAGAAGTTCACACTCCATTTTCTACACACACGAATACTGTGTGTTGTAATATCTATGTGTGCAACTCAACCCTTAGTGCATTGAAATAAGCACTAAGGGGTTGATGCTATAAATAATATTAGTTCTACTAGCCTCCTGTTGTCCTAGTATCAAGCGTGTCAAATACGCCGCCGCAATGAGCCGGACATTCGCGTACAATATAAAAGTTCTAGTCTAGCTCAGACTGAAGCAGCTATATGCAAAATGTGATGAGTGTGAATGAGATGACCGATGGTTGTAAATACGTCGCAAGTTTAAAGCGTTGGTGAGCACTGCCCCTAAGCCAGACAGGCGTGACGACAAAATTTAGTGTGTTTTGATCCCTGTTAAAAAATGTTTTTGACCAATCCTGCTATTTAACAACTTAAAACTAAGCACGCATATAGTTAAGTATTTTATATTATATTAAATTAATAATGTTTGTACTTACAACTTCAGTAAAAGGAATTGAATAGAAAGTTGTACTTATTTTATACCTATATTTAAGAGTAGAATTAACATAGAATAACCGACTTACCTGCCTCAATAGGGTAGGTAACTGGCAATGACATGGTCAAAATCAATTTAGTTTGTGACGTCACTGCTTAGTATAATTTTTGTGATTATCGTTACATGTTTTTTGTTTACGGGACGAGGTGTATCTTTTGTATGTATCTTTTTTTAAATTAGTCATCATCCCTCTATGTAATTTGATGTAAAAATCCTACTTTAATTTATTACAATATTCATTTTGGGACGTATTTGGAAACAACCCCTAGTGTAGCTAGTTAATAATAAATCCCTTGCACGTATGATACCCTAGTATCTTTCACCCCCGAACACGTGACGTATTGGTTTTCCGCGATCGGCGTTGCGGTAAGACCAAAATAATTTTATTATATGTTGGGTTCCTAAAAGTAAAATCTAGTTGATAAAAACACTGTAAAAATTAATAAATATGTAGTCTAAAAATAAGCGCGTCCCATTGCACAGCAAAGGCACTCTCTCTTTTCCTCGCTCTTCTGTTTTCTGCTAGGCTTCCTAAGACAAAATCAGAAGTGCAAAGAGAAGGCAGTCCTTTTTGGTAGAAGACAATTGGTCTATCTATCTTTACCTCGGTTTAGCATTACTTGAGTCGGATCTACTCAATATTTTAGTTTGTCAAAATATTAATAAAGCGTTCGCGTTTATATTTCGGTTCCTTGAAAATTCCGTTGTCTTTAATTAGGAAGGATAAAATAAATAAGAAATATCAGAACTGATTTTTTATAGCGTGTGATCTGAGTATTTATTGTTGGATATCTAAATAATAAATTAATTATAAAGTAATATTATAAGTGCTACAGAACGTTAACTACACCTTTGTAGAACATTGAAACATGTCAAATGCAATGATGTAAGCTCTTCCCGACTTTTGGGACCCTAGTATCCAATGTTTTGGAACACGTGGCGCCAGCAAGGCCGTTCACACGGTCCACACATGCATACCCCCTGAATGAATACGAGTGTTACAGTAGTGTGTGTAAGTTTAACTTTTTATTTGATAGACTCTTTGCCATTCAGAAATTATGAAAAAAAAAACAAACGGGAAACAAAATAGCATGAAGTTTTTATTTACTTTCATAATTTTTAAATTAAGTTAATTCTTAATGTGCAAGAACTTGATGATAATTTAAATAGGGTTGAACATAGAAATAGTAATTTGTATCTTGAAATTAAATTACCAGCTTGCTCCTTTTTTAGTCAAAGAGGTTGCTTATAGCTACTTGACTGAAAAAACCTTTTTTACTTAGGATAATTAACTCTTAAGTATATGAAGTTAGCCTCAGTTGGAATAAAAAGAAGTATCTAAGCTTCCATTTAGATCCCTACATTTCTAATGCTCTAGTACTAAAAGCCTAGAAACGTGGTATGAGTGAAATGTATGTATGTATGCAGTCGCGTGCAACAAACACACCCCCATAATATTGATTCTCATATTCTCACATCTCCTGCCGACTTTTGGTACCCTAGTATCCAATGTTATGAAACACGTGGCCTCAATATAGGCTGATCTGAACGAAAGGAATGATGATTGATTGAATTCTTTCTTTCCATCTCGCTCACTGTTTCGACTCTCGAGCTCGAGGAAGCCAATTTTGCATTATAAGAACTAATACTTACACCTCTCCACGCGTTTATACGGTAAGTTGGTATTAAATACCCAAGATATGAAGGTTATTATGGTACATGTAGGATGAGGAAGCTAGAAAACTAATATATACTTAAGTGTTCAAACGTAGAAATTGGAAGCAGTTGGGAAGAATCCACCTATCTTGCTATAGCTATGATAAAGATCAAGACTCGCGATTATGGTTTAACGAAACTAGCTATCACAAAATTTGGAATAAATAAATAAAAAAATCCTGGTTTGTGTTTAATTAAGGCTGTAATATTTTTCTTTAAAAGTTTAAGTAGAGAGTAGCAAAAGGCAATCTTTGCCGTTTAAAGACAGGTGGTAAAAATGGTCTACTTCAAAAATGTTTCTTATCTCTACCTATATTTATTGAGCTACCTAACTCTTGGTAGCTTCTGAGGACCTAGTATCCCGTGTTTTAAAACACGTGGCTTTGGAACCGCCTTCACACGCTCTATACCACAATATGCGAAAACTCAATGTATGTGTGTGTATCCACTCCATATCTACCTGCACCCTATTCCATTATGTGCGTGAAAGAGAAAGCGTCAGATAGCTTTCAAGTTGCATTCTGTTGTCTGGTCTGATATCCTAGTCTACAAGGCCCAATAACACGTGACATAAGAAAGCGCTACCACGCTTTTTAGAAACGTATAAATAATTGGGAGTTCTTGCCCAGCAGAGTGGGACACAAAAGAGGTAATATAAAAAAATAATAAAACCATTTTTTTTTTATAATAGGATCATTAATTTACATTTAATTAAGCTTTCATTTTAAATGCTTATTTTATGTTCCTTAATTAAAATTAATTTTGTAACTGGTTGGTTGGAAAGCCAATCTACGCAAATGAAAAGAACAAAAGAAACAAAGCAATTATTGACAGATGTCAGAAAAGTATATCCGCGCGGACTTTTGAAAATGAATAGTAATTATTAAAATCTTAATAAAATGCGTATTCATTATGTACATTAAGTAATAAAAAAATTAAATTATAGAAATTAACACATTCAGAAGTTTAGGCGACACATACTTAGATTGTATTGTATTGGAATTGTGCAAAAAATTATTGTGTTTTAGGTTAACCCTTTTCAAACTTTTATTAGTGACCTTTGTGAGTTACAAAAAACTAGATTGACTTAGTCTAGTCGTGACAAATTAAAAACTCTGAATTTATTACAAAGTAAACACATGATCAAAATTTTAACATACTTTAGAACCATACACTTATCAATGGATGTATAATATGTAGGTATGTAAGATATAGGTGTGTATACTAAGGTACCTCCTGGCCGGTTATGACGTCCCAGTACCCCGTGTTTATGAAAACGTGATAGTAAGGGTCATTGACGTAGTATCATTCTATAGACTGCTACTATCGCTAGTTTTCTATTGGTACAAACGAAAGCACTTCATGAGCTGTCAGTTCCCGCTCGCTTAGGGATGTTCCGTGCGACGATAGACATTCATGTGTAAATATCGATAGTTGTGAATATTAACAGAGGCATTAAATGGATTTTAGGTTTTGAGATAATATAAAAAAAACAAATGAACTAAAAATATAACTTTATAAATTAATGTAGCCGATACCAGTGGCAAATTAATTAATTAAAAGTTACCGAAAAAGTCCATACAAGCATACTTACCAATCAGAAACATAAAACTAAATAATTCCAAAAGGTCTTTGTAGAATTCTAAAAACTTTTGAACAATATTGTTTATCAATCAGATTTTGTTATTATTATTCTACTTTTATTCATATTTAAATTATCCTGTTATCACATTTTTTTGTAAATGCTGGTTTATTCGCAACAGTGTAAGTACAAGTTTTATTATCCTATATTTACATGATGTCATGAACATACAGGAGCTGTTGGTAAACTATTTTTTAATAAATAAATAAATCAATTCAAGAAACACAAATTTAATTTTAAACAAAATGCTTGCGACAAAAAATAACTATCGAAAAATTAAACATAAATGCCTCGCACTATCTCGTCGCATGGAATTTATGAGGGGGGGGACTGAAGCGTACTCTCCCCCTCGCGAACCCCCGCACCCCCTCGTTCGCCCTACTAAATAATGATAAAAATACGTAAATTTCTATAAACATACTACTAACCGATGAAAGGAAATGTCACTGTTTTGTTTATTGTTCCTTCTTGAATCGTTTTTACAACTGAGCACCACGCAATTCACCATTTTTTATTTAAATGTTTGTCATTTGTACCGGGAGATTCGAAAGCGGCGCGCTCAGTTTTGACACTAATTGGACGTGACATTGAAAATGGTGTGAGATCATACCTGTGCTCTCGGATCAAAGAACGTTAGACTTGCTCTAGTTAAATGGTTCCTCTGAGGTAAGGGTGCACTCGCAAGGTCAATATCGAGCTTTTGATAAGACTTGTAAACGAGGCGATTGGCGACGCATCGTAATCATTTTTGTAAACTCTTATCAATTTACTAGGTACTATTGGTATATAATAATCATGACGATATTTGATATATGAGTGAACCACCAAATAATTAATTCAACTAAAACTTTGCGCACAGTTTCTTTCTTGGACTTACATAGCTGTCCAGTTAATGACCATAAAACATTACCATTAGTCTTTTATTATCAGCACATTTTAACATTTCCACGTATATTATGTCGGTTTTAAGTTAGAGCTACTGTGGTACCTGACAGCCTAGTAACCATTGGTTCAAAACACGTGGTCTGGGTTAAACTGACGTTTGCACCATTTTAACCAACGGTTAATTTATATTTACTTGCCCCCACGTCATCAGCGTTCTTTTTGTTGACTTACAATTATAAATTAATTTAATTATTTATGATTTTTTTTATGCTTAATTTTAGATTTTATTTATATCGGATGCATATCGTTAAGTTAGCTGTTATTGTTGATATGTTTTCCTATAAGTTTAAATAATATAAAGTTGCAGTATTTAACCTATTTTTGAGTCAACAGTTGGCAACTTCTTCTTTCTTGATTTATGAAGTCCTAGTGTACAATGTTTGGGAGCACGTGGCGTCCCGGTGTATCCCGTTCACACACACGGCTTACATGTTCAGCTAACACGACATAATCTAATGAAATATTTAGTAAATGCATAAACGTATGATCTCTTGTTTTATTGACTTGACAGGATATGATGTAAATGGCAGGTGTCATAATAATATCAGATGTGTATGTTACATGTAGATTATGTGTAAAATAATACAATTCTAAGAAGCCTAAGATATAATTAATTAATTATGTCTAAACATCTATCTACAGGCATTTTCGAAAGCCTTTGCCTATACATCAGCCACTTTAAAGAAATAATGAACGTGCTTTGGGATTATGAACCTTAATTCAATGGCTAACAGTTCAGTTTCCATCACATTCAAATTACTTTTAGGCCCTTTTCGGTAATATTTGTGATTCTAAAATGAACTTTAAACACATGCTGTCAAAGTTGATAATTGCGTAATTAGTAATAACGTTTAATTCTCTTTCCATATTGGCTTTAGTATAGTTTTAAGTATTTGTAATGCTCCCATGCAATACATATTATTATCTAAATAATCAAATATGTGTTTGGCTTAAGAATGAAAAAAAATTATCGCAATATCTAAAGTTGTTCAATTAAAGCGACCCTATGTCACCTGTGTCACCCTCGTGTAACTGCAGTTCATTCCTGATGTCCTAGTACTATTTGAGTTGCAACACGTGACGTCACTGGAGCATTCCAAGGACGTTCAGATAAAAAATTCTGATAATTTTCAAGTTGATTCCTTTTGCTAACCATTTTAACATATTCAAAGTTAAGCAAACATAACCTACCTAGGTTATGTTTTTATTTTATTGTGTTTTCTTTCGGAGTTATTATCAATTACTAAATCAATTGTTTTCTACTTCCTTCAGAAAAATATGTATTTTAATATCTTTCTAAAATATACTTACGACTCTTGATTATTTAACTACGTGTGATATTTTCTTCACTGAGAATTTGTTCGTTACCTTTATGTAGTAGTTAACATTGACCTAAAAAGCTATCATCGAGTCGCGGTCACAACTGATAGTAATTTGTCGCACGTCTCTTTATGATCTGCTATCCTGGTACCTGATGTTTTAAAACACGTGGCCTGAGTGCCGTGTACACATGATGCATTCTTGTCAAATGTAGACCATTATGTAAAAAATAAAACTCCTTCCTTTTACGAAATACTAATTCGTTAATTAGCTGACAAACGTTGTTAAAACTTCTTACGAACTATTAAAACATAAAAATATCATCTTCATTTTATTTACAGAGGACTGGCCCATTGGGTTTCGTATTATTGGAAATAGGAAAAATGGGTTCAGGAAAAAGTAAAACAGCAACTCGCGTCAACCATATTTTATTTCAAGTGAAGCATAGTAATACGTTTTTAAGAACGTTTGAACAATGAAGTATTGGCTGATTATTGACTGCCAGTAAGATGTCAACGTAATGAGGTTTTATATGTTGAATGAATATTTGTTTATTCCAACACGTATTATATGCAAAAATTATTTCTTTCTTGCTGTGGCAATCCATATTTTCTAGTGTCTTTGTTTCAGTTGTTGTTAATTTCGTTTGTTAGCGTTGATTCCTTGATTAGCGTGACGTATTTTCAATTCAATTCCTAATCGGTACGTACATATTTTATCTGATTCTATTAATAAAATAAAAACGGACGCATTAATACTTTGCACTTGTAGTAAGTGTAAACTTAAAGTTCATAACCAAAGAATTTTCATCAAGTCTTTGCAGTTTCCTGACTGCTATACCGGAGGACGTGGGTTCGATTCCCACTCAGGACAAATCTTTGTGTGATGAGCACGATCATTTGTTCTGTGTCTGGGTGTAATTTATTTATAGTATGTATGTATTTAGAAATATACAAGTGTGTTTATCAGTTGTCTGGTTACCATAACACAAGCTCTGCTTAGCTTGGGACCAGATAGCCGCGTGTGAGTTGTCCCAGAATATTATTATTATTATAAAATATTATTTGCAGTGTTAATGTTGTGTTGGGCGGGTATGCAATGGACCGACTCACGTTTTCATAAACACGGGATACTGGGACGACAGCCGTGTGCAAGAGGTTACCTGTGTGAAAATTATAATAAACAAACAAACACATGCATGTACTATGTATGTATTTGTGTATGTAAGATATGAAATAGTTTTCAGAAGTTATTGTATGTAAATTTCAAAAGGTACCGCATTTTAGAGTTATTTTTAATAGGGGGAAAATACAAAGTAGAAACATTTAAATTCTAATTCTTTTATCGCATTTATATGTTAAATACTGTATATTTATTATTTATTCGGTTTGGCTCGACTATTCACAAATTGATTCCTCTAGCGGCCTTGTCACATCAATTATAATAATTAAACCGAATTTAACGGAATTCGCTTATTTGTGTGAGATTATATATCTCTACTAGCTGTACCCGGCATGCGTTGCAATGCAATTTTTTCTACCTAGCACCTGCCTACTACCTACCTACTACTACTTAGGGGTATGAAAAATAGATAGTAGCCGATTCTCAGACCTACTGAATATGCATATAAAATTTCATAAAAATCGGTCAAGCCGTTTCGTAGGAGTATGGTAACTAATATTGTGACACGAGAATTTTATATATAAGATAATTACAAAAAGGAAAAATGGGGATAGTTCATGAAAGAAAGAGAAGGCCAATGTTAAAATACTTACGTGTGCGATATGAGTGCCGTGTGAAACATATTCATATAGGTATCATTTGTAAAAGTTGTTATAGTACAAACGTACTATATCGACTTGCCTCTCGAGCTTTACTCTCCTGTCTCTCTCTCTGTTGTCCTGGTACCCAATGTTTTAAAACACGTGGCCTGGGCGCCACACGCTTCAGTAGCGCCCTTGTCTAGCCAAACGTTTGTTACCTTAAAAACGATTTTATGAAAAGTCGTATTTTTAACTTGTATATCTAATACTGACTATTTTAAAAAGAATCTAGAGAGTTAGTTCTGTATATTAATTATATACTTATAGAACAAACTTTTTCTTGTGTAGGAATTAACAAGTAATATCACAAACGCTTGGTGAGACTATGGAGACAGAACGGATTTCACATTCATTATTTAAAATCCGAGATTGTTCCTTGACGACTCTTTTTTTCCCTACGATTAGCTTACTTTTGTTAAAATACATTTACAAATATTAGCAACCTTGTTGATGCAAGTTACATTATAACTTGCCTTCTTTTTGGTATACATTGATACCGACCCCTATGTAACCCACATGCAAGTAGGTAGGGGTGGATGTCTGGTTCATACCTCCTGTTGGGTACTGCTGTCCTAGTATACAATGTTTTAAAACACGTGGCTTTTGCGCTGTGGTCACACTGCTCGATAAGTTCATCCATCGCCTATGTTTTTTAGCTATATATTTATTTCGATTTAAATTTAATGTGCATTGTTACCCGACTGCGCCTGAAGGAGGGGGTTATTTATAAAAAGGGCTTAGCGTTAAAAGGCGTTGCGTAAAGATAAAGTATGTATTTTAAAATTGTGATTAACTCCGTTTAACTTAACTTCGTTACGGCTACGAACTCTTACTACGGCAATTACGTAGCTAAACAAACGTAGGCTTCTCTTACTTGCATCTACGGCTACGGCGGACGACGTAGCTACACACGTTTCGCCTTGGATTCAGTTATCTATAATAATTGTAACAATGTCAGATATTTGCAACCATTTTTTTTTTCCTAGATAAATAACAATTTCGACTGGAACCTTAATTAGCTAACAAACTTAAACTTATAAAGCCACCCACTCTATCAATCTCTATGAAATTAACATAAAATGAAATAATGATGGGGCCTTTTGAACAACTAAAAAGCTATGGTCACTCCTATTCACATTGTGACACGAGCTTTTTATTTATAATAGCCAGACCCCGACAAAACACACACTGACAAGTGCAACACTGTAAGACATGTTTGTGTGGGTTTTCATTGACCTTTCGCACACAGTGCAACAGGTTGGATGACGTAGTTGTAACTCGTAGGAATATTGATTTAGGGTGCAACGCGAGAGCTTCTACCGACTTCTGGTGTCCTAGTACACATTGGCCTTTAACACGTGTTCTCGTCGCTACCGTTGCACGTAGCAAATACAAAAAAGCTAACGTGCCACGCTCCCTATAAGTTTGCAGTATTTTAAGATAGAGGTCGCACTTTCCTTTGTATAAAATCGCTATAAGTCGTGGCTTAAATATTTTTTATTCACTTGTTCTTCAGAAGATTGATTAATAAATAATAGGAAATGCGACCTATTTTATGTATAACACGGATTTACAGTTTAAAATTATTCCACGTTGTAGGTACTAAAAGTTGAATTATTATAATAGTTAGGTTTGACTTTTTCTTATTTTGCTTGTATATTTTTGAAAATAGGTCGTTTCATCTTCATAGACTGCTCGATATTGGATGTGAACTTTAAATTAATTTATCAAAGTTAAACGTACATAGAATAACTTGATGCTGTGATAGCCCGCTAAAACCCGCAAGTAGGTTATATTCCATGTTGTTGTTTTTTTTTAATATTACAGAGTGTTACCGAAAGGGTATATTTATAGAATACTAGCTGTGCCCCGCGGTTTCACCCGCGTGAATACCTAGGTCCCGTTCCCGGTGCCTTTGTATTATTAGGGGTGGAGATGAATCCAACAAATCACTATCGTAACAAAAGTCAGGATTACTTAATTTGGTGGTTGACTATTCTTCAATTTCCTAATTTTCAGCGCAATTTCGCAAACTTTTTCTTTAATAAGATCCTTCTCCTGACAACAACAAATACAACAAGAAAAGAATTAGCGAAATCGGTCCAGCCGTTCACGCGTGATGCCGTGACCAAGGGAAATAGAGATTCATTTTTCTATTATATATTCATATATTTTATTTGCTTTCCACAATGTTTTGACAGGTGTTACAATGGCTTACAGCTATAGGAACAATCATGGACCCTGTTAGGGCACAGCAATATCAGGCATTTAATGCCAGTAGGTTACATACTGATCTATCAACTATTTATTTATATAATATTATTCTAGTTAAAATATTATGGCAACAGTTATAAACATTAGTTAAATTTATATTAAATTAATAATATTAAATTATTTTAATGTGTGTACAATTATATACATAGGTACTTATCTATTGACTATTTATTACTATATAATTTTAGGATATTATTAATGTAATGTAATATACTATTTAGTTAGAATTTATATTATTTATTATCTAATTACTTATTAACATTATCATTTTAAAGATATATTAGTGAATTTATACAATATTAGTTTAGTTGCTAGTAAGTTTATGTTGAACTTATGTTTATCTTGTCTTTCATATATTCCTGAATTGTGTAGTACGCCTTTTTAATTAAAATTTCCTTAATTCTATTTATACAGGGTGTCCGGTAAATAGTCCGACAAACTGTGGTGGCTGATACCTTAGGTCAGGTCCTATCAAATGAACACAACATATGTTCCCCGAAAATTTACAGGTTTCGAGTTACAATCGATTTTCAAAAATTTTAGAATTTTCTACCTTGCATCAGACTTTTTCATTTTTCTTGCTGATTAATAGCTTTCACAATACTTTTGTACATCAAATTAATCTTGAATAGTTACTCTACGCTTTAGTAAGTCTCATATTTATCTAAAAGAAGAATGTATTGACAAAAAAGCCATTCGCTTAACAATTTTCACTTTTAGTTTTTCTTACTGCTCAACTTTGAACTGTAGTGGTGAAAAATAAATGTATGTAGGAGTTTTGTACAACAATCTTAAAAACTTGCTTGAATATTGGTGATTTTGGGAAGGTACTATACTTGGGTATTTTCTTTACAAAATTTGACAAAACAAGCTTCTGAAGTACAAATGGGCTTATTTGTTGAAATATTACTAATGTAAATCTGAGGCAAAATGAGACGTAACTTAACGCGGATCGTCATTGTCCAGTGAAATAAGGTATTTTCTTCTAGCGACTAACTAGTTACACAAAATAATTGTGGCCAATTTCAATTTGGAAAATATGGAAATGAAAAAAAAAAATGCTCTGTTAAATTTTTTGCAAAGTTACGGAACCCTTCGTTAGCATGTCCATCTCCAACTTGACCGGTTTCTTAGAAGACCCACTCTTCGTAAATACATTCTAGGCAAGTTGAACGATACAATATGGTTTGGGAAAATGGGTGCTAAGTGCAGGGCCTGAAGTAAGAGCCTCCTCTAATGAGGGATACCAGGGCAGATGGATTGGGCTTCCAAAACCAGCAATTTTATTGTTGAAGCATGAAAAATAAAGTGTTATAAAATCGATTCATCTAGTAAGAAAGTACTGAAGGAAAAGGTAACTTTACACTAAAACATGTTTTAATCTGCCATAGAGAGTTAATGGCGATAAGAAAATACCTAATTTTATTGTACAATGACGATCCGCGTTAAGTTACGTCTCATTTTTCCTCAGATTTACATTAGTAATATTTCAATAAAAAAGCCCATGTGTACTTCAGCAGCTTGTTCTGTCAAATTTTGTTAGGAAAATACGCAAGTATTGTACATTCCCTAAATCACCAATATTCAAGCAAGTTTTTAAGATTGTTGTACAAAACTCCTACATACATTTATTGTTCACCACTACAGTTCAAAGTTGAGCAGTAAGAAAAACTAAAAGTGAAAATTGTTAAGCGAATGGCTTTTTTGTCAATACATTCTTCTTTTAGATAAATATGAGACTTACTAAAGCGTAGAGTAACTATTCAAGATTAATTTGATGTACAAAAAGTATTACGAAAGCTATTAATCAGCAAGAAAAATGGAAAAGACTGATGCAAGGTAGTAAATTCAAAATTTTTCGAAAATCGATTTTATCTCGAAACCTGTAACTTTTCGGGAACCATATGTTGTGTTCATTTGATAGGACCTGACCTAAGGTATCAGCCACCACAGTTTGTCGGACTATTTACCGGACACCCTGTATATGCATTATTATTTGTTTCATTTTTTATTATGTTTGGTAGTTTATTATATATTTTAATTGCCATTACAAATGGACTATTTGAATGTAATGTCATGAGGGATGTAGGTAGCATGAGCATGTTCTTGTGTCTTAGTGTTCTGGTTTTATGTTTATCTCCTCGAGTTGTGAAGAATTTAATGTATTTCCTAACAAACTTGCATATTTCCAGGATGTAAATGGATGGTAAAGTAAGTATTTTGAGGCTTATGAAGAAGGGTTTACAGCTATCGGTTTGTTCGATGTTTACAATAATGCGAATTAATTTCTTTTGGAGTGTAAATAGAGTAGGCGCGTCCGTACTATTTCCCCACATTATTATGCCATAGCTTAGCCATGCGTTAGCATAGGCGTAGTACGTTGTAAGTGCGGTTTGCAAGTCAGTAGTTCTTTTCACTTCTCGAAGAGCATAACTAAATTTAGAAAATATATAACGTTCTGTAATATATAGATTAATAGATTAATAATTTTCATGCACTCCTCGGGTTTCTGGTATCCTAGTACAGGAAAACTGTAACAACCGCCCTCAATCCGTCCCAAAGCACACATAGGGAGGATTCAGAAAAATTAAAAAGGTTTATTATATGATCTCTTTGGGTTTATAGTATCCTAGTACAGGAAAACTGCAACAACCACCCTAAATTCGTTCCAAGCGTACGTGACGGACTCGGAAAATGGAGGAAAATTAAGTGACGATTTTCATGACCGCTTTAGGTTCATAGTACCCTAGTACTTACAAACAGCAACGACCGCCCTCAATTCGTTCCAAAGCACGAAACATGGACTCGGTAAATTCAGGAAAATTAAATAAATATTTTCATGACCTCTTTAGTTTCATAGTACCCTAGTACTTAAAAACTGCAACGACCACCCTCAATCCGTACTAAAAGTAGGAAAAAAAATTGACGTTAGGAACACACACATTGCTTAGACAACAGTGAGTGTTTGACGTTTGTAATATGTAGTATGAACCAATAACGATAAAGCTCAAATTGACTCTACGTTTTAGTTAGAAAACGTTTGTATGGGAAAAAGAAAAGGGCTGTTTTTAGGGGTTTTCCGGCAATTATTAGAATTTTTCTCGCCGTAAAAACCATCCTTGAACTTTAACGAACATTTAAAAAAACGAATTGACCAAATCGGTCCAGGCGTTATTGAGTTATGCGCTTACCTTACCAACACACACTTACACTTACACATAATAATATATAGATAGATAGATAGATATAATAAGATTTAATTATAGTATAGTTGTAAGTGTTTGTTCTTGTATTAGATTTAAGTATTGAATTGTAAATAAATAATTTAATCCTTAAAACAACAAAGAAAAAAAAAAAATTGTGCACTTGACATGACAGGAGGAACGCTCCTTAAGAAAAGTAAAAAAAAAGCAACTGCTTTCTTCATAAAACTTCAACTAATCTGATCCAGGAAAGAAGGCATAACTTTTTCGAAATAGTCATTATATTATTCACCTTTTCCACAAAACATGGAAACTTTTATAATTAACAAGATATCAAATTTTTTAAACCTTATTTATTTTAAACTTATGTCCGTCATATAATATATCTATAGCCTAAAGTTACGGTTAAAACTTTCTTGAAATCTTAATAAAATAAGACAATATGTGTAGTCAGAAAATTTCTTCGAAAATATTTTAGACAGGTCCTTTCTTCTTAAGTTTAGGACATTTAATACGTAAAAAAAGTTTGTGAAAGACCATCTCAAGCGTAATTGTATTTTTTCTGCCGCAAGCAGAAATGGTTGGACTTTTTCCTCCAGTCCACATTGTTTTATTATTCAAGCATTCACTCTTCATTGTTAGGAAACGAGTCTGGTGGACGAGTCTTCTATAGGCCAAAGAAGATCGTCGATGACGTTACATGACGTCATAACGCGCTTGCCTGCTTGCCCTGGTAACTTCAGCGTTAATTGGGTACTAGGAGGGCAGATTTTATAAAGATGTAATTAGCATATTTTTAAAAATCAGTTTATAATATAATAGTAGGTAGGTAGGTAAATGTTTGAAAGCATAGGATAACTAAATATATATAACTCGCGGCAAATAACTTGGCAAGATTTTGACGTAGTGGGGGTAAACCCGCGCATATTCGACTAACTCACCAATCTCTAATCGACTCGGTCGACGAACGCACCAATCGCGCGCTCGGATCGGCGCTACCGCATACCCCGCGTCCCGCTTGACCACCAAATAGACCTAAAAAACGATTTCTGCGCATCTAACGACTCTTGCCAAGTTATTTGCCGGGAGTTATAACTGTAATATATATTTTTTACGTATATTAACTTACTATTTTTGCATCAAATTGGCGCCCAACATGGGGCACTATTACTATGGCAAATAAATAATTTAATTGTGATCAGATTATTGTTTTCGTGTTAGTTACCTACCGTACATTTTATATTAAGAATAATGTTTGTAGACTAAAAAACTGTATCAGGAAAATGATTCTATTTTTGTTAGGGCTTTCGAAAGAAAACCAGGCTAGGTTTGACCGTGGGAAAGTGAGGGCGGCGTCACGTTTCAGAAAGCAGCTACAGACTAGGGCATCAGAAGTTGCTAGGAGTTGTTCACTTTCACTTTCCGCGGCAGAGTTCGTGTGGCACCCTATTTTTGTTTCGATCAATGCAATTGTTAATATTGTACCCTTTTAGTTGTGGATCGGATGACTTTATGAAAAAAATAAAAACCGCACAGAATTCAGGAACACAATAATATATTAATTTTTTGTAGTCTATTATTTTAAAGAATTTATAATTTTGCATTGCATGCAAAAGCATCAATATAACTTTTTTTTTTACAAATAGCATTACCTTATCATTGTCTAAATAGTTTTGGTAAACAGTTTATATCTTAAAATGCAGGTATACATTTTTGTAAAACTTTCATCAAGTCAAAATTAAGGATTATATTATTAATAAATAATATTATATTTGTGTATCCTACTAATCTACTAATATTATAAATGCGAAAGTTTGTTTGGATGTTTGTTACTCTTTCACGCAAAAACTACTGAATGGATTTTAATGAAACTTTACAATAATGTAGCTTATACATCGGAATAACACATAGGCATTTATAAAGATAGTGTATGAATTGTCATTCACGCGGGTGAAACCGCGGGGCACAGCTAGTGAACAATATTAAATAGCGCTAAGTTGTGCTTTAAGGCTGTATGGCGCTTCTGACGTCCTAGTGTCCAATGTAAAACGAAATGTCCAAACAAGGATTGAACCAAAATAGTGATAAAACTATTTTCAAAAATATTTAAACGAAATTAGGTATTACTAAAACACCAACCTTCTTTATTTTTCAGAACATTATTTGTTCAAGGGAAGTCAAATCTTGATGTAATTGCATGCAGATGGATTTTCCTATCCGAAACAATATTTTGTGACATTAGAAGCAGCAACTTAAATGATCGAACTTTAAATAAATGCATAGTTCCATATTATATTTAGTACTAATTAAAGCCGCGTTACTATAAACATTAGATACTATTACATCAGGAGTTTCAGATGTAATATTTGTTACAGGAGCATTGTAGTTTAACTACTCTGTATAATAAATAATATTATGGTTACTCTAAAATACATCTATGTAAAGAAAATTGTTAAAATGCAAATTGTGATCAACTTTATTGTTCTATACAACTCTTATAGTTTATTGAATGTAACAAGGTAATTTAGAACAAGCCCCTTAACGTGAAGTTAGGACATCATCACCAGCGACGTCACACCTGCACTTGCTATCGAATGTGGTTTGTTTTAAAACCATTAATTAATATTCGAAAATACAGCAAGCAACAAATAAATTATAATCATCGCTATCAACAAAACGCATAATTATAAATAGTTCTTGTTGGATTGACAGACAATGCAGTTCCAAGATACACGAAAATGTAAGAGACGCACAGGATGGGACGCACTCTGACGTCACGTTTTACCGAGCAAAACTTACTAGGATGTCATAAACCGCAACAGTTGATGTGCTTGCAGTTTTGATAAGTGAATACATATTTGGATAAATAAGAGAATGAGGAAAACTCAATTTCTATGTTAAACACAATAAATAATGGATGCAATTGAATAACTGCCCTAGGTGTGTTTATCAATTTTGGAAACCTGGGAACCGTCACCCAATTTCTTTTAGAAAGTTTGTAGGTTGATCCTTCCTTCCCTTTGTAGAAATCATTAATCAGGTAGTAAATATAGTAGACATTGCATTTCAAAGAACTTACTAGTTAAGTACTATTATTTGGATTGGAGCAAAAAGTTTGAATGCCTTAAAATAAGTCGGATGTTTCGACCGTGGGAAGATTGGCGGCGCTGTCACGTTTCTGGAACCAAAAAGCACCAGGAGAACAGGATGCACTAGGAGGTTTCTTGTTCCCACATATGAACTCTCATAAGTTAGTATAAAATTTTATTCCAAGTGGTTTTTTTTTTATTTTAAAGTAGAAGAATGGAGACAATGAACAGTGAACAGTTTCTATATTATGGGATCATGTGAGTTGTCGCACGCGTACTTTTAAGCTTCAGCAGTCTCCTCCTTTGTAGAAATCGTTGAAACAGGTAGGGAATATAATAAAATGAATAGAGAATAGAATGAATGAGTATAAAAAACTAACTGTATACTAAGCAAAAAGTAATGTTCGACCGTGGCTGGCGACGCAGTCACGTTTCGGGAACCAGAATGCACTAGGATAACATGATGCAGTAAGAGAATCCTTGTTCCCAAATAAGACTCATAGATATTGTAAAAATATTCAGCAGTAGACTAAAGCAGAATCGAGACAATAACGTACCAATAGAAATGTAATGAGACTTGATGAGAAAATCTTCCGTAGTAAGACAAAACTCTCGAAACTCGGTCTAAGCATCCCAGAAGTATCGCGCTGAGTTTTCTAATTTGTTTTTAGTCTATTATTACACTATTTATTTTCTCTAACTGATCAAGAATTTCTTCCAAGACCGGACGAACTACCTGAAGAATTTCATAAAAGGACGCGTGAGTGTCAATCCCCGTGAACACAAAAAAAAACCGAAGAAATTCGAGGGAACGGTGGCGGCTATGTCACGTTTCAGGAACCAGAAATCACCAGGAGAATATGATGCACTAAGAGATTCCTTCCCATACAAGACTTATAAGATAAAAAAAAAATGTTTGAGTCTACTGCACAATACTTAGTATTAGGTTTTAGAAGAATAGGATGTTATGAATGTTTTGTGATTAAAAATTATGGTTGAAATAATATTAAGTAGAAGTTCCACTGACTAACTATTGTAAAGGTACCTTTGGCTTAGGATAATTGCATTTTTACCTTTATACATAAGTAGACATTTTCGAACAAATCCGGTGCACTATTTATCACTTTGGGTGGTGGATACGCGTTAACGTTGCTAAAACGATTTCTTGTGACAAACAAGCATAGCATTTATATAACTGAAAATTATAATAATCCGAGCGTAATAAACATTCTGCAACGAATTGACTTTTAACTGTCAGGTCAAAGTGTCAGGTTTTAGATATTATTTTCCTTTATACCAAAGAGTTTAGTTTAGATCCCTATAAAATACAGAATACATAACAATGACTTCAGTCTATATTTTTTTAGTTGCCTTTAGAAAGCGTGCTTCCTTTTGACTTTTATTATTAAAATTTAACGAAAAAAAAAATCAACTCATTTTTTGCAAGTAGAGAAGGACAGGGGATGCTTTCATTCACATTGCAAGGCCACCTGTTACCAATGCAGTGCAACCCCCTTCCAACATGATTTGCGTATATCTCCTATTGATTCATGTGATGCTAGTAACCAATGTTGATAAACACGTGGCCTCAGTGGCCCATGCGCCGTCCCTCTCGTGTGCATAATAACATAATTGTACCTGTCTGTGGATTGACTACATTGAAAGGATCTTTCTTTGTTGGGTGTGTTTTACAAAGTCTTTGTTCAATATCTGGGGTGGGCTCACTTTTTTTACGGGAATAGATAGATTAGTTTTTAGAAATATTTAAATAAACTAATAGTATCTACTTTTGTACAAATGCCATTTTTTTTAAAGAACTTGTTTAGTGTTTCAGGAACGTAAAGATTTTTATTTTTATTAAATAAATATATAAATTCAAATGAATATTTATTTATTTAGCCTTATATAATATAATATTAACAGTATTAGAACTCAACAACACCATCATTTTTTTTTATTCGGGTTCGTTTTTTATTCGTTGCAGTGGTCGTTATTAACGACAACTGCATTTATTAACTCCTTAATATTTGTGATATCCTAGTGGCCAGTACCCTGACTCAAAACGTAACGTCACATTGTAAATCAAAAGAACATGCAAGGTGCAAGAACACGCAAAGAATGAGTATTTGCAAGATCTTGCGATTTCTTTGACGTGCTTTTAGGACTTAGAAAAATATTTTTTTATTAAAAATCTTATAACATAAAACAACTAAAATAAATTAATATAATATATATAGAAAAAAAACTATATATAAATATATAAAGTTTATTTTAGGTCCCGACGTTTCGACACCGTTGCAGGTATCATGGTCACGAGCAGACTGAGATGGCGTTCGTCTTGACAGTAGGTGTTGCTCGTTCTACCTTCATATTTTAATTAATTATTTGAGTTCCGACCAACGCAATATGAGCTTACTGTGTCTTGATGTCTTGCAGCGCTGCTCTTGAGTTTGGCCTTGAGTTTATGTATTATTGGGTCCCAAGTAGGTGATATCTTCCAGCCATTTTCTCTATTGAAATTAGGTTGTTTTTTAATCTCAATAGCCTCGCGAAACATCCTAGGTAGGAATTTGGGTTCTTTAGCGAGGATCTGTGGTTTGTCGAATCTAATATAATGGCTGGAGCCTTCAGCATGTTCGGCGACTGCAAACTTCGTTGAGCGGCGGTGTTTGACGTCAGCTATGTGTTCCTTAACGCGGGTCCCTATGCTTCGCTTTGTTTGACCGATGTAAGAGAGACCGCAGTCACAATCTAGTTTATATACTCCTGCATCTTGTAGAGGTATGTGACACTGACACATAATTCGCGTAAACCTAAGAAACCAATATTATCTATATAATAATATATTAAGTACAAAAGTTAAACGGAAACTTTAATAATAATTGATTACAAAAGTGTTTAAATTTAAAAAAGAGATTTCTTGAAAATTACATAAAGCCAGTCGATTTAAGCTCACCTCATTAGTGTATGAGGTGAGCTTAAATCGACTGCCGTTATGTATTTTTTAAAAGCTTTGTATCGTTTTAAATTTAAAAGCTTCAAGGCTTGTAGTTAACGCTCCTTTTCCACACACATGCGGACTATGTAGATCTATGTGTGCAACTCACCCTTAGTGCATTGAAATAAGCACTAAGGGGTTGATGTTGTAAATAGTATTACTTCCACTAACCTCCTGCTGTCCTGGTATCCAGCTTGTCAAACACGCCGCCGCAATGAGCTGGACATTCGCGTACAATATAAAAGTTCTAGTCCTCAGACTGAAGCAGCTATATGCAAAATGTGATGAGTGTGAATGAGATGACCGATGGTTGTAAATACGTCGCAAGTTTAAAACGTTGGTGAGCACTGCCCCTAAGCCCGACAGGCGTGACGACTGTATTTAATGTGATTTTGATTGTTTTCTATTATAAGTAAAAATGTTGGAACATCAATTTTCCTGCTATTTTACAACTTAGAACTAAGCACGCATATGGTTAAGATTATATTTTTTTATATTATTAATTTAATTATGATTGTACTTACAACTTCAGTAAAAGGAATTGAATAGAAAGTAGTACTTATTAAATATATTTAAAAGTAGTATTAACATAGAATAACCGACTTACCTGATTCAATAGGGTGGGTAGATTACTGGCAATGACAAGTCAAAATCAATTTAGTTTGTGACGTCACTGCTTAGTACAATTTTTGCTTATACGTGATTGATTCTTCACATGTTTGTTTTTTGTTTACGGGACAAAGAAAATTCGTGTCTAATATATTTTCATTATCTAAAAGATGGCTATAAAAATAAAAAATATTCATCATTTTAATTTAATGTAAAAATCCTGCTTTATTTTATTACATTAATAAAATAATTATTTGAATATTAATTTTGGGACGTATTTGGAAACACAACCCCTAGTGAAGCTTGTTAATAATAAGTCCCTTGCACGTATGATACCCTAGTATCTTTCACCTCCGAACACGTGACGTAATGGATTTCCGCGATCGGCGTTGCGGCTAGACGAAAATATTATTTTTATACTAGCTGTACCCGCGACGTTGTTCGCTTATATACCTATCATTCATCTTTATGAATAAATATTTGACTGTGATATAGAGAGCCACCAACACGAATTGACTACTGCCGAGTAAATTTTGTCACAAATGTTGCTGTTAGTATAAATTCTCAAAATAAAAAACTACCAACCATCCATGCCATCGTCATAATTATATAATTAGCTGACCTCTAAAACTTTTAAGGATGGGTTTTGATGCTACTTTGTTTAAAAATTTTAGATTTATCTTCCAAGTCCAGAACCGTGAGAAAAAATTATCATTTTCATGGTGGCTTTCGATGTCAATGTCCAAAATATGTCTACCTTGGGCAGTTTTGAACTGACTCTTTTATCTTCTTTTTTAGTATGTTTTCTCTTTTGTGCTTTACCCAGTTGGTTACAATAATTGAAGGTCAATGTTTTTGTATCGAGTCTACTGGCAGCGCCAACTCTGAGTTAAAGTGAAAGCAGCTGTCGCTCTAGGTAGTAAATGGCAAAGGGCACCCAAAAACCGAATCCATAATTAGTCCATTTTTTATGCTATAGTTCTCGTTGGTACCGTAGTCCCTAGTGAGACTACAGGGCGCGAGGTTTTGGTGCGAAACCTCGAAATTAAACTACGCAGTTAAATTTAGAGTGGATACCTATCAGATAGGCAGTGACTGACATGAGACCCATGAAACTGAAAGAGGAGGTAGTTACAAAAAGTTGACGTACGGTTAGAGACGCGGTGGCAGAATTACCAAAACTGTGTTTAAAATTATTTGTTTGGAAAGATTAAGTAATAGCTGTCCAAGGACAATCTTATTCTACCCTGATCAAAGTCAGAGGCTGTATCCTGTACAATTCGCTTTATTCTGCCCAGCATAAGGTGATGGGCTTAAATACCGTACGTATATATTTTAAAATGTAGAAAATGCCATAGAAAGTTTATTTTATTTAAGGTTTTGGGCCAACCTTCCGGTAATAAGGTACAAAAACTTTATGAAATTTAAACACATAAATAAAACATCATGTATGCATAAAAACCTACGCATAAAAACCTACATGAGAAGCAAGCTACCTTTTAATTAATGTTAAAGAGGTTAGTACATATTATTATAAGACTAAAGATTGTGTGATAAAAAGATCATTGGGTTTTTGGGTAAAAGAAAATAAATAACAAATACAAAAAGATCTTGTCCATGGAATATAATATAGATGACGAAAGCGAATAGAAAACATTACACATTATGTTGGAAAAATAGTTTAAAAGTGGATTAAAGTTTTTAACCAACTCTAAAGTGATCTATGGGGAAGCTTAAGTTTTCAAGTCAGAAACGAATGCGTAAATTTCCAAGCAAATGGCCAGGACATTTACGCCTGAATCACTTTACGGTATATGCCATGCACGTTTGTTCCTCCATGATCAGCAATGAGGAACAAACTTACCTACGGAGATTAGTTAATACAAACACTAAATAATTGTAAGTTTATATTATTATATCGGTTGAGAAAAAATTCACGACCAAAAGATGTCGTTTATTGCGACTAAAAATACAACAAAATGTTACAAATATTTTTTTACTTAAAAAAGATACGTTAGTAAAACACAAAAAGAGTTAGCTCTACTGAGATTTGAACTTGAGTATCAAAAAATTCAAACTTATATAAGAAAAAGGACGCATGAAAAAAAATACAAACGTGAACAACCGGATTTGAACTTGCAGCAAGATCACTCATTTCCAAGCGTTCAACCGCCAAGCTGTATACTTCGATAGCTAGTTCACTAAAATATAGGTACTAATCAAATTAAAGTTATTTGATTGCTATGGCTACCTCAGTCTGCCATGGTTACCCTCTTGTTTATATGTCAATAATGCCAATTTATGTGTGCAGTTGAGAAAATGATTTTGGTAATTTAAAGCTCCACCACTTATCAGCTAGATTCAATAGCATGTTTCAACATAGCTAACAACCATCTACAATTTCTTGAAAACAACCTCTCAATTTTTTACACCATTCGATTAAGTAGTTTATGTTTGATACTGTAACATGAAACCTGACCCCCGGCAAAAGAGAGTTGTAATTTACTGTTTTATCATTATAGAAAGAATATAGATGTCGTTGCAAGTACTATACTGAATTGCGTGTTGTAATATTTTACTTCTTGAACTCACTAAATTAATCATATCTTTTGATAGAGTGAACCGATTTCGATGAAACAAAAACTAAGTAATACCTCAAGTTGCGTATAATTTTTGTATATAAACATTGTCTGCATTGAATTCGTAGATTTTACGTGATGTGCGCACAAACAAACAGACAAACAGACAAACAGACAAAAATTTCAAAAACGATGGAAATGGGTTCTCTTTGTTATCCTTTAACACGCTGGCTATTTTTTTTTTAAATTTCTTCAATGTACAAAAATGACTTTTCTAAAGATTTATTATATGTATAGATTTGGTTCTTTAAAGTAAAATCTAAAGTTAATTAAAACGCTATGAAATTTAATAATTATGTTTATTATGTAAGCGCGTCTCATTGCACAGCAAAGGGAACTAACTCACACCCTTTTCTCGCTCTTCTGATGAAAAGGGCACCAATCCACAGGTAGGAGACAGTTGTTATCTTCACCTCGGTTTACCGCGATGTCTAGCATTACCTGGATCTACTCAATATTTTAGTTTTGTCAAAATATAAATAAGGCGTTCGCGTTTATATTTCGGATATTGGAAATTCCGTTGTCTTTAATTAGGAAGGATAAGAAATTACACAACACCTTTTTTATAGCATGTGTATTTCTAAATAATAAAATAATTATAATTAAGTGCTACATACAGAACGTTAACACTACCTTTCGTTGTCATGTCAAATGCATACTGACCTCCTCCCGACTTTTGAGCCCCTAGTATCCAATGTTTTGGAACACGTGGCGCCAGCAAGGCCGTTCACACGGTCCACACATGCATACCCCCTGAATGAATACGAGTGTTACAGTAGTGTGTGTAAGTTTCACTTTTTATTTGATAGACTCTTTGCCATTCAGAAATTATGAAAAAAACAAACGCAAACCAAAAGAGCATGAAGTTTTTATATACATTTAAAAATTAAGTTTCATGTAAATTCTTAATGTAATATATTGCAAGAGCTAGATGATGGTTTAAGTAGAGTTGAACATAAAAATTGAAATTTGTATCTTAAAATGAAATTATCAGTTTGTTCCTTTCTTAGTCATTGTGGTTGGTCGTAGCTACTTGATTGAAAAAACCTTACCTTGATTGAAAATACCTACCTTTTTCCCTCGGATAATTATTAATCCTTATAATATGGACTTTGCCTAAGTTGGAATAAAAGAAGTATCTAAGCTTTCATTTAGATCCCCTACATTTCTACTGCTCTAGTACCAAAAGTCTAGAAACGTGGTATGAGTGAAATGTGTATGTAGTCGCGTGCAACAAACACACCCCTATAATATTGATTCTCATATTCACACATCTCCTGCCGACTTTTGGTACCCTAGTATCCAATGTTATGAAACACGTGGCCTCAGTTCAGAAACGTGGTATGAGTAAAATGTATAGTCGCGTGCAACAAACACACCCCCATAATATTGATTCTTGCATTCATACATCTCCTGCCAACTCTTGGAACCCTAGTACCCAATGTTATAAAACACGTGGCATCAGTTCATGTAGGATAGAGACACCCGGGTTATCTGAACGAAATGAATGATGATTGATTGAATTCTTTCTTTCTTGATAGAAAGAAAGAAATCTCACTCTTTTGCGGTATAAGTATGCTCCAGACGTTTATACGGTAAGACCCAAATATGTCGGTTATATGGTACGTGTAGATCTTGAAATTAAGACGCTAGAAAACGAAATAAGTGTTTATTGAAGGCATTCAGAATAGATCAACCTATCTTGCTATAGCTATGATAAAGATCAAGACTCGCTGATTATGGTTTGACGAAACTAGCTATCACAAAATTTTGAATATATGAATAAAAAATCCTAGTTTGTGTTTAAGGCTGTAATATTTTTCTTTAAAAGTATAAGTAGAGAGTAGCAAAAGGCAATCTTTGTTGCCCTTTAAAGACAGGTGGTAAAAAGGGTTACTTCAAAAATGTTTGAGCTACCTAACTCTTGGTAGCTTCTGAGGACCTAGTATCCCGTGTTTTAAACCACGTGGCTTTGGAACCGCCTTTACACGCTCTATACAGTCTATACACACCCCAATTGCGAAAAATCATGTATGTGTGTGTGTATTCCCCCATATCTACCTGCACCCTATTCCATTATGTGCGTGAAAGAGAAACCGTCAGATAGCTTTGCAATGCAAGTTGCATTCTGTTGTCTGGTCTGATATCCTAGTCTACAAGGCCCAATAACACTTGACATGAGAAAGCGCTACCACGCTTTTTAGAAACGTATAAATAAATAATTGGGAGACCTTGCCCAGCAGAGGGACACAAAAGAGGTAATATAAAAAAAAAATTAAATAATAGTTTTTTTTATAATTTACATTAAATAAAACTTATTTTATGTTCCTTAATTAAATATTAACTTATTAATTTTAATTCGCTTATTGATATTTAATATCAATAAGCGAATTAAAATTAGTTTTGTAACTGGTTGGAAAGCCAATCTACGCAAATGCAAAGAACAAAAGAAACAAAGCAATTATTGACAAATGTCAGAAAAGTGTATGCGGAGAGGAGAACAAGGAAAAATGAATAGTAATTAAAATCTTAATATAATGCGTATTCATTACATTAAGTAATAAAAAAATTAAAATATAGAAATTAACACATTAAGAAGTTTGGGCGACAACTTTTTCTCTCGCCTTTTGAGATTTTTCTTTTAAACCTAACAATACCTTAACGGATCGGACAGGATTTTCTTAACACCCTGTATGTGTATTAATGACAACATTTTATCGCAATATCAAAAGTTGTTCAATTAAAGCGACCCTATGTCACTAGTATGATCCTCGTGCAACTGCAGTTCATTCCTGATGTCCTGATACTATTTGAGTTGCAACACGTGACGTCACTGGAGCATTAATTTCAAGGACGTTCAGAAAAATCAGTGCAATTTATTTTTCATTTTAATGTCTCTTTTCTTGTACTGATTTTAAAAGTTAAGTTGAGTTTATGTCAGTTTTATTCAATTTTTGAATGATCTTTTATTTTGTTGCCAAAATCAAAATAAAAATCCAGTTATACATATTTGTTTTACAGTAATTGAATGAAAGTTCGTATTTATTTAAAATTTTTAATACTTTTCATACTGCGAATTTGGTCGTCACCTTTATGTAATAGTTTAACATTGACCTAAAAAGTTATAAGCGGAGTCGCGGTCACAACTGATAGTAATTTGTCGCACGTCTCTTTATGATCTGCTATCCTGGTACCTGATGTTTTAAAACACGTGGCCTGAGTGCCGTGTACATAGTCCTCGTTCGATATAAAAAATATTAAAAAAAATCGTTAATTTGCTGACCTCTATTCGCTATTCAGAGGAGTTGCTAAAACTCTGTAAGCAACGATTGAAAAATAAAATTATCATCGTCGTTTATTTACAGACGACTGGCCTTTGGGATTGGTTGGTCAATAAGCCTTTTTTTTCTCTATGGCCAGCATATTCTCCGTTTTAATCTCATCTTCACCGACCGACCATTGTTACACCGTTAGAAAATATTATTACATATTTTACTATGTATTATCCCATCAAAAACATAAATGTAAAAAAGGAAAGCCAAATTCAATACAAAAATTATGCTTGGCTGTGGACTTCGCCGCAAAAAGAATGGAGATCTAAATGAGTGCCAAGTTCTATGCAAAATCCAAATATGTATTTATAGGAACAAAATAACATTATGAACAAGTATTAAACTCTATTTATTTGTTTTATTGGATACCTATAACAATTGCTGTTATTTAAAAATGTGAGATCCTAAAGTAGGTTAGATTTGACTTGGCCAATTTTCATTACATCAGTCATTTTATAAAGTTATTCATATCATCTCACTTAAAATATATTGTAAGGAGTTTCAAGACAATGTAAGGAGTTTCAAGACAATGTCATCAGATGTAAGGAGTTTCGAGACAATGTCGCCAGCTACTTTTCTTTTGACTTTTGGTAATCTATAAAAGGAGGCTGTCAAGAGGGAACGTGCTCCTTTTGCTTGACAGCTCTTGTTGTGTACGGAAGTATTGTCATAATCTGGGTTGTTCGCCATTAAGGTCACGTAAGCCATCTTTTTCCAAATTGTTTTGTTTAAATATTGAAGTTTGCAGTATTTGATTTATTGTTGTGATTATGTTGATTAAAATTCTAAAGGATTCTTGTCTATTGTTTATTTTTAATAAAATTCCACTTCTGAACCTAAAATCAGAAGTGGGATAAAGGACTTATAGGCCCACACTAAATTTTATTTGCTTTTGAATTAGTTGCTTTTGAACCTTGCTTTGTTTACAATTACTGCATACTTCAACAGAGGCGCCCCTCCAGAGACGATTCGCGTAATCGAAATCGACATAGTTCTCGTGGGTCTCGCGACTGTAGTGAGGTTAGATCAAACTGCAATTTGAGCGATAGACAACGAACTTCGCGGCATGGCTTGCGTGTCCGAGATCGGCATGATTTTTGCAATACTGAAGTGCATCGGTCGCTTACTCGTGTTAGGCGCGAATAACATGGCAGGGATCGCGCCCGTAGTGTCCCCCGCGACCGGTCGAGATAACACTCGCGTTCTTTGCGTTCTTCTAACGATGAACCGCGATTTGCTAGTAATACCGAAACCTCGCCTTCAATTGTTACAGCTATACCAGAAAAGGTTGCGCCGTGATAGCAGTCCATGAAGTCCAGTACCCCTTGTTCTGAAGCGTCTACACTCACTAATGCTTTGATGCAGGCAATTAAAACTATGCAAAGTCGCAACATTATTATGTGTCTAATTTCGACCCCTCGATTAATGACATTGGAGCATGGTGCGAAGAAGTAGATCGTGCTGTAGTACCAAACGATTGGAACGATCATGAATGCTTGTCACGCGTGGCGACGTGCCGCTAAGGTGACGTTAAGGTTTGGTCAGGCAAATGGTCGAGCGGAAAGGTACATGTGTACAATACTCAACATGTTACGTATTCAAAACCAACCACAAAAGTCTGCAGTGGTCGGAATCTCTGCGGAAACTACAACTGCTGCTGAATATTACTAGACAGAAGACTACGCAGGTATCTCCCTTGAATCTTCTAATAGGCACAGAGTCTACAACTCCTGTGGTTCGAGCGCTAGTACGTGATGTGGCAATTGAGGGTTTGGCACCTAACAGAGAGGCACTACGAGAAATCACAAGAAGCAGAGCTCGACAACTCCTTAGTAACAACCAAACTTAGCAGGACGAGCAAGTTAACCAGCGACGGAGTACACCACGTCAATTTAATGTTGATGACTTGGTCTTTGTAATAAAATATTCTCAGTCGGCAGGGAAACTCGACTCGCATGCGCGGCCCATACAAGGTGGTGGAAGTTCTACCTGGTGGTCGTTACACGCTACGTTTGCTCGGTGGCAGTTATGGTAAAACAACGCAGGCTGCTGCGGAATTTATGGTGCCGTGGCGGGGTGAGTGGAGCCCTGAAACATGTGTGGCATTTTTTTGAAAGTAAGTTGATCAACATTGTCAGTTATGCGAGGCTCGTTGGTACGAGTATTAACTAAACGGTAAACCTCACTTGCATGATTTACTCTGCTTGTTTTGTATACCTCGACACGTATGATTACGGTCTGCGTGTCGGGAAGCTTCACACGTTTGAATACAGTCTGCGTGTGGAATGCACTCGTACGTTTGAATACAGTCTTCGTACGAGTGGCCAGTGGGGCAGTTTTGTATCCCTCGACACGCATGATTACGGTCTGCGTGTCGGGAAGCTTCACACGTTTGAATACGGTCTGCGTGTGGAATGCACTCGTACGTTTGAATACAGTCTTCGTACGAGTGGCCATTGGGGCAGTTTTGTATCCCTCGACACGTATGATTACGGTCTGCGTGTCGGGAAGCTTCACATGTTTGAATAGTCTGCGTGTGGAATGCACTCGTACGTTTGAATACAGTCTTCGTACGAGTGGCCAGTGGGGCAGTTTTGTATCCCTCGACACGTATGATTACGGTCTGCGTGTCGGGAAGCTTCACACGTTTGAATATGGTCTGCGTGTGGAATGCACTCGTACGTTTGAGTACGAGTGGCTCTGTGCAAAGTACTTTACTTGATGATTGAGTAACGAAGTCGACCGACGAGATTAAGTATACAGGCCTTTGGAAACTCACAGTACATGCCTTGGCTTGGTGGTGTTTTGGTTTTCTTTTTCTTTGAGGATGATGAGTGTGCTTCTTGTCAGATAGATTTCTGATAGAAAGAGGAGTGAATTGACTGAGCGGAGACTGAATGATTGGTTTGCAAGATTGGGCGTTCTTATGTTGTGTCCTTGAACAATAACTAATAGCCTTTTTGTTTTTAGACGAAACTAATGATGACGAGAATACAGAAGTGCAAACAGAGTTTACACCTACAGCTGTGCGGTCCATGCTCCAGCTGGATGAGGGTGTTGGAGCCGATTCACCGACTTCTCCAGTGGCCGGTCCCAGCGGGATCGCGAGAAGAAATCGCGTCGAGGACGACTCGCCGTCAGGAGAGGCCGTGTAAGGAGTTTCAAGACAATGTAAGGAGTTTCAAGACAATGTCATCAGATGTAAGGAGTTTCGAGACAATGTCGCCAGCTACTTTTCTTTTGACTTTTGGTAATCTATAAAAGGAGGCTGTCAAGAGGGAACGTGCTCCTTTTGCTTGACAGCTCTTGTTGTGTACGGAAGTATTGTCATAATCTGGGTTGTTCGCCATTAAGGTCACGTAAGCCATCTTTTTCCAAATTGTTTTGTTTAAATATTGAAGTTTACAGTATTTGATTTATTGTTGTGATTATGTTGATTAAAATTCTAAAGGATTCTTGTCTATTGTTTATTTTTAATAAAATTCCACTTCTGAACCTAAAAATATATATTTTTTTAATTCTGATAAAAACTGGCCATTCAAATCTAACCTACTTTAGGATCTTTTTAGAATTATTTTAGTAATAAGGTTCTAACAAGCAAATTGGCACCATCCTATTTATTATTTACTTTACTGTAAAAATTTAAAAAATAATTCAAACTAGGAGGAACATTTGGCATTTACTTAAACCGGTAAATGCAAATAATGTTTGTAGTTTGAATAATGTTCTGTTTATTTATAATTTATTCATTTTAGCTTCACTACATACACTTTCCTTCCTCTAGCGGTATTTTAATATCAATCATTAAACTGAATGTAGGTAACATAATTTGCTTGTTTGTGTGAGATTATATCTCCATAGAAACGAAATTACATTACATCTCTATACAAACATTATGGAACAATAAATATATTGAGTAAAGAGTATTGAACGGGTAAAAAATATGTGGTGTTTTAAAAAAAAAGATAAGACAACTGTTTAATAACTTATGTGTGCGATATGAGTCCAATGTGAAACATATTCATATAGGTATAATTTGTGAAGTTGGTTCTAGTACCTACATACGTATATACCATAGGTACCTACATACGTATATACCATAGGTACCTACTACTATATCGACTTGCCTCTGAGCTTTACTCTCCTGTCCCTCTCTGTTGTCCTGGTACCCAATGTTTAAAAACACGTGGCTTGTTCGCCGTACGCTTCAGTAGCGCCCTTGTCTAGCCAAATGTATTTAAAACGAGTTTACAAAGTTACTAATTAATTATGTTGATAATAAGCTCACATTAAAATAAAAACTTGTCTAACTGATAGCAGGATAATTAGCAAGTCTATACCACGAACGCTTGATGACAGGACAGGTTCCTCACATTCATTATTAAAAATCTAGGATAATTCGTTGAAGACCTTTCTGTTCCTTACAATTAGCTTACTTCGCAATAAAATAAATTCACAAGTAAGCAGCCTTGTCGATGCAAGTTACATTATAACTTGCCTTCTTTTTGCTATACATTGGTAGATACCAACCCCTATGTGCCCCACATGCAAGTAGGTAAGGGTGGATGTCTGGTTCATAGCTCCTGTTGGGTACTGCTGTCCTAGTATACAATGTTTTAAAACACGTGGCTTCGGCGCTGTGGTCACACTGCTCGATAAGTTCACCGACTATGTTTTTTAAGCTGTTGAAATTTTTGTACTGATTTAAATTTAATATTTTCATTGTTGTCCAACTACGCCTACCTGCTAACTAGCGTTAAAGATAATTATCGTGTATTATAAAATGGTAATTAACCCCGTTCAACTTAACATCGTAACGGCTACGAACACTACGGCAATTACGTAGGCTTTTTTTACTTGCATCTACGGCTACGGCGGACGACGAAGCTACACACGTTTCTTCGCACGTTCAGTTATTTATAATTTAATTTGTTATGTCAGATATTTGCAGCAATTTTGATTTTCCTAGTACACATTTTTACTACACTATATTCATACCTTAATTAGCTAATAAACTTAAACTTATAAAGCCACCTACCAATCACTATGAAATTAACATAAAACAAATGATGGTGCCTTTTGACCAACTAAAAGCTATTTATTGGTCACTCCTATTCACAGTGTGACGCGAGATTTGTAATTTATAATAGCCAGACCCAGAAAAAACACACACTGACAACTGCAACACTGCAAGACATGTCCATGTGTGGGTTTTCATTGATCTTTCGCACACAGCGCAACAGTTTGGATGACGTACACTCGTAGTAATATTGATTTAGGGTACAACGCGAGAGCTTCTACCGACTTCTGATGTCCTAGTACACATTGCCCTTTAACACGTGTTCTCGTCGCTACCGTTGCACGGAGCAAATACAAAGCTTAGGCCATGCCTTCTCTATAAGTTTGCACTATTTTAAGATAGATGTCGCACTTTCCATTGTATAAAATCGCTATAAATCGTAGCTTTAATATTTTTTATCACTTGTTCTTGATCAATATATATAATAAAAAGAAGATTGATCATTAAATAATAGCAAATGCGACCTAATTTATGTAAAACACAGATTTACAGTTTAAAATTATTACACGTAAGAGGTGTACTACAAGTTGAATTATTATAATAGTTAGGTTTGACTTTTTCGTATTCTGCTTGTATATTTTTCAAAATTCGTCGTATTAGCTTCATGCTTGCATATTTTTGAAAATTTGTCGTTTTATCTTCATGCTTGTATATTTTTGAAAATTTGTCGTTTCATCTTCATAGACTGCTCGGTATTGGATGTGAACTTTAAAATAATTTATAAAAGTTAAACGTACATAGAATAACTTGATGCTGTGATAGCCCGCTAAAACCCGCAAGTAGGTTATATTCCATGTTGTTGTTTTTTTTTCTAATATAGATAGATATCTATACAGGCTGTTACCGATAGGGTATATGTATCCGAAAGTGGTGCATCTGGTCAGTTTTAGTGAGTCAGTTTACTCAAATCAAAATGAGTTAATTAAATATAATTAATTTAACATTTATTTTATCAATTATTTTTCATCTCCTTGATGACTACGACCAGGTTCAAACGTCAAAAAATACTGTACCGAAACAGTATGTTCTTGGATATAGAGATATGGTATAAATTGGCACTAATCTATCAAAGCTTTGGACGTGTGTCCGCACAACACATGCAAAACTTCCTGCCTACACATGCGAGTACAGAGTTAGCTCCTGTCGGTTCCTGGTCGCCTGGTAGCAAGTGCCCCACAACACGTGACGTGGCAGCCCCGCTTTGTTAGCGCCCTCGTTTCGCGCCACATACGCACACATTGATACTGGGATAATAAGGATGCGCGTAATAAACGAAAACCGCAAAAACTATGCATGATATTAAATTTCATATGTGAATAAACAACTGCGAAACAAACTTCTGAAACTGAATTTAATTGTTGTTTAAGCGTAATGTTTATAAGGCTTGTTTTTACTATATGCGTCAAACATTAAAACCTAAATTCCTACGTGATTTTTTTTTAAGAAAAATAGTGTGTTTTTATTTACGATCATTTTACATTAAATATAATAAAAGAAAGAACTAAAATCTAATAAATTTAAACTGCGATCAAATCCGCAAAAGAATGTTATTTCAATCATTTTTTATTTTCTATATATAGATGTTATATTTAATTTAAAGGTAGAGACATTTTTTAAATAAATTGATTTTAGCAAAACTCCATTAACCCTCCCTGCTCAGACGAGTAAAATCAGTAGCTTTACGTATTTCAGTAAACGTTCTGAATTACAAATGCATCTAACCAGAGACGTGACTTTAGAGAAATCAATAAATTTCCCCTTGTACATAATATTATGGTGTTCCGAATGTGCGTGTGGTTGATATGTTTTACGTTCGTACGCGTGTAATTCACAGCATTGCCCCATAGTTATAGTTCGATGGCGGCCGATACTTGTACCTGAAATAAATGTACACTAACACGACACACTGGTCACAGAATTGTATTTTTTTTACCTAGCGCCGATATCCGTAGTCGTTATTGTTTTTTCTAGTGTCACTGCTGTGCAAAGTTCTGATAATAATAATTCACATAAAAACTTCTTAATTATGGTTCTGTTTAATGAATATATCACTACAAAAGTTAATTTATCTCTAAATATTTCATTTGTAACAATTTTTTTGTAATAAAAATGTTTCATCATTATTTAATGTATAAAGAAGTTAGTAGTAGGTATTATAGTTTAAAAATTATCCATTTCATTAATCTGTATTACTGTATACATACTTATACGTTTGTATCTTCCAATCACAAATTATGAGATTTTTCTCAAGATTCAATTCACCACAAACGAGTGTGTCCTGCAGGTGTACAGTTTACCTCAGCCACTAGATCGTCGTTACCCGAGCTGCGCATACGCATAACTATATAAATCTATATTCACTGATGTATTGAAGACGACACGTTTTTACGTCAATAAACTAAATATAGATACAGTATTGATGTTGTAAACATGTTATGCAACGTATTGGAAAAATGTGTCTGTTATATTTGTGAGCTTGAGCCCGAGGTTGTAGGTTCGAACCCTAGCCAGTAATGTGAAGTGAGTTGGACAGGTAAACAGTTAGTAAAGCTGAATAAAAACATCTTAAAACCGATATTTAATGAAAATAGTTACATAAAGTTTAGAGAAGTATCTTGCTAACGTACACGAACTGTCAACCAATAATAAAATAATATAATATAATATTCCGGGACAACTCACACACGGTTATCTGATCCCAAACTAAGCAGAGCTTGTGTTATGGTAACCAGACAACTGATAAACATACTTACATATTTCTAAATACATACATATTATAGATAAATTACACCCAGACAACCAGAACAAATGATCGTGCTCATCACACAAACATTTGTCCTGGGTGGGAATCGAACCCACGACCTCCGGTATAGCAGTCAGGGTCACTAACCACTAGACCAACAGGCCCGTCAATGTTGTGAACTTTTTCATAATAAAAAAAAAAACAAATCGAAATTAGATTGTTTTTTGTAATTACATTACCTATATTGTTTTTAGTTTTTGTAATTGCATTATAATGTTGGATTTTTTTAAAGACTTTATAGTTATATCCAGGTAAATCACAAGGTGGTTTAAATGTCACTGTACCGTAAATCATGTGCAATTATTTCCCTATTTGGTCTATCTGTGGCATCACACCTGCAAACATGTCTACCATAAAACCAGTTAAATGCAATAAAGGTCATAAATATCTGTAATTAGTGTCACCGAGCTTATCGGAGACCAGAGTAAGCATACATTAACAGACGAATAAAATGCAATTATAATAAAAAAATAATTACAAACTAGGCAAAGTTCATAGCAAAAGAAATAGCACAATTAATAGCGTATAGCTAATAGAAACAGCTAGTAACAATAATAGCTAAAATAACATAATTAAATAGCAAATATAGCATTATATAGATCATTCATAATCATAGCTACAGCTTTTAAAACACCAGTAATTATTTTGTTTTACGAAATCAGTCAGAGCATAGACGGACACACCTTTTGGATCTATAGTATAGTTGCTTCCACTTGATATAAACTGAACTCCAATCAAAAAGTGTTCGGTATTTGAGTCGGCAACTACGGCTCTACGTTAGCGCAGCGCCTAATTCCGCTTAGAACTAAGTCTCTAAAAATTTAGAAAGTTATATTTCCTAATTTCCGAATAATCTAACGCAGCAATCATAGCTTTCCGTCTTTATATCAGAATTTTCCCAGCAGAATTACGGTACAATATTATGATTGTAGAAAACCGTTTTGCAACATATGATGCCAGATATAGCTATAGTTATACGACCACAGATACGCAGGTTATATTTATAATACTCTGCTTTTTACATCGGTGGTTAAAACACAGTAACAGTGTTTGCGGCTGACTCATCAACACACAGTTACAATGGCTCAACTCAAATTTTATGAGCTGTTTCCCTCAGCGGTGCCCTTTGAAACGGTGTGTTTACATCAAATAAAGTTTTAGAACTTTCTGTAACGTAGAGTAGTATCTAAAAACCTACTAAAATCATTTACTGTTTTTGGAAAACTTTCACAAAATTATAAATTACTATAATATACAATGTACAGATTAATTTGACATAACATTTTTATTTAACTGTGTTACGGTTATAACAAAATTACTTGAATACCAGCAAGGCTTTAATCTATATTAATCGTTCTTTATTGTTCAGGCCGCATTACGCATTACGCTAATGAGCGTAGTAGTTTAAAACGTGGTTTCCTGCGCTAACTAGCTTCTGTAACTAAAGTTTGCATGTTTGATGCACACTGATATACATAATTTTAAGTAACACAAAAATAAAAATACAATATAAAATACATTTTTATAAGCTCAACGAAAATAAGAGCTTACAACATTTTCCAGAAACATGGTTTAGAGTCCATTTTATGATAGGATTTTCAGCATATCAATTTTAAATTGAATTCCAAAATCACGAGGGGCGTCTAGACTTTTATTATACAGCCATATGACTATCTATCTATCTATAAACATTTATCGTGTAGAACCGACACCGTAACTATGTAGTTACAACACGATTTCTTGCCAATTTACAGATCAAAGACGCAAACAAGACGAAACAATTTTTATAACTCATAAACCTTTTTGATTTTCTTCGATTGTTTTCAGCGGCAAGGAAAATTCTCACACTATATTTATAACGATGTAGGGTCAATTAAAAATAGCAGCGCCCAATGTCCACCGCATATGATATGACACGATTGAGTGGAGAACAAACGTATAGGATAGAAAAATGCGCGACTCGCGGCCGCCGGTTCCAGTCCATCCGACAACATTTCGCGAGTTGGTCGGCACCTCCGCGCGCCGGCGACACCTTCCTAATATCCTCGTAATATCGCACCTATCATAATAAATGTTTTTTCATTTAAAAAGTGTCAGAGTTGACGCGAGTGTTCGTGGTGACAATGATATGGATTTGTAAACGAGTGCGGGTGAATAGCGGCGAGCGCGCGCCACTCGTGACGGATGAGCCTCCCGCGCTTTCGCTTCAGGTGCGTTCATGTAACACAGATATAACATAATTAATGACTCCGGCGCGATATTGATTTTATTGTCACATTGCTGCATTCGCTAACAGCCACCAAAGTTTTTCCAACAAATAAGGGAGTACCGACATTATAAATCAACCGCTAAAAGCCATACTCTACAGTCAATTGTGTCATTTACAAAATAAACTGCTTTGGCCCAGTTTAAAAGACTTATTTGAGAATTAAATGCCGGTCGACGTAACATGAAACATCAAAGCGACTGTTGGAGTTTCATTGATATTGCATTAATTTATGTACAAATGGGTATTAGATAATATGTGTAAATATATGAGGAGGTTGTTTTTTGTTCGTTTTCATGTAATAAGGTAAGCCAGGCGTCAGATATGAGCGGTCTCCGCGGTGGAGCGCACGTGGCGCTGTGTTTGGACACAAACAAGTGAATTCTATTTTAGTTTTGACATTTCGTAACAAATGTCCCCTTGGCCGGTGTTGTGATAAATGGTTGGTTCTGATAAATACGTTGTCCGCCATGGCCGGGCGCGACTGTTCTCTGGTGGTTCTTTCGTATGTTGTGTGTGAAAACTTCTCGCGTCACGCCGATGTAAGTTTTTTCTTATTAGTTGTTTTACTACTTTTTAAGCTGTATTGATTTGTGGCTAGCAGCACAAAATTTATATGGGTTGTTAAATTAAAATATAAAGTAAACACAGCGTAAATGGATATAAAATTTTGGTACTTTGAAAATAATATTGTAGTTGGAATTTTATTAACTAGGGATGTTGTTTAACCCTAGAAAGATAGTCTGCGTAAAATTTACGCATGCGTTTGCGAAATATAGCGCTATCTTTCTAAATAGCGCGAATCCATAGCTGTGTGTTTAGGACATCTCATTCGTCGCTGGGAGCTTCCGCATGGCGCACGTGTACTTAAGGTAAGTGCAACCGATTTTGAAATAAAACGACCGCGTGCGTCAAAATTACGCATGATTATCTTTTATGTGACTTTTATGATTTTGACTTGTATAATTTGTTTTTCTTTTTTTTATGTTTTTATAACTGTATATCATTATTTATATTACTAGTTTCTTTTTATAGATATTGAAGCAACAATGGGAAGTAGAAACTTGGACGAAGACCATATCCTGGCCAGTCTCATGCAGAGTGACGACGAGATTCCCTGTGAGGATACCGACAGTGAAGTAGCGGACCATGAGAGTGAAGATGACGTGCAGAGCGACACAGAAGAGGCTTTTATAGATGAGTTAGAAGAAGAACAGCCGACGTCAAGTGAAAGCATAATCCTAGATGGGCCAAGCACCACTGAACAACCAATCTCCACATCGGCATCGGTCTCGTGATGTCGTGAGCATAACATTGATATGTACCAAAAGTGTATGTAACTGATTTTTATAGAATTCTATGTTCCTAATATGTATAAGATATTCTTATTGTTGATTTTGTGAAAAAAAAGGCTGATTATTATAGTTAAAAATAATTTGTAATGGAAAAAGTAAGTGTTAAAAAATTTATTTGATTTATGAAAGAAGACTATAGTTTTTGTTTTTTTTTAATAAAAAAATGTTTATAAATAAATTATCTGCAGTTTTAATTATTCTAATATATATGTTAATGTATATAACACACGATTTTATTGAAATAAATTAATAAACCCCAACTTACAGCTAATTAAAACACATGCGTCAATTTTACGCATGAGTATCTTTTTCGTACTACACAATATGATTATCTTTCTAGGGTTAATTCGGTGCCTTGTAACTGTCTAAAATAAATAATAAAATTGAGCACTTTAGAAACAAATGGCCAAGTTGATTATAGTTAAAGCTTTATTTCTTTAGTTACAATAGAGTTATTGTGTGTGTGAAATTGGCACAAATATTAAGTCTATCATTCTTCTACTCGATATATTTTTATAGACGTGTTCTGGAATTGGGTGACCAAATCGTGTAATAACCAAAGCATTACCATCATCACACACCATTCAACATTCTCATTCCTGGTTCAACATGACATTCGCAAATCCCAACAAATCAAACAGCCCCCATAATTGATAGCCCCCATTTCCGGGATGGCTAACCCTCAAACGTCCATACATATGCATCAGGAACGATACAAGTTTTTACAGCACTTGTTCTTGGCGGCGGGGGGTTAATGCGCGCGGGGTACTTCAGGCCTCATTAAAGAGTTCGTTAGCTGTATCAGCCTCGTTGATGGGTCCTATCGCCTTTTTATAGATGTTTGAATTTGTTTTAATTAACACTTCGGATGCTCGTTAGATCGTGTTGCGTGTTTTTGATCGGTTAGTTAACACTATTCGATGTGTCAGGTGATCAGGTTGGGTAGCTAAAACACTATGAAGTAGATTTTTATTTTCTTTGGTAATGGTTTTCTGCTTTGCTATTCTTTGGGACATGTCATGACTTTTAGAATTATTTCTGATATACAAAATATAGCGATTTATTATTTACGGCAAATCGACAAAGAGTTTTAGGATCTTGTGTCGTAATAATGATTGTAATCTTTACTGATAAGGTATTATTTATTTAACTATACTTGCAAAACTAACATCGACACTGAAGAGTATATAAATACATAAACCTTCTTATGTTGTTACATAGTATTCCTTGATCTAGTAATAATCATGGCTATCTAAGTGCTTCGGCTGCAATCAGCTGCATAAACCGTGATAAACTTATAAACATCTAGTTAAAAGCGAGTGTAAGCAATTGTTTATAAATTATAGCTAAATGGTAGTAAAATAGGAATCATATGAGCGAGGGATCAAAGGCAAAGGTTACCTTTTCTTCCGGAAAATTAAGAACAAAAAAACCTTTTTCCCCTTTCCAAAGTGCAATAGAAATATTAAGTTATGTTTTCTGTTGACGACGGCAGAGGTAGGTTTTTCTTACAACGTTATTGACATCCGTTTTTTCTATAGGTAAGTACTTTTATCACATTACATATAAAGTATAATGAACCCGGTTCCTTAGACTACTAAGTCATGAAAATCTATAAACGGTTTTTTTTATAGGTGGGTATTATTATGCTTACCCCGATTATTTACTTCATACATACGAAATAAAACCTTTTTTTTTTCAAAACAATATCTTTAAATGTGGCCACACAGAAGTATATGATATAAAAGCGTATCACTTATTGTACGGCAAATCCGTAAATGTGCTGAAACATAATTATCCTTTGTCTGAAACTGTATCTAGTCTTAAGGGATAAGAAAATAATATTGTCTGTCCGTTCGTACGACAGCAGGCTGCCGACCGAACTAAAGTATTGACGTTTCATAAGCGGCCGTAATTGGTTTAAATGAAATTAAATCTTTCGAACTTGAACTTGTAATCCGACCCAAGTCTGGACAAAACATTAAGTGTAAACTAGACCAAACCTTACAAAAAAATTAAAATAAATTCGATTTTTTGTATGTTTTGTGTATGTTTCCAGTTCCACATTGTAATAGAGTATGCCATAAATAATTTAATTAGCGGTATCCTAACAGGATTAACGATTATCCCCCTTGACACCCACCGTCAGTGGGACCTTATTATAACACGTTACAAGTAATTCAAGTAAATCATCACTCAAAACTGGGGTAAGCAGAGTTTGCAGTGATGGATCACATCGCATGTGACGATGGGACCATTTTAATATACTAAAAATATACTTTTATATGTTGCGTGGAAAGTTATTGATGAACCGTAAAGTTTGACGGCTGTTATCATTGTTATTTATAACGTTTCTCCTGCGTGTTTGTTTATTTTAGAAAACTGAAGTAAACCAGAATGAAAAAAAACAAAATAGTCATAGCTAATCATCATCATCTCCCTAGCCTTTTCCCAACTGTGTTGGGGTCGGCTACCAGTCTTACCGGATTCAGCTGAATACTGTATTTTACATGAAGCGACTGCCTATCTGACCTCCACAACCCGTTTTACTGGGTAATCCAGTATCCCATAGTAAGACTGGTTGTCAGAATTGACTTAACGACTGTCAAAGATCAACATATAATAATATGACAGTCGGGACCTGCGGCTTAACGTGCTATCCGATATCATATTAATCAATCTCAAATCAATAAGCAATGATATAAAAATATAAATATTAATTAGATAAGTATAGTAACTAATATCAACGTATACAAAGATACTATTAGTATTTCTAGTCCAAAGATCCCTCTATCTTGGTATCTATATCTGCCACGTGAAACGCGAGTTTAAAAAATGTAAAAAACTTAAAACCGGAACAAGGAACATTAGTTGTAAAATATATCCTTTAATTATTCTTTAACAACTAACACTCCTCGTTGTGTTTTATCAAGTTCTGCTGCACTGCTACAAAATGTGAAACAGCCTTAAAAAGGACATCTTTTAAAATCACCGTCCGTGACGTCTGAATCCCCCCAATCTCGAGGGATATAGTGATGTTATGCTTAGCATATATTATGCGTCATATGCATCATATGCACGGGTAGTAAGGCTATGCGAGCTATAAGAGGCAGACAGTTCAAATGCCTGCATGATACAGTAAACCGAGCCTGCAGTTAGAGCTCACTTGATAAGCATGTCTATTGTTTTCGAGTAGACAGTTTGACATGCACTAGAAACTAGCATTATTTAACATATTTTGTTAATCTCTATTCAAAGTTTAGATCAACTTTAAATTATTTTTGTTTCTACTCAAGACTTTTGGAATTTTTAAATAAATAAAGACAAATTGTGTACTCACTAATATTTTTTTAAAATTTAACATAATCAACTAGGCTAGACAACAAACCAAGCTAGCAAAAAAACTCCCTTCTAAATCGGCAGAATGTCTGCACGTACCAACCACCGTCTGCAGTATAAATCTCCAAGAAAATTATCGCAGTTACGGCGTCTCGCAATCGGCGCTGTCCAAATTGTGGCGCACCCATCGTTTCATTAGCCGCGGCGCAGGGAGCAGCCCGCCTAATTAACTTACGCCGGTCTGCGTAATGCCGTTATTTCTGCCATACAAGCCGTATTAAATAAAATTACGTGCACCTGAGATTGCCCAAGAAGGATAAACTTGTTATATTTTGCGAAAAAAATAAGGTTATATTTTTAAAGTCGTGGCCTTAAATCCCTAACGTTGAAGCGGTTTCTGCAGGTCCACCCACATTCCGAGCGTAATACAATTATCTGTGTGGGCAGACAAGCCTATTTCTGTGTTAGGTACTGTTAATATATTTCTGCGTTACAAAACTATTTATTGCTAAGCTAATTAGGTATGTTTAAAATATCCTAACCAGTCTTTTACAAATCTTTTGTATATGAGTATTATGAGTAAGATTACATCATATCTTTTAAATACTTTGCATAACTTAATCCCAAAATAAAACTTAAAAGCTTAAACGTTGGTCTGCAGTCAAAATATACAATTCATAAATAAGAAATGCAGCTGTATTTAAGTGATCCGGGTGTAAACTCATTTACAATTCTAGCCAGAAACTTCGCTGGGCTAAGTAGAGATAAGGCTTAATTCAACAAAGAAGACGGCTACAGCAGACAGGACTGAAATACAAACGTCCTTGTGTACAACACTGAGATGTGTAGCTATGTGTTGACGGGAAATAAGTAGCCGTTAGATTGGGGGCGAGATTACATTAATATGTTATGGTTCTAGGAGATTTGGTGTGTTGTTTTGTATGGGATTTAGTTTCAGTAGTCTTGTAGGCTTATATTGAATTTTGCAGACATTCATTTAAACCAAAAAACATGTTACCCTTTGTCCAATTGCCGCATATAGTTACTTTGCTAAAAAACAACAAATGCTTGAAACTCGAAAGATTTTTTGTAACATTTAATTGATAACTGACTGACGTTTACATTCTTGCTGTCATAATTCGCGTTATCCTCTATACTTTTTTTTTATATCTAAGTATCCCTAGCTAGCAGGAGGTGATTCGAGGCGAAATAATGGTTATGTAAATTTAAAGTAGTTAAGTCTGTATTCTTGTGTTAGATTTATGCGTAGGTGTTAACCTGTAATGATAGATGCAAGGTGCATAATGAAAAAATAAAATATTTTTATTTTTGTGCTCAGAAGTTATCTGCCATGTGGCAGCGTTTAACGAAATTCTAGTTAAAACTAAACGACTATTTAATACATTTATCGCAAGTTACACATGCATTTATCAGAATATATTGTGCGTGATAATCGTCGCGTAAGTAACAATGACGCATTAGGTATGATTGCACGGACGCTGTGTACTATAAATTCGGAATACGCACGATTTATTAGTGGACACTCGAAACGGCCTGTCCACCGAACATCTGTGTAAAGCAGATAATTATAATTATTGTTACATTTGTGTTTTGTAGTAATATGTAAAACGGGGAAATAGGATTTGGAGAGGAAATAGGAATGAGAAATAGAAAATAGGAACTAGGATGAAGAGATTTTTTATAGCATAGTAAACAAGATTGTAAAAAGCTATATTCATAATTGACTACCGTAGGTTTTCTTTTTAACACGCTTTTATTAGCTTCACTTGTATGTATGCGGGGCGCTCTGTGCCATATTTTTCGTCTTTCGACCAACCCACGCTTTTTCACAATAATACTAGTGTTTTTTGTTCATTACCAATTTCAGCTTACATTAGGAATTATTTTTCACTTTTTTAGTTAGAAGTAGGTACTTTAAAAGCGTGTTTTTTAGTTTTTTTAAACTATATTTATTCTACGCATCTTCTAACCTGTTTTCAAATGTTGATAGGTACCTTGATATCGGTCCATCGAGAACATCTTATTTAGGTGGTGTGCAAGTTTGCAAGTTAGGTATTCGTCACTATGTCAAAAATTATATTATTGAATTTTTTAAGAAAAATAATAGTGTAATTTAGCGATTTTTCAAACAATAAAACCGCTACTTTGCCGGTCAACCTTTTTTTATTACTATACAATACATCAATACAAGATAAGCTTTTTATTATCATAAACATATTTATAGCGGCACTAAAAGTAGATTCTCACTTTCGTTTCCCGCCGTTTTTGGCAGAAAATCTGCTGATCACGGGCGTGTTATCTGAAGGAGCCATCTTTATAGGTCCTGGTGGAGCGGCGCAGAGATTATGTTGTCAGGGACTCATGCGGCAGGAGGTCATGCGTCAACAGGAATGGTGCCTACATAAATTAAGAACGATTCGCTATCGGGTCGGAGGCGTAGGTGAAGATATCTGTTAGGTATTTCCTTCCCAAGGTCCTGTTCACTATAGTTATTGTCTGTAGAATTGTATAAAAAATACTCCATGTTTTTTAGGTACACACAACACTCTTGATTTTTAATTTTCATCTTACTTTATTTAATTTTGTTAGTCATAAAATTCTATTTTTTGTTTTGTTCGTCTAATTTTTGTTGTTACATAATTTTTGTCTTGTTAAATTACAATATGTTAACTTAGTACTCACAGCACTCAGGTTCCCAAGATACAAACATTCGTTTAGTTTTGGGACCGCAGTTTAAATGATATTTTTTTGTCAGTAATAACTTTATATTGTAATATAGTTATAAGACAACTCTGTAACCCTTTTTGGAACAATAAATTTATTCTTATTCTTAATTCTAATAATAAATTAAAATTTGTGACAACTGGTTACGTTTAGGAGAATTTTGTTGGGAAAATGTAATGTTTCTTGATTTTCATGGGCATGTACGGAAGGAAAGTATAGTAGAAAACTCAACTTTTACATTATTTGTTTACCAATTCGTTAAGAACTTATGAATTATGTGGCGCTCAAGAAAATGCACGAGGGCAAATTAAACACCTTTTTTCAATAAATCCTTCGTGAATTTTGCTTTGAAATATTAAATTAACTGCCATAAGCACATAGAAACACACCTTGCTAAGCTAATACAGTAGATATTTTAGTCTTGACCTATTTCTACAAGGGTCAAAGCCCAAAGGCTATGACATTGACAGTAGGTTAGGCATATAATACAGGCCATTTATCAAGTCAAGTGTTTCATTAACCATTACGATACACAAACCCTATTAATTTCTGATTTATTTCTTTAATTATTGATATCAATACAATTTATGAGGCTTTAAAATAGATTTGTTGTTGTGAATTGTATAAATATTGTTTAATGGCCTCCATTATATTATCTATGGAAAAGGCAAGCGAAGCCGAAATCTAAATGAGTTACTAAAAGGTTATAGGTACCTACGTGTTATATCATAGTTATATTTATAATGGTCATGTGCTCTTCAGGATAAATTATGTTTGGTTTTACTGATATATCTTATGACGTATTTTGACAGCCAGAAGTGTAATAGTATGAATAGAAATTATATTTTTTCTTTTGAAGAATGAAAAGTAAGCCCTCTTTATTACACATAAATATATAATTATGAAGTCGAAGAATTTCAGATCCTGATATTAATATTTTCCATTCACATTGCTTTACATGTATTTATTTATCTTTTTGTCCCTTGCTTGCTACAGCCTCCATTTATTAACTGACTCAATAAATCTTTACAAGCAAACAAAACTTGTTTTTTCGCAATTATTTTCACGCAGGCATCGAGTTCCTCGCTTTATTCCGAGGGTAATAACTCCATGAAAAGCTTCGGATGAATATTCACCACATCTAAAGCCAGAATAATTGTTTGTTAACACCGTAATTATGCGATAATAAATGTTCTATAGCTTTGTTTTATGTTTCATTGCCTCTTTGTCATGTTAGATGTACATAAAGATGTTGATTGTGCGTACATACTCAGAAATGGAATTTGTTTTTGTTTTTTGGGTTGCTTAGGTAGTTATTCGTTGGCGACGTATACTTTTTTTCGAAGTAAATTATAAAAATATATTTTTTCTTGATTTCAATTTAGGTAAAATTCAATCAAACTGTATTTACATATTTCAAAGTCTACACTAGATTTGTATAATACCTGGGATTTAAAAGTTTTAAGAGCAAAACCTTAGAGGCATGTTAAATAGAAATCAATAAAAAAGTAGTAAGATATCCAATTGATATCAAGCTATGTGAAAATTTCGGTAAAAAGCTTTGCTATGACTACAAATAATCCGAAGACCTAGTGCCTAAACTGTTCCTCTTAACTTAAATATACTGAACCCTAGCCAGTCTAGGTACACAAAAACAAGTGACTTCCGCAAGGCAGGCCAACGATGCGACAAAACTTTAACTACGGCTCGATGTACTACATTATACTCGAATGTATTATAACAGTCACAACTTTTTAATTCAAATAAACGGTTTACACGCGCGTTTCCAAACTTTCATCATTTTACTGGTTTTCGTTTATAAATTTAGTTTTATAAGTTAGGACTTATAAATTGTTTATTAGCTCTTTTAGGCAGTTTAGAGTTTAGGTATCTTAGTGTTCAGCCTTTAGGGTTGGTTTGCATTAAATCAGTAAATTGTCGAAAATATTTAATGTGAAATATTTAAGCTAGAATCGACGCGATCAGTTTACACCAAGTGGTTTTATTCTCTTTGGTTTACACTGACTTGCGACTGTGACTGACTGTAAACTAGCCTTATTTTTTTGCAAATATTTACTTTTCTAATATTTTCTATTATTCTAAGACATTACTGACAAACGGTAAAGGAAAACATCGTGAGGATCAATCCGCAGAGAGCAAGCGTGGTGATCAATCATTGATCACCACGCTTGCTCCTTCTCTTTATGGGACGAGGCCTGTGCCCAGCAGTGGGACATTTATACGCTGGATTATTATTATTAATTTACTTTTTTGCTAGTTGTTGCTTTGGAGTTTGTTATGGTGAAACGTCAATCTGTTTTAAATCACTGATAATTTTCTTGAAGTCTTTGAGGTGAGTCACTTTAAGGTGTGAACTAGCCACAAAAAGACATTTAAGAACATATTAATGTTATTTTAGTATTAGGGGGTAAGTCTCCTGGGTCAGTTTACTGATGAAATAGCAACATAATGAATAAACTTATTTACTCCAAAGTAAACACATTCCCATCAGTTATCATGCATTGTCAATAGTGTCAGAAAGTACCGTAATAGGCTAATCAAGTGATCGAGTTAGTGCCCGTCGCAGGTGGCGTCTCTGACATGTTCATTTAAAAGCTCTCCGCTGTTCAACTTGTTGTGTAGCCTGTTCCAAATTGTTGTGTAGTTAGTTTATGAGGAGTTAGGAGCGCATTGCCTAGTTTTAGAGCTGAAAACATGACCACCGGCATTATTTTATACTTGACACTTGTATACATTTATTTAAATGTTATAATTAAACAACAATTTATTGCTAGACATAGATCTCTTATATTATTGTCCACCAGTATAATTTAATTCCACTATATTGACATAAAACGATTTGTTCAAAAGATTCTACATAGGAAAATAAAAAAAAATCTCTATGCAAGAGGGAATCCGTTTAAAAATAGTTTTAATTCAGTGTAACATTTGTGTGAACCTCAGAAATAAGAATTCCAGTAACTAAGGAGCCTAACTAACGGATTTATAATTCAGAAAGCACTAAGGCCAGGAACTGTGAACTGAACAATAATTCATTTAAACAATTTATTTTTCAAGTAAACATGGCAATCTAAGTTATAAATAATGCTATGTAAGAGATAAAAATCAAGATCACATTTAAATACAAACATATATATATAAAAAATATAAGCACAATTTAAAATCGATTCCCCCGACACCAGGGCTCCATAAAACGCGGCAACTTCATAAAGCGGGTAAGGAATGTTATTTCTGTGCACAATAAACAATTTCCTATTTATTTCCTTGCAAGGCTCGACGTAAAGTTGATACGTGTAGCTATGATGCCGCAGTTTTTTCACATCAGATACATTTGTAACTTGTTCAGTAAGTCTAGGTTTGTGTTTGTCTTTTGTTGGGAGCATAAATGGATGTTGCGTAGGAGTATTAAAACATCTTTTAACAGTATGTTATGGTTGTAGGAAGTCTATTTTAATGGGTCTGTATATTAACATGTAAATTAGATACTAAAAGACGAAGGTGATGATTTTTAAATAGAGGTATTGACAAATGGATGGTCATTCATTTATTTCCCAAAGTTGTGTCGTTTTAATGGTGACGCTTTCTTCCCGTTCCAAATGACGATGGGTGAATGGCGACAAACCGCTAAGTAATGTCTTCCACACTGCGAGCCCATAACTTTGCGGGCCATTCCCTAACTGACACACTCAAACTTTTAATTTCATTAAATCGGCCAGAAACGGAAAATAAAAAGTTCTTTCTCGCAGTTTAAATAATGAAAATACTTTTGTCAACTACCGCGATACAGCCGTTACATATTCAAATGAGTACGAAACAAAATTCTGAGACATAAATATTTCAGACGAGGCTGTACTTAGTAGTTTTCGTGATAGAACGTTTCTGGCAGGCCATAGATCTTGGCGCAGTCGCGTGACCGTGCCGTGCCGCGCCGCGAAGCGTCATGCCGTGTCGTGCCGCGCCGCAGTGCCTATCTGCAGGAAGCTCTGACAGTTTGGTAGCAAGCAAACTGCATTGTTGCCTCGTACAATGGCTTGCCTAGATAAATGCTCACATGATGAAGTTTTCAAGGGGGTTGGTCGAGTTTCGGTGTAGTTTGTCGGCTGTCTGATAACACTGGTGAGAAAGAATAGCAGACAAAGGACGCTCTTGTTACGGAAACTATTTATTACCGGGGACAAACGTTCTATAGGACGCAATTTACAATCTTGATTTATTAAATTACTTGTCTCTTATTTTTTATTACTACTTTTTGATGCTTTATATGCCATAAGGCTAAATTAAATTCACTAAAGCTTGTAAATAATTCTTACGAATACGTAAACCAACAAATTCAAGCCAGCTCTACATAACAAGCAAGCAGATCGGCTGTCACTCAGCACAAATTCATTCAGCCACGTTCGTTAGCTAGAGTAGTCCCACTGAGGCGGGCTAGAACAAGACGGGATGAATAAATCCGGGATGCGACGTAAATCCCGGGCTGAACGGGATTCCGCGTCTCATTTACAATTTAACTGCAGAATTAATCTGACGGCAAACTGAATCGACCGCTGCCCTCTGACTATAAAATTTATTGTTTTTACGTATCTACTACACGTTGTGTTGTCTTCAAGATCCCGGGGTCGGGAGATTTATAGGCAGTGCCTGAGTTATTGGGCCTGAGGTGTCGGGTAGAGATGAGGCATTATGCTCGGGTTTGACGGGTTTTACGATACTTGTGCGTACGGATGAATGACGGGTGAATGTTATGTGCGTAACGTGTGTTAGCTTAAATATTAATGTTTTTCACAAACGCGTTCTGATGAGCAAGGGAGGTAACGTTTTTGTACTTTAATATACAGTAGGTACGTTTATGTTCTTATTTTCTAGCATAAATTTACTAACTACATTCCCTATTTTACTATTTATTTTCTACTTAAATAAACAAGCTTTCAAGATCTTTTAATGCTTGGTATCAATTTATGTTTAAGTACTTGATAAAGTTTTAGATCCCAAAAAAACCTTTAAGTCGCAACTTTCATCACTGGCTCCTAACTATCTCTATCTATATTTATTCACTGTAATCCGCTACTTTTTAACATTCGAGCGCTGAGCGCTTAATACCTTGATATAAGGTGCGGGATTTTTATCCCGGGGCCACTGGGGCGCGGGATCTTTCCCGGGTCGCGGACAACACGCATAAATCTTCGCAGCTTATTTGTTGCGGAGAATAGTCGGCTTTATACCCGGCCCGGACATTGGAGGGTTATGTAATTGATTTGTTAACAGTACTCACTTAACCCTTCGGGAGTCGCGTGCGTTTCGTGTTCGAACCCTCGTTGATTATCAAATATTGCGGTGGTTGTGGTGTTACGGTTTGATACGGTCTTTAGATAAAGAAAGAGTTGTTTACTGTCAAGTTGTTGAAAGCTGTTTGACATAATAACGAATGTATTTCTGGAAAGAGTAGCTAGGACTGCTTTAAGTTTTTCGCCTTTATTTGACGCATAATTTTATGGTTCCAATATATGCGACTGAATTCTCATTTTACACTTTCATTGCTATATCACTCTAAAGTGTAAAATAAGTATTTAAAGATTTAATAAAAAAAAATTGACCTCGACATTTAACTTAAACAGTGGAACTGCCCATAGATTTTTTACAACTGTCAGTTTATCATCGGTTTTCTTTTATAAAGTACATATTGATGATAACACATAGTACAAGGAACATAAGTTCGTCTGCCGACCTCTGAACCTTTGCTCGTTGTACCCCTGACCGGGCAATATCTCGTCTCACACGCCACTGGCTCGGCCACGGCCGTTACATCGCTCATCGTCTGGAATATTATTTAATACCAATTTGCGAGACACTTAGCAGCGAATAGACGGCAGATAAGACAGGGTTAAACACAGATGTAGGAACCTAGATGGGTTGGAGCGTGGTTTGGGGACGATTTGAAGCTCAATTGGAAGACATCTTATTGTGGACATGGTCTTTGTCATCATTTCGGTTTATAAAGAACTGAATTATTTACCATTTTACAACCTGTTTTCGTTTTTCAATTCATCGAATTGAGAGAATTCTATCAATGACAACTTTTTGTTGTAAGGTCATTAATATCTTGTGATAATTAATATAAATTTTCACAACACACGAGAAATTAAATTAAAATGAACAAAAAATCTCTAGCTTACTTTAAAGTCAAAGTTAAGAATTAGAACAAAAAAACGAATAACACCTAGACATGATCCAAGATTACTGTAATTGTCTTGAAACGAGGACAAATTGATAGTAGGAAACCAGAAACCACTTCACCAGTCTTCAAAAAATTGTTTTACTTCTATTAACTTAAAGTCATATCCAGTGACTTCCTCACATCGCACATTTTACATCTTCGACCCCGCCCATCAACCGTGGATGACCGGACGGGCTCCGTGATGGAATGGGCCATACATATGTATACGGGTACAGTGTACACCCTAACCCGTCCACCGCTACATGCATTATTCTATTTTTCTTGATTGTCAGAGGGTTAGGCGTCTTCTATTTGTAAGACATATTCTTGGCAAGGCTGTGTTATGGAGATGTTTTTTTTGTTTATTGCATTTAACATTTAATGGTTTTTGGTACGGTCATGTCAGGAATTAAAAAACACATGAACTATACGGCAATATCTTTTAAGAATGTCTTGAAATTAACGATTTTATTGCATATAGCTAACATTTTTGGTCATTATTATTCTTTTATTTTTGAATATTAGTGTTCTTAGATTTTTCAGTTACCTATATACAAAGTTGATACGACAGAGGGGCTTTTCTTTAAACTGCCTATACTAGATACCATTTTCAAGCTCTGTACCAAAAATCAATTAAATAGGAGCAGTAGCTTAGTCGCAAATGTTTTTTTAAGATTTTGCACAGTTTCAACACGGTGTATCTTTCCTAACAGCTGATTATGTCTAAACATTGACGCATGTCACAAGTAAGTCAGTCAAATTTATTTAAACAGGGTGGTTGCGTTTTATTCTAATTTGTAAGCTATTTAGTTTGTTTGAAAAAAATATATTTTCTCATTTTTGGCGCTTTTTATTTTTATACCGTATCGAATTAATACTAAACACGTATAGTATACGTAGTGTAAATTAATGCCCCTCTGTCATATCAACCCTGTATAATCGAACATGCATACTACCCTAACAAAATAGGAGATTTCTATTACCATTCAAAGGCAGCTCAACTCCATCAAGTCCATACAAAACAAACAATTGTCATCAAAAATGTACAAACAGGGTGTTCCTGTTGTGCTGAGTGTCTGTTTATACGGGAGGGTGCAAATATGTTTCATTTTGCTTTATGAGCCCATAATAAGGTTTGTTTCGTCAGCAAGCAAATAATGTTGGAGATAACAACGGTAGGCAGGAAGCGTGGTGATAAAACGATCGGATCACACTTTTTGTTTTTAACCTACCCTAATTATACGCTCGGGTAAATTTTATTAAAGGTGTGTAATATATAATAATATCCTAGGACAACTCACACACGGTTATCTGATCCCAAGCTAAGCAGAGCTTGTGTTATGGTAACCAGACAACTGATAAACATACTTATATATTTCTAAATACACACATATTATTATAGATAAATTACACCCAGACACCAGAACAAATGATCATTCTCATCACACAACATTTGTCCTGGGCGGGAATCGAACCCACGACCTCCGGTATAGCAGTCAGGATCACTAACCACTAGACCAACAGGCCCGTCGAATTTTATTAAAGGTGTGTAATATGTATATAGATAGTGCGTCGTAGCCTTTTAGGATCATAATTTTAATGGATAGAAATAATAACAAAAGCTAGACAATTAAAAAAAAAAATTAATATGAATAGCTTGAAAACTTGAAATAAACAGAGTATTTCATAACTTGCTTTACCAATAGTTTGTGTCAAGCAAAACAAATTTATTACGTTTTAAGATTACATTAAATATGAATTATGTATTATTTAGACGTATAAAATTTGTAAAAAAATCTTTTACAAATTAAGCATATGACATTCATCATGGTTGTTACAAAAAGATTCTTCAACAAATATTTTTTATAAAAATTTGTAAAAGAAAATGTTGACAAATAACAAGGTGGAACAAAATCGACTCGCGCGCATATTTTATGACATCTTAAAATACGATTTACCCTATAACTATGTTTTATTACGTATTTAATACGAGAACAAGCCGTTGTTCGGGGACAACTGCTCCCAGGCGCTCATAAATCGCGGGAAACGATGCGCGCGCGCCGATATCATTATATAGGGCAGTGACGTCAGGCTAGTGATTTTCTTTTATCTACGTCTGCGCCCGCGCCGGTGAAATACATGAATGTTTGATGGTTGAAGTCAACAACACAATTTTCTGTAATGATTATTTAAAGGTTCGTTTTAATTAAATGAACTTCAGAATATCATACCAACAACTGTAGGTTATCTGTACTAATATTATAAAGCTGAAGAGTTTGTTTGTTTGTTTGTTTGGTTGAACGCGCATTAGCGCGTTTGCGATTTTTTCAATTCTAACCAGTAGTTCCTGAGATTACTCAGGAACTACTGGTTAGAATTGAAAAAATCTTTTTGTGTTAGATAGTCCATTTATCGAGGAAGGCTTTAGGATATATAACATTACGCTGCGACCAAGAGGAGCTAAGCAGCAGTGAAAAATGTCACAAAAACGGGGAAAAAATATTCATACTTGAAAGCTTCCGTTGCGCGCGCTGCGTAAACGGTTCGAGTTACCCAAAATACATGTATGAAAGAATTGTTCCTCTTTAAATGATCTAAAAAAATGTCTGCGACAGTATATGTCTATCTTTTAAGATTGACTCACTATAACCTTTTTTAAGATAATCATTTGGTCGAAATTAATGCATTATTGCCAATTATTTGCTACAGAGTTTTATCAACACAATATTAACTAAAATTATCATTTACGCAGAAATACTTTTTTTTTAAACTTCTTAATCGCGGTCATAATAACAGAAATTGACGCGGACGAAGTCGCGGGGATCAGCTAGTAATAAATAAACATTTTGCTGGGTACATTTGTTAGTATAAATTTTCTTTCTAAATTCCTCTTCTTTTTATGCGTTATGATATGACATATATAATTATGTAGAATTCAAAGGAAAGTTATTATAAGAATTTGACTACCAATAATATAAGGTACAATCGGGGACACTCAGGCCTTATCACTTTTAAAAATTTTTAGCTTGGTGAGCGACGCAGGCGACGAACGCGGAAGCTCCGCCCCCGTGTGACTTTAACCAATTAGGACCTTGCAGTAACGAGATGCAAATATATATGTTAACTGTTTTTGGGCACTATATTAAAATACAATCAGAAATAAGGAGGCGTCGCCGCGTGTCGCTAACGTTAGAAAGAGCGCAAGTGACTCGAACCGTTTCTCGACGGTAAGGTGATAAGGCGTGAGTGTCCCCGATTGTACCTGAAGAGTACTATAAAAAACATCTAAAAATTTAGTAGACTAAGTATTTCTTTAAAAAAAACAAGCTGACCAGGCAAAACAATGTTCCAAACAATATCCTCTACCATAAGCTAACTAATAACGAAAAAAGCGTTCTATATCCAGTAGATATTTCGTAATATTAATATCGAGTACATCGAATCTATTTATACGTAGGCATGTACTACAGCCGGGACAATCGACTGCGGGTTTTATTAGACAACGCAGATTTATCGGCTGGCAACACCGAACATTGTAGTACGAAACTAAGTTAGGGCTAGACACGAGAATAGGAGCACAGAAATGAATTATTAAGATGTGAGAAAGATGCATGTAAAATAATAATATTTTTATTTTTATTCACATAGACTTCATAACAGACAGTATGTCTATTCTGTTAATAATTTCGGTGACATGTGAAAGTGAAGTGACAATAAAGCTCACTTCAAAAGTGAACCCAATTGGCCTTGATTTAGAATTCAAATTCGAGAATACGTATTTGACATCTCACCGCGGATTCCGCTGTCGAGACATGAAAATAATGTTACAGAATAGCACGGCAGATCTGGATCAATTTTTTTGATGTTGAATCAAATGTACCCTTGCTGGGGTCAAACCTGCAGTACCTCGAGTGGTGGTACTACATACTAACAACTACACCACTCGGCGCCAATCGTTTAGGTTTACTCATTATTCTTATTTCAATCCAACTAACAAGCACTGTATGAAAACAAACTTAAACAAATTAACATAAATAATTTAATAACGTTTAGCTAAGCGGTTCAATTACGACAACTTTAGAAGCTACTCGTTCATATTTAATACAAGCTGCAGTTATTAGCTACAACTCAGTAGCTGGAGTTCACCGCTTCCATTAATGCCCCTGAAACAGCAAATATTCTATCTCGCTTGCTCATTTAATTAACTAGCACGTGTTACCTTGTTTATTAATTGTGATAAGGATGATATCACTAAGAAAGTAATTTGCTGTTGCATAAATGGAAGAAAATATCTGAAAGGTAGAAGCCGAGGATAGAACTACGTGGAGAGGCCTATGTATGTCCAGCAGTGGACTGCTATAGACTGATGATGATGATGATGATCTGAAAGGTATAAGAAGAATATAAGCAGATGTCAGTTTTGAACTACATTAATCTCTTGTAAGCAATTCTTATAACAAATATCGTTATATGAGCAGTTTAAAATGAAATGTATTGCATAACATGGAGTTATTGACCTCTGGATATGGCACGGTCTCTCTGATCTTAGAGATAAGTAACTTTAATGACCGTTTTGGCTCTGTTTGTGGCATGGAGTTGTTTAATAGCCTGCCTACGCAGTTGTTAATTTGACTTTAGAATCACAACATTAAACTTTTTTTTAATATTTTATTATTTGTAAATCGGATTTAAAAAAGTCGTCTAAAATTAAAACTCAAAAAAACATAGCTGTAAAACATAGGTCGATAATACTTCTACTAGCATGAAAAAGGCTATGTTAAGGTACTGCATAACTACAAGTAATTAAAAGTATAAAAATATACAGTCAAAGTAATAAAACAAATGAATATCGCAGAAGATGATGAACGAGTGCTTAGAGGCAATTCTTGCAGGATTGAAATGGAAAATCAGCTTAGTTATTCAAGGCTGTTTATTATTAACTATGCCGAGCCAGGTGGCCGGACAGGTGTCCTTGAAGGCGGGGCTGGAGTGCGCCAGGTGGATGTCCAGCAGCTCGGCCACGGGCAACATCTTGGCCGCCAGCGACTTCAACATATCGATCACCTGGGGCCCCACCATCTGCGGCTTGGTGGACAGCACGTCCAGCGACTTGGAGCGGATCGCGAAGTTCACCGTGTTGCGAAGGTGGTACTGTTGGATGAGATTGTTAAAGTCAATATACTGAAAGTTAGTGATTGGTTGACTTAAGTGATCTTGTGGTAGATCTGTACAAGGCCACGGACAATGCGTACCTGAGGTCAGGTGCAAAAAAATACTGTTATTTATCGACACACTAAGAAGAAAAAGAATGATTAGTTTGATTCATAATTATAATTCTTCAAATGGGAAATAAACACTATAGGCACTAAAAAGGTGGTTTATTAAATGCTGATAGTATTGTGGTTATGGCCAGTTGCTTTAGTGAAATTACAGTTGTGTGACTGTATTATGTACGTCTGCCACCTATTTGAAAAGTACAGTTATCAGTATTCTCTAAATTTAATTCCCTTCATAAACTTGGTATACCTATGATAATATGAAATACTCACCTGCACCAGCAGAGCGACTCCAAGGTGCACAGGTTTGATCTCCATGTCCTTGAGCTTCCGCACGAGGATCCTGGGCGTCAGGTCGTCCAGCTTACCCAGCTGAGCTATGATTCTAGGTGCCTGGAAGAATACGTCATGATTACTTTTACTAATGTCCCGATAAAGTATGGCATGCAGTTTGCATCGCGCATGTCGCGGCGGAGAGGCTGCAGGCTCTTACCGTGAACATGATGTCGTAGAGCCTGGCGCAGGCGTGGAACACCTGCACGTCCGCCATCTGGTCGTGCATGTCGCGGCTCTCCACGGACATGTAATAGCGATGCGCCGTGTCCACGCGGTTCTGAGCCGACGAGTTTCGGGGCAAGTCCTACAACAGACTCTACCTTCATTGTTTTGCCAGATGCAGGAGTTGGAAAATTATCAAATAGAATAAAACAAATTAAGTTATTAAATACTAATAAGGTTTAGTTTAACTTTACTTATTTAAGAGATCTTAATACTACCGAACCAAACAATTCTGAAGAACAAAGCGGAACTACAAATATAAAACCATTTCCGGTACAGTGCAAGTACCAGAATGGAACAAGCATATTGGTTTCTTATTTAAAAAATAGTTTTTAAAGGATGTCGGTATACCTTAGCAATATCGATGAGCTTCATAATGAGAGAGGAATAAATTCGCCGGCTGATCGCGTCGGTGCGCCTCGAGCGGTAATTGTCTACCTCTCTGAAATGCACGATAGATTTAAAATGCAAAGGATTGAGATAAAATTGCGGTTTCTTTTATGTTTGAAATTGAATTGTTTTTTTTTTTATGTTGGAAATTGCACGGAGTAATAATTGTTTGTAGCGTTATAATACAAATTGTGTAGTAGGGTAACATAATTCTGAGTTGAAATAAACTGCAACAGATACTCGCTTAGTTTATTATTTCTGTGATTGAACAAAATAAAGAAATTAAAGCTTTGTAAATTTTAACAAAAGCATGCCTAGTACCCACAATGATTTAATGTTTAAATAATCTTAATATTAAAGGGCACATCAATTTAAATAAACTTTATATCATACGCGCATCGTCGGTCGATTTCTATGGCGATGTCCTCCGTCAAGTGTCAACATTGATATATATATATTAATTAATGATCTCAATATTTAACTTTTTTTATACAAAGACAGGTTATTTACACCGTTTATAACTCAAGAATGGATGAATCGATTTTCATGATGTTGTTGGATTTGTCTCCGTTTTCGCCAAATAACTATATACACATTGGGCTTGATCACTTATTTAGTCTTACTAGCTATGCCCTGCAGATCTAGTAAGACAGTAACTTACCAGCCTCTAAAAGCCATAGGAATTAGAAACCTACCGTTTAACAATATATTTGATTACGAGTGACATGGTACGGTTGAGGTAGACCTGGTTCTCCTTCTTCAGGTCGAACAGGAGCTCCTCATCGAACTTGGAGTCCTGCAGGGCTTCCACGATGGCCTTAGCGAGACGCCGGTTCTCTTGGAAGTAGACCTGGTCAGAATTATTTCAAAAGAAAATGTATATGCAATTTATTATAGTACCTAAATAATTGCTATTGTCCTCGTGGATATTGGATAGAAATACAATTATATTAGCCTGTGTTATTTTTATTTATATGTACACACGCAAAATGATACAAAGGTACTGCTTACTTCTCAAGGAATCTCTGCCAGTAGACCCGTGATAGGACAAGTGATAAATATAATGGCACTAGAAGGTGTGCAACTCATTAAACAAAAAAAATATACTATCTAATAAAGTGAAATTGATATTAATATTTATTGAACGATAAAACGCAGGGTGGGCTCTTTTATTTTAAAATATATAATGTTCATAAGGTGAGGTAATAGAAACAGAAAAATCTGCTATATCCAGCAATGATTCACCCAGTTCCAACTGATTTTATGAAGGCATTAAGGCCCTTCTTTGTCGAGACCCTGTCCTGCGGGAAATTACTCGCATGATCTTAGCGAGCTCGTGTTTTATAGACAAATAAATAACAGTATAAACATCAATAGCTGTTCTAATAGTAAACCTACATTGACCTGAGTTTTTGTTTTTTTTTTTTTAATGTCACAGACAAAATTTGTATCTGGCCTAGTTGTACCTAGGCTTTAATTGTGGATTATTTTTGAGGTCAGTTAGTCTTGAACTAGTGGAAGTATAATATCTGAGGATTTTAGTAGATGTCCAATTAATTACCTTTGCCTCATCAGTGTTTTGATGAAGTTCTTTATTTAGATGGCACCATACGTTAAACGTAATGCCTTTGTGTTTTTATACCCTACATTTTGAACAGTCCAAAGTTTATGTTTTAAAAAATGTAAAAACATATTTTCTCATGTAGTAAAATAGTTTTCCATATAACATATTTGTAAGCGAACCACTCGCACAGAAACAAAATGTTACTGAATATTTATTTCTATAAAATATAATACACTATTGCCGCTGGCATAGTTTTCAACAGCACCGTATAAATTGCTAAATGCATTTTTTTTTTCAATTTAAACGAAAAAGTACAATTTTAACTACTTCCTTCAGTTTTATTTCCATATATAGCACTCCGGCTGAATATCCCATACCATTATTTAATTTCAAAAGCTTTGTTCAGCAGATACACAAACAAAAAAACCCTTTGTTCTGAAATGGTATCGCTTCCGCAACACAAAGGCAACTGTATTTCGCCGCGATTAAAATAAATAAATGTTTTTTAGAACGCTGCAATGCAAAACCACAATTTAGATCTCATAAAGTGCAACAAAGGGTGAAACATAATACTGCTGAAATAAAATCGTATAGTTTTTTATCTTGACGGCGTTTACATCTGTATGCGTCTGTTATCAGGACGCGCATTGTTGCCAAATTTCCGGATGCTGTTTTGCAATTCAAAATGGCAACAAAACAATTACGATTACCTCGACGTTGCTGGCGGCCGCGCCCGCCGCGTACATTAGGACCAGCGCGAGCAACACAACCATTCCCCACTGCAATATTCACTTTAACTGCCTATACTCATTTTACTTTTCAGTTAAAATTACTTTCACAGAGAATATCTAACGAACTCTGTATTTTTTATCCACAAGGGACCGCAGACGCTAGTGGCGGCGGTGGAATTTAAAAATGGCCGGAGGCACGTTGTTAAGTTTTAGAGTAACGCAACGGTTTGTGCTCGGCTCGTAAAACACAAGATTGTTCATAAAATGTACGACGTGTTAAGTGACTTGTGAGTATACTTTATTATATACAACAAATTGGAATATTGTAGAATGAATATTAATTTAAATAAGCCGAAGCAAACATGACGAATGTATCGTATGTATAAATTTATTAAATTCAGTCAGTTGACTGTCAATTATATTATTAATAGCATTAATTATAAATTATTAAATCATATTTAAGAAATTTACGTGTCTATGTGTCATACATACATAACGAGTAATCTGGTATAAAATAGAGAGAAATGCACTAATCACAACCAAAAAAAACACTCGATGTTTTTAGGAAAGTAAAAAGCAAAAACTTCCTACCGACAGTTTTTCGTCAATCCTCATGAGAGTTAAGTTGGCAACTTTTAGTTATAGGTAATGGCGAAACTTCACAATTTTCTGACATCCCTACCTATTTAATATTTTAATGTTTGACACCGAGAGAATATGATTTAGGTAGGTGATAAATTAATTACATTATTTATGTAGAAAATATTAAATATTTTGACTTAAGCATTTATTTAAAACTGTCTTATGAAATAAATTATGAAAATAAAATTTTTAATATTGTAAAATAATTGAATGTTAATTTTTTTTACAATGAAATAACCGTTTCTGGTCCTTTCATACGCAAACATTTAACAAAGTCATTCTGCATTCTTATGCACCCTTAACTCACGTATGGTTACTTAAAACTAAAAACTTCTGGTCCTTTCATACGCAAAAAAAATAAAACTGGCGTCCAGTATTATATGCACCATTGACTGATGCATGTTTACTTAAAACTAGTATTTATATTGCAACTGGCATGTAGGTCCTATCTAGGCCCACACCAAGATTGCATAGATTTAGTGCGGGTATCGGCCTACCCAGTAAATATCGGAGTGTCGCAACACTTTTACGGCTGACGTAAAACCAAAGATTTATTGCGCTTTACAATACGCCACTACTGTGTACGTGAATTTATGGAAATTCGTTATATTGCCCGCGCCCGCAATATTCCTACTTGTCTACTCTTCCTTCGATGGCAATTTTTCGGTGGATAGATAAAGTAGTTTTGTGTCATTGTGTGTACAAAGTTATGGCCTGTATTTACTTTGGGTTTACTTTGTTCCAGTTTTTGTTATTTAAATGGTTAGGCAATGGAATTTTTAGTATCAGTGAATGGATAAATTTTGAACATTGTACTATGCCAGCTGAAATAAATTTTAATATTGATTCATTCAAATATTCACAAACAACATTTGATGCAATTCGCATAAATTCTCTTCTTAAATATTGGCACTGCGGCACAGCCAGTATAACCATCTGTATTGCTAAATCTGAATAGTTTTCAAACTAAAATAAATACGCAAGTAGAGCATCCGTGTTTGCGCAATTTATTCAACTTAAGGCTTTCAACTCGAGAAACAGATACAGCTACTCTACAAGCACTCAGACGCAAAAAAATAACATTTCTGTCACATTCGACGGTGCTCGTAAAACGGAAAGATAAAATTTAACGCGCATCGCAGCACATCAGAAATGTTCTAGACAAAACTTTAATATTACACACATGGCGATAAGTGAAACGTGAAATTTCAGCGTTTTCCGTTTCCACACGTCCTGTAAATTTATCCGTGGTGGGAATCACCCGGGAATGGAATTCCATTCAATTTCCGCGCAGTTTTCCGCGGAACTACTTCGGCCGGCGACGCGGGCAGCGGGTAGCGGGCAGCGGGCGGCGCGCGGGACACGTGAAAATGAAAGATTGTTATCAATTAATTTGTTCTGTGATTTATCGAAAAGTTTAATTGAAGAAAGTGTGGATTCATCCGTAGCGTAAAGCAATATCTTGTCTTTTTGATTTATTCGAAATCATATTATTACGGAACGTAATCAGCATTCAATAAATTTACAGTTACCGGAAATTGAATCTGAGTTAAAAAGAACCAGTTAAAAAGTTACTTGGAAATAATTATACAATGTATAACTTGTTTGAGTATACCCAAGATAGATTTCTGCAGAATGGTTTTAAACTTTAACTGCAGCAAATGTCAATAATAGACGTTTGTGGCAGCAGTTATTATTCCTTTAGAAGTGTCTGAGCTACCAAGTGATGGCCAAGTCATTCGGCCAGAGCTAGCACCTATAAATCAGAGTTTACGGTCTATGAAATGGTTAAAACCCAATATATCACATTAACGTTTAGTTCAGTGGCCATGTTCGATGGGAATTGGTAAAGCTGAAACATCAGTAATAAACTGTGAAATATGCTTTACTCTTAAACTGTTGTGTCGATATTGAAACAGTATGTTTGCAAGCTTTTAATCTTGTGTTACAATCAATCGATTGACTATGAATATCCTGAACATTTTTTTTCGCGAAAAATCTTTTATTTTTTTTGTTAAAAATATATTTTTCGAGATTCCGAAGAACGAACCTCTATTAGAAAACCTTACATTATACTTATGTTATAAGCATAGATGACATTAACTACATAGTTTGGTAAATTAGGATTGAATACTTACCCTTTATTTACAAAATATCATTATAGATTTTTAAAGGTAACCCGCTATCCGCTTGTGAACGTACCACACCGGACTCAATGATATTTGTCGATCAATATGCATCGTTAAAGAATTCCGCGGTGCGGATTGCACTACACGTATTTGCAATATCAATTATTTAAATGGAAGTCTTTTTATACGGTGCGATGGTGTTCTATGTTTATAGGTCCATTCCAATACACGTTAGATTTTTTTTCAAAGGTTGTAACAAAAATGTTAGGTTTTTTATTCAAGTTACTGAGGTGATAGTTATTGCAGATATGTTTTTCTTTCTTCAGTGCAGTTTTTGTAGTAAGGAAGCTTGTTCGTTTTTTTTTTTATTTTAGAACTAAAATTGGCCTTATTTTAGCATTGCAGGTGCATTATAACATTTTAAACAGTTCGTCTACACTAAAAATATTGTTTATGTCCCCATACACGATGCCTTAACAAAAAAGCAACCAAAAAATTTATATCTGTGAGTCTATTTCGCAAGTTACCAAATCTAAAGCAAACTAAAATGGATGTATTAATTAAGTATTAACGTATTACGTTAACACGTGTCTTATTAATATATATTAATAGTATGTACACAATTGACAGGTTAATTAGGTCTGACAGTTAGGTTTAGACGGAATGTGAACAGACTGCGGTAAATGTGTTCGACGGTACTAGGATGTTAGGAATTCCAGGAGATATGATCGTGTTCCGGGCAGATAATATTACACGTAATTAGCGCTTATTGATTCTAAAATATTAGACATCGGAAACTAGGAAGCTGTTGCTATTTAGAAAGCGCTTGAATACTATTATTTAGGTATAACGTTTTTTAAAACAATGAATGGTTTTATGGCTAATCAGGTTTTTAATAATACAAACTTGATCTTCTTCTGGGGTTATGATCAGTCTATTGTGTGACGGGTTTAGTAAAGTCAAAAAATACTAAAGAAATTTAATTAATTGCCTTACGAAAGAATGCATTTTCTTGACGGCGATACTTCAGAAAATACACTTCCTGTAAAAACAATATCATTAGCTTTGTCGAACAAAGCCATAACAAATAACATTTCTACTAGCTCTACTGACTATATTTTTTAATAAACTTGATTGCACAAGCTTTGCTCTATCCCGCAGTGGTAGACGGTGTGAAAATGACGCGGGCGCAGAGTTCGCGCTGAGCGGCGCCGCCCGCGCACCCGATGGGCAAGACGTCTGGCGGCCGCCCCGACGCAGGAGTGCGCGCTCACAGGATTGCTAGTAGAAGGTACTACTCATTACTAGGAACAGATTATATGCTTAAAAATTAAAGAAAGGGACTAATTGATGTAAGGGTTAAAGTGCTTTGATAAATTCGAATTAAAAAGTTTCTGCATGCACTCTTTTCGTAGGCATAATAAGAAAAAGAAGGAAAAGAGTAATTTAGATAAATGTAACATGATCCAATTTCTATGACTTCAAAATAAACATTGCAATGATAAATATATAGTAAAAATCTTATTGATCTTCAGAATGAATCATTTTAACTCTTAGGTAATACTTTTGCTTTGAATATTAGATCCCACATTACTCAAACAGATCTGGTGTAAAACGACATCAATGAAACATTCATAAACAAACGTTCACAATACTAATAAATACACTAAGACATAATCTAACAAACATTTTACCATTGAGCAATAAAATTAGTTCGAGCCAAAGACATAAAAAATATACAAGCAATAATAGAACACACCGGACGCTAACGAGGTATTAAAAATAAACACAATATCCATTAACAATGAAAAGTGTATCATACAAGTCAGCAGACGCTTGACCGAGTTACAGATATACACGTGATTCACAATCACAAAGAAAGACAAAGATGTGTAAACAGTCGGGACCAGGAGCAGTTGCTCAGACATCAATCTCCGATGCCTGACTCGTGGGCAGCGTTTGACAAGGCCGACCACCTGTATTTGTTTGACAACCACCTCAAAACGCAACAATACTTAGTAAAGTGGTGCTCACACGGCTGGTTCGTTTAAAAAACAATAATCATTTAGCAAGAAGTTCAATCGAACACTTTTGGAAAGGAAAACAAAAGGGATACCTCGGGGCCCGCTGTTAGGTCCTTAAAGATTGTTTACAAAATTATGTTATTGGTATAATTCATACAAATGAAGATTATTTGATGATAACGGGACAAAGAGATTTATTTAATTAACCTCTAAACGTAAACTGGGATTAAGAGCCGCTGTGTAGTACATTTATCACGTAAGTTTGGGTAATTTGGAAAGCGTCCAAAGTTTTTTTTGTTAATATTCTTGACTCAATGGGTTTTTCTTTCATAACGAGACAAATATGTGGTCAAGATTACGAGAACTAAAATGAGTTTAAAGTTTAATAAATTCTTATAACATGTTTGAAACGTGCGTTAGATTACATTTAAAATCAAGTAAATTAAAATAAGTTTGCTATAGATCTAGAGTATTCTAGAGTATCTTTAAGTGTCGCTAAACAACTTAATCTATTAAGATATCGATATTTACACTGTTTTGCTAGATTTTTGCTAATGTAGTAAACAAATAATCTTAAATTTTCAGACTAGATATCATTGTAAAAGATTATATTTCAACGTAACAAATTAGCAAATTGTTTATATTGGTCCTCATGATTATTTTTCTTAATGTAGTGCTAAAATTAACTAAAGACAATGATCTCTTGTCGAGTTGTCTTGTTGTCCACGATCCCGATTGACAACAAAACCCGACCTTCACATTCTATTAATTGAATGTCTATTCTTATATCGTCAGCCATTCCCTTAGCCCCGAGTAGTTGTGGTCGAACCTTTACAGCGCAAAGGTACACAATTGAGTCGTTTTCAGCTAAATAATCTAGATTTAGTTTGCAACACGTGTTACATCGACGCATGCGCATCTCTACCAACGAACTTGTTTCATTCATACGCATTGTGTTGTTGTAGTGAGCTGAAGTTATTTGTCGTGTTTCAAAGTTTTTGAGTAAGTTTGTTTTACTTCGTTATATATAGTTAGTTATGACAGTATAAACAAAAGCCCCATTTCAGGTTAGATCCCCATTTGTCTCTTGTCATTATAAAAACTAATTAGATGAAGCGAATCATTGTATACAACATAAACATTCCACATCTTTTACTCACACACTAATCTTTCAAAATGTATTCAGAACATCTGCTTTTTGTACAAAAACTTGGTAAAAGATGAAAAAATAAAGTGTTTAAAACATCATTATATTTTACTTATATAGAAGTACTAGTATTTGAGCTATCATAGCACATTTCTTAGAAAGAAGTGATAGTAGTCAGTGTTGTGTTTCTCTCTTATCTGTCAGTCAGTCAGCTTTGTGTTACATACTCTCAAATTAATCAATCACTTAGGTAATGATGAAAAGCTCGTCTTCTTCTCAGGCTATTAACCTCAGGTTTCTCAAGGCTCTTAATTTTAGTCCTGAAATTAGTAAACCAAGTAAATCCAAAGGAAAACAATCAACAATAGAAATAATCAATATAGTAAACATTTGACAAATAAGTTAAAACTATTTTTTACGCTGAGACTTAGCAGAATTTACAACTCCATTTGCAAAATTATTCACAATTTCACATGTCTCATGAATTTTGTGTGCCACATAGCGTTGGTTAGTATATGTTAATATTGTGTTAAGGGACTCGTGCGTATCTTGGGGCCGGCGCAGTCGGTGCGCGGGCGGGCGCTCAGGCGGCGTGTCCGCGGCCGGCGCGAGCGGCGCGGGCGCGGGCGCGGGCGCGTGGCGGCGGCGCGAGCGCGCCCCGCAGCCGCGGAGGCCCATGGAGATCCTCACCAGCATCTACGCGCTGCTGTCCGGAGGGGTGAGTCTCAAGCACACTGTCTTTAATGTTAAGCTTTATTTGGTACATAATGATGCTATGCCCATTTGGCTAGGTTCGTGAATTGTTAATGGGAGTTCCCACCAGTGTCCAATCAGCGTGACACACGCGTTCACGGTTACCTAAGTGAATGAGAATGCATTCAGCATTTTTAACTAATCGTAGGTGTACTTAAAATTAATACTAGAAAAAAATCTTAAGGTAAACAAGCAGACTAGCAACATTCGTTTTATATAACTACCTAAATACTTAATTAATGATCTCGAGAGGCATTTAACTAGCCACAAATGCGGCAAGAATTAAAATGAACTACATACAGTGGGAACCTACCCCATTTGCGAGAACTTGTTTCATGATCTCATTAGTCATAATAATGAAGTATGTATGTGCACAGCCATGCCGCATAGACGGGCAGGCTGGAAAGTGTACTAGAATACTAATCTGTTTAGCACTTAGCATAAACTAGGTACTGCGGTTACTAATTAACATACGTAAGACTAGGATAGAAGTAGGAAGGCGGTGTGGGGTTCTAATCGCGTTGCGTTACATAAGTTCTGCGAGTTACGCCGTAGCTACACCGTGCTACAGCTCGTAGCTATTATAAGCATTAGGACCACTGCTGCACTGAGGACATAAGGACCAGCTTATTTGCGGAGAATGGTCCTTTCAGTTAAAATAAAATTGTGTGTAGGAATGTGTTTTAGATTGGGCAGGTTGAACATCTTGATATGAATACTTTGCATTATGAGAATCTTGAAAAATCTTTTTGAATCTTGAAAAAACTCCATTTCTTGCGAACTTATACTACACTACGTAAAAAAACTGTTAGTATTGTTAAAACTCGTTTACACAAAACACAATTATTCAAAATAACAATAAAGTTAATCATTTTAAACTCGGTGTTCGGACTTTAATCTGTGCTGAAGATTTACCAATATTTTCGTGTTACTCTAGGATCGAACCCGCAACCCTCAGCTTAGAAGTCACACAATGATAGTGAAAGAGTCGCTCAATATATGGAAAAATATGAAAACAGATTCCAATAAGGTAGTTAAATTGAAGAACTTTTCCAATATGTAAAAGATTTTAAGTAGAGCAATAAATTTAAAATTGCTTTTCGTAACTTTATGGCGTAGTAATAAAAGTTTTTTTTCCGTGTGCAGCAAGGGGTGAACCCGAAGATTGATTCCGTAGCATTCCGACTGCACTGCGGTGCAACTACTGCGGCGTTGTTAGCGGCGAGCGCGGCTTTAACAACGCGCCACCTAGTGGGCAACCCCATCGACTGCATACACACAAGGTGAGAAGACGCGTTGCTTAGTCAGCGTTCTACGTAGTTCGCACATAAAATAATAGATGGCGTTGACTTAAATGTTTGCAAAACCTGGGTTCGTGGGCGGTAAAAAATGATCCCGTTTTTCAACAAAACGTATCGTTATATTTCCGTAATATGACTGTTCTATTGTTATTAGAATAAAATATGAGGCGAATAATACGCTGTGGTTGAAAATAGTCGAGCTGTGGCGGGATATTGATGATGAACTCATTAGCCAAAACTTTGGAGGACGTTATTATTTTCAGTTAATCGTTTTATTGACTTCATAAACTAAACGGGCCTGCGAACTAGATTAAATTATAACAGTTAGTTATTGACTAAAGTTACTGTCGCTGTCGTATCAAAACAATCATGACTCCGTAGTTTTATGTCATTTCATTTTGATAAAAACATCTTAAAATAACTAACCGCAGAATATAATCTTCAGCAGACTCTTTGATGTAATAAATACAATCACTTTTGTCGGTCTGTGTGGTCTAGGTGTTCGGGTCTCAGTTGGTGTACTTAATAATCCTCACACTGTGACAAATATATATCTAATTGGTGTCAGTTCTGAGTAATAGATAGTCTGCAGAATAATGGTAAGTACATTTAAAACGAGCATGATGTATTGGGACAGGTGGCCTATTCATGTAGTTATCTACGTCCTTCCGTCATCCATCTCTAGCATTCATTGAAGAATTATTTTGTTAAAACAAATGAAAATTTAAACACACCAAAGAGATGAAACTTTTTGAATTGGTAGGTAACAATAATTTTAAAGAAGTTCCGTAATAAATGTCTGAATAAAAAAAAACTAATTGTGAAAAATTAAACGCGTAGAATTTCTTATGAAACTTGACAAATATAAATAATAATACTTTAAGAAAGTTAGGTAGAGTTTGAAATAGTTGTAGCCTATCTGTGGCAGCTTTGACTTTTATAAAACACTAATAACATGGCTGGAATACAAACATTATTATAATTTATTGTATGAGACCAAACCAAGAAACGAATTTATCACACAAGACGGAAGAATATACAATCGAATAACTACAAAAGATATCTAGACTAGAGCTTTAAAATTATAAGATGTCAATTGACTTATGATCTCTTCCACCCAGGGATATACCTGAAGACGTGCTGAACACGTACTGCTGGATCCACTCGACGTTCACGGTGGCGGGCGAGGCCGGGGGCGCGGCGGGCGGGGGCGCGTACCCCGGCGTCCGCGGCGCCGGCACGAGTCCGCGCCGCTACGGGAAGTACTACCAGTGGGTCGCCTTCACGCTGTTCTTCCAGGTCAGTTGCTAGTGTTGGGTAATTAACACCCACGCCTCTAGTAGGGGTCTTTCAAGGATCGAGGCTCGCCGGAGCTGCGCTCAGCATGATCCCGCAGCTCCAGCAAAGGCGAAGACGGGACCGGGGTGTTTTTGGTCGGTGCAAGTCCGACATATCCCCACGACGTACCGTCGACGTGGTATGAAGTCATTTGAATTTCAAACCAGAAAAAAATATAAAAAGGTAAGTTGGTAGGCTGAAATGTGTTTTTAGACGACAATAATAGGGGTAGACCAGGGTGGTAGAAATACGGGTTAATAGATTTTGAGAAAGCTCGGAATATCTGATGGAAATAGCAACGGCGATGGACGGATGTTCCCAACCGATTAGGTTCAGATAAATTCAACAGCGTAGGTATTTTTCCAAGTGCAGTATTGGGCCTTAGTCTACATTCGTTTGAGTCGAGGGTAATTTTTTAGTTTGAGTGCTGCGGCGTCATTGACGAGGTTTTAAACCCTCAATAAGGTATTGGGAAAACCGCACTCTCACTGGGTATTCGAAGGGTCTATGATCCCAAGTTTTCTAAATTGTACTTGCAGCCTAACTATACTCGCAATTGACGGAGTGCTTCCCATGTAGACACCGGTAAATCACCAGTGGTCGTATTCCTCTTTACAATTTACTTAAAATGCGACCTACAAGTTACTTGCCTTGATTAAAAAAAACACTTACAAGTATCTACCTTAATTTTATCTGTAATAGATGCAAAACCAAATGATGATGACGATACATCATTAAAACAAGTCTAGAATTGGGGTATATCTATACTACCTACGCTAATACTATAAGGAGCAGTGATAATGATAAATAAATTGCGAAATAATATTGATATACGAGTAATAAAGCAAAGTGCTTCTCGTCACTTAGCTAAGCTGGAGGTAACGTTCTGGTGCGGTCATCGTGAATTGGCTACTTAGCGGGCCTCCAGATTAGTAGGCACGCTATCTGACTATACTACGCTTGCTAGGTATTGGCCACTGCACTGCATTTTTTTAGGAATATTAATAGGACTATTTAGGTATACGTCAGTGTCACAATTATGGACAAAATATTTGAGTTTTTTTACATGAGCTAACTTTTTTTTTAAAGACGACTGATATTTCTAATCGGCTATTGTTTTATACAATATAGTAATTAAAATACCAAATTAGCAAAATTTATATTACCTACATCAATTTCCATTACGGCTATGTGAAACGTTCGTAGACGTTTAAGGTTCTCCAGTTGCTACGAAAAGCTACGCCGTAGCATTATGCGAATTAAGTCAACAATGCTAAGTAAAGTTAGGTTAAAGTTAAAAGTTATATTCTTTTACTTCATTATTGAAACGGCAACAATATTCAGTCAGTTCCAAATTGTGTATTTATTTATACAAGAACTTAATTAAGAAAAATTGACGTGAGCCCAGGTAAAGACACGTGAAAAACAAGTGTAAAGGCAATATTTTACTATTTACAAACAGACGATTGGTTTTGATAAAACATACTCACTAAATTGATCAATATGTTAAACCAATTTATTGGTTTAAAGCTAGCTCTATACACTAAAGCCTTCGCACCGAAAATGACTTGGAATACTAATATATCTGTCGCAAGTGTCCAATACTGTGGGTCGTTAGCGCGCGCGTGTCGGACAAGCGGCGATAAAACTAAAGGATTGTGCGGTACGCGGCTTCCAATCACACGCGTACAGAACTAGCTGCTCGCCCGGCTTCGGTACCAGGACATCATGTGCTTTAGGAGGTGTGAGTAAGCTACTGAGATTTAAATGACTATGTACTTAAAACACAAGCGACGATAAAACTAATGGATTGTGTGGCAACGCGGCTTCTAATCACACGACGTGGGACTAGCAATCAGCTGCTTGTCCCGGCTTTTGGTACATAGCCTAAAAGTTTGCTCATACTTTTTCAAGAATTTGATGTCCTGGTAGCGAATAAAGACATCATAATCTTTAGAAAGTATGTTCAACGTACTTATAGAGCTCAAACACTTGTTTATTTAAATTAGATGTAAATTATGTTTATTACTTTATAATATTTTTTAACTTGTGTAAGAATACTGTACCTATTGACGTTCGTAAAGTTATGAATTTGAATTTGAACGTGTTATGTCCTTGATTAATAATACGTACATTACATACAATTGGAAATATGGGGGTTAAAGTCGAATACCATTGAATAAATAAGTTCTACTTAATTGTGATACAACATAGTACATTAAGTGCGTGTTACCAGATTTTGTTTAAAATTCTCCGATAACTCTACTATACCCTCCTTCATAGAACTGAAATGTATAATATACCCTACACAACACTACAATGCTCGGACCTTTTCATAGATCAAATCAATATTCTTACAAATAAATATATTCTATTCTATTCTAGAGATAGATGTACAATATCATAAAATACCTGATAAAAGACTTTACACACGATTATTTCTCTTAGCTCGAAGCCTTAGATAAAATTGTAAAAGACAAGAGGAATAACAAAATAATTACCAAACTATTGACACACGTTTACTAACAAAAGAAAACAGAGAGCATCGTTGTCTTTGTAACATTATGGTAATAATTGACAGACAGATTGACGGTCTGGCTTCACAATAAGCAGTGATCTGGATGTAAATCAGTAAGTGTGTTAACGTTTGTTGCGCCGCGTCGTGTCGCGCCGATGCCGATGTGCCGGAGGTTCGGACGTTTACTGTCCGTGCACGTGGCTACGAGTGTTGTATGCCTTAGGTTATAAGAGGCAGCGGTCAATGTAGGAGCCAGCGATAAACCAATGTAAAATATGTTTCGTGAAATTAATACAAAAAAACTTTGTTTAGCCCTTGAAACAACGTATTAAGTGATTAAAACTTTTTTTCTAGGAGATGTTTTATATTTTTACTAACCGCTATTTATGTGTCTGCTATGTATTCTACCATAATATGTGTTTTTATTGGTATGTGGATGGTGATGTTACTATTCTGACTATCGATGGATTATGCAGTCCTAAAGGATGAGACTCCTGCATAACATATACTATGAAAATATAGTTTTGTTGGACTTTTTATGTCTCATATGTACCTTGTACCTCATTAAATAAATAAATAATAATAATTCTCTCTATGTGAAACTTAAAATTATTTTAGTAATTAATTTAAAAAAAGCGTCTCAATGCTACTACTCTCCACTCATATAGCTACATTGTGCAATACTCTTATAATATTGCCAGTGACTACAGTCGTTATAACATTTATAATATACTTTGGCGTATCATTAGGATTATATTATAATAGTATTTTCATTTATATATTTTTATACTTTACACATCCGCGCATCTCTAATGCTTTGCGCGCATCAAAATTTGCCATCGTTGTGTCCATCTTAACATGTTTACGGCTGCACCTGCGCAAGTGGGTCGCTGCCGTGAAAATGTCCTCTCTGATGAAATACCTACCATTGTACAGAATTACATACATTTGTGCTCAGACGTTTGTCGCAATCATTGCGTAATTACGAGCAGGGTATTGGCGGGTTTATGATGAGTTTTAAAGTATAATGTTGAATACTAAAATATTTTTTTCCTATTTATGGTAGGTACCTACTGACAAGTTTTACTTTTCCGTTACCACCATAAAATAACATAAACTAATTAAAAAGTTTTAAATATCAACGAAATAAGATACATCTCCGACCGTTTAAGATAACACATATTAGCGATATAAATCACTCGTCAAGAGGTTAAGTAAATACAAATACAACATTAGCAATTAATTAATTAGAAAGCCACGAGAATACAGAATACACGGTAAAAGCTTCGCGTGATCTTCCCGTTCAGGAAATTTGGCGAGTCAGCGGGTTTGAGACGCTGAGCTCGCGAACACGGGATGAAGGAAATAAATTGTTGTATTGCCAACGAAATAAAGCCTGTACAACAATCAATTGGATTCATAAATTGCAGCACTTTATAGTAACATTATTAAGTATACCTTTATCTATACTTATAATAAATCTGTACAAGTGAAAATTCTGTACATTGAAAATATCAAAAAAAAAAATGGCGTTGGTGTTACTAGACCGACACCGAACCCAAAAGTGTGAAAAAAAATTTTTTGTCTGTCTGTCTGTTTGTTCAGGTATCACGCAAAAACTACTGGTTCGATTACGATGAAACTTGGTATAATTATTCTTTATTATCCTGGGCACCACACTGGGTAGTTTTTATCCCGGAAAAGTATAAACAATAAAAAACAAACTTAATTTTGCGATTAAAAACTCATTGATAAGTTTCGTCATCCACGCGAACGAAGTTGCAGGCACAGCAGCTAGTTATGCATAAATGTACAAAAGAATCGACGTCTTATTAATTTATCTGGAACCGCCTCAGATATCATATTAAAGACAAAAATAATATTTGAAATCAATTCAAACGAATTGCCGGAGATATCGGGTAAAAAAACAAAAAAAATACCGTGGAAATGAGAACCTCATCTTTTAAAGTCAGTTAAAAATTACACACTACGTGTATGTAACATTCTCCTGTATACTTTCGTAATAGTTAAAACATGTTTTCCACGTTAATTATAATGAATATTGTGCGTCAGAACTGCAATAAAATCTCATTATTCAGTCGCGCGCGTATGTCTATCTATCACGGTGTCACTTGACAGGCAGAGCCATCTGTCGGGTGCATTATAAATTACCGCAAACTAAATTGTAAGGGGACATGTACACGAACAATTTGAGCACGTAAAGTAAGTGTAAAGCCTATTTATATGGACTATTTATTATTTTTCTATCAGAAAGTAATAGCAAAACCTTAATAAATATATTAATTTATCATTAAGGTTTAAAAAAAATGTATAAAGGCTTATACAGCGATGTAAAGCTGACCAAGTCAGGAAGGAATTTACGACCCAATAAAATATTAGATGAGACTGTAAGCTGACCCCAACTAAGAAAAATCTGACCCTAGCTAGGGAAATCCTAGGCAGAAGAGTGAAAGACAGTTTTAATTAAACTGCCTTTGTTTATTATATACACAAAAATACATTCGGCCATTTGAAGCAAGTTTAGACACTTCCATAAATAAATTCTAGCTACTTTATACTGAGTGCATTTTCTTATTCTTTGATAACAAGCCGTTTTAGATCCGTCTGAAGAGACAATGCCTCCACCTGTGAAGACGGTCCCTTACATAGTGGACGCCCGATATAGAGGCTCGGCTCTGCACAAAGTTCTGCACAATAATAGTTTCCTCGTTAAATGTGTAAACGAATATAGATAACATCAATCTTGTTTCCATTATAATGAGGACTACGACTAACAATTAGGTATTTGTAACCCTTTTGGCTGTATTTGTTAGATTGAAGTTAAACATAAGATTAATACGTTAATCATAAATCGACAATAGAAGACAGACAAAATTGAATAAAAAGGTCATTTTTTTTAAACAATTTACTTATTTTGTGGAATAATACATAGGTATATTGCCTTATATACCTATGTATAACATTTAATATATATGTTAATCTTTGACTATGCTAGTCTCTTAGGTAAAATATAAAACCTCTAGCCAAGAAATTAATTTAAAAATATTTAACTGACCTTCTACATTAAATTTAAGGTATCATGCCTTGTTCTAAACAAAATTTAATTTAAAATAATCCAAAATTGCAAATAAATAGTTTTGGTACAAAGAAACCTCTTTGGTTTCGCTAAAATATACCAATACGTTATAATACCAATACCGGGTCATCCATAAAACTACCAAGATGTAGTTATTATGCGGCGTTACACGGAAACAGCTTAAAGTTTTTAGTGCAATGCTTACGAACTTGCAACTTGCAGCGAGCTTCCAAATTGCAGTATAGTACCTGTGAAACTTCACAACTACTTCCAAACAGGTTATATTTTAAAGTCAAATACCGTTTCCAGCATATTTTTTTATATACATGGCTCTTGCAGTTGTATTATTTTTTCAATACACTTATTCTCGGCACTCATAGCACATAAAAAGAGAAAATATAACTTTTTTAAACTATAAGACATTGATTTTGACACATTACCATAATTTTCTTTAGGAGACTTCATAATATGATACCCAATTAAAATAAAAAAAATACTAAACTTTGTTAACCTAAACGTATTAATTTCAATCAGAAAGTAGAGCTAAACAACAGTCTAAATAATTTTAGAATATGTTCTGAAACATATATTCCTACATTTTATTAAAATTTAAGTTGTGTACAGAGAAAACAATATAAAACAAAATGTGTGTGATTTATGACGCCAATGAAATATTCGTTTGTAAAGTTCAGTTCTTTATTTATAATCATCCACGCATTGCTTACTTTTATAATACAACATTATATGCTTGAGAAAGTGCCTACATGTCTCTTAAAATATAGACTTTATTTTACCTTACTGTATTTAATTCATCTAATTAATTAATAATTTTATCTCTCCGCATCATACAGGACCAATTAGATTTCAAAATATTATAATGTGTTCTATATATCCCCGTAATATGACATATCTTAGACATCGGCTATTCAGGTGCCACTCCCACTAGTTAGGCCACATTAGTCACGTAAAATACTGCCAAAATAAAATGCGTATGACAGTTTCACGGCGAACATAAACTTATCAAACCATTTACACGGTTCTCATAAAAATAATAAATTACGATATCAAACTCCAATTTTTTAAAAGAAATATGGCGGAACAGTTTCTATTTCATCACGACCAATGTAGTTGTTATACGTGCTGAGATGTTTATGTCCGGTAAACTCAAAGGTTTTTTGAACCGGTGTCAACGCACGGTCAATCACGGCGTTGTTTTCTAAAGAATACTAGTTAACGTGAGCCGTCCGCTGGTAACATGGTGTAACAAACTGTCTTGTCAATCGCGAAGACTTTGTAACTCATATTCGTCAGCGCGGCGTGGCTCACGTCACTCACCTCCGCTACGTGACAAGTGACCACACTCTATGACGTTAACGTAGATAAAAGCTATAGAAAAACTATCAATAAATATGATATTGTTTTGCTTTACGATAATAAATTTAAATGTCGAACTTAATATTTATTACCGTTTTTATAGTTTGTACTGTAACTAAAGATGTTATTTTAGTAAATAGAATAAAATCATAGTGTATCAGGCGGGCGCGGTCCGGCGCGGTCCGGCGCGGCGTCAGCACTGTTCTCACGATCATCATAAAACGTAACATATCTTTATTATTGTTGGAGCCCTTCCAATGTAACTATTATATCTACTTAGTGTTCGATCTGGTCAATACTGGATGCACCAGCAGCGGCCGGCGGCGGCGGTGCACGTCCACGGGCGCTGGTAATTAGCGCGGGTGCAGTGCGCGAGCGCGCCGGGGTGCCGCAACACGTTTCATCAGCTGACCTAATAACTTCAAATATTATGATGTTAATGTAGGCAGTGGCGGGCGCGCTGCACGCGCGTGCCGCACGCCCAACTTAAGTTTATAAATAGAATGCACATCGCCCTGTATGTATTTAACGTAAGGAGCTTTTTCAGCGAGGCGGCCAGTCGCCGCGAACGTCTGTGCGCGCCGCTCGCGCCTGCCCGCGCCGCCGACAGCGGCCGTCGCAACTTTTGGAAACGGAACGCGAACTTTTTTGTATCGGATTTTGGAAGTTTTTCGACATAGTAAGTGGGTGCGGCGGTGCAGTGCGGGCCCTCCGATCGCCCAGTGAGTGCGTGAGCGGTGTGCACGCGTGGACTCGCCGCTAATCACCGCGCGTAACCGTGTTTCAAAAATAAAACGTTGCCGATTCGAAACCGGAGCACCCCGAAGGTTAATGACAAAATAAAAAGCATGCATTAAAATTGTGTGTCTGAAAACTGTGGGCGCGCGGCAACCTGGACCGCCCGTGCTCGGTGCCGACACGTGAGTTGCGATATATTTTGCTATGACGATATATCGGCGTTTTATCTTGTTACAAACTATTTAATTTAACTATAAACGGTCTCGGAACTGACGCGTAGTGTACGATAAACTAGTTGGATGGTGTAGAGCGTGAAACAGTTGTTTCTATGAGGAATTTGTACAAATTAACGCTGTAATTAGAGTAGTACTTGTAACGAAGTCTCCCGCACGATGCACTCGCTGCGCGGCGGCGGATCATCAAGGTGTGTTAGTATTTGTTTACATTCTAGTTTCGTAATAAGAGCGGGGAAAATTAAAATATGTATCGCACGTTGTGGCTCGCTTCCGTAAACTATTGTACAATTAAATTGATTTATGTACCGGGGAGATGTTAAACCATACTTTTATTTACTAACGTAGTGGTAACACATCAACTTATAATTGTTTTTATAAGTGTTAAAGTTTTAAATATTTCTTGCTCTACCTTATTAATGAAGACATTATAATATTAAATAAATTTAAGATTTATAAAATTCAAATATGTCTAAAAAATTAGGTTTATTGATTGTCACAAGCAAACACTACATTTTAAAGAGAATTTACTCACAAAAATTATATCCCAACAATATATTTTCTTTTTCAAATTTTGTTCACTAACTTCAAAGTCAACGAAACAATTTCAGCAGATCAAATGCATGGTATTCTTTAAGCAATCCATTGTGGATGAGACCTGAGCCTGATTTACGACAACTTGTGAAACGTTCCTTGCTCGTAGTTCATCGTCCGCTGCGTTTGGACAATGTTGACCCAATATCGCGGGAGCATACAATGTACCTCGTACATTAAACAGTTGATCGAGATCATGCCTTTTTATATTAATTATACCTACCGCGGTAACGCACGCCGCGCCGCGCGCCGTATGCCGCTGTACGGAGATCGACGTCCATTTAAAGATGCTATGGTATTACTAGACTATATTCCATGTTTGTTGTCTGAGTATGATGTTTAAAGCATAACATTATGATACTTATATACATACGTAAATAAAGGTAAAGTGTTAAGAGAGCTAATTAAATATGTTGGTTCAACTTATAGGTATGTGTTAGATATAGGTACTAATTAAATCTAAAATTATATAAGTCACAAAAACATTTTTTTTTTTTAAACCTGAAACCTAACTTTCTCTATAAAAAGCCCCAAGTTAAAAGTTATCACCCCACAGAAGTAATAACTCGATTGCTAAATATCTTTGTAATATACATAACATGAACTTATCTAACAACTATTTATGTAAAAAAAGTCGCACCGATATTACACTGCAGCATTTCCCAATCAATACTAATTTGCGATAGATTCATAATAAAAAAAACAACATAAAAACCAATCAGTTCTCTGAAATTATTTAATGAAGTGTAATAAAATATTTATTAGAGGTCGGTACTAGGCTGAATGCGCGTTATCTTTGCCTCCAGCTTTCCCGCGCTTTCCACTGTCACTCGTTAGGGATTGATGGCGGACAGCAATGGCGGCGATGCCCGCAATTGATGACTGACACTAAACTACCACTTATGATGAAAACTTTAAGGGCTAACTAATTATGTACCATGAGGAAATATAAATTTTGTTGTAGAATATGATTTATACAACACATTTGTTACTAAGGAGTAGGTGCATGATTTTCATGTATGTTATTTATTTGACATTTTGGCGGCAGCAGTCCACGTGCACAAAACAAATTATATTGAGTTGAAGGCCAACTTTAAAGCAAATTGAGGAAATGTAAGAAATGTTATCGAAAACACTTATTTATTATAATCATTGTATCTTCCATTTTTACACATTTGCCTTACATCCAGAAGAATTACGAATAATACTGTATGTGTGAGAAAAAAAAATGATTTTTTTGATAATGTAGTGAAACATGGAGCCACTACGAAAACTACATAGACTACAAAAATGGCAGTCAAGACGTTCATAGATAAAAGCTACGAAAAATAAAGCTGTTAACAAATAAAATAAAATACCTATTATGTATGAGAAAATAATTGCATAGAATGCGGTACAGCCCACTTGTCAGTTTCCTTTCGGTTTAATTTCGAGAACTCATATTTTCCAGATCTTTGACTTATTATACTTACCTTTTTTTGCTTATCTTTCGCCTAAACACTATGGATGATCTTATCACATAAAATGTTTAGCAGTAAGTAGTAAGAGAACAACAATAAGGTACAACCAATAAAACCTAGCAGCTCGTTACGGTTCGTATGCGCAGGCGCATAAATCTTGATGCGTAAAGTGTGTATTTATTTTAACGCGCACGTGTCGCACGGTCGTACGGTCGTACCTACCTGACGCTACAAACTCATGCTTCTCAGAAACGTATTTGTGGATGGAATTAGTGTCAACTGAACAAGTGCCTAGAAACACTAGATCTTGCTAGTAAGTAGTGGTGAACAAGTTCTAGTTTACACCAAGAAAATAAGTATTGCGAATACCCACGTATAATTAAAACTTATGAATCAAAAGATTGAATCACTTTACTTCAAAAAACCTTAAATTTTGTCATTCTGTTAAATAAATTAACTTATATATTTTTTTTTGTAGCTATAACAGTATCAAATTTAAATGTTGTGTTAATTGAAATGCATTTACTCATGTAATAATTCATACAGGCAAACACCTAGTAAAAGCACATAATATAGGTAATAAATGATGACGGAAAAAAAATCTGTAGAAGTAAAGTTCCTATCACAATCGAAATGTTAAAATATAGATATTTTAATACAACGACTGTACCTGTAACCTATTTCTATATTTTTATTCAACACCAATAAACCGAGTTGATAGTTAGACATGCGCACGCGCAGCGCTGTCTGTTGTAAAACGATTTTATTGGCTAGTTCGTTTGAAAAAAAAATACAAACCGCTGTAGGTAAGTAAACTTTGACGTTTATTTAGTGAGATACTTTCCCAAATGGGTAGAAGTTTAATGCAGGTAAATTATACATTACAAACGTACTGTAAATATGGTGGCACAAATAATATGTTGCTAATAAAATTATGTTCCTCTCTCACCTAAATAGTTTATGTAAAATGGTTTATCACGACTCAGAGCGATAGGCTTATTTTATAAACTTATCGAAACTCCACAAACCCTATAATAATATACGTATTGATCAAAACGTATGGCTTAGCTCTTAACACACGGCCGGCATATAAACTGTACAGTAAGATTAAGGTAAGAATAAATATATACTAAAAATACCAAGTTTAAGTTGTCCACTACTTGAAATATAAATAAAGCCAATCTATCTAAATAAACTTATTTACTTAATCACAATTTTCTAATCAATTCTTCGCAGTGAATTTATATATCGGATCGAATACAAAATGTATAAAACTAGGGTGTACAAAGATAAATTTTAATTGATTGCATGTAATTGTAGAAAAACCCGACTTCAATTACTGGTACTAGATCGATTTTGATGAAATTTATATGGGACAACCTCTGGGATATATCCAACAGACTTTTTAGAAACGACGTAGATTTCGCGCAACATACAAACAACAACAAAAAAAGACATGCAGATGAATTGAGAACCTCCTCTTTTTGTAGTCAGTTAAAAAATAAGGTAGCATCACCAGGGGGTATTACTGCCATAGCCTTATAAAACTACAACTGCCGAATAGTTCGATAAAACTCTTACCCCCGTAATGTTTTGTTTCGTTCACTATGTGGTCATTATATATTCATGAGGAGTTTTGTGAGGTGAAAACTTATCTATATGATAATTCAGGTTACTGAGAATCGCGGTGCATTTGTACTACAAACTTGTAAAAGACAAAAACTTGTTAATCTTTTTGTTTTAACTTTATAATATACAGTATGTTTTCATACTTTTAAAAGTTATATAAGAAAGGATGGGGACATAAGAAAACGTTATATTTTCTAACTTTATTTTACAACAGTTACCGTTTCTTCAATCTTATAATGTATATAAGTAATAATTATCATTTTTACAAGTTAAATTTGCTTCGTACTGTCCTAAATAGGACAGTGAAAGAGGACTGTCGGGTAAAAAATTTGGAGATACAGCGAATCAAAGTTCAGGAGTAGGGTCCAGTGGCGTCACACGTACAGTGAGCTCAGTCCAGTGACGTCATGCGACATTTTAAATCAATATTTTGGTTACATAAACAAAGAAAAAAGACGTGCGTAATGCTTTTTCAATCTACATAAAGGACATTGAAAAGTCAGGCCAGTCTTACCATGGGATACTGTGTTAATACCCAGTAAAAATGGGTTGTGGTCAGATAGGCAGTCGCTCCATGTAAAATACGGTATTCAGCTGAATCCGTTAAGACTGGAAGCCGACCCCAACATAGTTGAAAAAAGGCTCGGGAGATGATGATGATGATAAAGGACATTGAAAAAAATCTTAGTTAATATCACTGTTTTTACCTGTAGAACTCGAATCTCCGTGGGGTCGACGACAACGATCTTAATTGATCGGCGCGCGGCGTGCTCAAAATACGCGGTAAATGTAGCGCAGCCATTCACGGTTCACCACACTATTTTATATTGTATTTATAGTGCCTTTGTTCCAACGCTTACTATAACTGACAATCACACACTGTTTGTATAAGTTTAAGAAACTCTTTGATTGCCTCCTCCGTAGATAGAACTACTAATTGGCCAAATGGAATTAATATTTCTTAAGTATGCAATTGAACTTTATTATATTTTCTTAAGTGTTCTGTGTTGCTAGAAGTTAATGTATTTATTACCTACCTACCTACCTACTGTATGAATAGGTAGTTTCTTTTCCTGCTGCAAATTTTTCACGCTCTAGATTAGACTAGAGGCCGTTTTGGGCAGTCTCTCCGGGTAGGTATTAAATAGGACGAAATTCTAAAAAAAACTTTAAAACTAAAAACAAAATATCATTCCTGCTGCATCCTTTTCAAACTCTAATCAGAGTAGAGGCCGTTTTGGGCATTCGAACCAAATCATTTGTATGGTAAACTAAAAAGAAAAACTATTATCTCTTTTACATGTAACTGGAACACCTTAACTATTTCCAAATTAACAGCCATCTTTAGACAACAATAAAGGCTGGCAACATTCTCTCTCTTTGTAAGTTTGTAACACCTAGGTCATCAAATTATTTTGCGAGCCGCGTGACATTATCGCCCGGCCATCTAAAAGGATATCGCTATCCCAATCTGTTGAGCCTTTGTTAAGAACCTCTAAGTGTTCTTATTTTAAACTAAGACACTCACCTGTATTTTTATAGGTCAGGTCAGATATCAAATCAGGCGACCTCAACATGGTTTTGGTAGACCGAGACCGAGTGAGTGAACGATTTTGGGGATCCTTTTTTTCTTTTCTTAGTGATTGTCTTGGCTTCAAGTTACAATGACCATTACCGTCTGGTGATATTATATATAGAAAAAAAACTATGAGATAATATTGCCCTACTCACTACTGTAAACAATACTACTAGGTACTTCTTAAATGGGTTTATATACCCATACATGCAAAAATATGCTTTCGGAACCTACTTGCTCTATAGCAGAAATTTTGTCCGATATTCCCGTCAAAATAGTGATATAATTAATTTAAATTGCAGTTTGCAGAAATATAAATTACATTGATATCTGATACATAAAATCTTTACTTAGATTTTAGTTCCTGAAATGCCATAAAATGTTGTAAGTAAATACAATACATAATGCATGCTACCTGAGCAGGTGGCGGTAACGTACATAATATTATCAGTAGCGTCTGCCTGAGCGGGCTCGCTTGCTCACAGCCTGCGCGCAGGTACGGAACTAGATTTTACAGCGATATACAATCACTTTTTATAATGAAGAGAATTTTATAAAGCGTGAATAATTAACCTCACTAAATCCTCAAAATTATTTCGAGTTTTCAACGCTGAGAATGTCCTAAAATGTTTAATTTATTATTAGATCATTGTCTCATACTTAGAACTTGTCTACGTGCTAGAATTTCTGCAGACATAGCAACGAAGTATAATTCTAGGTAACATTTCACTAATTAATAAAATGCAAACAAAACCTACGCAATGACGCAGACTTCACGCGTTGACGCTATCTACCAACACTAAGCTATTAACTCGCGCATACCTAGCCAGCACTAAAACAAACATCAAATCACTTTCACACCCCATTGCGGCGTTTCTTCAAGACTATCAGCGGAAGGCCGCACCGGGCCGGCAATGGCGCGGAAACAAATCGATAGCCCGCAATCATTCGGGCCGCGGTGAATGTTTGCACTATATCTATAACGGTTGTCAATTCTAATATGTTCCTGGTAGTAGTGGCCGTACAAAATAAATGATTAACAAAAAGAATACCAGATACTGGACCTTGGGGCGGATACTTACGCTCGGTATTATAATTATTTACAATCGTAAATCGTATCAGCGAATGATTCCGTTTATTTTTTCAATTCTAGTCAATGATAGAGTCGGCTTGCGTACTCGATGTATCGGTAACTCAGTTTGTATCGCTACACCAGTCTATTTTGGCAGTAGGAAGTTTATTATATGTATTTATAAATGTAGCCGGTGTTGCGGGCCGTTTACACTCGCCTCCATATTATTTAGCAAATAATTGTTTAAAATAAATATGTTGGGTTTGTTTTTTGTATCAAGGTGAGTTGCATTTGTTGATGAGCTGTAATCGATGTCTTGGATGACTGCTGCGGCCGTGTGAATGTGTTCTACGTCATCAGGGAACGATAAAAAAAATAAAACTGTAGGCTAACACAGTCGACCAGAATACATGGTCCAAATTACGAATCTGTCTGCGAATCGTTGGACAGTCAATAGCCAATTTCTTTTCATGTAAATATCTTCATCTACCTAAGTTGCAGAACCTTAAATATAGACATTAGACCAGATTACTCCCCTGTTTGGAAAGTTTGAACGAGATAATGTTGTGCGACACATGAAAGTTTATTTTCTTTCTTCAAATAGAAGTCCCGATCGGAGGTATGACTAAGCGCCTACTGTCTGTATCTAAGCCCGGCCGTGTAACATCCACTATGACTTACTTCATGTTACTTTAAGACCACATTTATACTCATATCTGTCAATATTATTTTTTAATCCCTCCTCTTTTATACTTGTTCTTTTTCTTAACAATTTTTGTATGACTTAACTTGCGAGACTGTCTTGTAATATACATAAAATTCTTTATTGAAATCTAACATAACTGTGAGAATAAAATGTAATAGAGTACCTGAAGTATTAGAGTCCTGACATATCCCGCCAGCCGGCCAGTCCTGAGCAAACTTCATAACGGCACGTGTTTGAGGGCAAATAAACCCAACTTCTCATTTTCAACCTTTGATAGATGGACTATGCTCGTCTATTGATCTTGATATCAACTGTGGATGCGTCAATGTTACTTAGATAATCTCAGTCTTACAGATTATATGTTATTGCTTCCAGTAGTAAAGTAGTAAAATTAAAGGTATCAGGAATATTGAATTATCGGTTCGCAGCATAAGCAAAGTACAAGCAAGTGCTTATTGCTCCAGATTGTTATTATGAAAATATAGATGCAAATGTTTAGATGAACGTTCCCAATCACAGTGAAACGGCTCCACAGATTTATAGAACGGTTCAAAGCCCGGAATACATTCAAAATAGTTTCTAGTGTTGCTAACTTCTATTGATTTTCTTGGTCTCCTTTGTGTGCCGTCAAAAATGTTTCCCAATGACATTTCTCTGGCAGTTTTGGCAGCTCGTTAATGTGGCGAAGAAAGTGGAATTACAATTACTTGAGCACTTGAGTGATGCACGTCTCAAATAAACAAATGAAGAATGTTGTTTTTGGCGTCTCGCTGCTGGATTCATTTTTTAAATGTTCAATTAGTATTTGCCTCTGGAGCGGATGCTAGAAGTATGTAATCGCTCGTATCGCTATTCATCTTATTCGCGGTACATGGAACGGTTATTTCGGAGTTAGTGCTCGCGTTAATTATTTATTAAGTGGTTAGTGGTTCTTAGTATTCAAATACTGTAGTGGTATGTAACTAGTTTGTGCTGGATAAACAAATGACGCGCGTCTGTTCTTTAAAGATTTTGATTCTTTTGTGAATTTTTACTTTAAATTCAATTTTATTTAAGCTTAGTAGGTAAGCAGCAACTTCGAGTGTAGAAATGCGTTAAAGTAGACGGGTGACTTTGAATATAATATTTATACTTAATATTCAACTCGATATTGTAGAAGAGAGAGTAAATACGCTTTAGATAATATATTCAACAATAAATTATGTTATAAACTTAAAATTTTCCATTTTGAGGCTAGAATATGTGCTGAAAGTTTATTTTTGAAGCTCGGATATATAACGGCTTCAGAGTTCAGACACTACGGTTTTAGAAAATTGACTTCCCGTTCGCTTCAATTTCAGACTTCGGTTACCCACTTGTATTTATAACTTGTCATTAAACTGCAGTTTTCTATATTTGCAGCTATTTTAGTTCTGAACTAACTAGAAGAGGCTTTTGATGTTGGTTTGCTTGTTGGTAACTAATGACCGTCTCTCGCTGAATTTGTATTTTGATCTGCCAGAGATAGAAAATGTGTAAAAAAAATATGACGTCTACGTATGTCAATAGATATTTTCAGACGTGAGAATTCATTATGAGTGTTAACTATTAGAGATTGGCCTAATGTATACCTACATAAATATCTGAAGTCATAAAAAAATAATACATTTAAACGAATTTTAGGCAAAGTTAATCTCATCTAAGTATAATGATTTTTCTCCATCAAAACATTACGGTAGTCTGTCGCGGTTATCATCAACACCTAATAAATATACAAAATTAAATACATATTTTTACCATTAAATCTTCAAGCGGTTTCCTCATTCATTCTTCGAATACTTTCTTTACAAACCGTCCGCCATAGTTCTTTCCCCCCAACCGCCGCCGCATATCGGAATTCACCTTTTGAATGATGTTTATCGCTCATTCATTCACTCGTTCAACAAGACACATGTCATCATCACAAAAATGTCAAACGTATTTTTCTATCTATTTGACATAAATATGTCTTTCCAATTTTTGTTGCCATCAACAAAAATAAATAACCCTTTTAAGTGTTGCCGTATTTATAAGCTTTAAAATCGTTGGCTGAATGGAGACGGATTTAGGTGTGACCACGACACATTCACTTTTATTATTCTTGTCACAGACAAGTTTGGCAGCCATGTTTTTAATAGCTGTCATTTGTTAAGTGTTTAGTAGTCGCGAGTGAAGTTTTTTATGCGTTTGTATATATTGCAGCCATTTATCAATCAAATGTGAAATGTTATAGGAATATGAATAGAATTAATACGTCAATTTTAGGTTATTATAAAGTTATTTCTTTCTCTCACCCTGTTATTATATTTCCGTCCAAAATGTATTTATTGGCTTGCTGTATAAGCTGTTTAAGCTTAATATTTTGGCAATACCTAATACACGCAAATATGTTCTATTATCTATGCAATATTGAGCAGCAATATCTTTCAACAATTTGAAACAGTTTAAACTTTAGTTCAGTTTAACTTATCAGTTTAAAGTTATCAAACTTAACCAATACTCTACATCTCACATACTTCCCAAGTATTTCACATAGCAGTATTAATGGAACTTCAGACCTAATGATAATTATATGTGTTTTAACCAAATATTAATTTTAAATTATGGTTTTACCTAATAATTATCAATGTTTAAGAGTGCAGACATGACTATCTCTTCTTGAATCTTATCTAGACCTTAACCCGCATTTTTATTTAATACGAATATTTAAGAGTTTTAACTAGTTGTTTCTTAATGTCTAAATGATTTCAATGCCAACGAACATAGTAAGATAACCTTTCCTCAATAGTTAGTTAAACACGTGTGATCACAAGTACTTGACTATTAACCTTCTGATGGAAATACACAGCAATCAAAGTTATCAACAGCCACACCGACTGTAATTATTTTAAAAATCACACTCCCATAATAAATGTTTATAAACTGTAAAACCTGCAGATACCAACAAATCGGTGTTGTAACATGCGCTTCCTCTATAAGTATATTCATCACTAAATACTATTTTTAAAACTAGCAACACCTATTTTTTACGCGCCTTACTCGCAAACGGGCGGAGAATAGCCCGAGTCGAATAAATAAATGTAAATATAGGTAACAGCAATGTAATTACCTCTGCCAGGTTAACGTTGGTGCTAGCGTGATGTTTATTTGTACAAAAGAATTATTTCGGGGCGAACTTGGCATTCGAGGCGTCTCACGGCGCGAATGAAACGGTTTCATAGGTGTGCGGTACTACCGTTGGGCTAGGTTAAGTTGCGTTGTTTCACCGTCTTATTCAATACTTAATTGACTCAATCATAAACACTCAAAATGTTAGTTATTGAAATCACATAAGCAAAATCCATGTAGATTACATGGATTTTGCTAATTTGAATGCAAATACAGTAATATTTTTTGTAGAACCCTTCGCACGATTTGTTTTTATTACTGACTGACTTATAAGCCCATAATATGTTTATATAATCTGTAGCCTATTATAGTCAAACCATTGAAAAACTAGATTTAGATACTAATGATGCCAAATTCTCTGAGAAAGAGACTTAGTAAAGCATACACCAATTAGGGATGACCCCATCGCAGTCAACTGTTACCGTACCATATAAATATAATGTCTCATATTTCACATGGACCGAACGCCTATGCGCAGTAACCGTTCAAATAATGCCGGACAACTCATGGAAACTATATTGAAGCAAAATTCATACCGTGATAGTGTAGTCTAGTACTAAATCTTTTAACATCCACTGGTAGAGAATGTTCGCCCAGTGCACACTGTGCATAACGGATGAAATAATATAAACTTGATTGAAATATAGATGAACTTGATAACTCACAAAAATCTTACCTTTCGTCCTCGTAATGAAGCCGGTTACCTTTAGTTACTTAAAAACTTTTCATACTACCAAAACATTTGTACACTCTAACAAAATATCCTACATACTAGCTTTCACTCGCGAGACTGCCCGCAACATTTTGTTTAAAATTTAATTACTGTGGAATATAATTTTATTTACAATTCAATACTTTAATCTAATAAAAGAACAAACACTTACAACTATACTAAAATTAAATCTTATATATAAATAAATAAAACTTACACGCGTTAAAAAACTCATCGTCATCCTTGTCAATGTCAAAATTAAAGTTTAATAATATTACTCTTATTCATCTCAACATCAATTTCACGAAACACAATAATTTGCACAGACACCTTTGTACAGAACTGTACTTTAAATAAAAACTGTGTATTTGTTCGCGCGTATTCAAATAAATACGTGTTATGATAGATGATACCAATTTAGATTTTACAATCCACATTATGGATTTCGTTTGAAATTTTAGAACTTACACGAATATTATGTGCAAGAAAGTACTAGTTTCAATTTGTATGTTATTTTTTCTGAAATAACTGTTTAACGTTAAAATAAATACATTGGTTTTACGGCTTTATCAGTAAAAGCGTAGACGTAACCTGTTTACATTTATTTTGTTGTAATGTTGCCTCACATTACGATTTTTTTACAGTAAAAATCTTAATTGGACCAACAGTTGAAATATATTTTTTGTAAGTATTCGTTTTAGCTATGTATATACATCTTTGGCAGTCGTTAAGTCAATTCTGACAACCAGTCTTACTATGGGATAGTGTTTCCCAGTAAAATAGGTTGTGGAAGTCAGATAGGCAGTCGCTCTATGTAAAATACGGTATTCAGCTAAATCCGGTAAGACAGGTAGCCGACCCCAACAAAGCTTGGGAAAAGGCTAGGCAGATGATGATTCGTGTTAGCTATGTAAATTCTAAGTTAGCTGAAATTAGTTTGCGAATTTAGATGATTGGCCAATCAACACCATTGAAATACAGTCAGAATGCCTCGTTGCAGTAAAATGATTGTCTCAGCCGCTTGCGTAATTTTATCTCCTCATTAATTAACAAATTTTAGAACAGGTAGTCACTAATGCCTGTAACACGCGCCAGTAGGACATAAATATTATCATTTTCTTTTACAACATTCATATGTAATTGTAACGTTCGTTTCTCAGTCTCCGATGTTGGCGCAATGTGGGTCAGTTTACATTACCCATGATGAATTCTTATAGAATGGCCGTATGTTTACGAGTTAGCATAATTTATTTAAACGTGTAAACATACGATACCTGATCGAGAGATAGTTCTATTAGTTTAACAATTTATTTACGTGTTTTATGGGAATATGGAATAGAGTTTTTTTTGTTAATTTATTTATTAATATTGTGAAAATAACCTAAGTTCGTCTTCGGTCAATGATCGGAGAATCGTTTAGGCGGCATGGAAATGATGTCATTAGTACAATATGAAATACTTGACGCATCGGTCCCAAATCTCGTCGGCAATGCTAAATGTAGATAGTTAGGAATTCGAAACAGAAGACATTAGTTCATTTGTTGTTTATTAATATTCCTACTCTGTTGTATGCATTAATTATTTCAGAGTATAATAACGTAATTATTCCAGCAGTATTTGTTACTTGTCATGACTTACATAACTTTATAATATAAGAAAAAAAACCCGCTTTACACAATTTTTTCACAAACAAACCAAAAAACAATCCACTGCAGCGAGCAACTAGACCAAACATTTGATTTGCACAAAAACATCGATGCAGATGTATCCACTTCGATATTAAAAAAATATGTTGTAAAACATTGAGAGCGGCTGCTGCGGGCTCCGGCTGAACTGCCATGATAGGATTACATTATTCAGACGGTCGCCGTAGGTCTGCCGAACTATCGCGCGGCATAATGGAAGCTTAAAAAATTATAAGCTTCCTACGTCTTGCACTCATCGGCATCAGACCTCTGTGGCTCTCGTTAAGGTAAAGTTTTATAGTTTGTATGTTAATTTTTGGTTTTTTGTTTCGGATGATTGGACTTCAGTTGAGTGGGTGTGAAATGCGATATAAATACTTTTCTGTTTATGGTTTTGTTGTTGCTATGTTAAAAATAGATTATAAAAAATTGATATAGTATTAGATTTAAAATTAATGGTTGTAATTTATGAGATACTAAGGGATAGTCAGCTATGCATTCGCTTGTAATAAGCTGAATGCTGTATTACTAGATACCAACCGCTACATAGCTTGGCAAAAAAAATACTGATTCGCATCTCTTTTTACAAAAACAAAATATTTTCTTAGATTCTCACTAGCCGACAATGTGAGTAATTAATGAATGGATGTTACGTCCAACATTAGCATCCAACCAGCGTCGAAATGTCGTCACTTAACTCATTACTATTAACCCAGTTCTAATGCAAATTATCCTCCACCTTACCCAACGACAGTTGACACCAAAAAATGTAAACAACTGGAACTATCTGTATTCAGACAAGCTGTTACGTTATTCAGAATGAACAATGTTTCTTTTGTGAGCTTTAGCGGTAATATAAACGTGTAGTTGTATGTTATTAAGTATTTTTATTTTTGCCATGCTATGTTTCCTACGAATAACATTTACTAGGTAGCTGTCGACCGAGATTATTATCACGTTAAATAGCCTATGTCATTCCTTGGAATTAAAGCTAAATCCGTGCCACAATTTATCAAAATCGTTCGTGTAGTTTAGTCGTGAAGGCGTAACAAGCTCAGAGACACTTTCACATGTTTCAGATGATCACGTGTTCATATAACTATGTGACATACCATTGAGTCATCATTGACTTTCGTCGCCGTCTGTACCCCGCATCCTTCTTACCAATTGCCTCACTTTCCGTTGTCGGAGTACAGTCGTGTGGGCAGATGAAAAGACTTTCGATGCTGTAACTCACGGGTTGTAACGATCGACACAAACTATTAGAGGATGAACCTCGACATTCATGTATCCGCCTATCTTGGACCACAGAGGTTGAATTAGATTTATACCTCGTTATCTCTCGCAATTGGTTTTATAATCGATTCTATGGAATTAGGTGGTCAGTTATCATTCTCTTTTGAAGTAGTTCTTAGTAATTGGTAAAGACATTAAATTGGCACTTTAAAATAAATATAAATAGCATTTTAAATAAATGATATTGCTTCTTAAAAGTTAGACGTACCCTTCCTCAAAATTATTTTGCGCTTTTACTAGTGAAACTTTTCTATTTAGCTGAATAAATCATAAATAGTTGGCTATTTCCACTCACAAATATATTTTAAAGGTGCTTGTTTTAAATCTTCTCTTAAAGCCTTGGCGTATGCATATATCTTCAGTAGACCTTAAAACGAGTAGAATTGTGAACTTGCCAATATAGGTAGGGATGCACAAGTCCACAGGTGTTAAATGTATGAACGTCAAAATCATATTAGACTCGCCTATTTCTGTAGGCACAGTCAGAATCCATTATAATTGCTCAGTGACGTCACGTCTGGCCCGTGATTGACTTCCATCTAAACTGTCTTGTTAGCCGTCATCGACCACTATTAAAGGTAGGCAAGGGAGCGCCGCCACCTGGTACCGAGGCACAACGGCCCATCTGCCGCAATGTACACATCTCACTATGTCTGGTTCGTGGCTTAAAAACTGCGGGTATTAACCCACTTGTGAGCTAATTCTAGCGCGGCTCACGCGCAACGGGCGATCCCAGCTACGTCAATACAATATGATTGATGATATTTGACAACTATGGCTTTTTGAGGCCTGACTATAGTGACCACTGACATATTATGCGAATACAAACGTTTGTTAATGACCTATTTCTTGTGACTTTTCGGTACTGGGTAATATTTGGCATAATGTCAAAAAGAAGGGTTTGGTTTTGTTCTAAAGAAGGTACAACACTACATGATTAACATGCCTACCTAGGCACTTGACCATGATTGTCAAAGTAACAACAAATCTTATTAGAAGACATCAAGATTTCGTTATCTGTTACAGCTAAAATATTTTACAAAAACTGAATACCTATTAGTAAAACGTTTGTTTTACAGTAAAAAAATGACCTCCTGAAAACTGTAAGTACACAAATATTACACATGATAGTTCTAATGTAAGTCTTTTAGACGTAGCCATCATAATATTTGTGTACGATCAACAACAGGAGAAGACCCAAATGACTGAAGGCTGGGCCTATCCTATGGGCTAAATCTAAGGAAGAAGCCGAAGTTTACTGTGTTACCATAGCTTTACATGTTACATGGATCTTGATTGCTTATTAAATGATCTGTTTGGTAACAGTTACATGAACTACACATGACGTAAATAAAACACTTAGTAATTTACCATGGACCTATTGGTTTACCATAGTGAGATATTACGTTGATGCCAACGTTTTATTTTTAGTGATTAATTTATACAATAAGTCTATCATCATTTCACCTTCATACTTCACCGTCTATTCATAGCCTTACTATAACATTTTTATGTTTAGACTACAGACGTTGAATAAAGACGTTGTAGTTCTTATTGTATGCCCCAGTAAACACTAAGCTGGCTTCTCAAGCCATCATATCTGTTTGACGTCAAACCTAAAGCCAGTGTACACTTATCATAGCCCGTTACGTCACAACTCTGAAATTTCACAATTCGTATCAATCCGCGGGCCGTGCATTGTATCGGATCGCTGATCGATTGGCCCGAGTTGGCAGCGGATCACACGCCTGTATCTATGCCAGTGTTGCCAGATATCAACGGATTTCAGACATATATCTGCGCGAGTTTAAAATCCCCGGTATTGTAGTGCATTGAACTACCCCAGTTGCTAAAATAGCCGGCGTGTTGTGGGTGCCTGCTTGTAGCGGATCCATCGTTACAGGCCTCCGCAGTATATCGCAGATGTATTGTATTTAAATTTATCATTCCATAACGATATTACAATCAGTTAGGTAGTAGTTACTGACCATTTAGCACTATAGAATCTTACGATTAACCTTTCATTATTAAACAAATACACATCATTCGTTTTCAAAACAAGAAGAATGCCTTCAATGAGTCGGTTGACATTTGGCCAAATACCATACAAATATTTGCCACAAGTCGGAATCGATTGATCACCTTTTTGGCTGTAGTAATAAATGCCTGCAGATAGACCTCATAAACTTTCTCCTCGGATTCCCTCGCGAGTACCAGGGTAACATAAAACATATGAGCCTGGTTCCCAGCGGCCTTCACCATTGAACTCCACACATAGAGGATGGAACTGAAACACTTTACAGTGTCAGTCGTCGACTACTCAAATAAACAAGCTTCAAAGAGGCGCCGGCGCATGCTTTCTTGTTCACTTGCTGCTATTTATTTATATGTTTTCTATTACCATTGTCCATTAGCTAAATACCAATTAATTCTATAATTATTACAGGAAACTTTATTTTGTTTTGTTTTTAAAATCTCTCATTCAGTTTTTGTTCAGAGATGCATATTCAAAAAGAAAAAAAATGTACAGAATGTTATTTATGCGTTGACTATAATAGGTATAGATACAAATTATATTGTTACCTAACTGTTTAGTGCTATCTAATTCCATGATAAATTCTTTTTTATTTTATGATTATTAAAGATACTCTGCAACCATGATCAATTTCCCATTCCTTCTATAACTCTTACAATAATAATTTAATATGTTAATGGTAGTAGCTTGCGAAAGAGTAGTATAAGTACATTACGACAGTATTACCTGCTTACGTACGTCTGGTGCTCAGACAGGGGTGCATTACAAACTACTTAATGTTCGGCGTCTTCCGTGTAATACGGACGCCTTACTAGTGCGGTCTTACGACTATCGATTCTCACCTCACTGTCATTGCTTCCTACGAAACACGTAAACAAACGAATTCAGAAATGTTTCCTTTTCATATTTATATTTTTAGGGCATATGTGATTCCTATGAAAAAGAACCGGCAAGAAACTCTGGAGTTAGGCACTGAAATTTAGTTCAAAAGGGGAAAAATATATTCGTGATGACTGAATCTCTCAATTAATTTTCGCTTTTGACTTGACTCAATATACACTTTGATTTAGAGGGATAAATGTTGAATCAAGAGAAGATGTAATATATTTTATGCTTTAGTGCACTTAATACCTCTTATACCAGACCACGTCATACCATATGCATCACGAGCACTTTTAACCTCAGGTCTTAGATCTGTGCTTACATTTTCAAGGAAATCTTGACCTATTTTAACTTCTTCATGACTCAATAGTCATCCATCATCAATTCTTCATGAATCATCATTACCTTCTTCCATCTTATTTAAACTTGTTTATTATTAAAACTCTTCTACGAGTTATGGCCCTCATTAGATTAGGATAACGCAATATATTGTAGTCAGCCGGCAATTACCACTCTCATTTTACCGAACTTCTTATAATTAGTGGTAATTCTGTCATACAAATTGGAATTATTTATGGAATTTGTCAGGAAAACGATGTCAGTTTTGTCACGCTAATTGTGGCTATTTTATAAAATAAATAGTAAGATTTCATCACTAACAAGTTTACAGACAATTTATGGATAATTAATTCAGAGTTTCAAAACATTTTACGTTTGAAATTGATATCCAAAGGTAAGGCAATTTAACTTCGACCATCTCGAGGGCATGTGTTTTCTCTATATTTAGCTTATGTTAGCTCGTCTGTCTGATTAATTCTCCAAAAATACTCGTAAATCCGGGATGGCATGTAGGAACAAGGGGCAGTTACTCACTGCCTGGGGAGCGGAAACTGAGGTGTCTGGTGATTTTAAATACTGCTGTGATTCACACAAAAATGCAGGTGCTGTAACTGAAGTTTCCAGAAGCCATTTCATTGCGAAAAATGCAACATTTGCTTCAACATCATTTGTAATCTTTATGTGTTTTACCTCTTTCTGGTTCATGAATCACAAAACTTATTTCATTTAGGTTCTGGTTTAATATTGCATTTAGTTTTTATTGGTTTGGGTCCTAAAATATCTGACCGTTTTGATTTCGGATATGCTAACTAGACGGATAGATCAGTAAGATCAGCTACTACAAAGAGCTATAAAATATTAATGCCTCTTATCTCTGAAAACGGTTTAATCTCATCTATTAACTTGTAATACCTACCAGTCTAGCAAACATTATCATCGACGTGCATCAAAATTTCGAAACATTTCTAAATATTTCGTTATCTAGTCATCTGTGACGTCAGCGGCTCCTGTCGATCATATCACCCGGCTGGAACTGGAAGCGCTCCAGAGACCCAACATGGCGGCCTAGCGGCACTCGGTACTAAATATACGATACATTTTATTTAACTCCCGTTACCCGTTTGCCGTAGGTACGTTAAGGATCATAAACTGATATTTTTTATTCATGTAATCTTTGATGGCTGTTTAGTTTCGTTTTAGTGCACTTTAGTTCTGTTTATTACTTTATTGAGCTTAGATAGATCGTTTTAAGGAGGATTGTAATTTAACATGCACTGGTAATTTCATTTACTAATTTGTGGTTATTGACTCATTTTGATAGAAAACTAATAAATATACAAGATTGATAACTGTACCGATTGTTAGGGTAAATTTACAGAGAGAAAACGTGTGATTCATTTGTATATATAACGTAACGTTTCTTCCAAATGTCAGTCACTGGGACAGTGATCAGCAGATAAATATCAACATTCAACGTTACCGGCACTTATCTGTCAAACTATCATTTTCTGAAGCTTAGTATTTTTATTTATTATATATTTTTGTTATGTATTTTGTATTTTTGTAAATTAATTAATTTTGTGATTTGTTTTAATTTCTGATGATTTTATGTATAAATATTATTTGAATTAATTTATTTTATATGATGGATTAATTAATTGTATTATTTATTGACTAAATTGTTTAAATATGCGTGACTATTATGTATTTTGGTACTGTATATGGATTGTCTTAAAATCTGAAATAAAATGATTATTATTATTATTAGTAACGGATCCACTAGTCTCCTAGACGAGTCTAGCCAAGTGCCAAGTTGTGACTGACAGATGACAGGAGCAGTCGCAACATCACCGAACACTGGTATCATTCAGCAGTCAATCTCACCCGGTGGATATGTTCAGAACAATGACCTGTGAACTAGACCAAGTGACACACAATTTCTTCTGATTGCGACGATTGAATCGACTATTTTCGTAGAAACTTTGAAAATACAAACAAAATTGAGATACTTGGAAAACTTATCACTCATATACATACAATTTGAAAGTCACACGGAGGACACAAGTGTTTCTATCACAGTTTAACTGTTCTCTGTCTTTTTTTTATTAATTTTAAAGTACTATGCAAATCCTCAAAGTTTTTGGCTATTAAAGTCCACTAATTACTAAACTCTAAATAAATAGGAGGTCTATGAAGTCCGTATGAAAAAGTACTATAAAAACTACATTTATTATCCCTGAAGCCTGTTCAGTCCCTCCACGAAACATCTTGACTCCATTAAGCATCAAGCTTGTATCCACTCCCGTTTACATAAAGTTTTGTTGACAAGCCAACATTTTATCTAATTATCGTCACATCTAATCACTATATAGCTGGCCCCCAGTTGACGCGTCGTAAAAACTAACTGTCAATAAATATCGCATCACATTTGGGGACCCGGGATTGTTATATTTTGGCCTTGATCTCATTCCTGAGAAGAAAATGTGCTGCGAAAGTTTCCGCATGAGGGGAACTGTCTTATTTTGTCATTAAGTGGTGAAATAATGCTTCGGAAAAAACAGAGATCGTATAAGTATCTATATTTTTAAAGGCTTATAATTGAGTGATTTTGGTTTCAATGTCATTTCTTTTAAAGCATTTAACGCTCAAGTATCGTTTAGGAACACGTCTTAATAAAAAAAAATTGCACTTTTGGCACTAAATTGGTAATTATGTGGGCCTACCTAATTTTATAAGCTTTAGGAAATCCTTTTATCAACAAATAATAGTGTGAACAAATTTATATACCTCTGACAGATGCAATAATATAGAGTGTAAGTAGTAATTTCCTTGATGTATACTATGTAGGACTATTTGCACTACTTCCGAACAATATTGAAGGCGAATCGATCTTATTAAATGCCTGAAACTTTCGAGTCTGAGTTTGATCTGGTCTGCGAATGCCTTAAAACAGTCTAGTTTATAACGGTACACGAATCAATACAATAAATATTTATATCCGACGCGAGATGCGCGTGTCCATTGATACAGGGCGATGTAAGTTGTTTGTATATTGTATACTGGTAAATAAATATGGTTGCTTGTATTGGTGCAATTGATGAAACTGTAAAATTTATGAAGGATCTCTGACCAGCACTGACTTGTTTGAAAAATTATCATTAATTTTTTTTTTTATTCCTTTATTTCAGGCAACTAGGGCCCATAGAAAATACAATACATAAATAATAATAAAACAAAACAATACCTATAAACTAATACATACAATTATTAACATAAAACTAATTGAAGTCTATTTGACACGAGTAGGCGGTGTCGTGTTGCAGTGCGTGGTGTCGCGTAGTGTATTAATGTACAATTAATGTAGGTGAGGACATGTAGTACAATTTAATTATTCCTTTATATTTGTAGTAGACGATATTGGTACAAATGATTTTTGGTTAATTTAGGTCTTTAATTGGTCTTACTCTCAAAGCTTTACAGGACAAAAATAGGTGTAAATTTTTCGGAGTTACATAAAGTTTTTACCAACCCGTTTTATTTATTGGTAAAACTAAAAGGTACCCGCGGTAAAGAGGACATTACATATCCATTAAAAGGAAAATGTGCGACAATAACACTAAATAATTTGGTAAAAACCTGAACATTAATTATTTTATAAAACCTCTGTATTCCGGGTCCCAGGAGTGTAGTTTGCTGAAAAAATATTTTGATCAATCATCTGTGTGGTTTTTGTTAATTAAACCATATTACTTTTAGTAAAGGTGACTGAATGTTGTATTCAGTTTACTGTCGTATCATGTATGTGTTACGTACTGATGTCACTACCTGAAAAAAATATGCATCTTTGTTAAAATACAATCCTAACTTGTCTTCTTAGCGTGTCGATGACACTTAATCGTAACTTGTATTTATCTGACTATGGGTGAACAATTACCATTTTCAAAACAACCATAAATCATTTTTAGCCACAAAACGAATTCATAGATCTCTAATACGCATTTTATCTTGTGGAAATTATATAAACAAAAATTATAATTATCTATACAACAACATCTTACTAAACTGCAACATAAAAATACAGCCAATTTCTAAATTTTAAGAAAGCCCCAACAGAGAATAATAATTATAATTATTCGAAGAAGTTTTCATTAACAAATGTTTTGATGAAACACCGCGTGTATATCAAAACATTACTTTTATAACACTTACACATCGCATCGGTATAATAAAACTTTAATCGCGAGCGAAGGAAGTTGTAACATATTAAAAATATGTGGAGAGCCGAATTCTGATGAGTATTACTAAGATTTCCGGATGCGATATCAAATAAAAGTGGTTTTATTGACGATAATGGCGCCAAAGAAATAAGCAGTTTAGTCTATGATTATTGCTTTTTTAAATTAGGTGAAGTGTTTTGAAGTTTGAATGAGTATCCTAATTCGAAATTTAAAATGAGTGGTTGAGTAAGTTGTTTTTCTTACCGGCCAGTTTTATATCTGTTTATTAATTCAAGGAATAAATTCCCAAAATAAATAGTTCATGCGACATTTCCTTTTAAATGTACACTAAAAGATCATGTACTTATAAAGTGCACGGTAAGTGGTATGGCAGTAAATCGATCACCATTTTCTAAATTATTAATGTATAATTGAATTTATTCATACCTACATGTTATTTCAATCATCATCTCAATGTGAATGAACAAAGCTAAAAATGGAAATAAAAAAAATAATTCATAATTTATCTTCCTCATACGTTATCGACATAAACAATGGGAATGCACCATAAACATCAAAATAATAGCAACGAATACTTTTATCTGGCTGTTGTGCAGCGGACGTAAATAAACTGAAAGTGCAAAGACTCGGTGGAAGCCATGTCTGAACTGCATTTGTTAGCAATTGAAAATTGATGTGAGGAGAAAGGATCCATGCTCGTTTTAGAATACTTTTAAAGTGGTTTGGAAATATTTGATATTGAGTTGAAAGATAGTACCTAATAATTTACATTGATTTCTTATGGGTTCATCAACTCCCGAGCCTTTTCCCAAATTATGTTGGGGTCGGCTACCAGTCTTACCGGATTCAGCTGAATACCGTATTTTACATGAAGCGACCTATCTGACCTCCACAACCCATTTTACTGGGGAAAACAGTATCCCATAGTAAGACTGGTTGTCAGAATTGACTTAACGACTGCCAAAGATCTATGTATGACAGCCGGGACCTATTGTTTAACGTGCTTTCCGAAACACGGAGGGGTCTCGGTATGTTATAAATGGTCACCCATCCACGGACCAACCGCGGCGAGCGCGGCTTAACCTGTATTATCGGTCAAACCGTACGGCTTACACTTAGCCACGAGCCCCTCTAAATTTGATTTCTTATGGGTTACTTGAGTAACATAAAATTCATTCATACTAATATTATAAATGCGAAAGTAACTCAATGTCTGTCTTTCTGTCCTTCTGTTACGCTTTCATGGCTAAACCGATTGATGAAACCTGGTATGATGCAAGTTTGGAACCAAAGAAAATGAAGAAATGGTTACGTTTTGCCGCCATAGCCGAATTCGCCCGGGCCAAGCCGCAGACAAAAGTTAGACTATAACAAATTATAATCAGGCGTTTTTTATAAACCTACATTTATCGAAAATGTGTGTGATTGTATAATCGCCAGGATAACATATTCGTAATTCAAAAACTGACAGCACAGATAGAAAAAAACATGATTCAAAAATCGAACTCCCGAAACAATCCAATGAAAAAGTATTCATTCCTGTTTCCCCAGCAATGTCGTTGACACCGGACGTCAGACGAACAAAAAGTATGGCGTTCGCTTTTTATGGCAATACACATGTAAAATGACTACCTCCATAGTTGTTTCGTGAAATGTTGTGGAGTTTTCCCTTAGAACCGAGTTTAAATGGCGAAAGGAAAGCTTTTGTCTCGTGATGGACCGCCGTCTATGAAGTTTTGAGTTTGTTTATCTTTTTAAGATTTTCGAATTGACTTTTATTGGACTTTAAAATAGACGTCGAATAATTTAAACATTACACTCTATGGGTAAGCCATTTGTTTTCACTCTCCCTTCGTAAGGTAAATTATAAAGTATACCTCGATTCATTTCTTTACCAAATTTACTTCTGCAGTCTACATTATATTCTGATTTGTTAGATAATATGTCACCGTTAGAAAACAATCTTAAACGAGTAACACACGACATGAGTCCATGAGGGACTATTCTTTAAAAATGTGAGCATACGCATGTTCATTTGACAAACGCACATTATAAATCGTACGCACAGTGAGTTTACACCCACGTGGCACTAAATAGGTACCTAAACGTAGCACTAAATATACAGAGCTTGTGAATGAATAATACGTGTATAAATGGCTGCGCACGCGCTGCCAACGCGATGTCACATTACATACGATAAGTAGTTACGCAGTAGGCCTAGTTTGTATCATCTTTGGTGATAACTATCTTGTTTTCTTTGAGTAAAATACAAAAATTACCTACATTTCAAGTCAAAACGCTATTCATGATAATTCAGCTAGATGGTATCCAAGAGTCTCATAATCAAGTAGTTGCTCACCATAACCTTTTACCCGAAAAGGTTTTTACTCAAAAATACTTATTTTTACACTCCATACAACGCGCACGAAGGTCAAATGTTCATCCCTTACAAAAACTTTTTACCGATGAATGTAATGAAGACGGGCTAATTAGCTGATCTCTTCTCGTCACTGGGGCCCGGTTCCGGAGCGACAAGCCTCAGGCAATGAGGGAAATATACTAATATTGCCATCTCATCTCTCGTACATTTTTAAGCAAATGGTTGTTTGTGAACTTCGGTTAAAAATTATTGTATTTTCAGCAGGTTGTGTAAGACTTTTAGTTAAACTTACTGAAAGTGTTGTAAGCAAATTGCTTAGAAATAGTCTTAGTTAACAATCACGTTTTTAGTCACTATTGTAATGCAAATCAATATGTTATGCGTCGAGACTCCTCAAGACAGGTAAGAGTCACCTGTAGGTATATGAAAAAAAATTAAAAATTCTAGAAAAGTCTCATATTTATTATTCAAGATTTTGCTAAATACAGAATAAAGATGTTAACTTTGACTGTATATGTTACATCTCACGTCTTGCCACTAACCCTTACGAGGAGGCTTATTATTACGACATACTGTATGTCTATTCTGTAAATAATTTCGGTATCGAGCTTCACCTGAGTGACAATAAAGCTCACTTCAAAAGTGAACCCAATTGGCCTTGATTTAGAATTCAAATTCGAGAATACGTATTTGACATCTTACCGCGGATTCTGCTGTCGAGACATAAAAATAATGTTACAGAATAGCACTACAGGTACAAATGTTACATTACTGTTTGATATTAAACATAACATTCGACATTTGACACATAGAAAACAAGTAGAGCGGAATTTCCGCCATCAAAAAAATCTGTTTCTCGTCACAAATGACACATAGCAGCGTGCATCAGCCGAACGTTGACGAAACTAGCCGAAGTGAGCCGAAGTGATTGTGCGCCCGCGACTGTTTCCTGCCCCGATTTAGAGCCGTCCTTGACCCGAAATGGTTGATTACACAAAAATATACGATGTACCGTTAACTATGACAGAGGAAAATTAAAAAATATATATTACTGAACGGAAGAGGTCGTTCCCTTTGAAGAGCATGCCGTAAATTAAAAAGATCGTTAACCAAGCGGTTAGGGCTACCCACCACTACTTTTAAATAGGAGTACCATTCGAATACGCTTTAATATGCCTGTATCAATTACTTGCACACATCAAAAAACTATTAAACAAAAATATATTTCTTCTTTACTGGAAGTATAAATTGGTCTGATTTATGTGCCGGGCCGCACTTTATTTCTCTTATTTCCAATTTAAATGAAATTGTAAATGTAAACTGCACTACAAGTCATTATCTAGTATTCTTGTTGACTGTCTTCATGCATTGACGACAAACATCGCAGCTTATTGTCATGGCTAGTCTATGTAATGTTAAAGAAAACAGTGGCAACGTATAATCCAGAAACCTCAAGAATACTTTATACGTCCAACTTTAACCACAAGCCATGTAATTACAAAAAAAAAACAGGTTGCAAATAACAAAAGAGAATACTCCAACTAAATACATTCTGAACAGAATTTAGTGTTGCTCGTATAATTCTTTTTAAATTAGCAGCGCACAAGGAACCGCACAAATGTCAGAGGAGCGCACACCATGGGAAATATTTCAGCAAATTTTCAACATTTCGGGACTTTGCCAAACTGCTAAGGATACAGTGTGTTATACATAAATTACGATTTCCTGAATAACTCTGGCAACCCTACAAGATTGCCAGATTTTGACCACTTAATTTTGACAAATAGATGGTCCTTGAAATATTATTTATAATGGCAATATTATTTAATGTTGCACAGATTAGCGATCGATAAATCACAGTCATTATATCCGTCTGTTAACTGTTAAATGAATTTAATGAAGCGAATTAATTTGTTTTTGAACGACTGTCCGCCATCTGTATTATTGTATGGTTCCGATTTGCGAATATGGGGTATTAAATAATGCTTGAGATATTTTATGATAATCATGTGTTAAGAAGGTTATTAGCCTTATATACTTTAATTAGTAGGTACGCTACAAGTATAAGATTTTTTTAGTTATTATGACGTGCGCGAAGTTATTTTTAAATAGAACTGTTGTAATCAGTCTATATTTTATTTTTACTTACCCATCTCAATTGTCCGTATCACTACTCCTTTTTTAAAATACACATACGGCCAAATAAATTGCAACACCACATTATTGAGTGTACACGAGATGGTCAGCAATATTTAGTTAACCCTACGGTAGTCGCGTATCAAAAAGTGACCTGTATGGTCGCGTGGTCTACATGGGTATACCATATAGAAAATAAGAAAAAATACAAAAATAAATCAAAAAGTCTGTGTATTTATTTTTTAATCTTTATTACTATGTATTTTCTATTTAAAATAATAAACAAAACAAAACCATATCTTCTATGCTTAGAATAATCAACCAAAACAAAAAATACCTCTTTTTCAGTCTTAATATCACATAGTTCACATTATATGAGATCAAAAAAAAAAACATACATAAAAAAACTAGTCTAATCAGTATTTTGCAAACAAGATAAGCATACAATCTCAGAATGGTCAGGACATATAAACTTTTTGCAAGTACTGCACACCTTTCGTGTGCTTCTATTACGGGCTCTACCGCAGTCCTGGCACCGACCAACATAATTTCTCCGAATTGGTCCTGCTGTCGATGGCCTGGTTTCTTGGTGTGGAAGACCCAAGAAATCTTTTATTTTGAATGAAAGACTTCTTGGCAATGTCTTTTTGTCTGATCTTTGGTGAGCCAGGGGTTTCATCCAAGCCAGGGCCAAGTCTATGAGGAAATCACGACGTCGAACAAATTCAAAATTCTTATTTGCCGAATGTATGCATAGCGCGTTGAGGGCACTGAGGTTGATCAGGTTATAAAACACGGTTACAGGCCATCGTCTTGAATTCCTGGAGACGTCATATAATGAACACATTTTATCAACCAGATCCACACCATTTTTAGTGCGATTATAATAGGTTATTATTTCCGGTTTCCGTTTATCTCCAGTATCATCATCAATTGCTGCGTCGTTGTGCATTGTTGACATTAATATGACTATCTTATTAGGTTTAGCCTTGTATGACACTAATGTGCAAGGTGGGTGGAAACCAAATTTTGAAGAATATAGGGGATCCCTTCTTGCCTCCCGAAATGAGAGTGGCACCTCCCTCTTGTCCTTCCGTACAGTTCCAACCATGGTGGCTCCATTTTCGAACAGTTGTTTTGCAACTTGCAGAGACGAGAACCAATTGTCCATGGTTATATTAATGTTCTTTCCAAGAACTGGGCGTGCTACTCTCATTACTACCTCGCTTCGTTCATTACTCAAGCGAAATGGTCCTTCTGGTTGCTGGCCTGCATATATTTCTAAGTTGAACGTGTATGGGTAATGAACGTCCACAAGAGCAAAAATCTTTACTCCATACTTGGCTGGTTTGCTTGGGATATACTGCCTGAATGAGCAACGGCCTCTAAAGGATATCAGCTGTTCGTCCAGAGTCATTTCAGCGCTTGGGACAAAAAAACTTTGAAAGTTTGTAATAAACAAATCAAAAATTTCGCGGATCGGAGACAGCTTATCAATTTTTGCACGTTCTTGACGGTCACTTATGTCATCGAATCGTAAAACTCTGAGAAGGAACTTGAACCTTTGCTCAGACATGGTCAAATATATTGCATCAATTCCAGTGTGTTTTACATGCTCAAAAATTTGACCTGTACTCAGACGGTTTATTTTCAAGACGCCAGTCATAAGCAAGATCCCAATAAAACCTCTCATCTCAGTGGTATGTGTTGACTTAGCATCTCTTTCTCTCTGATATTTATCTTTGATGTGGTCAATTTTTATATTAGTGTACTTTGTAATCAGATCAATAATATTATTATCTAAAAATAGTGACATACAGTCTGTAGGAGTACTTTTCTGACGGGCGAGTCCTTTGGGACCTGGAGGCACAAAAACAATGTTATGGCTCCTAGTTCTTCCCCTATTCAAAGGAGCAGTCTTTGACCAAACAGTGTTATCAACGCCAAGATATATATCTCCACGTCTACTTCTTTGAACGGGATCGCTTTCATCTTCGGAACTATCAGGTTCAGGCTCACCTGGGATATCTTGTTCTGATCCTGAGTCAGAAAGCTGCTCCTCTACTTGGTCTTCTTCACTTTCTGAGCTTGAATAGTCACCACCAAAATCATCACGACTATCGCCTTCGCCCAGCCAAGCCTCGATCAGTCTCTCTTGTCTGTTGTCCATAATTTTCTAAATACCTATATTTTTACCTGCAAATATAAATAAATACATTAATCAACATTATAAAATAAATAATTTATAAGTATATTAAATGTATAATACAATCTCAATATAATATTTGCACAAAATAAAAGCAACAGTCATAATAAAAATACTTACGTAGTTGGTCGCGCGGCATACATACGTAGACCGCGAACTTTGCGGAGCTCCTGTTGCACAACCACGCGCACCCGACGCTCGCGCAGCACTGAGCGCACGCGGCAATTATTCAACTTAGAATACACGAAGGATGAAATAACTGGCGCTATTAGGTTTTTAGAACTTTGCAATTTCGTATCATTGGATTACATATGTAGACCACGCGACTACCGTAGGGTTAACTTGCACGGCAGTGTTCGGAGCCTGAACACGTTGCAACTACGTGCACGTTGCATCGAGAACTAACACTGCACCGATACCACAGCTTTTTAGGATTAAACTTTATATTTATTTTATCTCCTATAAAAGAGTTATCTTTATAGATGATTTTGATGCGTATTAAAATAGATAAATACAATAAAGACATTTGTAAAAAAACAATAAATCACACTTAAGCCGCGGAGCTCTGTAATCCTTTGATGTGCTCTTGTAAAGCTTTTAAGCGCATCGGCCACGCTTTGTTCTTTCAACAATATCTATTCAGTGTTATGGACATTGTAATATAAAACAAAGCCATCATTAAAACAACGAATGTATTAAGAGGCTTAAAGATTTAAGGTTATGAAACAATTAAATGGTAAATGTGTTTTCCCGCGCAATAATCTGTCAAAGTGACGTTGTGTAAGTTCGTTTTTAATGTCGAGAGCATGACAGTTACTCTACATACATTCCACAGGGAATAAATAAGACATTATATTGACACCATTTTATGTTTTGTAGTAACGTTCAAAAATATGTTTTACAACATTGCACAGGAATGTCATCCTTTAGCCCATTCGGTTCGAAATTTCGTTGGCCATGAGACAGGAACTGAATCATCCCAGAACAATGGCTACTATATATAATATTTCAAAGGGGCTCTTAAAATGTTACGTGTAAATATTATCATTTAAGACAAACATCTCTGACGAGGCACACTTTGTGACAAACCGGGCCTTGAACCGAGACTGGCCCATAAATCCCCTCGGCAACAAATAGACTTCTAAGAAACATTCGCTGCTCTCCAAGACTGTCATTGTTGTAATATCTTGAAATGAGAGTATTTCTAGAATGCATGAAATAAACGCCGCGAACGTTGTGTTGAAATTCGGGCTCGAGCTAATATAACGCGCAAGTTTACGCCGAGTATTGCCAACGCTAATAAATATATAAATGTTCATGTAACTCACATCAGGTGTCGAGCAAGTTTATCCGAGTGTTATCATAATATTGCCGTTAGTCACTCCCGCCGCCGTACCTCACCCAGAGGTTGAGTCATAGGACATAAATTAAGCTGCAGGGAATACGCTAGTTCTATTTAAGCTCATAGTTTAAATATTTTTCATCAGTTTCCTACACCAATTAGTTTATCGTACACACCGCTACGCTGCGCGGGTGCTTCGGCCGGATCGCCGACGTGTGAACTCATAAATTTGTACGAGAGCATCTGACCTGATAATCTAGTTTACGTTAATTCCTCGGAGATTAATTTCCTAAGCGTTACGCAGCTCCGGCATCACTGGCATCGCCGGCGACCATCGATGAGCGCGCGGAGGCCGGCTCGCGGAGCGCGCGCACGCTCACTACACATACCATGAAACGAAGAAAACATGAGCCAAGTGCTGTCACTGCTCAAGTTCATCAAAATACCAAAAAAGTTATCCCAACGTGAGAGGACACTCGCAGTGGCATGACTGGCCGCGGGGACATCACACTGCCACACTAACCAGTGCCTTACGTTATAAATAGTGAATCTTGGTGCTTCGAAACAATAAATAATGTTAGTGAACACAGACACACGGACGATAAGGTCAAACGTTTAAAATGTTAGACGTTTTTCGCGGATTGAAGAATCTCATTAAAGTGAACTATGTACACATCGACTCGCCGGTATTTCGATTGCACTACTCTATTACCGTCATCTTGCTAATCTCGTTTAGCCTGATAGTGACGACGCGCCAGTACGTGGGCAACCCCATCGACTGCATCCACACGAAAGACATCCCCGAGGACGTGCTGAACACGTACTGCTGGATCCACTCCACCTACACGCTGAAGAGCTTCTTCAACAAGAAGGTGGGCGTGGAGGTGCCCTACCCCGGCATCGGCAACAGCAGGGAGAAGGGCAAGGAAGACATGAGCGACAGGAAGATATACAAGTACTACCAATGGGTGTGTTTTTGCCTATTTTTTCAGGTGAGTCTAAGCTTTAGTAAAGTTCTTTTGTAACACGACTGTTGACGAAAATCATTTCATGTGTGAAAATTACTACAATATTTTATGAATTCAGGATAAAGTAAAGTCTAAATCATTCAGCGATTTGTTCTATAAAACCTGTCGGGTATCGATGTTGCAACACATAGATGCGCAAGCGCATAAACAAAGCACAAGCAAAACAAGCACACTATAATTAGTAGAGCACACTGTTAATGTTGCCAGCGACCCGTTTCACAATATATATTTATTTTTTATTATTTTTTGGTGTTTTAACGAGCGTTTAAACCGGGTCGTTAATCACTAATCCGGAATTCGGAGTAATGAAAATATTTTGGATAATTTATACAGTGCCTGTCATACGTGTGTGGTCGGTACAACGGAATTGTCGGTCAAAGTTTATTTTTATATACTAATGTGCTTGCGTACAAGGAAACTAACTAATGATAATATGTTAGAGAACCTAAAAGTACTGAGTTTTACTAAAAACAACACACGGTATAGATATGTAATGTTTATCTTTTGCATCTGATAGGGTAGGCTTTAGTGCCCCTTCTGCTGTATCTTACACATATTTTGCCAAACAATATGTTCCCTAGTATATGCTCCCTGTAAGATTGAGTATCAAAGTCCGGAAGTAATTTTTTAGCGGAAACTATTAGATCTAACTTCATTTTTTGATTTTAATTATTTCGAAATTTTAATATTCCTGGTAAAAGTTAAGAAACACATAAGATATGATATGACTAAGGACAAAGTAATTTGTTTTAAACAAAATAATTTATAATGTTTACGTTAGCGTTATAAACTAGTTTGTTATAACAGTAATAATTAACTGGGCCTTTGTTATGAGCTTGTTAAGTTAATCTTTATAATCTTTGACATGAAGTTTAGGCTTTTAATCCTTCCGGATTTAATTATGGCTTTAGTAAGATAAAGAGGGTTCAAATAAATCTTAAATAAGTAACCGAGTACCACTGACCGAGTTCATAGGAAGAAACATGGAACACGTGGTAGGATACAATAATGTAACAATAGGTATACAGGGTGTTAAGAAACCCCTGTCCGACCCGAAAGGGTGATATAGGGTTCACAATCACATGCCCAAATAAAATATCAAATTTGGAAAATTCATGATAGAAACAATAATAATGGATTTTGAAATGACAATTTTTTGCCCCGAAATTCCCTAAATTTGAGATTATAACAAAAACTACTACACAAATGTCGTCGGTATTTTTGGGGGCCTTTTGTTTGGTAGCGTCTGTGACGACGCCGACTTTCTTTCTCAACACTTGAGAAAAAAAAAATATGTTATAATTTTTTTTTCTTTTTTTCATTTTTTTCCACATTTTTGTAATCAGATATCGATACCTAATAACACCTTCACGGGTCGGTCAGTAACACCCTGTATAAGTTATCCTGCTTATAGTTCATAGTAAAAAGGAAGGAAGCATTGGCGATCAAAAAGTATAGTCGGTGTTATGTTAGGAAGAATTACTATTACTGTATTTTCCAGTAAAATGGGTTGTGGAGGCCAAATAGGCAGTCGCTCCATGTAAAATACGGTATTCAGCTGAATTCGGTAAGACTGGTAGCCGACCCCAATATAGTTGGGAAAAGGCTAGGCAGATGATGATGATGATGTTAGGAAGAATTAAAAGGGATTATAAGAAAAGGAAGAATTATTTAAGCATTAGAATCTACTTAAATAAAAAAATATCATCATTTTGTATAACACGTTCGTATTTTTAGCAAAAACGAAAATGAGAACTAACTTTAAAATAATCTTTAGTATTAATTGATAATTTTCAATGCGTAGACCTGTGTATAATTAAAACCGACGACATAATTTAAAGAGTAAGAATTAATTCGATTCTATCGTTTAGTTTAAAACCTTATTAAAACTATCGTTAGTAAAACAAACAAAAATAGCAAAATATTATGAAGTACATTAAATATCGAGAGGTCTTGGGATATTGTGTAACGTTGGCAAATCGCTGTGTTTTTATTAGGGCTGGCTCGAGCGGACAGCTAATGTATGCAAATATCAGCAACATGGTAATGTCGCCGGCGACTCGCGACAACCCTACTGTTCCACTGGTGCGATTTGTCGCAATACAAATTTATTATTTTTGTAATTAAGTGTTTTCCGTATTAAAAAATTATAGACACATGTAGCAAAAAAGTACAAGTAGCTTTACCAATTTCCCCTAATATCATTAAATTTGCAATGCTTTCCTTTTATAACCTAGGAGACCTAACCATGCTACAAAAAACTCAGAAAATACTTTTAAATGTACAATGATATTATGTATTAAAACCAAAATTAACAGAACTAGCAGCATTTAAATGCTACATGAAACCAAGACAAATCTCAACGATTAGTCGCAGCGCCGAAACAGCACCCTAAACAGATCATCAGAATAAAAATGTAAGAGCTCACTCAAGTAGCTGTTAATATCGGTTGATTATCATCCCGACACAGACATTACCCCCCCCCCCCTCCTGCCTGAACCTTCCCCACCCCCCCTCCCCCCAGACCGACCTAATTTTCACTTTATTAAGCTAAATAATGGCATGTTTATCCGAATGGAAGCGGGTTCTGCACTATTTGGGAACTTTTGAAATGTAACGCGATAAGCCCTGTGCTTAGGACCAAAATATTTACTGTTAGGTCCGTTGTATGAGTAGACTTTTGCGAAGTTTATTGAAAATTTACATTTGAAAGGGTTTAATTTTATTGTTCCATTGTATTTTTTTAATGTTATTATCAATGTATGAGTTACGTTTTACTGACAATCGGTGGACGAACACATCGTTTAGTGATTGCTATAAAAATAATGCAACTTTATAATCACTACCAGAAGAGCTGAAGTGAGTAAAATTTTGTGACATCTGTCTGCAAAACTCCACTAATTACACTGATTCATTGATGTGATTGAAACCAGCTTAGTGACGTCATAATGCTTGCCAGGTATCATCGATAGAAAAAGCCAGATTTCCGCGTATAACTAATATTGCAATGCGGAGTAAGCATTGCTCGAAATATTTACATATGCCAGAAACATACCAGGTCGGCCAGACTTGTGTACTACACATGTCTATCAAATTATTTATTAGTTCGTCAAAATATTTTATTCTACTTTGATTTTATAGGTTAGACATTGTTTAAATTTTATATTATTATATTGCAGATAAAATAAAATGAATCAAAATTATACGGAATAGCTTCGTAAACATAGGCATTTGTCGCTACATCAAACAGGTATTATTTTTGAAAATGCTCTTGGGTATAAATAATGGCAGTAGTATACACGTAGAAAAATAATTTATAACAGGTGATCCACCAATTATCAAATATTTTTGATATTTTATGTAACTATCTTAAGAAGTTTAACGTAAGCATGTACTATTATACGTTTCTTGCTATATTTAAGATTGAATTTAAGTACGTTAAGGTTTGAATAATCAAATATAAGTAAGTATATTATCTAGATTGACCCTATAACATGAGTAAGTGCCTGTTTCTGAGAGGCGCTTGTCTTATCACCCGAGTGGGGTCTTATTATGTGGCGTCACGTCTTAACGATGCCACGGGCAGCGCCGCGTTATAAAGTTAATTAAAATACCTAACTTACTCTCTACACTCACATTTGGTAGTTTTATGAGACATTAAAACACACGTCACTGGAAGGAGGTTGAAGTAACCTGTCCTCATAATTAGTTTCAAGTATTGAGAACGTTAGAAGCTTTAAAACTTGATATAAAATATGACCATGACGGCCATGACTAATCTTTAATTTATAGCTCATACACGTCTTACTAAAACCTGCCTAATATTACACTTACAAACCCAAACAATATCACTTAAACTGAAACTAATCGTAACGTCTGTTTATTACTAAAGATAAGAAGCTTTTAATGCATGCAAGGTTGCAGGCGATACGCGCTATCGTCCGCATAATGCATGAGCACTCCTCGGATTGAACCCAGTCCCGCGGGCACCGCTATCACGCCGCCCAATACTGGGGCATGATGGCTAAAATATGGACTATATTGTTGCCAATGCGGCGAGGTTTGGCGAGAATCGCGATAATGCTGCTAAATAATTGGATTCTAGTCTCGTGTGCGACGTTATTTATGTTGGTTTTCTAATGGACGTAATAAACTGCGCGGCTCACTGCTATACATGCATGTATCGGTAGTGGCGAGCCAGCAATCTATACTGCGTTTATTAAATTAAACTAATATCGATTACCTGACTTCCGATAAATTGTAAAACTTTCCTTCACTTAAGTAAGTGCGGATACTGTGTATCTATTGTGTTAATCAGTGTTAACAGCGTAAAAAAATAGCTGAAAGACCTATTAAAAAAAACAACAGTTGTTTGTCACGTGTTGTGATTTGACCCAATTGGCGCCGTGTCTTAGTATTTGACCTTCTGAAAAGGGTCACGGATTCGACCCCGCTCGAGGCAAACGTTAGTGTAATCCACAGACATTATGACAACTTTACATAATGATAAAGGTAACTTTACATAACGATGGCCCTAATTATTTTCGTCTGAATAAATAAAATAAAAAGTTGTGACAAATCTCCTCCCTAGCCGAATTTGACAGCGAATATATTTATTATATTTTTGCAAGCGCACGCATTATCCAGCATATATTGCATAAATGCATTTGTTGCAGGATACCATTTTCCCCTCCGAGTACTGCCTGTCTATTCTGTTAATAATTTAGTGACAGGTGAGAGTTAAGTGATAATAAAGCTCACTTCAAAAGTGAACCCAATTGGCCTTGATTTAGAATTCAAATTCGAGAATACGTATTTGACATCTCACTGCGGATTCCGCTGTCGAGACATGAAAATAATGTTACAGAATAGCAAGGCAGTAAATAAAGTTTGAAAGCCACCGTATTTCGAGGCTCTAGCAGAGTGCAATAAAAATAAACAATAATTAGAGCTTTCGCTGATTAGAGAGTCGAATCTCTCGAAAGTTAGGTCATCCAATTATTGGCAGAGCCTTATTTTTAAAGCTGTAAGGTCGATTTTTCCATTTATTCTGCTAACGTACCATACGTAAGGTAAAAGGTCACCTTTCATAATCTTTCAGCTACGTTTAGTAGCTTTTTTTAATAGCTTTCATCCGTCGCTCTACCTGAACTCCATCTTTCTTACTTTTCCCTTATCAGATTCAGGTATTTCGTACTAAAAGTCGCCCACCCATCTAGATTCATAACATAACATACCATCACGCCTGTATCCCCGAAGGGTTAGGCAGAGGTGTACCAATGTACACCCACAGTTCGCCGGTATATTTAGGTCCCATGTAATAGGGGGCGAGCCTATTGCCACTAACCGGGCACAAATCCAAACTCCGACCTGCTACTGAGAATTTCATAGAAAAACCCAATAACACCTTGGTCGACTTGGGAATCGAACCCAAGACCTCTAGCGTAGAAGTCCCGCTTAGAACCACTAGGCCAACGAGGCGTCATCTAGACACGCTCTTATTATTATTCGTAAAGGCATCACAAACACATAATTATTACACAATTGTTTGTCTAACATCTCCGCGCGATGCATCCGTCCGCTTCCAACGTTTACGCCAGCCGTCAGATTTATTGTTTTTGATTATATTATTGTCAGTTTGTTTGCAATTACGATAAAAATATATGCATTTGTTTGTGTAAACTTTTCAAACATTATTTTACTTATTGATGATTAAACAGTTGTCTGCGCAGTAGGCGTGGTTTAAATTATGTGTTTTCAGAATTAAAATGTACCTGATATTTATTTAGCGATATTTTGATGATAACGGACTCCCCGTCCGGTTTGCGTATTTCTTTAATTTGTTTTTCTCACATATTGTAATGTATTTTATGTGAATTGTAATACGTAACATCCGTTTATTTATACTTAACTTACTCATATCCATTTCTCACCGTTTTTACTCATACCAATAATTTACCTAAAACTAACTTCAGTAAATTGAATGAATGAATTATTGTAATACAACTAGCAACCGTATGTTTCTACAGATATCACAAATGCGTATTTAGAGAGATTACTAGTTGCTTACTTTTGTTGAATTAATATTTTTTGAAATGCAACTAAAGTCAGTAATTTCACGTTTTAAAAGACCTTAAAAAGGCCTACTTGAAATAAAAATATTTTGATTTTGATTGATATTGATATTTAAATAATTTTTGTAGGACATAATGTACTTTGTAAGGTTTATTTTTCAATTCTTTACAAGACGTGTTTATAAATAGATCTGGGTTTATTTATATTAATAGTAAATATAGCATACCAATATTCACCTGTACGTTATGCAATTCGAATCATAGCAACAAGAACCGCTGCCAATGACACAATGATGCGATTCATTCATGATTTCCAACGAAAGCTATTACGTACGTTAGTTCCTTCACGCACGCAAACACTGCTAATTAAATTAGCCTATTTACTGCATCTAATTTAGAAAGCCGCTCGGAAGCCCAGGTCAGGCCAGGTTCGTTATGGCCGAAGTACTTGCCCAAAAACAATTGTTCCTCGGAGTAATTATGCAAGAGTTATTTGGTTAACATAGTAACGTAGTAACACGGTGTGGAGCCAAAATGTAATGAAGCGATAAACAATATTATTTGTTACTTGTTAGCGTTTGTTCGTGGGAACTGGTGCAGTTGCGAGTTTTGTTAGGTCTCTTTAGAGGAAACATAGTAAGAGTACCAACTGATTAATGAAAATTGTAATCAATATCACCTATAACTTAATCACTTTTCTTAAGCATGTTACTTATACCTAGTGTTAGGCAAAGGTATGCTTAGTTGGATTCAGTGAAAGTTCCAAGAAACTAGGAGAGGAAAAGGGCTAAAAGATGACATCCTTAAGTAAAGACCGTCTTAAGATTGCACCAAAATTTAATTCCATTTATTTCAACACATTTCCAAGGAGGTTCTATGTTTACATAAAAACACGACAACACAAGAAATACGTAAAACAATATCGAGTTAACAAAAATGGCGTCATGACATAATATTTTTTCCCGCGCTGTCAGTGCGGAAACCAGAGACAAGTAGACAACGTACAGCCAGCGGCATAAATCACGCGTGTCGGTCGCCATAGCCTGCATGTGTGTAGCGATGATCGATGCATCACAAATCTATTTAGGATTTAACGCATTCCCATTTGTTTAATTTCCATTTTAATTGAAATTGTTTTTATAACCTCTTTGATTTGTACTATTTTCTTGTAATACTTCTGGTAATATGGTAGAGTACAGTACTACATTATTTTTGATATATGTATACCTACCTACCTATGATATACATTTTTCGTCAGTTTAATGAATTCTAATTTTATAATATTGCTGCTCACACTGCCGTGGTGCAGGTGAGACATGGACCATATATATATTCTAAAGAAACTAAATAGTGCGCCTATCGGTGTGTAGAGCCTTTGTTACGATAAATAACAATAGAGATTAAAAATATTCAAGTAATGTATTGAAATCTAAAAAGAAACTGAAATATTTGTAACCTTTGAGTCCCTATGCCTCATATGTTTTTATAATTCTGAATACTTTTCCATTTTATTATTTACTTATCCTATTACCTACTGTCATAAGGCTAATTAAGGTGTTTTAACGGATTCAATGTTAATAATCAACTTTAAGCACACAGTAAATATTCGTTTTGAATTCGTTTATAATACGTTTCTAATAGTTTGTTTTAAAAAGATGATTGTTATAATAAAAATTGATGCATTTCACACATCTTTGTCCTAAACTGTCAAAAAAACCACGTTAGCAAAACGTTTTCTTAAAGTGGAGAAAAACGTTCTTCTGTTATATTAAATGCGGACAACATCACATACATTGTTCTGAACCCAAAGTAAGTTGCTAAAGCACTTATGTTATGGAATTCAGATACAACGAAGGTACCACAAACACCCAGACCCGAGACAATGTAGAAATGTGATTTTCTACATTGACCCGTCCGGGGATCGAACGCGGGACCTCAGAGCTAGCGACACCTTGAAACCGGTGCGTACGCCACTCGACCACGGAGGTCGTCAATTCACGATATGTTGTGTTTATGACATGAAATTAATTTTAAACATATCGCTCGGATGCACTTATGGATCATCAAACAAATATTGTTTTATTTACACATTTAAATGTAACAATGTTATTGAATAAAAAGAACTTCTATTTTATTTTGCCTTTAAATAATGGCAACAACATAATTTTAAACCAATTCAACATTATTTATTAACACTTAACGTACTAATATTTTTTGTAACAATCGGAGCGTAGGTTTAATATTACTTTAAATAAATTAAGCTATTAATCTTTCAGCAAATCCCAGTGATGACGTAAAAACAAATGCTGTCAACTCAAAATAGTTTGAAAATTAGTTCGAAATTTAAATATGTAACAAAGCTGTCAAGGTTTTAACAAAATTCATTACCAACATTCAAGCAATGGACTCATGTATTTCGGCGGTTCGAAATTCAAAATAACACGTTTAACAGTCAAATGAAACTATAGTGTTGTAGTCATTAATGGGTAATATATTTCATAAGCCATTTTGTTTGTGGCCGTGAAATAGTCACGACCCAACTACGTATGCCCGCCGTGGGAAATCAGCACAAGCCACGGAATATTAGCGGAAATAATTTGGCAACTTGTTTGATTATTTGTTTAGTTTACAAACAATATATTGTATTTATTTTTAAATCTTAATTAGCGGTGGTTTCCGTTATAGCGTGTTTAACAATTTAGTAACTTGTGTATACATTTAAAGCTTTATTTAAAATGTGAAACATTAGATACTGTTGTAATACAAACAACTAAGTTTAAAAACGTTTCCTCAATCAACTGGGGTTTAAAAAAAGTAGTCCTTATGTTTCGACGATATTAGACGAGGCCCTGATGTATCGAAATGAATCTAAAGTAAAAAAAAAAAGATGTCAATCACGTACTTCTTTGTTTTTTAAATATTTTTAAATGTGTTCCCTAGCATAATTACAAGTACTCCTTATTTTCTTTTTTTTTTCATACAGCCATTCACATCTTATTGCACTGTCCAGTGTCCATTCAGTCTACTATTTTGTGATTTTAGAATCTCGCTTCGCCGTTAACTTGCGGGCCGTGTGACCGCGTGCCAAGTGACTCAGCTGTGATCTTGGACCTGTCTGTCTGCGCCCAACCCTAATCTATTGTAACACGAGCTAATTATGAAGTGTTATAACATCTTGTTCTCTGACTGTTTACTGTTTTCTATAGGGCTGCTACTAATTAGACTGAGTGGTTTGGTAACGTGTTTTTTATTGTATATTTTTTATTATATCTAATAATAATAATATACGTTTATTTCTCTCTCAAAAAAAAAAGGTACAATGTGGTACATAAAATTAATTTACATGCATATTCAAACCTTTGTGAGAGCTGGAGTCTATACTAGGCACGGGACCTATATGACAGAACTCCAGGCTCACACCCTTTTAATTAAAGTATAAATTGCACTTAAGTGCGTACACAGAATTGTGAAAGCTTTGCATACTGAGAGAGAGATAATTAATTACAATAATAAAAGGCGGTCACATGCGAAGTGTGTCTTTGACAAGGTTCCAGAATCTAGTATCTTTATATGTATATTTTTTATGAGCTCAAATAGACGGCACTGAAATTCACCTGCCCTATTCACCGATTTCGTAAAGCTTTCTACGAAGAAACGGCACAACTAAATTTCCAACAGGTTCAAAGTTTCTTTCAACTGCTTTAGAAGTCGTTACTTTGAATATAAGGCGCAGTACATACTGCAACAAGTGTGTGACAATCTGTTCACAGCTGATCAAGCGCTCGCGCTCTCGTCCGTGTAGATAAGGCCTTAGACGGGGAAGCGAGCTACAAATCTTAGCTCTAAATTGAGAGCACTCGAGTGAACATCGGAGCTGAAATACTCTACGTTGGAAGGTTTAAAAGAACTAAAAAATAATATAAATTTAATGGGCTGTGATTTTTATATTACCTAAAATGTTAAGATAATAATAGCTATTTATGTAAGTGACTTGCTATTGTTTTAAATATTTTAAAATAATATTGATTCCTACGTCAATTAGGTAGGTAGATATTAGGTAGTTAAGTGAAAGAAGACATTTAAATAAATTTAATTTTAATCTCAAGCATGAGGCATTTGAGATAGACAGCGTTTAAAAAAATATTCGTGTACAATTGTGCGCTCAGAAAATAAAATCAGTAACTTGTTTGAAGACTGGCAGCTGTTGTGGTCGACCACTTACCCCTGAAAAATACTGGCTAATAAGAACTAAGACTAGTCTGACTGTTCAAGCATTTTTCAAGCCTACTAGGAATCGTAAAGTGTTAGTAATAACCAACTTTTAATTCTTCCTTGTTACTTTTTTCTTAAAAGTACCTACATAATGCACTATAAATATATAAGTACAGTCACGAGAAAAAATATGTATACACTTAGCGAAATTGTACAACAAATTAAGCGATTTTTTTCTGTTGTAACTCGAAAAGAAAAACATGTAAATGAATAAGGAACTGTTTTCAATCATTTCTTCATAACACGTTTTATAATAACAATCTAGAATTAATAATAATATAATAATAATAATATTCGGGGACAACTCACACACGGTTATCTGATCCCAAGCTAAGCAGAGCTTGTGTTATGGTAACCAGACAACTGATAAACATACTTATATATTTTTAAATATATACATGTTATACTTAGATAAATTACACCCAGACACAGAACAAATGATCGTGCTCATCTCACAAAGATTTGTCCTGGGTGGGAATCGAACCCACGACCTCCGGTATAGCAGTCAGGGTCACTAACCACTAGACCAACAGGCCCGTCAATTGAAGAGAAAATCAATTAAAAATTGGAGAGTGTATATATATTTTTACTCGTGACTATACATAGTGAGTTAGATGTTCAGGGACAATGATGAGGTCCGTCAAATTTCACAATGGATTACTTGGATAGTTTATTATCTTTCTTATATTTTATGCTTTATATTTATTATTTATGCTATGCATGCATTATTAATCGGGAAATTGGTCCATTTATTAAATTTTAAGTAGTTTATCTAAACAACAAACAAGCAATAATAAACACATACAGAGCAAATAGGTACAAAGGTATCTGGTACAGCTAGGTTCATCATAGGTGCCGCCGAATCATCGCTATATCATGTCAATATTTATATTCTTGTAATTATTACAAGTGTAATGACCAGTGAGTTATTTGCGTTTTGTATAGATATCCGTTTTATAAAGCGGGAAGCTTCACCTAATCGGGATGCGTAATAGAGCAATAAATTGTTCACACTTCTCTTCTGTAATGAGCAACACACATGGCGCATGTAAAAGTCATTCAGAAGAAATTATTATGTATGTCGGTGTAGTAACTACTTATTTAAAGGTCTTATGGTCAAAGAGCTTCAGCAACACATAGGCAAAAGGTTTTTTTTTTTCTAAATAAGATTAATAATCTACTTACATAGTGATTGATCTCTGTAGAGATTTGATTAAAACATTTTACTAACGGAAATTGTCAATGACTATATCTTTGAATCATCATCTCCCGAGCCTTTTCCCAATTATGTTGGGGTCGGCTACCAGTCTTACCGGATTCAGCTGAATACCGTATTTTACATGGAGCGACTGCCTATCTGACCTCCACAACCCATTTTAATGGGAAACACAGTATCCCATAGTAAGACTGGTTGTCAGAATTTACTTAACGACTGCCAAAGATCTATGTATGACAGCCGGGACCTACTGTTTAACGTGCTTTCCGAAACACGGAGGGGTCTCGGTATGTTATATAAATGGTCACCCATCCACGGACCAACCGCGGCGAGCACGGCTTAACCTGTATTATCGGTCAAACCGTACGGCTTACACTTAACCACGAGCCCCTCCTGTCTTTGAATGACTATATCTTTGAATGAGTATCTAAATAAAATTGTGACAGAGATACAGTTATTGACCGCTTTACAGCTCTACTAATAAATCCGTAAATTTAAGTCTTATATAAATAATTTGACATATGTTTTAACATAAATAAAATACTAAAAAGTTTATTGAAAATAAAAAAATCATTCAATTGCAAACGAGTGTCATAAATTGGGCGCCATTTATAACGATAGTAAAGCCAGGGACACACTGCGGCGATGAGCGGGCGATTCCGCACGACGAATGGCGCGCGGTCAATCGTTAGGTCATAAACACACTGGCGCGATGGCGGTATCGCGGGCCGGTGTTACCGTAAATTATTCGAATACTGGACGCGAACGAGACTATTCCAGTTAAGGACCATGTAAGATTTATGGATCAATTTTTTTGTCGGTTTTATTCTTTTAAACAATTTCCTGTCATGATTTTGTAGTAGTGTTTTTTTTTTTTATTTTGTACGTACATAAATACTTTTAAACACGTACAATCTACGTGAAGATTTTTAGGCAAATTGGTATTTTTTTTTTTAATTTTCACAATTAACTTGTAGGTAATTGTCACAACTAAGCAACTTTTTTCGTTATCTCTACCCGTAGCAAAAGAAAACTACATAATTAGCTTATAACGCAACCCGCATCTCTTACCAATTTAAAGACAAAAAAAGACCGTTAACATTTACAAGCTACGTTGGTAACACAACAGAGAGGTTCACAGCAAACAGCTCAAAGCTCACTTATTTCGGGAGCGGCCATTGAATAGATAATGCCCAGGCTGAGCATCGAACACGTTCAATTTATGTGCTACGTGCACACGGACCCTGCATTATGCAGCACCGACACATCACAACTAGTCTGCACTCTGGGGCGCGATTCCGTTATTTTAAAGTCAGTGGGTGGCTGGTTAATTAACGTTCCAGTGTACTTGTTATTGTGCCTAATTTTCATATTCAGATAATCCTACAATGGCAACAGTGACAAGGGCAATAATTTTAGTTTAATGACAAATTAAGTACACCCAACATTTGTCATTAAACTAAAATTATGTGAATACAAAAATTAGGCACAATGACACTTGTCGTTGTGCCTAATTTTTGTATGGTGGCAGGTTAATGAACATTCCAGTGTACTTACACTGGAATGTTCATTAACCTGCCACCCACTGACTTTAAAATAGCGGAATCGCGCCCCAGCACTCTGCACTCTGCAGCCCATACTGCAATGCAATTCACATTTACGCGTTGTTGATTGTTTTCATACCATCCGTTTTGAGTTGTTCCATGTTTTCGATCAAGTTAATTAGCTTAACGGAGTGCGCGATATAAAGTTTACGGCGATACCGAAATCTATGCTTTTGTAGGTGTGATACGGTTATAAAGTTACCCGTGGTTGGTACTGGGCTTTTGGTATTGTTTTTCTTTGTTGCTGTTTCTTTTATGCAGTAAATTGTGAAGTTAAAACAAGGTGTATAAAACTTTAACTAAATGGCGTTCATTTATTTTAATAAATTATTACACAAATTTGAAAAGTAGCTGCTCTTCTAATGACAATAAAATGGCTACTGTTACGTGTACCCGGCAATGGTAAGCTGCAAGCCGTCTCCAATTCCATTTGTCTCCAGCACGCTACATTAAATTGTCTTTTACCTCAAAAAGCCAGTAGACACGATCGCATTGAATTAGTAACGAGGCGCAGGCTTTCCTCCAAGCCATGTATTGAAACACATCGAATTTATATACTACGTGATGCCGCGTATGCAGCTGAAACTACCACCAACTAATAATAAATAGTTGCGGTCGTAGAGGATAGACAAGAAACTATAGAGTGTGCTATCAGGGTATGAACCGTGAACACTAGTGTGAACTAGTTTTGTCGTAAAAATTGTCTTAAAACAGAGCGCGGCGTCTTAATAAAACTATCTCAAACCCTAAAATTATCGGAACCATTGATATTTTCGCATAAACGTCTATCGTTGCACAGAAATGGTTGTTTTTTTGTTCTTTCTTTTTAGTTTGTATTTAATTTATTTGTGTTGTCTTGTGGGCTGTGCTAAATAAATGTATTTCTATTCTATTCTACAGAAAATATTTCAAGTCAGTAAACGAATGTAATGCATACAGCCAAAAATATGCTAACGCTCGGCACAATGTTCTTTTAGCGATACTCGCACTCTACAATTTTAACTCTTTACACTATGGGCACGGTGCATCTACTAACGCCATCTAGTTCGTCACTCGACAACCGTCAATCTGTTATTTATATAAACACATGAGTGTTATGATATCTGTCAGTGCGGGCGTCTCGCGGCCCGTAGTTGCGTTGAAAGCAGTTATATCCGAAGGCTATAAACCATTTACGATACTGTCTAGCCAGATGAATTTATTGACGTATGTTCAGGGATGTCCAATGAAAGTTATTAGATGTAAATTGTTGACTATAGTATACTTAACAGTAAGTATTTTTTCTTTTAGCGTTGACTGCGAGAATTCGTATAAGCTAAGTGTCCTTATACGTGTTTCGTCTTGTTTTTGTAAGATAAGGTATTTGTTAAGCATGGTGTTTTTGAAACAGTCATTGAAAAGGTACGTACTCAAAATGACTGTTTTCGAAGTTATCGTCAACATAATACTTATGTGATTTAATATGTTATAATGAACATGGGTTTTTACAAGAACAAACACTTACAACTATACTAAAATTAAATCTTATATAACAAAATAAAACTAACACGCGTCAAAAAACTCATCGTCATCCTTGTCAATGGCGGGAAATGTGCCCAGAAGGCTGGCAGCATTGCCACGTTGAATGGCTATGCCGATTCTCTGTGCAAGGAACAAACCAGCTCTCTGATCACGAGTAGAGTCTACCAAACGTTTTGACAGACAGACAAAGATTTCGTGCACTCGGACCCCATGACCCGAGCGTTTCAACCCCAAACGACAACCCATTAGGTTATTATATTTATGTTCAAAAAATATAAAATAAATTTACTTTACTTTAATCTAAAAATCACTCTCAGTTTTGTATAACTATAACATGAATTTGTTTCAACAGCGACAACCCTGACCGGACCTTCCGATATGTATTTTTGCAATTGCATTTATTACGGCAGCACTAAACATTTACACAATACTACAGGTTGATACAAGCGTCTGCTAGTTTCATCCATTTCATACACACTTTTATTACCATACATTTAAAAGATTGTACTCATTGTGACTCATACCTTATCTCTAACCAGTAACCTCTGAGTTTAAACTCTAAGTTCAACTGAATAAAGTTTATATTAGTTTACAGTATCACTCAATTAAGTTGGTTGTAAAATACTTGAAAATAGCTGTAAATGTCGTATTTTATAAGTTGGATAGTTTTAATGTTATTGAAATTGGTATTGCTGGTGTTTGTTATACATTGTTATGATTACTTGATGTTGATCAAGGATAAGTTAGATTGTTTTTTATTTTATGCAGAGACAAATTTTATAATAACGTTTTAAAAGGTTTCCAAAGGAGGTATTATTTTGTAATAGCTGTGCCTGCGACTTCGTTCGCGTGGATGACGAAACTTATCAATGAGTTTTTAACCGCAAAATTAAGTTTGTTTTTTATTGTTTATACTTTTCCGGGATAAAAACTACCCAGTGTGGTGCCCAGAATAATAAAGAATAATTATACCAAGTTTCATCGTAATCGAACCGGTAGTTTTTCCGTGATACCTGAACAAACAGACAGACAGACAGATATTTTTTTTTTTCACACTTTTCGGTTTGGTATCGGTCTAGTAACACCCCCCGCCATTTATTTTTTCGATATTTTCAATGTACAGAATTTTCACTTCTACAGATTTATTATAAGTATATAGATGTTACATGAGTTTTTCTGCTTTAATGTAGACGCGATGAAATACGAATTGATGTCGAATTTTACTTAGGAGCCTACTTTACTTACGTCTCTACTTATATTTATGGCAGAGGATGGTTTCCCAACTATATATATAACTAAGCGACAAATATTGCTTGACTTTTTGTATGTTCTTAAAAATTTAAGAAAAACTTTAAAAGTAATGATAAGTTCCTAAAAATATCAGATTTTTAGAAAACTTATCATATCTTTTACAATACTGATCAGACACGATTATGACAGCTTTAAAGACAAACCAAAAAACAAACTTACAACACCCCTTTTTCGGATTAAAAACAGAATATAAACAAAGTACCTTTGTTCCAGGCAATGTTATTCTACGCTCCCCGCTGGCTCTGGAAGTCGTGGGAGGGGGGCAAGATCCGGGCCCTGATGATGGACCTGGACGTGGGCGTCTGCACGGAGATCGAGAAGAAGACCAAGAAGAAGCTGATCCTGGACTACCTGTGGGAGAACCTGCGCTACCACAACTGGTGGGCTTACCGCTACTACCTCTGCGAGGGGCTTGCTCTTGTCAATGTTATAGGTGAGACTTACTTCATATAATAACCACATAGAGAAAAAAAGACAGTAATATTTGCAATCTTACTACTATTTCGATGGTAGTATTTAAACATTACCAAAATTGAGACAAGAAAATTCTTTGGTCCCTGTCGGGCGCCATTAGTGAAACTTAATTTAAACAATTAATAATTTATGACGATCTCCGTGGTCGAGTGGCGTACGCACCGGTTTCAAGGTGTCGCTAGCTCTGAGGTCCCGGGTTCGATCCCCGGACGGGTCAATGTAGAAAATCACATTTCGCACATTTTTTTTACCTTCGTTGTATCTGAATTCCATAACACAAGTGCTTTAGCGACTTACTTTGGGTTCAGAACAATGTATGTGATGTTGTCCGCATTTAATACATTTATGTTAGTATCACATAGGCATTTGATAATATTGCACTACTTCTAGAATGTATTATATAGTATTTATATACTTTATTTCGGAATTGGTGTAATATTTAAACTGAGATTTAATTTGACGGTTCGATGAAACTTTATGACACTCAGTTAAAAATACAAAGTGATATGATTTTGAAAGTGTTTGTAATTCTAAACTTATAAGAGCTATTAACTTTCGCTTCCTGTCGCGTTTCCAATAACAAAAACTAAGTAGGCCGCGAGGGAAATAATGCTGTGCGCGCGGTCTTCCCGAGTGGGGCCACTAAAACAATGAACATGTTTGGGTATAAAACTACGTATAGGTCAAAGTATTATTTCACTTCGTACATTTTTACTGTTACATCGGCTAATATGGAGAAATAAAGAATATTATCACTAAGTATATTATATTAATATCTATGGGAATTGTCTTTTTTATGATACATTCATATTTTGTGTACCTATACATGCTTTTAACGAGAACTGTTCTTTTTAACAATATTTTTTGTTGTAAGACATGATTTTAGAAACTCCAAGTGCATCTAACATTTTTTTTACTAAGATTCTAACTAAATATGTTTTTACAAGTATTACAGGAACTACCTTTCCCAATAATACCTAAAAAACATAAGGTACAGGTAGGCAAATGGTCAAAGGCCGCTGATTTCGGGGCCCCAGTGGGACCTAAACATGTCCTAACTGATATATCAGGCGCGCATCTGTGGCGCGCACGATCTGAATCGCGAACCGACCTCCATGCCACACTGTAGTTATATCGCAGAAGGCTAAGAAGAAAGAAAGGTAGCCCTTAGGATCCCTGGTAAATAGGGCAAACATTTTTGGCAGTAAAAAATTATGATGATGATGACTCCCTGTGATTTATGGAGAATTATTTAATGTAGATTAGTAAGAGACGAAAGAATATTGTTAAACAAATATAGCTTAATTGTAACACCACAAGACCACATGAGTAGACTTTGATAGGTGCCTTAAATACTGGTTAAGCTCTGTTTAGATTCTTTGTATGATCACTTTCGCAACATGTGTAAATAAACATAGAATGTATGACGGTGTGTAAATACGAATGCAGTCTAATTTAACCCAAAGGGCTGCTCAGAACTGTTTCTCTGTTACCCCTGGCGCATGTCTCAGGGTCCTACCGCGCCGATTGTAAATCAAAACATATTGAATTAAAACGGACATAAACCAAGGTTTACAGCAGAAGGCCGGTTTTATATCCGACCTCCGTACTCTTGACCTGCACAGACTGCAATAAAAACAAGTTGCGTGCCTCCTTCCGCTCCTTCGACCCGGCCTACAATATTGATGTCACGTTTTCCGTTATAGGTAGGTGTTGTCTGTTCTTTGGACTTATTACAGTTTACATGAGATTTATTGATTTCCGTGCGCAGTTTTTAATAGTGTTTTTAGAGTAATTTAGGGAGTTAAAAGTTAGCGTCGTGATTCTGTTTTTGGCGTGTAGGTGTTACGGCGGGTACAGATAAACCTAATTCACCCCCTTTAATAACTTATATTAATTTTAGTTTTTTGACTCCAGCTTTTGCGTATAGATTGTACGTTCACTAGAACATGAAACGATCGCATATGATAGTATATGGGTATTTGTTGTTTTAAATACCGTTAATATAAGACTGTGTGTGTTGTTTCCAGGGCAAATGTTCCTGATGAACCGCTTCTTCGACGGAGAGTTCCTGACCTTCGGTCTGGATGTCATCGCCTACATGGAGTCAGATCAGGAGGATCGCATCGATCCTATGATTTACATATTTCCAAGGTAATGTCCGAGTACCTAGAGAGTTTAAGTACTGTGTATGAGAAGAGATACACATTAATATCGATTAAAGTGCTGCCAGTTCTTGTTTCATTTTAGGAAAAAGAGATTTTATTAAACCTTACAAATACGATTTGAGATGATATGAATTTATCAATCATGACATATGAACGAAATATATAGGAACATAAACCTATTTGGTACCTATTAACCTATATTACAGATAAACTACTGCAGGGTAAATTATACTTAAAGTGTTATGTTATACACTGCAGAATGGTGAAGTGCACGCTGTTCAACAAGTTCGGGTCGTCGGGCGAGGTGGAGCGGCACGACGCGCTGTGCATCCTACCGCTCAACGTGGTCAACGAGAAGATCTACGTCTTCCTCTGGTTCTGGTTCGTCATCCTCGGCATCCTCACCTTTATCACGCTCGTGTACCGCTTCGTCATCATCTTCTCGCCACGCATGCGCGTCTACATGATGCGCATGCGCTTCCGGCTCGTGCGGCGCGACAACGTCGACACCATCGTGCGGCGCAGCAAGATGGGCGACTGGTATCTGCTGTACATCCTCGGGGAGAACCTCGACTCGGTGATCTTCCGGGACATCATGCACGAGTTCGCGAACAAGCTGAACCACAACTACCAGCACCACATCCACGGCGTGCCGGACGCGTGACCTCCGGTGCCGGGGTGGGTGTTCCACACGTGACTGACGTCGCTGCAGCGCGACATGGAGCCGCCCGTGTGAGCAGCGGGCCCAGCTCTCTCGCCCTGCAGTACCCCACGCATGTTCTCCAGCTCGGGACAATACTAACGAGTGTAAAGACTACTTTTATCGATACTTTTTAATCGAAATCGTAACAGTGCAATTCTAAACATGCAATAATAGTTTGTACTTAATCTTTAAGAACGTGATCTCAGGACGAATCCTATCGAAGGCCTTCTAATAGTTAACATCGACGGCTACCCCGTTAGTACTAGTATACTTTTTAGATCTATTTTACTCATAGTTTCGCTGCTCGTAGTAATCTGTTAATCGACGCTTCGTTTTTTTACTTTAGCTGTTGTAAGATACTGATGGTAAGCACTCGGTGAGCACACTTTATACATACATTTTTACACAATTCACTCGCCAAGGATTTAACAGACCAAAAAAATAAAAGCAATAATTAATAAAGCAATTAAGTATTATAGTGTAGTTGTAATTGATGATATTTAACTAGTTGGAACGATCTGTTCTTTAGGGGGATCGAGTAATATCGGTGTTTGTAAGGTCAGCGTGGAAGCGGCGCGGACTCATGTATGTAGTGCTGTCTTCCGTGAGGATCAACACTTGACAGTGACGTAGGTTTTGCGTGTCAAAAGACATTAACGAACGAACTATAGAACATTTTAAACGTAATCATTCTTAATCAATTTTGTTTACATAACTATAATTTTAGTGACAATAATTAATAGCCATTTTATTTCAAATTGCATTCGAAGCAATACTACTTAAATACTCTTTAAAAATGGTAAGTCATGAAATAGTGACTAGATTACATGTCTTCATTGGCTGAAAATAAAACTACATCTATCGTTTCTCTGACTGACGGTTTCCTTGTAAACGAGTTATATGGCCACACACATTTAGCGCTCAAATGAAGCAATGTTATGACATGAACCACACTGCCACGCACCCATGGGGAACTGACGAATGTTCACAGGTTTGTAATTATAATGTTGACGCGTGTCTCGGACAAGATTTTATAAAGAGGCGACTGAATTCTTATAATTTTTTGATTGTTAGAACTTAATCATGTTTAAATAATAAAAATTAACTAGAATTTTATTGTTAAGATCTATCACGATTTAAACTTTAAAGTTCTGGTTTAATTTTATAATTAAAACATAACTTACAAGGTTGCAGATTTTAGACAAGTCGGGTGTATGATCAAAATTGTCTGTAAACCTGCAAGCTTGTAAATATTTAGAGAAATTTATTTGCCTAGAATTGGGCTAAATTAATTGTTACAAACATTCTTTGTGTTCGTGGGAAATTAGTAAATCGTTTCGGCTTCGCTGATCTGGGATGGGATCTCCACAAATGTATAGCTATCGATGTTTCGACGTTTTGTTTGTTTAACTCTTCCGTATATTGCAGTAAAGACTTTTCTGAATTACTAAGTAGCATTTCTGGAGATCACATTCCACGATGTAGACACCTAAATATTGTAAATGTAAAAAGGTTGTTTGATTGTAAAGTTGTAATTATGTTTACCAATAAGTTTGTCATAAGCCTCGGCTGCGTTTTTAATTGTGAAGCGTACTTCGCCCGTATTCAGTTGCCGATCCAGAGTACAATTCATTTTTTATCGTAACTTTACATTTATGTAACATACATATACTTATCGTATCTACACTATACCTGCCAACATAGACAAGTGGGATTTCTTCACGATGAGTCACGTTACTTGACTTGTCACTTCCATACATTTGAGCGATTGGGAAAGTCACTTGTCTAGGGGAGCTACTATTATTATTCAACTTTGTTGTAAGACACGACATGTCGTAAATACAGATAACTTTTGGATATAAAATAGTCGGTACTCGCAAGTCTCGCTGAATACGGGCTTCAGTAAGATCGGGTCCTACGGTATTAGTGAACTATGCCAAATATTGTGCCAAAACGTAATTATGTATAGCGAAATGTTACGACAGACGAGAGTTACCATGGGAGATATCGAATAAATAATATTGAAAATTCTTAAGAGTTTCCTTTTTAAACATACTTACTCTCAGATACCCAGATGTAGGTGGAAGTACCAACTTGATGGTTCTGAAAGGATCATCCTAGGACAGGACAGATGTACGTGGGAAACGGAGAGAGGGCGAACTAAGGTGGGTAAAGAGAAAGGCAAGTTTGGTATATAAGGTAAATGGTAGTAGACATAATGAATAATAAAAAATCTATTATCACTTTTTAGTTAGTCTTTATGTATTGGACAATTTCTTGTTACCCAAAAGTTGACTAACAGTAAAGACTTAGTGGGTTTAAATTCGTCTTTTGTAGGTACCATTTTTGGTACGAATATAGCTACTTTATAATTGTTACGAAATAAAAGAGTTCATAGGTCAAAAACACATTTATTTTTAAAGAATCATGAAATAATTCTTGATAGTGTGAATGACCTGTCGTTGTGTTGCACAGCTAGGTACAATCGTATCTCGCTGAGGTAGGAACATAATACATTTTATGCGATCACCCAGAAACTCTGATAAACTAATAAACGCTGTTTTTGTTCACTCAGATGTGTACAGTTATGGTAGGGTTCCGCAAGTAGGTACTAGGTCCAAAATACAGGTAAGGTAAGGTATCTCCAAATACAGGTCAAAAATATTCTAGAAACCTAAGTAGTGAATGAACGATTTTTAGGGTTCCGTACCTCAAAAGCAATAATATAACAAATCTGATGGTTGAATGTTTTGGGTTGACAAAATTCGTTAATTAGAGGTATTTGACGACCTTTGAGGCATGTGAATAAGAGAGTGATGCATTTGAATGTGGATGGCTGGAGGATATGAATAACTGGATAATATGAATGAAAAAGCAGTGAATGAGAGTATGACAGCTAATAGAGTGGAATGGAAGGAAAAAACATGGTGCGCCGACCCCAATTAATTTGGGATAAGGGCAGGAAGAAGAAGAAGAGGTATTTGACGACCTCCGTGGTCGAGTGGCTTACGCACCGGTTTTCAAGGTGTCGCCAGCTCTGAGGTCTCGGGTTCGTTCCCCGGACGGGTCAATGTAGAAAACCACTTTTCTACATTGTCCCGGGTCGGGGTGTTTGTGGTACCTTCGTTGTTTCTGAATTCCATAACACAAGTGCTTTAGCAACTTACTTTGGGTTCAGAGCAATGTATGTGATGTTGTCCGCATTTATTTATTTACATTTATTTATTTATTTATACTTTATTGATAGTTGCGAATTCGTTAAATAGAGGTTGTTTGCACAAAATCTTCGCAACGTAAAAATTTTACATTGCCTCCTATGGACAATTCAAGGGATAACGAAAAATTTGTTTAATCGAGGAATTCGTTATATCGAGGTTGCACTGCATTTTAGCATGTATTGAATAGAGTTTTAGTTAATATGAATATTGTGTCTCGAGGTTATCCTAGTGGCGGTTAATGCAGTAGGTACCAGAGCATTTATGACGGCAAGGTGACCGATACCTACCCGACGATTTAGTCTCTCAGATATCAGTTGATATCATATAAATAACCTAAAGAAAAAACAAGGCAAGGTAAGTTAGGTACTAAAATAAAAAGGGGTTTAATAAAAGAATAATATTTGTATAATTCATCTGACAATGAAACATTACGTAACATCTACTTACAATAAGTTACATTTTTATTTCCATCGTCTAATAATCTTGTAAACATGCATTTTATATAATTTACAAAGGAGCACTGGTTACATACATTATGGACACGATGCACCCGAAAGTGTAGGCACAAAATATAGTAGACATTGAAATAAAAATACTTTTTACGGATTTTTTCGCGGTTTATATTTAGATTTTAGGTAAATATAAACCGCAAAAAATCCGTAAAAAGTAGTTTTATTTCAATGTCTAACATTCGCGTAAACCTAAGAAACCAATATATAGTAGATAATAATATATTAAAAAAGAAGTTTTTGATCTCGTTACTTTCCAACAGTAATTTAATTCAGTTAAATAATCAAATAAATGTGTTTATTGCAAGTCAAAAACTATTTATCATATAATTTGGCTTAATTTATTTATTTATTATCATAACCAGGGCCAAAATACGTGACATTTCACAAATTAAGGCTAATTTCAAATTTATATTCCACCATCATCGTGTCCAAAATCACCATAAAAATGCAATTCATGTTTATATAAAAGTTTCATATATTACCATCCATTAAAAATAATCGGATAATACAAAAAAATAAACATTTAAAACTAATACTTAAAGTAAAATCTTAACCAGGAAATCCGTATGATACAGGGTACAATTATAAATAACACAATTAAACTATAATAAATGCTTGCTCTTTAATTATAATAATTAATATTACTTAAATTAATTTATGATATTGTTAACAATATCACTGTATTTGTATGACACTCTGTTATACAATAAATCAACTCTAAAGAAATAGCAGTGTTGCTTTTTACCTATATCTTCATACTACAAAAAAATAAATAAAAATTTAAACAGAATTGTGTATATTATGTAAAATAAGGCTAATTTTTTTACCGGCTATTATAAAGAAGTATTTTTGTAGAGGTCTACATAAATGGCTTCTAATTAATATCTAAGTAGATTCCGCTTTAGAACATTTTACTCAGGACAAACGCCTTGTGATCTGATCTAGAATTTAAAAAAGCAACAACTGCTGTCCCTTACGAGAATTTTGTCTTTAACGAAATTATATCTAATACTAATCGCCTGTTAGGAACATACGTGTTTTAATAACTATTTACAACCTGTCTTTTAAAAAAATGCAGTCGTACACTGTTACTTGATTGCTCAGTATTTTACACGTAGAATTGTAAAAATCAACCTTATCACGTTGGATTAAGGCCTGTTACTGCGTCAATGTGAACTGAGAGGTCACTGAACGTACTCTTGCGTAAAAGAATAAAACTAAATTTTTAAATAAAAATCTTAACGCTGTTTACAAGCGCTTAACTTAAATATACAAATATAAATTTTTGTATTATAATATATAATTAAATATTTTATGGCATTATTTTTGAGCGTTGCTTAACACGGTCGATGACGATACAAAATAATTTGTATTTCCTATTAGAGATATATTTAGTTTAGTTTTTTTTTTATGAGATAACTCACAAAGAGGAGAAAAAACATCGATAGCAATATTAAAGATAAAAAAAGATGAAAAATAAACTTTTAGGATTACCAAAAAGTAGATTAAAGACAGTTTAAAAGTAATAAAAGAGATTTATCTAAGGCATAACATTTAAATCACACCTTATACGAGTTTATCATGTAAGTACACAACACATCCATAAATGGCTTTTAATACAAGCGGTAAGATTTTAGATTACCTGTATGAGCAAAATTATCTCTTTGGGTAAGTAATCAATCTGTGGATATGTCATTAATTTCAGAATAATTTTGTATTTCCAATCATGCGCAAGTTGCCCCCCGGCAAGGTAGAGTGCGCAAGACTGCGATGCGAGAAGCCGCGGATAGAACTAAGTTGCGTCCAATTGGAGAGGCCTATGACCAGCAGTGGACTGCTATAGGCTGATGATGATGATCAATCATGCGCAACCATGCTTTGAAAATACAGAAAAGAAGCCATCTTTGTTAGGTATCACTCCAGGAATGGCAACTAACAAGTATTATCTAAAACTCTACAGTACATTATAATAATGTGTTGCTATACAGATCCTGATTTTATGAGATGAAAATGATGTCGCGAAACGTAACATGATATTATGGCTAGGGTTGACTCAGTCATCAGTGTTTGTTTTTCGACAACCCTAAGCAAAATAAGTTACAAGCTTAGCACGTACTTTCTACATTCACTGGGTTATTGGATAATGATAAAAAATGTGTGAAATCGAAATGGTAGTTAGTATGACAAACTAGCTATGTCAAAACTTAATAAAAACAATTGAATACTACTTTTAGCATTCTGAAATCGATTCTCTGCATATTTATATTATTGCCATTTGGTAAGAAATCTAAAATAAATTACTTCAAAGGCAAAGATATAAGTATACAATTCTGCGTTATCAAGTAAACACTTCGCAACAACACTTAGGTACAAAATGATATCACATTAAAACTTAACAATTGTTCTAAAAAGTCAACTTTCAACGCGCAAAATAGCGAAAATCTTAAAAAATTCACTCCAATAACAGAGTTTATATTTAATTACAAAAATTGAACACCGACCAGTCTGTCGAGACTCACAACACTCGTTATTTGGAATGGCCGCAAGAGGGCGACACTCGTTTTGAAAAATAAAACGTAGTTACTTTACAATATAAGATATATAAAAACTGGCTGGAAATATCCAACGTATAAACCAGGATATACAACCTTCTTCACACAACACCTTATTCGAGCTTATATCAGTTACATACAAAACCTTTATCCATACACGTCCATACATTACATACAATGCTACATTAAGGCCATACATTTCCAGTCCTTCTGATTCTGTCTTAAAAAAATGGATTTATACAATGGATCAGGGTTTATATAAAAAAAAAAAATTCCAGAAATAAATGTTGCCATACTTAATATCTAAAATAAATTTGTGCTACGATATGATTGAGATTGAATATTTTGAGACTGATATGACACTAACAGATCGGTAGTTCCGTGCCTTATAAGCGAATAAAAAAATACCAGATTTTTAAAAATGATGACAAAACCTCCAAATAATAATAAATTTGAAAAAGAACCCTCGCGCTCGAGCTAATTCAACGAAGTTCCACGCACGAGTATAGAAAATATTTAAACTATTATAAAGATAACTTATAAAACGAACTAACTACATGATATGCATTAAAACAGTTTAGTAAATTGTCTTTTTATTGAATTCGGCGAGTCACGCATTGCCGTGAGAAAACATATTTATGTCACGGATCAAAACAAACGTTCTTGTCACGGATTTTGCCACACAGCGTGAGGTAATTGATTCGTGTTAATAATAATTGTATATACAATTAAAAGATGAAATCTACGTTTTATGAGAAACTAAAGATTTTTGACGACCTATAGCTATTTGTCCATAAAAATAACAGCGATGCCGCTGTCATATCTTTAAAAAAAAAATTATGTCACCTTCCTTCTTTTGATTGGTGTTTGTTCAGTTAAACAATGAATTAGATGTATATTATATCCATATTTAAATCATCCAGTCTTACTCTGGGAATATTACCCAGTAAAATGGGAAATGAAGGAAGGAAGATAGGCAGTCGCTCTGTAAAATACGGTTTTCAGCTGAATCCGGTAAGACTGGATGCTGACCCCAATATAGTTTGGGAAAAGGGTAGGCAAAGAGAGATTTTTACTATATCAGGTGTTTTCTTTTTTTCATACAATTGTATTTTTATTTTTCTTTATATCAACTGGTGACATATAATATGTCTTAACACATCAAGCGTGAACTCACCGTGGCTACAAACAGGCGGACATTTCGTCACGTCACATTGTGCGATTACTATTATTGCACAACGTTTTTATAAATCAAAACCCTCAATGTATGATACAAAACGAAGTAATTCCTGTCTGGTGATCGTAATCACGAATTAATAAAGATTTAAAAATGAAATTATACATTAAGTATTTGTAATTTATAGAAACTGAATTGTGTAACTTTGCATAGTATTAAAATAATAATAACTTTTTTTCAAATCTCGTTCACAGGATAAAAGTGAGAGAGAAACAATTTTACGTTTTCGTCATACTAAGTTACAATTAATTCTAAAAAAATTATAAAAACTTTATTTTATACAATCGTACATTTCTTTATAATTTGAGTCTCTCATACACTTTCTCTCTCTAAAGTTACACAACTAAGTTTCAAAGAAAATATATTATTTTAATTATTTATACACATATTGGCAGTGTTTGCTATACCCAGGAATGACTTCAGAATTACTAAACTCAAATAATAATATATACTGGGAACATAATATTACTAATTCTTCGTTGTTCATTAGTACAAAAAAAAACATAAAATAACTATATCGATACATTTGTATAAGAGATTTAGTTTTATGAGAAATCTATCAAAACTCCATACGTTAAAACTAAATAATATAAAGCTAAATTAAACTGGAATTTACTATACTATGACCTATATACTTAATCAATCTCCAATAAACATCTTTAACTGTAATCATGTCATGCGTTCCTAAATAGAGTATTCAGTAGAAAACAGCGACATTAGGCAAGTAATTGACTATAGTCGACTACAGCTGAAAATACTAAAACTAACATTATATCCATAGCAATAGCTTCTGATCACAAAGTAGACAGCCCACAGAGTCTGTGGTTTAAAGGTCTTTAGTCTCTGGTCTCTACAATATACAGTGCCATAAACTTCGATCAACAATACAACTATAACGGGTCACGAACAAAATCAAAGCTAAATAATGTCCGCTTGAATATACAGTTACATTTGTTTAATAACAAACTGAGAAAAAGTTATAAATCAGTTTTAAGTTCAACCTAATTACAACCATGACACCCAGTAATAAAGTCACAAATCGTCAAAATATTATAATTATTTTACGACCATTTGACGACGTGTTGACATTGGCCGTGTGTCAAGCGAACTAAACAAAATAAGAGCTCACGTCATCTAGTGAGCTCTTATTTACCGAGACTTTTTCTTTTTTTGCCGACCCCATATCTACTTGTTGTATTCTTGATCGAAGGCCATAAATTAAGCCACCAAGTTAAATTCAAAGTATTGATAATTACAATATTTTGACCAATCATGACGCAGCATTTATGTCATTGTTATTAAACGATGTGCGCGTCATCGTAGCATCGACCAATCAGTGATGCTTTCATTCGTATGCGATCGGCAATTAACCGAAGATTACCGATGTAGCTCATATTTTGTGGTACTGTATATTATACTATATTTTGTTGTAAGAGACAATGTATATACTAGGCTGATCATTAAATATCTTTTGACGCTTTGTCTAAATCTAATTTTATGTATAAATTGGCTGTAACATATTGAGTAGTAGCGTTCCTTAGCTTCCAACTGGACAGACTGCGTTGCTTTTGAGGGCTGCGTGTAATTAACCGACTTCAAAAAAGGAGGAGGTACTCAATGCGACCGTATTTTTTTTTTGTGTGTGTAACCACAGAACTTTTGATTGGGTGAACTAATTTTGATGATACTTTTTTTTTAAGTTGGTGCTTCCCTTGTGGTCCCATTATGGTTCAGTTTTGGCAGTAAGACTTATTTTGAAGTCGGTTATTTTTTGTTAGAATAATTTAGTGGACTATACTACATATAGTTGTCACTAGAGGGCGTGTGTCAGACGGCGAGCGTGGCCACGGCGGCGGCCGGCTGACGTCACGCGCGCGCGCCCGCCTTCTCGCCCATGCGCTTTGCTAACTCCGATATCAGCTCCCTGCAATGAACCACACTTTATTATACATCTTGGAACTATTTAAGGACTGATCGTTTCTTGTTTAAGATTAGGAAAAACACATGGTACATAAACGGAACCATTAATTTAATTGTTTCGAGGAAGGACTGTCCCACTGCAGGGCTAAGGCCTCTCTTCTTTCCACCATTAATTTACATTGCGAAAAGCTGATGAGTTTCAAACCGGTCCACGGCTAGTTCATATACCATTTAACTTAGTTTTACAACTACTTGTCATATTCTATCAAGCCAGGCTAACAATTTTTTTTTTGTTTTATCTGGTGGAAATCCTCCGTAGACTTCCTCCGCCTTGGGGAAGACGGTGGGGCGTGCCTGACTCCTACCGGCTAAAACCACCGGAGTGGTTCTCCGTTCCCTATTGCTGGGGACCAGGCAGGAACGAATTTTGCAATACTACCGCGACAACCCAGGCCAACCTATCCACAATATCTCTGGTCTACTGTTCCACATTCATCATTCATCAGGTAGTAGTAAGCTGACCTGTATATAAGCGGGTCGATGTTCCTAGCCAGCATGTAGAGCAGCCACCAGTCGCCGATGTCGGTGCGGCGCGACACGAGCACGGCGGTCTCCATGGCCAGCGTGCGGGACCGCGCGTGCAGCAGCCGCGGACGGACCGACGGCACAAAGATTATCACCAGTCTGGAACATATACACATTCATTTATTAAGTATATGAGGAAAAAAAATAAGATTTTATCCGTTTTATTAGGACTGCGTGACAAGCCTTATTTGGCGAAAAAGCTATTTTATAAAGATACATTTTTTTTGCAATGGTAATACACACATAGTACAGTGTAGGGTAACAAAGAATTATAGGCAGGCAAAAATAAAATATAAACAAAACTAAACAGTACATTGGTAAATAAGAAATAGATCAATAGAAAATAATAATACTGGTATTCTAACGTAATCTAACCAAGACTTTGAAAGTTTCGTCTAGTTGGTCTTTTGCTGTGCATGGTTATTCCTGCTGCCGACAGCTAATGTGAACGTTACATTTGACGTAGGTAGTTTATAACAAAAATATATTTTCTCTTGGCTCGCATGTAGAACAAATAATGTAAATATTATAGTGACGTTTAAACAAACACCCATTAAATGCATGTTGAACACGAATAGCGATTGTGGAACACTTGAGCACGTCAATCTATCATAATTATGGAGCAGAGCCGCTATCAGCTCGTTAGGACGCACCTACTAGGTACCGCAACTGTCGCCTGTCGCTTTGTTTACTCTGATAACACATTCTGACACACTGCATCCACAATTAGGTAATCTTACGTCAAATTACAGTTAACAGAGTTATGAATAGAGACGATGATGAATATAATAATAATAAAAAGTTTTTATTGTTTCTCATGTAATTGTTCTACAGCACAAAATTAAGGCAGCCCCGTTACCGTAGCTCCGAGTAGGAAAAGTAAAAATCTAGTTATCTCTTCAGATACATGGAAATATATTGTACTTTAGTCGAAACAGGAAAAAGCTACTTGGATAAAGGTTTTTTAAGATAAGAAGCGTGGGCTCGCTACGTCATAATTTTGTACATAATCGTGCTGTCGAAGTTCTTGCCATCCTAAATATAACTTTTTTCCGTTGTGTAATGAAATTTTGAATGCTTCAAATTCTAAGTACAGGTACGGGTATGGTAGTATACAGGAATCGAGGGATCCTAGTTACATTTAAAAAAAGTTTAGTTTAATTGAAACATTCAGATGGTTTGGAAAATGATACAAAAAAAATAGCAATGTTAATAGCAATGCTATAAACTTTTATCTCCGGCTATTGAACATAATCGCCATTAACTGTACAAATACCACGATTTGCACATCGTTGAGCACTTGGCTTTCACTATTAAAGGTCACTTACTATTCATAGCACAATGGAAAAATAGTATAACCTATGTACTATCGCTCTAACGGATAAAATTAAATCGTCCTATTATTTGTAAGTATGTTATATTTGCTCTACTCATTAAGCCCAGTAACTAAAATTTTAAACTCGGTTGTTAAGCCCTGATTCAGACACGGCGAGAATCGCACGGTAAACGGTAACCGCGCGGGTCTTATATAAATAATCGTTTGAGTATTCGTTCAGACTAAACCACGCGTTTATACAATAGATATTCCAAATCGCTCGATTTGCAATCGCGCTGTTTCCGCGTGTCTGAACAAGTCCTAAACCTTTGTCCAAATAGTGTGGTATCTTGATTGATCACCTACTGTTAAAATAGTAATCTTTAACTGACAAGCAGCTTATCCGACAATCAGAACTAAAAATGCTTTTATTTATAGATATTACGAAATTCAAAGGTGTCATAATAAGGGTTTGGGTTCCATTAAAAAAAAGTATTTATATATTTTTAAATGCAATTTAAACAGTTCTGGTCATTATATAGAGGTAAATAGCGTGAAATGGACAAGTCCATATGCCATTATGATGAATTTATACCACGTGTTCTGTTTGAGTTAAAATTTGAGTCAAAAAAGTAAAGTATGTGTTGTATGGAATCTAGTATGCGGGTCTAAGCCATTTTCTACCTCATAAAAAGGCCATAAAATCTATTTATACTTATAATAAATCTGTAGAAGTGAAAATTCTGTACATTGAAAATATCAATAAAATAAATGGCGGGGGGTGTTACTAGACCGACACCGAACACAAAAGTGTTAAAAAAATATTTTTTGTCTGTCTGTTTGTTCAGGTATCACGCAAAAACTACCGGTTCGATTACGATGTTTTTATCCCGAAAAAATGTAAACAATAAAAAACAAACTTAATTTTGCTGTTAAAAACTCATTGATAAGTTTCGTCATCCACGCGAACGAAGTCGCAGGCACAGCTAGTCTAAAATAATTATCATTGAAAATTTCACTAGCTTAAACGCAATGTTCTTGTCTGGGAGTCCTACTTTTTTAATTCTGATGTCAAACATTGTTCGAGCTGGTTCCCTGGTCAGTAGTTGTCACACACACACATACGTATATCTACGTATTTAATGACCTCGCCTTTATGTCAAAGCAGTAAGGTTCAGTTTCGTACACACATTATAACTATAACATCAACTCACCTGTATATAACGAGCAGAGTCAGTATAACCGCCAGTATGATGTACCAGAACCACAGGAAGATGTAGGTCTTCTCGTTGACGATGTTCAGGGGCAGGATGCACAGACTGTCGTGCGTCTGTATGCTGCCCGATGCACCGAACTTGTGGAACGTGCACTTTGTTATCCGAGGGAAGATGTAGATCATAGGGTCGTATCTGGAAAGGTATATTAACATTTATATAAGAAAGGCGCTTTCTGTCTTAATTTAGATGAAAATACATAATTACCCTGAAGCCAAAGAAGCCATTGAATCAAAGACAAGGCAGATATCACAAACATCAAGACTCAAAACAATATTGATAAGTGGTTTTCCACAATATGTCGTCTGGGGATCGAGAACCAGGGACATCAGAGCTGGCGAAACCTTGCGTACTCGTACTCGTCTTTAATACTTGTGGAATAAAGAATGAAAATTTGAAGGCTTTAATTAGTCGAGCGTAAATTGTTATCCGTGAGTAGGTAAGGGTCGGTTCATATCTAAAGGAAAATGCGTCGCGTTACGCCATAACAGACAAATATACATAATATAACTCAACCGATGATGCATTAGTGCGTCAAGTATGACAAGGTTGAATGTTTTATATATTTCTGTTCTGGCGTTACGCGACCGATAATACGTGACGCATTCGTTACATATGTACCGACCCTAAACTTATTTTTGAAGTAATGTCCGGCCGCTAAAAGAATGCGTTCCTGAAAAATGACAGTTCATATTGTTTTGTATGGGGAAATAAAAAATATATGTAGATATAGTTTGAATGATACTATTCGTTTATATGAAAAATAAGTGAGTTATTTATAATAAATTCTTCCGCGGCGAAGGAGGTGTGATGATCTAGTCAGGTTTGCGGGGCGCACGTGGACAGATATCGCGTAAAACAGAGAGGTTTAGCAGAAGAAAGGACAGGCCTTTGCCAAGGAGTGGTATCTAAAGTAAATTGTAGTAGGTAAATTAAATAAATAATACATGCGGACAACATCACATACCTACATTGCTCTGAACCCAAAGTAAGTAGCTAAAGCACTTGTGTTATGGAATTCAGAAACAACGAAGGTACCACAAACACCCAGACCCGAGGTACCGGTGCGTACGCCACTCGACCACGGAGGTCGTCATCTTTAATTTTATTTCTTTAGACGACCTCCGTGGTCGAGTGGCGTATGCACCGGTTTCAAGGTGTCGCTAGCTCTGAGGTCCCGGGTTCGATCCCCGGACGGGTCAATGTAGAAAACCACTTTTCTACATTGTCCCGGGTCTGGGTGTTTGTGGTACCTTCGTTGTTTCTGAATTCCATAACACAAGTGCTTTAGCAACTTACTTTGGGTTCAGAGCAATGTATGTGATGTTGTCCGCTTTTATTTATTTATTATTTATTATCTTCCACGAACTGTCAGGAGTTCATTCTCTAAGCGGCCGTGCAACAGTTAATATGCTTTTAAGTTATTGCCTTACCTTTCTTCCTGCGGCACCTCGCTGTAGCCGAGGACCCTGGTGCCGTAGGAGAAGAACTCGCCGTTGAAGAAGCTGTCCATCATCCACAGCTGCAGCACGATGTTGATGAGGCACAGCAGCTCGCAGCCCCAGTAGCGGAGCGCGTACAGCTTGTGGGTCTGAAGACAGTAAAAAATAATTTTAGTTGCGTCATAAAATATAATTTAGGACAATATGCACAGTCATCTAATCCCAAAGTACTATAATAAGCAAACAACGGATTAACATAACTATGTTATTCTAAAAATAAATATAGATAAACTACATCACGCAAAGATTTGTCCTGGTGGAAATCGAACTCATGACCTCTGGTTTAGCAGTAAGGGTCACTAACCACTAGATAAACAGACCAGTAAAAAAACATTGTTATCTACTGAGATCTGTCCATCCAAAGGGTAAAAAAAGATCATGTATATCTTTCGGCACACGATCCCATCTTGCTTAGATTCTGCCAAAGTCTAATATATTTCTGACGGAATACCGAAACACAGTAGGTACTCGACCTGCCGTCTTAATAGACAATATTAAAATGTTTCTTTGAGCCCCGCGGGTTTCTGTAAACGGACCCTAATTTAATTAACATTTTTGAACGAAGAAATATAAAAATCTTTACTTAAATACTTTTAGTAATCTTGTTTCACGAGAACACATACTGTTCATATAGCAGTAATGTAAGTAAAAGGTAATGATTAACATTATTATCTCGTAATATTAATATTTCAAGCTGTGAACGTGGGATACTAGTAATGGCGCGTGAGTCGTGACGTCACGGGTCGGTATTAAAATTCCTAAGGAGTGAACAACCGCTTAATGAACATCGCATTGTCTCTAAACGACCATTGTCCTATTTACGAGAATCCGACATTATTTAAACACAAAAATATTAAATATTTCGGCTTTATACAGGGTGTTAAGAAAATCCTGTCCGATCCGTTAAGGTATTGTTAGGTATCGATATCTGATTCCATTAAAGTAAAAAAATAATTGGAAAAAGTTAAAGAAATTATAACCTAAAATATTTTTTTTCTCAAAAGGCATGAGAGAGAGTCGGCGTCGTCACAGGTGCTGCCAAATGATCATACAAAAATAAAAGGCCTTCAATAATACCGACGAAAATGGTGGTGTAACATTAGTGTAAACCTCAAATTTTGGGAATTTTGCGACAAATAGTAGTTATTTCAAACTTCATTATTATTGTTAATATTATGAATATTCCAAATTTAATATTTTATTCGGGCATGCGATTGTGAACCTTCTGACACCCTTTCGAGTCGGACAAGGTTTTCATAACATCCTATATATAAAAACAAAGAAATAAAAGTGTAACTAGAAAGTAAAGGTATTTCTCACAAAACCGGAGAAGAGAATTAAAACAATACAGCTGGTTGAATGACCTTTAGCCAATTTCTGTGCCATGTGAAATATTAAACATACCTACATGTGTCAATTGCCTAAATTAATGCATTATATTTCCTGTTATTAAATGAAATTCGGACAAAATAAATTCTGGTTAAAACTAATATGTATGTAGAAACCGCATATTTCTAATAACAACGGATTTAATACCAAACTTCTAAAACATAAATTAATATGTTTTTGTCTTGTAGCCGCAAACCAATTAGGTAAAATCGTAGGTACGTAAATACCTCTATTTACGTACCTACGGTATTAAAGCTTTTTTTTTATTTAATAAAACAGTATTACCGAAATTCTTACAAACATAACATGTACACCTAATACTAACCGCAAAATAGATAAACATTAAAATTAAAAAAATAATAATCATGAGTAAAAATTTAAACTTAAATATCATTTTTGATTGATGAAAATTCTTCGCCTTGAGCCATAACGTATTTTTTACCATTTTCATACTCTGATCCAACCCTTTAGGGAAACAATATGGTAAACCCATACCTCTTAATTAAGTGAGTGCATAATATAATAATTGCAACTGTATCCTGTTTTTATGAGTGGTCTTATTTCGATGGAAATAACTGAAAATGTAAATAAAGTCTTAGTTTATTTGTAAACCACTTGTTTATTTGTAACTGACTGCAATGGCTAATAATACTAATCGATTGGCCCAATGAACGGTGTTGTAAATGATAAGAGTCGGTAAATTATTTTTAACCAGATATGTAGTAATCTACAAAATGTAGATTACTACGTAATAATAAACATAAGACCCTTTTTTCCGGTTCAAGATCTAATGAGTTCAACCCACGTCGAGGGCACGACGTGGGGATATGTCGGACTCGCACCGACCAAAAACTCCCCGGTCCCCTTCTCGCCTTTGCTGGAGCCGCGGAATCGCTATGCATTATTAGCGCAGGTCCAGCAGAACATAAGACACCTGATTAGCTTTAAGAGGATATGTGGAAGATAGATATGGGACACCGATATTCTTTATAACAGGAATAACGCTTATAACCAATTATCGGTTACCAAATCCAAATTCACCTCGACCACCACGATTACCAAGAACCGATGAAACAAAATCAAAGAGGTATTCATAAGACCGCGGGTGGCACTGTTTGTCTTATCAAGAGCATCGAGCGATATGTTTACAAACCGTCCTTGTCACCGGAGCAGTTATGATAATCTCGTGAATGGTGCGCTTGAGACGAACACTGGCTGTTATTGGAGATATAGCCCAGATAGGCTAGTGTCATACACACGTATCAAATGGGTCTTTGTTTGGACTGCATGGGGATGAAAGGGAAACGGAATGTGGCAGATGGACGTTACGTAATGGTTAGACTGGGCTTTGTTATCTGGCGATTAGAAATATGAACTTTATTGTATGTGTTATGTGCGTGTAAGTCGATACTTGCCTCCGTTTACATAATAAATTAAATTAATTAAAGTGTTCAGATTATTCAGGTTGACGTTTGAGTTTAGTTAGACGAATTATTTATCCCACCAAAAACATTCAATGTAAAAATAAGCCAAGTCTCCCTATGCAATTCTTCCATCGTAAAAAGTTTTGAGATCGCATAGGAGCCAAGTCCTGTTTCTACTTAATTTGTAACAATAAATCAATATTTTGTGACTATATCAATAGTTTTATTTACATTACAATAACAGTGACTTGGCCATGAGCACAAGTTAAAGGTCGTTTGCTCCTTGTAATTACCGTTGAGTTGATATACATATTACATATGGACATGATTTTGTCACTGATTGGAATTTGAGATCACCATGGACTAAACATGCGCCATAATGCATGTGCAGTTCACTGATCTTGGATGATACCGACTATCGGTTAAGGTGTCCTGATATTATTTACTTTCAACTTCTCCAAATATACCGTTTTATATTTGTATCTTATTGTGCTCATGGCCAAGTTACTATTATTGTAATGTAAATAAAACTATTGATATAGTCACAAAATATTGATTTATTGTTACAAATTAAGTAGAAACAGGACTTGGCTCCTATGCGATCTCAAAACTTTTTACGATGGAAGAATTGCATAGAGAGACTTGGCTTATTTTTACATTGAATGTTTTTGGTGGGATCTCATTTATTTTTTGTAGGTCTCTTTCTTTTCTCAATTGCAAATGCAGTCAAAATTCATACACCATGTTCTCGTAAAACCGCAAATATAATTATTTTTCCTTTTATTTACTAAGGTATATAATTTATTACCGTTTTTATAATTTTCCCTTTACATGTAGCTAAAAACCTATCTTGGTGCCAAATTTGAAGGTTCTAAGTTTGCTAGAAGTACCTTAGATTTTTGATGATCGGTCAGTGAGTGAGTCAGTGAGTGACAAAATGGTGTAACTTTGATCGCTCATAACTCGTAAACTATTGGTTCAAATGTCATGTAATTTTGAGGCTGAGCTTGTTTTAATACTTACTCTAGGTCATCGAAAACCTAAACCCCTAGCTTTGTCCGTATCGATGATACAGGGGGGGTGAAATAGCCGCGAAACGCTTCGAGAAAAGAATGGTACGGCCGTGCCCGTTTTGCTCGAGACTTGGCTGGGGCACTGCCGTGCCCCCAGATCACTAAGAGACAATAGTTTCCTTTTCAAAATTCAGCTATGACTTCTAGGCATTCTAGGTAGAGGAATCTTGTTGCTCAACTAAAATAGTTTGGCCTTAGATGACGCAACGCTCAAAGGGTCAAAAAATATGATTCGCATTACATCATGTTAAAACATCGTGTATTTTGTGCAATGCAGATTAAACGCGTTTTACATTTCAGACAAGTTTATTAAATTCTATATAGATATAAGAGGATTAATATCTATTGAAAAATCATATTTCTTGGACGTTATTTTAAAACGTCATAAAGTTCCATATTAATAAGCCAGACAAAAGATGCGATATGCATATAAGTGTCGGAAGTAATGAATATTCAGCCATTTGTGTTGTGTCAAGGTAGCGAATATAAGAATCTGTGAGCATGCACGGAAAACTTATGATTACCTACACGTTAAACGTTAGATAGAACTAAGTGGCGTGCAATTGGAGAGGCCTATGTCCAGCAATTGACTGCTATAGGCTGATGATGATGATGATGAAACGTTATCTTTAGGATTAGGCGTAACGCTTATGAAGTAATAGTGGTTTTGGTAAAGACTAATAACTAGCAATATGCAGTACCCTCATAACTAAAATTTTAATCCTTAAGTTAGGTTTTGGAAGCCGTATATTTTAAGGCTACGAGGCCTACAAACCTTATTTTAATTTTTGTTACATATAATATGACGACACAGTCACTAGACACGACAAGAGCACCACCAAAATATGGACCTAAGCCCGATAGCAGCTAATTCAATGGTATCGATGGAGAATTAATTGAAATCTAACTACGTATAAAGAATCAAAAACCTTTTATCGATAAGCAATCGACATCATTACTTCCCAGATTAGGTTCTCTAGACAAAGTTTAAAGTACATCCAATAGCAATCGGCTGTATCCTACTACAGTATTGAGCAATGTATTGTTGCACTCGGTTGCGTCACGCTTGCATCATGGTATCGTCACCGTCAGCCATGATGGCGTCCACTGACCATCAGCTGTCGCCCGTCAGCCTATCATTACCGTAATGGGAGAGTTTCATACTAGTACTGTGTAACAGTATTGTTGGTTGATTTGATAACAACTTAATACCTACAATAGTTATTTAATTATTTTCACCTCGGCCCCGATGTTACCTGTCTGTGGCATATCAATACATTTTTGACTTGCATGCACGTTGTTATTAAAAACGATTTTTTAGAGTTTACATTCGATTATATTTATGGGCAAAGTCCTTTCAAACTAGAACTAGATATTTCACGTTCTCAAAACTATAGTCAAGGTAGGTACAAAACGTTATTACCGCTAAATATGTACACGATTTTCCAACATGAACAGTCAACCATTTAAAAAAATACTCAAAAAAGGCTCCAACCTTCAAAACTCGTCACAAATCCTACGTGACTAGACTAAAAAGAGTTCTAAATAAGTAGTGATTCCCTCATTTCTGCGTAAGATAAGGATCGTGCGAATTTCACCGCTCATTGAGTACGCGCGGCGAGGAGCGGCTAGGGGTTGCAAGGTACGAGGGGCGGGTTCGACAGATGCACGACACTGCACCTGGCCCGCTTTTGTGTACTTGTCCTACCATATTGCTACTAGTTATAAACACATTTATATCTAAAAGAAGAAATAATTATGCTGTCGAACAAAATTGTGCATAAAGACCGGATAAAAAAAAATTGATGGTATATAATAAATTAAAATTTGTTTGTTGTGCAGTGTTTTATAGATACTTGTTGACACTACAACATATTGTTTTTAAGATTTTTAATACAGGAAAGAATGTAGGTCTACAGCAAAACAAGTACGTGCGACAGAAAACCACATGTTTTGCTTTGTAAGGTATTCTCTTAACACAGGGGACAATATTCCACCCTCGGATTGGGGAATTAGGGGGTGAGAAGCAATGATTTTCAAGGACATAAAGTAGCAGCAAGATGTACGTGTAACTAAGATTTTGAATGAATTAAAAAAACTGGATTACAGCCTTAATATTTATTCAAAATAAAGTGCAGAAAACTTCATTTTAACACAACAATTAATCAGATAACTGAATACAAAATTTGATGATGATTTGTTGTATAGCAAAAGTCTGCAAATGTATGAAGGAATACTGACTATAACAATTTACAAATCATTAGATGATATAATAATTAAGGTATTTACTTAGTTACAATAAGTAGGTAAGTTACAATATTTGCAGCTTAAAGTTATATTCACTGTACATAATAATACCACAATATAGTCATATTGCACGATACTAGACTGGAATGGGAGGCCCTTAGAACTGCGTGATATTATCATAACATTCAAGTTGATGTCTGACCTTTGAGCCCCCACGTGCTCGCCACACAAACGCCTAATAAATTCAACCTCTTGTACTTATGGTTAATTTCAAACGGCTCCGGATATCACAGTCTTGAACACTTGTCTCTGTTTCATAAACATTTAATAAATGAGAGTCGTAGTTCAATATCCCAGCTAATTAAACCGACAATCGAGTAAGTTCGTGTTACTAATTAGGCAGCACAACACTATGGTTTCACATCACTACCCGCCATTGTTGCGCTGACACACATGAAACCGACAATCAGGTATAATGGCAGGAGTATCATTACACTATCATAATTTCCATGAATGGTTTTGCAATATGACTAGTACGACACCAGAACCATCAGTTTTAAACGCTTTATATAAAAATACCACAATAAGGAACCTGAAATGGGCAGCAACAAAATTATTATAGGGCATTGGTCTCCTGTCACCAGAAAGACACATATATTTGTTATACATATTATTATGCTTACTAATAACTTCTAAGTAATAGGTATACATAGAAGGGAATGTTTTGTAATTGACGTAAAAAACACTTTTCTCTTTCATGGGTTTTATTGCAACATTCGTTCGCGAAACACTAACTCACATCTATTTTATTATGACAGACTCTAAGCTCAATACTTCATTGACTTGGCAATGCATCGAAGTATATTATAAAGTTATAATATACCTTATGTGAACTTGGTACTTTAGTATACAATATAATAACCACGAGGATCACCCGGGTCACAGAATAAACACGATTCATGTTTGCGGACAGCCAATGTTTGCATTATCGATAAACCAGTAGTACGGTACAGTTTGGATAGATATCTTTTTTATAATTTATAGATAAAGGCACTGAAAATATTATTAAATAACCTTAATATTTTCGTGGTACATTATTTAAGCGAATAACGTACAGTAGAGTAGCCTTCGGATCGCAACTCCATGTCTTTAGATGTGGGACCAAAAAGTTGAAAAAAAACAACACTTTAAGTCGTGTACCTAGAAAAGTTCTTGGTTACCATATTCATCTTGTGTGCTGCAGCGAGCAGAATAACATGTCACAGTGATTATAAAGACAAGTCACAATCTTAACCTGCCAAAGTGTTCAAGCCCCTTTATATTACAAGCAAGATAAAAACATCTTTCATTTAAGTTGGAGAAAAAACTAAGTGATATAATAATACCAAACTTATAAGTACTTTGAGCATGATATTAAGCGGTCAATGCCCCGTCATTTGTCCATTAATACATAGATACAAGCTATCTGTCTGTTCGTTGATCTGGCTATCGATCTAGGCAAAAAACTAAGCACAATAAACTAGTAAGAATCTCGAGCAAAAAGTTTGGTAGAGTCGACTCTGACAGTTTTTATTAAACCGATACTTATCGACAGAGAATATCTTCTTCCATAAAGAAATAAAGTATTTCAGGATAAAAGAAACACATCAAACATAATAAAAAAAAACATCTTTCATTTGACGACCTCCGTGGTCGGTTTCAAGGTGTCGCTAGCTCTGAGGTCCCGGGTTCGATCCCCGGACTCGAAACTCACTTTTCTACATTGCCTCGGGTCTGGGTGTATGTGGTACCTTCGTTGTTTCTGGATTCCATAACACAAGTGCTTTAGCTACTTACTTTGGGTTCAGAGGAATGTATGTGATGTTGTCCGCATTTATTATTATTTTATTTACGGTTAAGTAACATCTAAGTGGTATAGTAATACGAAACTTATAAGTATATTGAGCATAAATAAATTTATTATGCAATTCAATTATCCTATTCAACCTTTAATATCGTAAATGATCATTTATTTATGTCTGTGCACAGTACATTTTTGGTCCTTCCATTTTTTCCAAGGAACGCTAACCATTCTGATTACTCCGGACCAGCTTGGTCGTGGGCGTCAAGTCTGTTGGCCATATGTTTTTGCCCCCAGCTAAGATTTTGCGAACTAATTGTCAAACATTTAAGGGAAATTCAACCTTTTGTCTTTCACAGAAGAATCTTGTTTGCTTAACTAGTGAAAAAATCAGCGAAAAAGAAAGCTTCTCTGTCAGCCCCTCTTTGTAAGGGAACTATAGTTACCATAACTGGTAAATGTCAGTGTTCGTCGAGTTACTTAAAGTACCTACCTCTACAACATTTTATGTATAGTAATTTTTACAACAACACGACGAGTTGCGTAAATCTAATCCTGAAATGTGTAAAAAAATATATAAAGTTCTCAACATAAGTTTTTAGGGTTAATTTTCTCTTACATATTAGCTCGAGTAAGCTCCAAATACATCTGGTAAAACAATACACGATCCTGCAAATTCATATTTAAAAAGCAATCAAACAATTTCAATTGTCCGATTTAGGAAAACAAACTTTAACGTATAGGTAATCAAGTACATATTCCCTTGCGACTTGGGTTCAACTACATCTTATATGATGGTACCAAAAGCGGGGTCCGTGATTGCAGCCAGTTACTTCCCCTTTGTAAAACAGGAAGCGGGGAAGAGACTCAATTAACTCATATTATACTAATGTACGATACATACCCTTGGTACTTTAATAAAATGATGTTTTGTTTCATGAAACAATCAAATTATGCTTAAAATTTTTGAGACAAGAGTATTTAATCTAGTAGATATTCTACTTAATTTTTTTTTGTAATATATGATCGAGTTGTGAGTCCAAAATTGGAATATTAATAAGTTGTTTAACCCTTTTAAAAAGTCGAGTCATAATTAATAATAATAATAATAATAATATTCCGGGACAACTCACACACGGTTATCTGATCCCAAGCTAAGCGGAGCTTGTGTTATGGTAACCAGACAACTGATAAACATACTTATATATTTCTAAATACATACATATTATAGATAAATTACACCCAGACAACCAGAACAAATGATCGTGCTCATCACACAAACATTTGTCCTGGGTGGGAATCGAACCCACAACCTCCGGTATAGCAGTCAGGGTCACTAACCACTAGACCAACAGGCCCGCCAATTATGACCTGTTTAAGGGACTAGTGACATCTGTCTGGTAGGTCAAGGCGCTCTGCCGGCAACTGCAAGTGAAGTGTCCCCTTTTATGATACGACTTGTCTATTTCAAGTATATCTTTATTTATGGCATGCCCTTTATAGTATGACATAATTAATAGAGATTGAATCCGTAAGCTGTATCAGGCATTATATTATACCATTGCAATGCAAGATTCAACTAAGCTGTTAATTAACAGAAGCAACTCGTATCGCCCAACATATTTTTTTTCTATTTTTTCTTACCACTTAAAAGTCGTACTTTACAAGGCTCGTAAATAAAAATTCACTTTGGTACTTATAAGTCTCGTGTCGCACGGTAGCGATCACTTAAACTACTGTTAAACAAAAAGTGACCCCAAACAAGTGGTTGACACTACCAAATAAAAAAGTCTGCCGATATTCGAAAGTTTGGAGAGTAAAAACAGAGACCGATTCGGTAATTACTGCAGTTTTGGGAACTTAAAACTCAACTTATTAAAGGTTAGGTACCTATCGAACCATTTTTTTTTCTTTTACGTCACATTTTTTTTGTTATTCTTGCTCACTGCTCACTTCTTGATTGTTACCCGCCAAGTTTTAAATATTCAGTAACCCTGTATGTACAAGTCACAAGTCTATTTATCGCTCTTTTCTCTTCATAAACTTCACATATAAATCCAGGCGACTGAACTTGACTCGGCTGTCATCACATAAATAAACACAGCTATAATTAAGTCAAAATAAACATATTAATATTACGAAGATAAGATCTTAGAAAAGACCGCGGTATAAATAGCTCAGCGCGGTAACTTTAGTCACAAGTGTTTGTATGTTTCATTCATGGTCGGGCTACATAATAGATATGTTATATAATATAACCCATGAATGAGCTCTGCACTTCACTGCCCACGCCAGCTCGTACCTACTGACTTAGACTTCACAATGTAATTTATTGTTGCATGCAGGTTGTCGTAACACCTGTTGACCTATAAACTGCACTAAGTTGGTACTCATTTTCGTAGCAAAATATTAGCGTAATACTAACATCTATTGTTAGTACTTAAATTGAAGATATTTACTATAAAATGATCTTAATTTTATGAGTACAAACACCATTTCGTAAGATATAATAATCCAGCCTATAAACGTCCCACTGCTAGGCACAGGCCTCTTCCCATATAGAGAAGGCACGAGCATTGATCACCACGCTTGCTCTCTGCGGATTGGCGATTTCAGATCCCAAGTTTTTGTATCCAGGTTTCCTCACGATGTTTTCCTTCACCGTTTGTCAGAGGTGTCTTAGAGTAATTAAGAAAGTACATATAACATTGAAAAAGCCACATTGGTACTTGCCTGGGTTCGAACCTGCAACCTTGTGCATACAAATCCGTTCATTGAACCGCTAGGCCAACACGACATACTCACAGTACTTTAACTAACTACTAACTTCTTTGCTACTTACCCAATTGGGTAAGTAGCAAAGAAGTTGTAAGAGAACATTAAACAATTGAGTATCAATTACATCATTGTAATGTTATCAACGTAAGGATATCCAAAAGACTAAATAAACCAAATATTTGTATGTAACTAATATTTTAACTAAACAATTGAATCCTAAATTAACATAGAAGGTTAACAACTATATTGAAAAAACCACTCAATTCGGCCACACAAGGTTAAATAATAAAAAAAATATTGAGGAAATCAAGACCAGTGTGTTTAATGTGTTACAGCATACGTCATCAAATTGCGAGAATTTGTGGCTGAGAGCGAACAGGAGTTGGTTACTAATGGGCCTTTAAAATATGTCATAATGTTTGGGCTACATTGCTGAGTGGATTTTCCTACATGCATAATTTAAAAATACAAATAAGTCGGTGTGAGTTATAGGGGAAACTACCCAATCGTTACCAATTATTGGCTTTTTACTTTTTAATCTAAAAATATAAGAAATGTCTAATCTATAAACAATGTTTACTGAATGATAAATTTAGTAAAAAATGTACCTCTTATTTATAACAACATTCCAACTATCATTGAATTCAATATGGCTTCATAATCTGTGAGTAAAAAACTGCTGTAACCGAAACAGCCATTTTTGTAAAGTTTTGTAAGTACATTTTTAAAGAGTCTGTATGAACTTAAATTCCATTAACATGTAAAGTGTTATGTTTTCATAGTAAAATATGTTTACCAAAGCGTTTTATAGACATGTTTCTGCATAGATAGGTTACCTTTCTCTGCAGAAACATCTGCAGAGATGGAATGATGAGAAAGTATGCCAATAATTGGAGTATACACCAAAGTTTGAAAATAATTATTTCATTTTTTTTCTTGCAACCCTGTTCTTATTTCACCGTGAGAAATTAATACTAGATTAGCTGTGGAGTATCTAAGTTAAAAAATAATTATCAAAGTCCTATTAGGTTACACAAAAAAGACACTTCTTACACACTAACGCCTTAAAGTGCCAATAATTGGGTAGTTTACCCTACCTACTTTATTTTAATATCTAATTATAAATAGACGAGTCAATGTTTTTAAATAGCTATAGAAACTTTTTATTACGAATCAGAGTATTATGTCACGATATTACAGTTGCATTAGTTTACTGACATACATTCGTAAGCACGAAGGTGAAAGATCAAAGTTTATCAATAAAAGCAATGTCAATTGTATGAACTTTTCTTAAATTATGACAAAAAGAAATAACAATAACAACGATTGTCTTTTCGTTCAATATTACATGATAAGGTAACATACAGACTCCGACATTTATTTTAAACTAGCTGTGCCTGCGACTTCGTTCGCGTGGATGACGAAACTTATCAATGAGTTTTAACCGCAAAATTAAGTTTGTTTTTTATTGTTTATACTTTTCCGGGATAAAAACTACCCAGTGTGGTGCCCAGGATAATAAAGAATAATTATACCAAGTTTCATCGTAATCGAACCGGTAGTTTTTGCGTGATACCTGAACAAACAGACAGACAGACAGACAAAAAATTTTTTTTTCACACTTTTGGGTTCTGTGTTGGTCTAGTAACTACTAACACCCCCCGCCATTTATTTTTTTGATATTTTCAATGTACAGAATTTTCACTTCTACAGATTTATTATAAGTATAGATGTATGGGTCGGGACAAAGTGTATGTTACAATCATTTAAAATTTCTGTGAATCCTGAGTCCTTTACATGACTCATATTTATGCGGAAAATTATAATTATGTACGTAGGTTTATATTCTCATGTCCAAATATAAGTCTGTATTTCCCAGTGACTTCAGTCTGTGATCACCGGAACACAAACTGGCTACCGTTTATAAATTGCATAAATCTAAAGACGGGTCATCGCACTTTATAAGCCGGTATTAATTTGACACGTTTGAAACTAACAAAATTCAAAGCGCATTAAAATTAAACGATGAGACGGGCCTGTTGACCTAGTGGTTAGTGACCCTGACTGCTGTACCGGAGGTCGTGGGTTCCATTCCCACCCAGGACAAATCTTTGTGCGACGAGCACGATCATTTGTTCTGTGTCTAGGTGTAATTTATCTATAATATTATGTATGTATTTAGAAATATATAGGTATATTTATCAGTTGTCTGGTCACCATAGTACAAGCTCTGCTTAGTTTGGGATCAAATGACCGTGTGTGAGTTGTCCCAGGATATTATTATTATTATATTAAAATTATATTATAATGGTTGTCATAAACGTTTGATGAAACTTATAATGAAACTTTATAAAAACTGGTCACTTAAAACGTGATCACCTCTGGAAGCAGTTTGCATTTATCCTCAATGCGAACCTGTTGACCAATTATTTCTACATGGCGTAATAATATGGCGACACTTCAAAAAGCACTTATAACTACTGTACATATCGATTGCATATCAGAGCTAACTAGAGCTATATATCGTTAAGTGCAATGCGTTGATCTAACTAGGTACTATGTCTGCTTCTAAAATTCAAAGGTAGAGGTAGAGCTACAGCGGATATACCACTAATTCATAATAATTTTTTATTCCTCTTTTTTTCGTATATTTTACGAATCGTGTTTTGTTAATGTCTAATAAAATAATCCATCAGTTTCCCCAATACTGCACAATGTCTGGCTATACGCCAGACATTGTACAGTATTGGGGTACATGCAAACCAAAAAAATACTTTTAAAGCGATACCATGCAATGTTTATGCACTACATAATTATGATTAGGTATAGTCTGATGAATGATAATATTATTATAATTAGAGGTTGTTTTCGTATTTTTTGCATTAAGTAATAAAAAAGCTATTGTAAGCAATTATAACACAAAAAGGGGTACTTGTTTAACCTTTTTTGCGATGTTGTTATTTTAGGATGAAAACTTTTTGTGATGTTAAATTGCAAATTCGTAAAGCTTTTCTGTATTTCGTAACATCTGTATAGACTACTAGCTGTGCCCCGCGGTTTCACCCGCATGAATGACAATTGATACACTATCTTTATAAATTATAGCCCATGTGTTATTCCAAAGTATAAGCTACATTACTGTAAAGTTTCATTAAAATCCATTCAGTAGTTTTTGCGTGAAAGAGTAACAAACATCCACACATCCATTCTCACAAACTTTCACATTTATAATATTAGTAGGATGCATATATATCCTTAACTATAGACTATTATTAATACTTGCATAATTTGAAGCACATGAATATAAATTTACTTATATACTTAATAATTAAATTTAATTTGATAGACCGCAAAAAAAAATGTAAATAATTTCCTAGTTAACATCTTTTATACAGGTATCTAACTTATTAAAACAGCGCCTATCAAACTACTACTACTAGGTACTGAAAAGAACCTTACAAAAGGTCTTATACATCCAAGTCTGAAAACCCATCATTTATTGACATAAGAAGCACTATCGCATCAGTACCAACGCGTAAGGTGTTGTGCTGTATGTCAGTACGACATAATAGTCGGTGCGAACAATCGTCCCGGCTGGGAAGCGAGCACATCCGCCAGATGACGGGAAGTGGTCGCAAGTCAAGTTTCAACACCTGTACTAAAAAGGTATCATAAAAGAAAAAGTTTATAGACAAAAATTAAACATTGTCGTGATGGCGGGACGAGCTGGACTCCTTTCATGAGGAGTAGTTCACCACAGCCTATATATGGAAGGAGGGTAGAGATGCCTTCACCCTGTAGTGGGACAGAAATGGCTGGGGGAATAAAAATGTCGTTTGTTCCAGTAAGACGCAAAGCCGACCCCAACATGGGCATAATCTGGCCTAGCTAGAAGCAAATCAAAAATAGGTACAGATATGTTTCGCAAAACGTCTTGTCGAGTTATAAGGTACTTCAACCCTCAGTATCTATACAAGGTCTTAAAGTAGTGATAAAAATAAATTTCACCACAATAATA